>OX638310.1:107247737-108447737 GCA_951812415.1 Beris morrisii | reverse complement strand
AACTTCGCCGTAGTTCTGACGCAAATTCTGTAATATACCAAGAGAACGTCAAGCGTTAAATATAAAATGCTTCTGTAATATTCTCACATTAAGCCGTCGTTCGCCCTCATTTCCCATTTTATTTATTCGGTTTCGAATCGAGTTCAACTCCGGCTGATAGCAATCGATTTCGTGATTTAAATCAGCACGCTTCTCGGTTAAACTTAAAATCTCCTTCTTGACTGCTTGAATTTGACGATTGAAGTCATCTAAACGCTCTTTGGAATCTAAAAAAAAAAATCGAATATTCAAAAACAATCCGATCGAATACAAGCGTGGAGAATCCATACCAGTACCGCACGACTCCATGGCAATTTTCAAGTCCGCCAGAAAAGCCTGAAGCAGAAGAGTTGCATTTTGTATTTCCTTCTCGCGGTCCCTCATGTCGGCCTTTTTACCCTGCAGAGAAAGAAAAGCTTAGGAATGTCTTCCAGTGTGGAAAATAACTCCAACTAACTTTTAAGTCTCGCTCAGCACTTTGAATTAAATTTTCCAAGTCAGCGACTTTTTCTTCCTGCTTGTCCAATTGATTCGAAAATTCTTTCATTTTGCTGGTCTGTAAAAAATAAAAAATAAATTACAAATGAACTCGAAAATTCTTTCATTTTGTTGGTCTGTAAAAAATAAAAAAAAAATTACAAATGAACTCGTATGCTTCTCACATAAAAGATATTTGCGATAGAAACAGTCGCAGCAGATGGAAAGAACCCCAGAGGTCTCTCGACTGAGGAAAGACAAAAGGGGATCGGAAGAGTCTAGCAATCTTGACGACATTGTAGGAAGTCCCAAGTGGCCGAGTGACGAACCTATACTTAGGGCCATTACTACGATCGTCAGTTAATCTCTTACTGGAACTTTAACCGGAAGTTTTGTATGACAGTCTGTCAGTTAAAGTTCCAGTTAGAACGTAACTGAACATCGTAGACGGCCTTTAGTCATTTAAGGGAAATGCTAATCTGATAGTGTTGCCAATTTTGATTATTGGGCTAATGGCTCACAGGCGAAAACCCAAGTCAAGGTGCAAATAAACGTGCGGACGACTGCATGGTTGAGGGGGATCTCAGTCGCGAACGTTCGTCTCCAGATACCTTCCGAACTTTGGTTTTAACTAGTATTCCCAGGGTGATGGGAGTCTCTGCTATGCGAATTTTCACGCACTACGCGTCAGATGGAAACGGAATTGAAAACGAAACAATAGGGAGGTAGGAAGGAGCTTGGCATTGCCGTTGTTCCCGGATCACTGCTAGATCTTCTTTAAAGTCAATTTCGATCCGGGAAATGGCAGACAGAGAAGGGTTCAATATGATCACGGACTGGGAATTGCCAATAAATACAAGTGAAGAGTTGAAAAGAGATTAAAGCATGTGCGAGGTCTTTTCTGTTCTGCTTACGACTTTTCAGAAATCCTGTCCACTACCTATGGCCCCAAAGGAAGTCAACGCACTCTGGTGGAATGGCGAGTTAACGAAACTTAGGGAATCTTCTAAGAAACTGTTTGATGAATAAAGACTGTGACAGCTCCAAGGCTAACCTCAGATTTTTTTAAATACAATATTTGGAACTATAAAAGGAACAAAGTTTCTGCGTATCAATCGGCGAAAATAGTGAAGCGTCAAAGAACTGAAAAAATGTGGCAGAACAATAATTGTTTTTATTAGCCACTTGCGACTGAATATCCTAAAAGCCAAATGATCCTGGACAGCTCTACAAAACTGTTCAAATTTCCTTACCTCCAATGCGACCGTGCGCTCTAAATTGTCCCGGAAATCTATAACAGTGCGCGATTTATTTTTACACGCGTTCAAAGTCTTTTCGTCACGCTTTAAATCACGCTGTGCTTTTTTTACAATTTCTTTGATTTTATCGAAATCTGTCAGCAGCTCGTCGAACTCGAGCCAGACTTTCTTCTTTTCGCCGATCATAACGTCATCTAAGAATCGTTGTCGCATTTCCATTTTCTCGATGATATTTTCGATTCTGGAAAAAAAGCGCGGAGCGTTATAGGAATCCGTTGGTGCTGTAAATAGAACGTAATTAAGTACTTACTGTGCATTCCGGTCCTCAAGCTCTTTTAACCGTTTCTGATTGTCTGTGAGATTTTTTTGAGCATCTTGTTGAAGTTTTCGATGCTCTTTCAGTTGCGTAAAGTGCCCATTCATTTCCTCGGTACAGACAGCTGCTTGAGTGCTGGTTAGTAGCTCTTGAGGGTTCATTTTGGCGAAGTCCTGGAATGGAACAGATAAAGTAAGAACGTACTGCAGTTGCCAGTTTTCATAATACTCTCGAAATATTGTATTTCTATTTCACTTGTATTTGAAGACAGACGTTTTTTTAGCACTATCACCACCGACAACCAAAGCTTCAAGACGAAACGTTTGGGATTATAATAGAGCGACTTTTAAAGAGCTGAGCATTTGATTGGAACTTGTGCTTAATATCCAATGACTGCGATGAAGCCTGTAAAGTCATTACCGAGACAGTTTAAAGAGGAGTGCGGCTCTTTATTCCCTACAGCTTCACAAGAGTCAAATCATCCAAGGACTCGTGATTTACCAAATCTTGCTGTTGCTTTTCGAACATCTAGGGCACACTCCACACAATTCAATAGAGAGCTGTTCATTAAAGCAAGAAACACCTGCAAGTCCACTATTAAAACATGCAAAGTTGCAACAATACCAAAAATTGAGACGAAAGATCCTGGAGTGCCCCAAAGGATCGAAATCCCTTTAGTCATTCGCGAAAGCGGTTAGCAATAATTTTATTTCTTCGTCCACACCTCCACTTTCTGCAGGTAACCTCACAGTCGTTGATCCCATAGAAAAAACAAATTTTCTGACCTAAATTTTTGCGAAAAACTCCACCCATCAAATTCCGTACTCGTGTCATTACGAAAATCCAGACGGCATTCCCCAATTAGCCTTAAAAAGTTCTACACTTCGTTGGCTAAACCTCTTCGCTACCTTTTCTATCGTTCGTATTCTTCTGGAAATTTTCCCTATTCATGAAAACCGTCTTATGTTCAGCCTATACCTAAAACGGGTGGAAATACGAATCCCACAAATTAGCGCTCTATATTCACACTTCATTTTTGTCAAGTGATGAAACTACAGTCAACCGTAATAAGATCGTGCAATACTTGAAAAGCAATCGTCTCCTTGATGTTCATAAATGACGGGTTTAGAACCAGAGGAGTCCAAGTGATAAATTCACGAAAATTGATTTGATAGCAAGAAATGCCTCTTTAGAGTGTCTGCTGTCTACTGCCAGTGGTGTTCAGGGGCAAGAGAAACTTAAGGCTGCTATCTGTTAAGAAACAAATCAAATACTAAACGAAAAAGCGCCAATGATTCGAGCCAGAGTGATACAAATGCGACTAGCGCTCCTTTTTAACGAGCCAATTGAAATTATTCTCCGTTTTTTGCACTTAGTAATACTAAGCGATCATGGTAAGCTTTTTTTCTTGAAATTACGGTTTGGTTTTTTCTTTAAGCCATTACATTTTCAAAATCTCGTAATAGGTAAATTTTCAAGCTTTAGTTCCCTTGGACTTTTTCGTATTTACATAGCTAATTACATTTTATTTGTGAATTCCATCTCATTAAACCTTAAATAATTTCGGAATTCGTGAAAACTTTAACAATACCTTCCACCCCCAGGTGGTTTAATATCGAAAAAATACTTAAATCTGGTTTTCCTCTTTATACCCCTATCAAAAATGGGACGTCAATATAGTGGACGTCTATACAGCTGTTAATTTTTAGGTTTCTATCCTTTGCTGTTTTCGAGGAATAAAAATCAGAATTTTTCATTCCCATCCCCTCCACCCATCACCCCCTACAGCCACACCCACACCCTCAAACATTTTTTTTCCGCTAGAAGTCTATTGGTCCTAACTCCTGTATAATTTTCAAATATATATCTGCTACGGCTCATGAGATATAAATAATTAATTTCTTGAAAAATGGGTGTGGAAGTGGAGGGTTCCACGCTTCACCTCCACCCTCAAAAATTTTAATTTCAGTAGACGCCACTTGTAATCCTATATACAGAAACCAAACTGTATCTTTCTGGTACAATCGCTTCGGAGTAACTCGACTCACATTTGAACTCGAGCTAAAGTTGGTATTATGACACTCGATAATTGCAAAGTAACTTCATTTCCAGCAGTCGAGTGAATTTGACATTTCTTTCAAGTAAATACTCACTCGATCGGCTGTCGTAATACGCAGTTCTTTTCACTCACGCTTTTTTTTCGACTCAAAGTCGAGTGAAATTCGACAAGTATGCACTCGTTGAGTTTCATAATTGCAGAATGTGAGTTTTTTGGTCGAGTCGAGTTTCATAATAGGCCCGCTAACCTACCCACCAATCAAATATCAAAAATAATGAAGTAAAATACATGGAAATACGTTAAAGTTCAGTGCCAGAGGGGTACAAGTGCAATGTTTCAAGAGTTCAGACCACATTAAGGGGCAGTCTAGTTGTGACCGTTTGAAAAAATCCTTTTTTTTTGCATTTTTCGAAAGTATGTACATTCAAAAATATTGTGAGTAAAATTCATAAAGATCAGAGCAGTCTAAGTGCCAATGTCGAGCAGCTGCTTGTATTAACACAAACTTATTATTAAAGTTGCTCTACTGCTTTCACCGGCAGTTATATGTCCACATTTGAAACTGTAAGGGTAAGAGATTCTGGAAAGGCAGAAGGGATCCTGTATGGTCTGGGCATCGCTGATTAGGCGTACGTATGATTTTTTCACGATTTCGTAGAAAAAAAATTTAACCGCGTTTTTCTCGAAACAACGTTTTCTCGGCTCACGGGACTGAAATTTTCGAAACCATTCAACTGATCTTGATGCAAATTAGACCACATATCCCTAAAATATATAATTTCGTCTGGAACTAGAACCAAGTGAAAATTTTTATTTTTACTATTAATTTTGATGCAAAAACTAGTGGAAAAAGTACCATTTTTTGGTTTTTTCCGAAAAAGTCCGCATTTTGTTATTTATGAATGAATATTAAATCTTCTAGTTCCAGACAGAATCACAGTTATACAGAATCTATAACTTTTTCATTTTTTTGTGTCAGATGAATCTGCTGAACAAAATCAATCCCGTCAGCCACCTATGTATTTTTCACGCAGTTACGTTTAACGAGTATTTTCAACAACACAAAATGTAAAAAGTAAATAAAAAAAAATGGTTTTAGCTAGTTTTAGAGTATATTCATTAAACCCAAAAAGAATGGCATCGATAGTTATTCTTGTAAACTCTAAAAAAATTCCTAAAAATAGCCCTTTTTTGGGGCGTCCAAAGTAGACTGCCCCTTAAACAGTATATCTCGGGAAATTATATATATTTCTTTTTGGCGCCGCAGTAGGCTTTACAGTACAGTACAATCACTAAGAGTAAAACCGATCAATCGGGTCGGCAGGTCTTTGCCATAATTATTGACACTTAAAATACTTTGACATGACTTTACTCGAATCTACTTGAATCGCACTTGTACCCCTCTGGTTCTAAGCCCGTCGTAATATGATGTTGGTCTACCTGACTGAACGCCCGTACAACCAGGCTATATAGAACTCTGGAAAGATGAATTAAGTTCACGTGATAGTTTGTATAGAAATTAATGTAGGTGGGGTTAAAGATCGATGTCGTTTCCAGACTTCCGTAATCTAGCAGCAGTTAGTGGAATATTTAACGATACTTGACGGCGCTTTCAAGAGAGCACGTTAACGTTACTCAGAGCTTTACCGATACAGCTAACGATCTTTATAGAGAAAACTTTACAAGCATTTTGAAAAAAAATAAATAAAAATATTTAAGGTTTATTTTACTTATTTATAAACATAACATATTTTTTATTTTATTATATTTATCATGTTATACAAGTAAGAAAGGCGAAAGCAAAGGAAGTACTATAATGACAAGATAGAAAAAATGGACAATATGAGACAAAATAAAACCCGGGACGCATTCGCAATAGTAAAAGACCTAAAAAGGGAGTATAAGCCCAAAACTAGTCTTTGCAAACACGTAGAGGGCAACATCATCAGCGACACACAAGAAATTAAAAGGAGATGGGCTTCCTACTTCGAACATCTTCTCAATCCCACTCCATCAGCACCGATTATGACCGATAACATCTCAATTGAGGTTTCAACTGACGAAGAAGAACCATCATCGACACTACCCACACGAGACGAAATCAAAGCAGCCCTATGTGACCAGCAACTAAACAAAGCGCCGGGAATTGGCGAAATATCAGTTGAACTTCTGAAGATCGGTGGAAACTGTGTCGTGGAAATACTACACAAAATGATATGTAAAATTTGGACAGAGGAAAATATACCCGAGGATTAGCGAAAAAGCATTATATGTCCAATATATAAGAAAGGAGACAAACTCTGCTGTGAGAACTACAGAGGAATATCATTGTTGTGTACGTCCTACGAAATACAGTATAATCTCGATAATGTGAACCTTCGATAATGTGGTTTTTCCAATAAAGCGAACAAGAATTTTTTTTTAAATGTCTCTTGTAATGTGCACGGTTGTAATTTTAGCGCCTCTATAATGTGAACATGGTTATCTATAAAGTAACACTCCGTTTATACAGTTATGGGCGTTAATATATATTACAGTTGTAACAATTTGGTCCGCTAGAACGTTCAGTTGGCAATCGTCATTGCCGAAATTTTGAACGTAGCCTGGCGGACTGAAAGTCATCCTCCATCTGTCGGAAGAAATCGTCATTTCTTCACCAAAATGGAGAATAACTTTCATAGGTTTTCGTTGACTATGTTGTCATTGAACAACATTAGTCTCACGGATGGCCAATGAAACGACTGAGCTTCTAGCATAAAGGCACGTGCTAGCTCGTCGGATGGGGTGGATTTGTCGTTTCGACCCGTGAACCGATTAATTATGCTCGGATTGGGCCGACGAATGGGTTTGAGAACTCCGATTCTATCTGTCGGCGGGCTGAGGAAAGGATTGTAGGGTACGGAGGCCAGATACGAAATATTGGGTGGAGGGTAAATGATGATAGGTATGATGGAAGGAACACCTAGAGGAGATCAGTCCGCCAGGCTACGTTCAAAATTTCGGCAATGACGATTGCCAACTGAACGTTCTAGCGGACCAAATCGTTACACAGTCCCTGTTCATTGAATTAGGACCACTCACATTCTTTCTCATTTTTTGAAAGAAATTAACTGTAGCTTCACAAAAAATGGGGTTTTTCCCAAGAAGATTCATTTTATCTTGCGGCTGTAAGAATTGTGAATTTAATTAATATACGCTAAATGGCAAATCCCACTCTTCTACCTTTTTTCAGGAGAGTGTGTTTTGAAAATCAGGGCCAAGTCAGCAATATATGGCGGAATTGTCGCGGGAAAAGGAAAACAACGCCTCGAACGGATCGTAGGATTATTCAAAAGACCTGCGAAAACCGTTTCCAATCCACGAGAAGCTTGCATCAAGACCTGTTGGGCGAAGGGATAGAGATATTCGGTATGACCTTAAGAAGGCGTTTATATAAAGCCAACCTTAAGCTAAGTTTAGTTCTATATTTCAACTTCTTGAGGTGCTGTGAAATAGGAAATATATTTATGCAGGATAGTGCACCCTTCCATCGTGCCCAAATTATAAAAAACCTGTTCTCTGCCTGCGATATTCCAATTCTTCATTGGCCAGGTAATTCTTCCGACCTTAACCCTATCAAGAATGTCTAGATTCTGTTAAAATCTGAAGTTTATTCCTCTCCTAATCCAACCCTATATATCCTAAAACAAAATATTAAAAATATATGGAAAAACAGCGAAGGAATCAAAAAAATTATACAAAGATGCATTGAAAGCATGCCAGAAAGAATTAAAGCTGTAATTAGTGCTACGGGTGGCCTACAAAATTCAATTCTAATTCAAATTTTTAATACATAAAATATCATAAAACGAATAAAAAACCTAAAAAACAAAATTTTTTAATTATTTTAGATTTTGTTTTGTTTTGTGTCTTGTTGTCAAGTGCTTAAGTGTAGAGTTCTCGCACGTGTTATCTTGTTCGTGCATTGAAAAAGTCATCTATAGCATGTATTTTAAGTCTCCAATAAAGTGAACACCTCCAAAATGTGAAATCAGTCGGTTTCAATTAAGTTCACATTATCGAGATTATACTGTACTAAGAAAAATAATTGAACGTCGTCTTAAGCCCTATACTAACGAAACAATTAGCGAATACCAAGGTGGATTCAGAACCGGACGATCTACAACAGACCAAATATTCTCGGTGCACCAAATCTTCGTAGATTTTAAACAAGCATATGACAGTATCGACAAGAGGGTACTGTACCAAATCATGCTTGATTTTGGAATTCCACCAAAATTAGTTCGACTAACGAGACTCACAATGACGAACACTGAATCCCAAGTAAGAATATAAACCGATTCCTCAACCAGCTTTCGAAAGGAATGTGGTTTAAAGCAGGGAGATAGTCTTGCCCCCATTCTTTTCAACCTGGCACTAGAGTATGGCATCCGAAAAACCCCAGTCGACACCAATGGGACACTACTATTCAAGTCCACCCAACTAGTAGCATACGCTGACGATATAAACATCCTTGCAAATCCAAATCCATCTTAAAAATTAGCAGCTGGAGGACGCGGTCTTTGGATCGAGACGATTGGAGGCGACGACTTCAGGAGGCCAGGGCCCGACTTGGGCTGTCGCGCCATTGATGATAATAATGATGATGCAAGTAAGAAATTTTTATTTAGGGAAATAAATGTCTTCGTTCTTCGGGCTCGAAATCCGGTCATCTTGATTTGAAGTCCAACATCTTAGTCTCTACTCCACGTATGGTTCTGGACTTAGAGTGCTTTATGCTACTTATCTTTACATTACCCGGAAGTAGGTCTAACAGACCCCTGGGTGTGAGGGTGTAGAGGGTGAGGGTGGGAGAGGGTGAAAAGGAAAAAGTTCCGATTTTTATATCTCGAAAACCTATAATGATATAAAGCTGGAACATGGTATTTAGATAGAGCTATAGTAGTATCTTGGAAAAATATAATTTTTTATAAGGGTAGTACGGTACGGGGTGGGGGATGTTTTTCCTATCTATAGAACGGCTTATGCTACAAAGTTGAAACTCGGTATGTATATGTAAATCAACTAGAAAAGTAATTTAGATAAAAAAAAAATTTCAAATATCCATTGGCTTTCGGAAGGGGGGGGGGCGAAAAAATGTATCAGTGAAAATGGAATGCATATATTTTTACGATTTTCGTCATATCTATTAGGTCTTCCTAAATAGTGAATTCATTTTTATTCTACGGCTTCTTCATATAAATACCTAGAAACTGTTTTCAGGATTTTTTGAAATTCGATCCTTAAGGGGGTGTAAAGGGGTTGTATACTTATTCACGAATTATGCCATATCCCCCAGGTCTGATCGAATATCGAATATCTTTTCACTTTCACGGGCTTGCGTAATAATCACCTAAAACTTGTTTTTAAGTTTTTTCCTTTTTCAGCCCCTAAGAGGGTATAAAAGGGTTGAACACGTTATCACCAATTCCGTCATATCCTTTAGAAGTGATAAGTAATTGAATTGGTTTTTACTTTCTCGTGCTGTCTTCATACTTATTTATTAACTCCTTTCATAACTTTTGGATATTCAACCCCCAAGTGGGTGTAAGGAGGTTGCATATGTTTTCACAGATACCTATATTTTGCTTAGATCTGATGATATATCGAATTCATTTTTACTTCCTAAGGTTTCGCATATAAGAACCAAAAAGTCAATTTCAGTATTTTCAATCCTAAGGGGTGTAAGGGGGTTGTATGCTTTTCAAAGGTTCGACATATTTCTTAGCTTTGATGAGATATTAGATCGCTTTTCATTTCCACAGACTTTTTATATAATCGCCTACAAACCCATTTCTCAAGGGTTTGCATATGTTTTCACAAATTTTGCCATCCCTTAGTTCTGATGAGATATAAAATTGGTTATTACGGGCATTTGATGTAATGACCTAAAAAACAATTTCACGATTTTTCGAATTTCAAGAACCAAGAGGGTGTAAAGGGTTTGCTTACGTTTTCACAAATTTTTCAAAATCCCTCGTGTCTCAGGAGATATCAAGTTGCTTCTTATGAAATCGTCTAAAAACCTGTTTCATAATTTTTTCGAAATTCAAACCCCAAATGGAAGTAATGGGTTTGTAAACGTTTTAACAATTCGTCATATCTCTTAAGTCTGATAAGGCACCAAATTCGTTTTTACTTCTATGGGCTTTTAGTGTACATAATATACCGAAATTCGTATAGTCTGTCTACAGGGGCTTTTTCAATGTTCAATTGGCTAAAAATCTCTATTTTAAATATTTTTATTTTAAGAACAAAATTAACTTTCCAAGAAACTTCATAATCTCGAAATAACTGATGATATACTCCGACTTTGACCGCTCCCGAACTTTGACCCGAAAAATAATAAAGTTTCGCCCAGACCATTGGCAGATTTTTAACTTTGACCTGAACCTCTATATGGGGCCACGACGGGAATTTTCACATTTGAAATATCGTGGCTGGGACAGGGTGGGCGAACAGGGCGCTAAAACACTAGAGCGCCCTGACAAGTCGCTCAAATCATCGCTTCTCAGTCTTCATGACCTATTGGGAAAGATATCCCAAATTTTCATTCTCAAGTCGACGCGAATAATTTTCTTTGTACAAGCCTAGGGTTCATGGTCTGATTCGAGCAACGTACCCCCCACAGCTTTTTCAAGTCAAAATATCCACTCCAAGGCCTCCGCTCACAACATACATTAAGGGCCGTTTCTATGATGTTCAGTTACGTTGTAACTGAAACTCCAACTGACAGATTTTCATACAAAACTTCCGGTTAAAGTTCCAGTTAGAGTTTAACTGAAGATCGTAATAATGACCCTAAGTCGTTGTGACTATAGACCTTAATGCGATTGTTTAGTCGCGCATCAATCGAAAGGGATTTCCCTTGCATATTCAACTATTTTATTTGGACGAATCATGACGATCGCGGTGCGCCCTTCCATATATCTGCATTGTCATTCTATTAAACTAACGTCCGATTAGAAATCTCTGACCTACGTGTGCTCTACCGACCGAACTGATATACTTGGCGCGGTCCTGCTGTACACTGCCAAACCCGTCCCGATTCCAGATCTGCCCATCCCTAAAACTGATCGAGTTCGGTACTGCTTTTATTTCCCCGCTATTCCTTCCTAGTCTCCTCTCATTCGCACCAAAAACAACGGAAAAATATTTGACAGAACAATACCGTAGCCAATGGGCTCAATTTGTTCTTCAAAATTAACCAATCGGGCGCCATGGGCAAAAAACCGTGCCTAGGAAAGGCTCAGATTGCCATGGCTCCATGGCAGTGGATCACAATGGACCCCGATAGCGGTCTATGCTCTAGCCATTTTTGCGCAATAACTAACCACCTAACCTCCTGATGTTTCTGTCCTATGCAACCATAAGGTGCTACACAGGGACTAAAGAAATCCCTCTAAGAAAACCTAAAGAACTGCAATTCTATTCTCACTCGAGGGTGAAATCTTCACCCCAGAACGCGTCGTATACCTGAACTTTGTCCTGCGGCAGGAACTGGCACGGATTCGCAATTTGAATGTTGTACTGCGCGATATTTCTCAAATACTGCTTCTGATTCATCTCAGATCCGTCCACCTGAAAAGCGAACCGTTCGCATTACTTCTTGCCCGTTCTCCAGCACTCGAAATTAACTTTTACCTTGTAAACGGACTTCCCGCTCAAATCGAACGAGCGCCGAAACGTAACCGTCTCTTCGTTGTCGTCAACGTAAATCTTCACTTCAATCCACGACTTTTCCTTGCCGTTCTTCACGTAGTCGCGAATATCGGACGATCGCGAGAGCAATTTAGGATCGCCGCCCATTCCCAAAACGATGGCAGCCACCAGGGACGACTTGCCCGTTCCATTGGGTCCCAAAATCAAGTTCAGATACCGCCCCGGGAAAATGGTGATTTGGTCGTATGTTCTGCAGAAAAAGACAAATTTTCGATGAGCCGGTCGTGGATACAGTGCGGTATGTGGCGTACGTACACGAAATTCTCGCAGGAAAGCGATTGAATTTTACCAACAATTGTGTCCATCGGGCCGTGGAATTTCGCAATACGCAACTAAAGGGAAAAACAAAGGAATAAGCACGCAAAATTAAAAAGAAGAACAAAAGTGGACGGCTGTTTGTTTGGAATGAAGATGGCAGCAATTCAAGGAACTGTCTTTTGACATCAGGGTTAGGTGCAGGGCTGCCACATGGACTCTTTTAATTCGAAGTACAGCAGAAAAATCGAAAAAGATGTGCATTTTTCGGAGTAGTTTTTTTCCCGTGAATTAAAACAACATTCGAGACGGGAAAACTCCTTGGTTTTAATGAAATCGCAAATTTTGAACCGTAGGAGGGTTTCAAGGCATTGCTGTTGGTTGGTTGGTTGGTTTAAGTGGCAGCCCTGTCACCCAGACAGGGCTCAATTAGCTCAGAGGCCGTTTTGAAACCACAAACTCGTGTTAAACTCGGCTGTTAAGGGTTGTTGATACTGGGGAATACAGAAGATGAATGTGAGAAAGGTTGATTGAATTGGATCGCTATAGCCACCCTGTGCTGTTCAGGAAAAGTAATAACTCTCCAATCCTCTTCCCCGAAATCTCCATCAGGTCCCCGTAGAAGGGCTTGCCTAGCGCTCGCTCTCGGGCTCTAGCTAGAGCCGGACACTTGCAGAGGAAATGAACAAGCGACTCTCGCTCATTAGTGTCCTGGCAGCTGCGGCAGTGTATATTGAATGGAATGCCCAGTTTGGCCGCATGATCCCCAATCGGCCAGTGACCTGTACTGATCGCCGTGATTCTGGAGACGTCTGCCCGGGTCTTGTATAGAAGTTCGTCTGACTTGGCTCGGTTGTAAGATGGCCACATCTTCCTAGATATGGCGCAGGTAGTTAGGCTTTTTCATCTGGAATTAGCCACTGTCTGAAAGTGTGAGAGTATGACCCTCTTTACGACTCCTAAAGGAACATGGACTAGGCATTGCTGTACAGCAAAGAGCGTTGCAATCAAATCAAACAATGCGTTGTGCCTGGTGCCAGTGCGGAAGACGCTACAAACCAAACAAAAGTGTGTTGTGTGTTGCTTGGTATTATCACCCCTTCGAAGTCTATTCGATGATGAATTGGCTTAATATGTGGTACAGGGCATGGCCGACTTAAACTCAGGCCGCGCACATATGACAGTTCGTCTTGAGAAATGCCTCGTTTTTTATATAATGTGTGACGTCACGGATCAAAACGAGAAAATATACCAGTTCATTGGAGAATCTTTTTTGGAACGAATTCGTAACAATATTTTATTATCCCAAAGCGCTGTGTTTTAATACAAAACTTTGGAATTGACGAACCCTTTAGAGTCGATACTGAATAACAAATGTTCAGAATCATAGCAATATGCAATGCGTTTCATATAACAAAAATTATCTTTTAAAAAATAAGCAATTTAACTGCACATTTTTTAAATGGCAGAATGCCGACATTGAAAAATTGAATTGAAAATTGCGATATTTTTTTCGACCTAATTTTTTCTATGAAAACTCAATTCCAGATGAGAAAACTTGTCTAATTCTAATTTTTAAATATGTTTATAAACTATTTAACTTTGCTTTGCCTAACAAAAGCTTGCACTTTAATAGAAAACTTAGTTTTTATCATCCAAGTCATGCACCCGCCATACAAAATTGTTGCGATTTGTATGGAGCTGTCATGTTTGTTATGACTCTGTTTTTTTATGTTCAATTCAACTGTGCGGCTATAGTTCAGAGGGCTCTGTACAAGGGCACAGTGAAGTTTACCTTATGTGTTTGTAAAATTGAATAATAATAAAGATGAGCTAGAAAACAAAAATTTCAAATTAAAACCGTTAACTTCCATGTAGAAATATATTCGGACAAATCGAAGTAGATCTACTTCGATTGTTGTAACGTGGCAGCCCTGGTCAGATACCCAAGCAGGAGTTATGTGCTTTAAGTTCAGTGGATGGTTCTTCAATGAGGAAAGCAAAACGATTTACCAAACGAAAAATTGAATTTTCATTATTTTTGTGTGAAATTTCAACTAAACGGAAAAAACAGTCTTGGGGAAAAACACGTAGCAGGCCCATTTCCTTCTTTTAATTGTTGCAAGTAAAAAGATTGATAGCAAATATCTGAACCACGGTTTCAACCGAAAGTTTTAGGTCTTAAAGCATCGGTATTTTATCCAAGACACATTGCTGTGTCTAGTGAATCATCGCTCTTAAACCGGTGCGTGGAAACAGTGGCATCCGTACTAAAGGCAGGTGATTGCACGACGATGCCTGCTTTGCAGGCAAATTATGGTAAACGGAGCAGTCGTTAGGTGGGGCAGAAATCACTTGATGGAGGAAAAGCGAAATGCCGTTATTAAAGCTCAAAGCTTTACCATTGACATATGATTTCTGTTTTGGCTGTCATGTTTTCTACGTGAAAAATGATGTACAAATTGATATTTAAAAAAAAATTAATCAAAGAATTTAACGACATTAAATTTACAACCCTTTGCCTGTCTACATAGTAAATTTTTTTTACTATTCAGACGTTCTGTGCATCACATATGGTTTATATCTTGCAAATTTACAGTTTTTCTTATACAAATGTTAATTAAGGTTTTATTTAAAAAAAACATTCTTTACACGCTCGGGGGCCCTATTCTCGAGTTCATTCGAATTTTGGTCGTATACGATCTATTCGAATGATAAATTTCGTGCACGATCCTGGGCGCAACTTTATTATTTTATGGGTAGAAGTCCGAAACGTGGTTAATGATGAGATGCGGTGTTGGGTACTATGCGACTGACAACCTAAAAAATAACGTTCCAAATAGCCTCCTGGTTATTTCTTAGGTTGTCAGTCGCATAGTAACCTACACCGCATCTCATCATTAAACACGTTTCGGACTTCTACCCATAAAATGATAAAGTTGCGCCCAGACTGTTGGCCGATTTTTTTATTTACTTACTTATTTTTTTATCAATAGAATAATTCATAGTAGTCAAAGCGAATTCGATCACATTAAACCTAAGAGATTTTCGGAATCAGTGAAATCTTGAACAATACCCCCAAGGGGTTTAATTGAGAAAAATACTTAAATCGGTTTTTCCCCCGACTACGTTTAAAGCTTATAGAAGTAAAAGTGAATTCCAAATCTCAATATACCTTAGAAATATATCAGAATTCGTGAATATGTACACAACCACTTTACACCCCCTTAGGGGTTGGATATCGAAAAATGTTGAAGATCGTTACTAGGCGCTTATATAAATAGCCCGCAGAAGTAAAATTGCTTTGATAGCTCGACATGTCTAAAAGTTTTAACGAAATTCGTGAAAATGTGGATGCACGGACATTTTTTTCACTCAACCTCTGAACGCCAATAAAAATGTGAACTTTTTTTTAGCTTTAATTACTCTAATAGTACATTTACATACACGTAGTAAGTTTCAACTTTCTAGCATAAGCCGTTTCTGAGATATAAAAAACCACCCTCTCCCCCGTACCTTGATACCCCTATCAAAAATTTTATATTTCTAGGATGTCTCGATAGTGGCTCTATATAATCCTAAATTGTTACCTTTCTATTCATTATGGTTTTCGAGAAATAAAAATCAGA
The DNA here is from genome assembly GCA_951812415.1 of Beris morrisii. Lineage (NCBI taxonomy): Eukaryota > Metazoa > Arthropoda > Insecta > Diptera > Stratiomyidae > Beris > Beris morrisii. The sequence continues at coordinate 108,431,942 of OX638310.1, read as the reverse complement.
ATGTTTTCCTTTCTACCCCCTTTCACCATCACCACCAATATCCACATCACCAAAATTTTTTTCCCTACTAGAAGTTTACCGACCCCAACTCCTGTAAAATTTTCAAGATCATGTCTGATACGGTTTCTGAGATATAAAAATTACATTTTTTGAAATATTGTTGTCCCCCCACTTTCGTGCTCCACCTCCCCCCTCAAAAAATTTAGTTTCGGTAGACTCCTCTTGTGATCCCATATACAGAAACTAAATTTTATCTTCCTGGTGTAATTGGTTCGGAAGATATTGTAATCCAAAGTTTTTCACCCCCCACCACCACTCTTAAAAATTTTAGCCCTTGTCTAATCTCAAAGTATCCCTAAGGACAACCACAAAGTTTCAATCTTCTGACATCAATTGTTCAGGAGATATCGATTTTAGAATGTTTCAATCCCGTCTTTCATGCGTTAAAGACTCATTGTTTCCCCCCCCCCCCCCACTTTCACACCCCTTAACCAATATTGACCATTTTTTTGCAATTGAGTCCATTATCATAGTAATACATAAGTTCGAAGTTTCAGCCTCCTAGCATAAGTGGTTCCTGAGATCTAGAAACCAAAATTTTTCGTCTAAAGCGCTCCCCTCTCCTCTCCTCTTGTAACACCACCCCTCGAAAATATACCAGTCGTAGGGGTTCACCCAATCTACCCACCATAAAAATTTCAATTTAATATCTCAACGGGTTTGGGAGCTACGCGCCTTCAAACGATTTTGCGTACGGCGGATGGCGGACGGGGGACGGCGGACGGCGTACGGCGTATACGGCGGACAGACGGACATTTTTTTTGCTTTTTTGGGGCTTACTAGTCCTAAAACGTGAAAATGCAAAATTTCAGGGTAGCAAATTTTTTTGAAATTTCAGGTCGATCACAATACTTTATTATTAAAAAATAATAAAGTAAAATATATCTAAAATACTGGGCCGATTAAACATATAAAGGGCCCGTTTAGACTTTTGATACATTATTTACACTAAAGGCCTATAGAAGTAAGAACCAGGTTAAGTTAAGTTAGGTTATAGTGGCAGCTATCCAAACTATGGATCGAATAGTCTAACCATTCGGTTGGTCCATTGTGATACCACACCCGTGACACCTTAATGAAGTCCTATATAGGGAGTTATCGTAGCATTGCTACAGGGGAAAGCTAGTCGAACCAGCCACAGATGTGAATGAACTTGGCTAGTTCATCAATTCGTGCTCCAGCCATGTCCCCGAGTCTGGATGGAGCTGCTCATGGCTCTGAATCTACAGCTGGCTAGCTGGGGACACAAAGTAGATGCCTTACGCTCTCTTCTTCTTCTTCACTTCTGCAGTAGTCATTATATTGAACGCCTAAGTGTTGTGCATGTCTGCCAAAGAGACAGTGCCCCGTTATGACTGCCGTACTGTTACGGGTCTCCATACGACTTCTTTTCAGAAGATCGGCGGTCCTTCTAGGATGTATTACTGGCCATAGCTGCCTGGAGGTTTCACACGTAGTTAGGTTGAACCATCTGCCATTAGTCAGCTCTATTGCCTTCCTGTCAAGATTACTCTTGACGTAATTGAGCGGTATTTTTACCGCTTGGGTTGCATGTATAGCAGCCATTTCAGATCAAGTTTTGGCCAGCTCATCGGCTGCCTCATTTCCTGGTATCCCTTTGTGTCCCGGAACCCAGCACAGGAAAACCTTATGAGCTGCATCCAATGTTTTCAGACGCTCCCTACACTCCCTCACTAGCTTTGACTTGACTAGGTTGGAGCATAGAGTTTTCATTGCTGCTTGACTGTCTATATAAATCTTTATACACGACTCTTCGGGAAGATTTGTCGCGGAATTTAGTATGTCCACACTGCACTGCTTACGGCAAAAACCTCGGCTTGAAAAATACTGCAGTAGTCCGGCAGACGAAAGGATACTTGGATGTTCATGTTGGCTGAGAAAATCCCTGCCGCGTTCCAGTATTAATTTTTGACCCATCCGTGAATATAGCAACTTCAGATTTCCTTATCAATTTTTGATTATCTCAGTCCCCCCTAGTAGGGAAAAGGGTATGGAATCCTGTATCGAAGCTTAAAAACGGAGTTAGTCGGTTAGTTCACTAAGCCCACAATCTGGAAATAATGAAAGAATTTTGCTATGCCCATAATCCGCAGATTTCCAGCAGCCACCAGACTCTTTTAGTCTCAGAGCGCTCTTGGCAGCAGCATTCATGATTTGAATATCTTTTGGCAGCAGAAGCAGCATAATCTCCAAAGTAAGAACCATTGGCGGATACCAATTCCGAATTTTCTAAACATACATACCTACTTCAACCGTTCTCCGATTTTTTTACTCCACTGCAATGTGGACTGTAATTAGCATTTACTGCAGTTCTGCGGTGCAATACTAAGCACAGAACAGAACCATGATGGTGGATTTACCATACACTCAACGTTTGTGGCGCGCCTCTATCCCCACCATAAAATCAACCAATCAGATGGCTCGTGCAGTCGCAAGAGTCTAACATTCTTCAACTTTTTCTCCGACGCACGCTTCCAATGTCCAATGTAATGTACACACATACAATGAACTGTGGTACCATACAATTCGCAGCTCATCGTATTTCTGTCGTTTCGCACTTATAGGCAAGTTGCGCCGCAAAGGCATATTGAGTGTAAATTGCTTTCAACACAGCAAAGAACACAGCCGACGAAAACCGGTTTGCAATGGCCTCAAGGGTGAGTGTAAACGCACCATGATAAAAAGACTACAAGACAACATATTGCGTAGGTAATAGGGTCATTCCATCAAGAACCGCCAAGAATGACGAAATTTGAGACCTTACCATCTCCGATTCTTTTGAAAATTTTTGTACTTTAAGAACTAGTGAAAAAAATAATTGAAATTTAATTTTCTGTTTCTATCCCATTTTACTTTATTATTTTAATAATACAGTATTGTTTTCGATTTTTTAAAAAAAAAAATTTGCTACCCTCAAAATTTTTTTTTTCACGTTTCATGACGAGTACACACGAAAAAAGCAAAAAAAAATTTCAGTCCGTCTGTCCGCCGTACGCCGTACGCCGTACGCCGTACGTCGACCGCTGTACGCAAAATCGTTTGAAAGCTCGTAGCTCCCAAACCCTTTGAGCTATTAAATTGAAATTTTTTTGATGAATAGACTGGGTAGTCCCCTTGAAGTGGCCAAATTTGTAAGGGTGGGGGTGTGAGGGGGAAGGAGGGGGAAGTGTTTTAGACAGAAAATTTTGGTTTCTAGATCTCAGCAACCGCTTATGCTAGCAGGCTGAAATTTGGAATTTATATAAAGCTTCAGTAGTGGACCCATTTGCAAAAAAATTGCCGATATAGGTGAAGGGGTTTGGGAGTGGGGGGAAAAATAATGCGTCCGAAACGCAAAAAAGGTGAGATCGACACTTTCTAAAATCCATATCTCCTAAACGGTTAATGTCACAAAATTGAAACTTAATGAGTATCTGTAGGTATACTAGGAGAATAGATCGGAAACAAAAATTTGAGTGGGGGCAGTGGCGTACGGGGGTGGGGGGTGAAAAACTTTAGATTACGATATCTCACGAACCAATTGCACTAGACAAATAAAATTTGGTTTCCTTATAAAGGTTGACAAATAAAGTTTGCTGAAAGTAAAATTTTTTACGGGGGCGGTGGAGCATGAAAGTGGAGGGGATAAGCATTTTTCTAAAAAATCACGTCTCATATTTCAAGAACGGTGTAAGATAGATACTTAAAATTTTTACCAGAAGTAGGCCTAATAGACCACTAGCTGAAAACAAAATTTTGGAAGTATGGGTGTAGAGGGTGAGGGTGGGGGAGGGTGAAAAGGAAAAAGTTCCGATTTTTCTATCTCGAGAACCTATAATGATATAAAGCTGAAACTTGGTATTTAGATAGAGCTATATTAGTAGCATCTTGGAAAAATATAATTTTTTATAGGGGTAGTATGGTACGGGGGTGGGGGTGTTTTTCCTATCTATGGAACGGCTTATGATACAAAGTTGAAACTCGGTACGTTTATGTAAATCAACTAGAAAACTAATTTAGATAAAAAAAAATTTCAAATATCCATTGGCGTTCGGAGGGGGGGCAACAAAAATTATCAGTGTAAATAGAATGCATATATTTTCACGGTTTTCGTCATATCTATTAGGTCTTCCCAAATATTGAATTCATTTTTATTCTACGGATTCTTCATATAAATACCTACAAAGCGTTTTCAGGATTTTTTAAAATTCGACCCTGAGGCGGTGCAAAGAGGGTTGTAAACTTTTTCACGAATTCTACTATATCCCCACGTCTTATCAGATATCGCATATCTTTTTACTTTCACGTGCTTGCGTAACAATCAACTAAAACTTGTTTTTAAATTTTTTTCAGCCCCTAAGAGGGTATAAACGGGTTGAACACATTTTCACGAGTTCCGTCATTTCTTTTAGAAGTGATAAGAAATTGAATTGGTTCCTACCTTCTCGTGCTGTTTTCATATTTATTTATTAACTTTTTTCAGGATTTGTGGATATTCAACCCCCAAGTGGGTGTAAGGAAGTTGCATATCTGATGATATATCGAATTTATTTTTACTTCCTATGGTTTCCTATATAAAAAAGCCAAAAAGTCAATTTCAGTATTTTAGATATTCAATCCTAATGGGTGTAAGGGGGTTGTATGCTTTTCAAAGTTTCGACATATTTCTTAGGTTCGATGAGATATTAGATCGCTTTTCATTTCCACAGACTTTTTATATAATCGCCTACAAGCCCATTTCTTAATTTTTGGATAATCAACCCCCAAGGGTTTGTATATGTTTTCACAATTTTTGCCATTCCTTAGTTCTGATGAGATATAAAATTGATTATTACGGCCAACCAATTCACGATTTTTCGAATTTCCAGAACCAAGGAGGTGTGAAGGGTTTGCTTACGTTTTTTTCGAAATTCAAACCCCAAGTGGAAGTAATGGGTTTGTATACGTTTTAACAATTCGCCATATCTCTTAATTCTGATAAGGCAACAAATTCGTTTTTGCTTCTATGGGCTTTTAGTGTACATAATATACTGAAATTCGAATAGTCTACACGGACTTTTTCAATGTTTAATCGGTTAAAAATAATTTTCCAAGAAATCTAATAATCTCGAAGCAACTCATGATACACTCCGACTTTAACCGCTCCCGAACTTTGACCCGAAAAATAATAAAGTTTCGCCCAGACCATTGGCAGATTTTTTTTGTTAGTTAAAGTATGTTAAAGTTTTCGCAAAAATGGTGTCCGAGTCCTCTTTGAAAATGAATATCTCTGGTAATTTTTATCCTGGAATAATAAAATATGGCTTATTTTAAAGGGGAAGGTTGTCGCAATTAAAATTATCCTGGCAGCCCTGGTCAGATACCCAAGCAGGAGTTATGTGCTTTAAGTTCAGTGGATGGTTCTTCAATGAGGAAAGCAAAACGATTTACCAAACGAAAAATTGAATTTTCATTATTTTTGTGTGAAATTTCAACTAAACGGAAAAAACAGTCTTGGGGAAAAACACGTAGCAGGCCCATTTCCTTCTTTTAATTGTTGCAAGTAAAAAGATTGATAGCAAATATCTGAACCACGGTTTCAACCGAAAGTTTTAGGTCTTAAAGCATCGGTATTTTATCCAAGACACATTGCTGTGTCTAGTGAATCATCGCTCTTAAACCGGTGCGTGGAAACAGTGGCATCCGTACTAAAGGCAGGTGATTGCACGACGATGCCTGCTTTGCAGGCAAATTATGGTAAACGGAGCAGTCGTTAGGTGGGGCAGAAATCACTTGATGGAGGAAAAGCGAAATGCCGTTATTAAAGCTCAAAGCTTTACCATTGACATATGATTTCTGTTTTGGCTGTCATGTTTTCTACGTGAAAAATGATGTACAAATTGATATTTAAAAAAAAATTAATCAAAGAATTTAACGACATTAAATTTACAACCCTTTGCCTGTCTACATAGTAAATTTTTTTTACTATTCAGACGTTCTGTGCATCACATATGGTTTATATCTTGCAAATTTACAGTTTTTCTTATACAAATGTTAATTAAGGTTTTATTTAAAAAAAACATTCTTTACACGCTCGGGGGCCCTATTCTCGAGTTCATTCGAATTTTGGTCGTATACGATCTATTCGAATGATAAATTTCGTGCACGATCCTGGGCGCAACTTTATTATTTTATGGGTAGAAGTCCGAAACGTGGTTAATGATGAGATGCGGTGTTGGGTACTATGCGACTGACAACCTAAAAAATAACGTTCCAAATAGCCTCCTGGTTATTTCTTAGGTTGTCAGTCGCATAGTAACCTACACCGCATCTCATCATTAAACACGTTTCGGACTTCTACCCATAAAATGATAAAGTTGCGCCCAGACTGTTGGCCGATTTTTTTATTTACTTACTTATTTTTTTATCAATAGAATAATTCATAGTAGTCAAAGCGAATTCGATCACATTAAACCTAAGAGATTTTCGGAATCAGTGAAATCTTGAACAATACCCCCAAGGGGTTTAATTGAGAAAAATACTTAAATCGGTTTTTCCCCCGACTACGTTTAAAGCTTATAGAAGTAAAAGTGAATTCCAAATCTCAATATACCTTAGAAATATATCAGAATTCGTGAATATGTACACAACCACTTTACACCCCCTTAGGGGTTGGATATCGAAAAATGTTGAAGATCGTTACTAGGCGCTTATATAAATAGCCCGCAGAAGTAAAATTGCTTTGATAGCTCGACATGTCTAAAAGTTTTAACGAAATTCGTGAAAATGTGGATGCACGGACATTTTTTTCACTCAACCTCTGAACGCCAATAAAAATGTGAACTTTTTTTTAGCTTTAATTACTCTAATAGTACATTTACATACACGTAGTAAGTTTCAACTTTCTAGCATAAGCCGTTTCTGAGATATAAAAAACCACCCTCTCCCCCGTACCTTGATACCCCTATCAAAAATTTTATATTTCTAGGATGTCTCGATAGTGGCTCTATATAATCCTAAATTGTTACCTTTCTATTCATTATGGTTTTCGAGAAATAAAAATCAGAATGTTTTCCTTTCTACCCCCTTTCACCATCACCACCAATATCCACATCACCAAAATTTTTTTCCCTACTAGAAGTTTACCGACCCCAACTCCTGTAAAATTTTCAAGATCATGTCTGATACGGTTTCTGAGATATAAAAATTACATTTTTTGAAATATTGTTGTCCCCCCACTTTCGTGCTCCACCTCCCCCCTCAAAAAATTTAGTTTCGGTAGACTCCTCTTGTGATCCCATATACAGAAACTAAATTTTATCTTCCTGGTGTAATTGGTTCGGAAGATATTGTAATCCAAAGTTTTTCACCCCCCACCACCACTCTTAAAAATTTTAGCCCTTGTCTAATCTCAAAGTATCCCTAAGGACAACCACAAAGTTTCAATCTTCTGACATCAATTGTTCAGGAGATATCGATTTTAGAATGTTTCAATCCCGTCTTTCATGCGTTAAAGACTCATTGTTTCCCCCCCCCCCCCCCCACTTTCACACCCCTTAACCAATATTGACCATTTTTTTGCAATTGAGTCCATTATCATAGTAATACATAAGTTCGAAGTTTCAGCCTCCTAGCATAAGTGGTTCCTGAGATCTAGAAACCAAAATTTTTCGTCTAAAGCGCTCCCCTCTCCTCTCCTCTTGTAACACCACCCCTCGAAAATATACCAGTCGTAGGGGTTCACCCAATCTACCCACCATAAAAATTTCAATTTAATATCTCAACGGGTTTGGGAGCTACGCGCCTTCAAACGATTTTGCGTACGGCGGATGGCGGACGGGGGACGGCGGACGGCGTACGGCGTATACGGCGGACAGACGGACATTTTTTTTGCTTTTTTGGGGCTTACTAGTCCTAAAACGTGAAAATGCAAAATTTCAGGGTAGCAAATTTTTTTGAAATTTCAGGTCGATCACAATACTTTATTATTAAAAAATAATAAAGTAAAATATATCTAAAATACTGGGTTTTTAGCCGATTAAACATATAAAGGGCCCGTTTAGACTTTTGATACATTATTTACACTAAAGGCCTATAGAAGTAAGAACCAGGTTAAGTTAAGTTAGGTTATAGTGGCAGCTATCCAAACTATGGATCGAATAGTCTAACCATTCGGTTGGTCCATTGTGATACCACACCCGTGACACCTTAATGAAGTCCTATATAGGGAGTTATCGTAGCATTGCTACAGGGGAAAGCTAGTCGAACCAGCCACAGATGTGAATGAACTTGGCTAGTTCATCAATTCGTGCTCCAGCCATGTCCCCGAGTCTGGATGGAGCTGCTCATGGCTCTGAATCTACAGCTGGCTAGCTGGGGACACAAAGTAGATGCCTTACGCTCTCTTCTTCTTCTTCACTTCTGCAGTAGTCATTATATTGAACGCCTAAGTGTTGTGCATGTCTGCCAAAGAGACAGTGCCCCGTTATGACTGCCGTACTGTTACGGGTCTCCATACGACTTCTTTTCAGAAGATCGGCGGTCCTTCTAGGATGTATTACTGGCCATAGCTGCCTGGAGGTTTCACACGTAGTTAGGTTGAACCATCTGCCATTAGTCAGCTCTATTGCCTTCCTGTCAAGATTACTCTTGACGTAATTGAGCGGTATTTTTACCGCTTGGGTTGCATGTATAGCAGCCATTTCAGATCAAGTTTTGGCCAGCTCATCGGCTGCCTCATTTCCTGGTATCCCTTTGTGTCCCGGAACCCAGCACAGGAAAACCTTATGAGCTGCATCCAATGTTTTCAGACGCTCCCTACACTCCCTCACTAGCTTTGACTTGACTAGGTTGGAGCATAGAGTTTTCATTGCTGCTTGACTGTCTATATAAATCTTTATACACGACTCTTCGGGAAGATTTGTCGCGGAATTTAGTATGTCCACACTGCACTGCTTACGGCAAAAACCTCGGCTTGAAAAATACTGCAGTAGTCCGGCAGACGAAAGGATACTTGGATGTTCATGTTGGCTGAGAAAATCCCTGCCGCGTTCCAGTATTAATTTTTGACCCATCCGTGAATATAGCAACTTCAGATTTCCTTATCAATTTTTGATTATCTCAGTCCCCCCTAGTAGGGAAAAGGGTATGGAATCCTGTATCGAAGCTTAAAAACGGAGTTAGTCGGTTAGTTCACTAAGCCCACAATCTGGAAATAATGAAAGAATTTTGCTATGCCCATAATCCGCAGATTTCCAGCAGCCACCAGACTCTTTTAGTCTCAGAGCGCTCTTGGCAGCAGCATTCATGATTTGAATATCTTTTGGCAGCAGAAGCAGCATAATCTCCAAAGTAAGAACCATTGGCGGATACCAATTCCGAATTTTCTAAACATACATACCTACTTCAACCGTTCTCCGATTTTTTTACTCCACTGCAATGTGGACTGTAATTAGCATTTACTGCAGTTCTGCGGTGCAATACTAAGCACAGAACAGAACCATGATGGTGGATTTACCATACACTCAACGTTTGTGGCGCGCCTCTATCCCCACCATAAAATCAACCAATCAGATGGCTCGTGCAGTCGCAAGAGTCTAACATTCTTCAACTTTTTCTCCGACGCACGCTTCCAATGTCCAATGTAATGTACACACATACAATGAACTGTGGTACCATACAATTCGCAGCTCATCGTATTTCTGTCGTTTCGCACTTATAGGCAAGTTGCGCCGCAAAGGCATATTGAGTGTAAATTGCTTTCAACACAGCAAAGAACACAGCCGACGAAAACCGGTTTGCAATGGCCTCAAGGGTGAGTGTAAACGCACCATGATAAAAAGACTACAAGACAACATATTGCGTAGGTAATAGGGTCATTCCATCAAGAACCGCCAAGAATGACGAAATTTGAGACCTTACCATCTCCGATTCTTTTGAAAATTTTTGTACTTTAAGAACTAGTGAAAAAAATAATTGAAATTTAATTTTCTGTTTCTATCCCATTTTACTTTATTATTTTAATAATACAGTATTGTTTTCGATTTTTTAAAAAAAAAAATTTGCTACCCTCAAAATTTTTTTTTTCACGTTTCATGACGAGTACACACGAAAAAAGCAAAAAAAAATTTCAGTCCGTCTGTCCGCCGTACGCCGTACGCCGTACGCCGTACGTCGACCGCTGTACGCAAAATCGTTTGAAAGCTCGTAGCTCCCAAACCCTTTGAGCTATTAAATTGAAATTTTTTTGATGAATAGACTGGGTAGTCCCCTTGAAGTGGCCAAATTTGTAAGGGTGGGGGTGTGAGGGGGAAGGAGGGGGAAGTGTTTTAGACAGAAAATTTTGGTTTCTAGATCTCAGCAACCGCTTATGCTAGCAGGCTGAAATTTGGAATTTATATAAAGCTTCAGTAGTGGACCCATTTGCAAAAAAATTGCCGATATAGGTGAAGGGGTTTGGGAGTGGGGGGAAAAATAATGCGTCCGAAACGCAAAAAAGGTGAGATCGACACTTTCTAAAATCCATATCTCCTAAACGGTTAATGTCACAAAATTGAAACTTAATGAGTATCTGTAGGTATACTAGGAGAACAGATCGGAAACAAAAATTTGAGTGGGGGCAGTGGCGTACGGGGGTGGGGGGTGAAAAACTTTAGATTACGATATCTCACGAACCAATTGCACTAGACAAATAAAATTTGGTTTCCTTATAAAGGTTGACAAATAAAGTTTGCTGAAAGTAAAATTTTTTACGGGGGCGGTGGAGCATGAAAGTGGAGGGGATAAGCATTTTTCTAAAAAATCACGTCTCATATTTCAAGAACGGTGTAAGATAGATACTTAAAATTTTTACCAGAAGTAGGCCTAATAGACCACTAGCTGAAAACAAAATTTTGGAAGTATGGGTGTAGAGGGTGAGGGTGGGGGAGGGTGAAAAGGAAAAAGTTCCGATTTTTCTATCTCGAGAACCTATAATGATATAAAGCTGAAACTTGGTATTTAGATAGAGCTATATTAGTAGCATCTTGGAAAAATATAATTTTTTATAGGGGTAGTATGGTACGGGGGTGGGGGTGTTTTTCCTATCTATGGAACGGCTTATGATACAAAGTTGAAACTCGGTACGTTTATGTAAATCAACTAGAAAACTAATTTAGATAAAAAAAAATTTCAAATATCCATTGGCGTTCGGAGGGGGGGCAACAAAAATTATCAGTGTAAATAGAATGCATATATTTTCACGGTTTTCGTCATATCTATTAGGTCTTCCCAAATATTGAATTCATTTTTATTCTACGGATTCTTCATATAAATACCTACAAAGCGTTTTCAGGATTTTTTAAAATTCGACCCTGAGGCGGTGCAAAGAGGGTTGTAAACTTTTTCACGAATTCTACTATATCCCCACGTCTTATCAGATATCGCATATCTTTTTACTTTCACGTGCTTGCGTAACAATCAACTAAAACTTGTTTTTAAATTTTTTTCAGCCCCTAAGAGGGTATAAACGGGTTGAACACATTTTCACGAGTTCCGTCATTTCTTTTAGAAGTGATAAGAAATTGAATTGGTTCCTACCTTCTCGTGCTGTTTTCATATTTATTTATTAACTTTTTTCAGGATTTGTGGATATTCAACCCCCAAGTGGGTGTAAGGAAGTTGCATATCTGATGATATATCGAATTTATTTTTACTTCCTATGGTTTCCTATATAAAAAAGCCAAAAAGTCAATTTCAGTATTTTAGATATTCAATCCTAATGGGTGTAAGGGGGTTGTATGCTTTTCAAAGTTTCGACATATTTCTTAGGTTCGATGAGATATTAGATCGCTTTTCATTTCCACAGACTTTTTATATAATCGCCTACAAGCCCATTTCTTAATTTTTGGATAATCAACCCCCAAGGGTTTGTATATGTTTTCACAATTTTTGCCATTCCTTAGTTCTGATGAGATATAAAATTGATTATTACGGCCAACCAATTCACGATTTTTCGAATTTCCAGAACCAAGGAGGTGTGAAGGGTTTGCTTACGTTTTTTTCGAAATTCAAACCCCAAGTGGAAGTAATGGGTTTGTATACGTTTTAACAATTCGCCATATCTCTTAATTCTGATAAGGCAACAAATTCGTTTTTGCTTCTATGGGCTTTTAGTGTACATAATATACTGAAATTCGAATAGTCTACACGGACTTTTTCAATGTTTAATCGGTTAAAAATAATTTTCCAAGAAATCTAATAATCTCGAAGCAACTCATGATACACTCCGACTTTAACCGCTCCCGAACTTTGACCCGAAAAATAATAAAGTTTCGCCCAGACCATTGGCAGATTTTTTTTGTTAGTTAAAGTATGTTAAAGTTTTCGCAAAAATGGTGTCCGAGTCCTCTTTGAAAATGAATATCTCTGGTAATTTTTATCCTGGAATAATAAAATATGGCTTATTTTAAAGGGGAAGGTTGTCGCAATTAAAATTATTCTTGAAATTTTTTTCTGAATATCTCAAAACGGTTTATTTTATTTTTTTATATTTTTTAGGCTATACTGTTTTTCAAAACATACCAAAAAATTATCTTGGGATCTCAATGGGATCGGGGTCAAAAAAATCGAAGAACATTATAGTGGTTCTCAATTATTTTATAGAAAAAGGGTCATTTAATCAAGAATCACCAAAAGTGTGACCTCGCCGATTCTTTGGAAAATTTGTGTACTCGAAAAATTAATGAGAACAAAATATGATTTCAAGTTTTTGTTTCTATCTCATTTTTCTGTTAGTAAAAGTATGTTAAAGATTTCCCAAAAAAGATGTCCGAGTCCTCTTTGAAAATTCATATCTCTGGTAATTTTTATCCTTGAATAATAAAGTAGGGCTTATTTTAAAGATTGTTGTTGTTTTTGTTAGTTAAAAAATGAGATAGAAACAAAAACTTGAATTTCAATTAATTTTTTCACTAGTTCTTCAAGTACAAACATTTTCAAAAGAATCGGAAATGGTAAGGTCACAACTTTGGCGATGCATGATGGAATAAGCCATAATAAGATGAAAACAATATGATCCCGTTTTTGCTAAGTGGTTCGTCTATGTAGCTAAATTTCCACAGAACTTAATCAAACAAAATAGCCAAATCAAAAAGTCCGCCCCCCCCCCAACAGCAAAGTCTGGATCCGCCACTGGTAAGAACCAATTTGATGCCTCATCAGACCTAAAAGATATGACGAATTACGAAAACCTGTACAAACCCATTACATCCACTTGGGGGTTGAATATCGAAGAATTGTGAAATAGATTTTTAGGCGATTTCAAAAGAGGCATCTCATAGTATCTCATCAGCCACTAGAGATTTTACTAAATTTTTTGAAAACGTAAGCAACCCCTTAACAACCCTTTGGAGGTTGAATTTCGAAAAATTATGAATTGCTTTTTAGGCTATTACATGAAATGCTTGTAGAAGCAATAACCCATTTTTTGTCTCATCAGATCTAAGGGATGACGAAAATTGTGAAAACGTATGCAACCCCTTTACACCCACTTCAGGGTTGAATATTAAAAAATGCTGAAATAAGTTTTTAGATATATATAAAAAAGGCATGAGGAAGTAAAACCCAATTAGATGTCTTATCACTACAAAGAGATACGACAAATTTCGTGAAGACGTATTCAACCCTTTTACACCCTCTTAGGGGATAAAAAGGGAAAAATGCTGAAAACGGGCTTAAGTCGATTAAATAACAAGCCCGAGGAAGTGAAAAGGTATTTGTTATCTAATCACAACTTTGCAACTTCTTCGACATGTTTTTTCTTCAAAAACCTCTGATTGGCGTAGCTTAAATTAAAGGTGCTGAAGCCCATATTCCAAAAGCATTTGGGGTACCTCTTGGCAACTTTTTCGAAATTGTTTTTAAAAAAAAAATCGATTTTGACTCTGCATAGATAAAATTAAAGTTGCTGTAACCCATATTACAAGTCCAGAAACAGTTTTTTTTTTATAAGAACCTAAAATTGCAGCCAAGAGAGGAAAAAGAAGGGTCACAAATTCTAACGTTTTTTCTCTGTTTCTCTGCTCATTTTGGCCACCATTCCCTTATTTTTGATCGGGTTTTAATTTCATTTGGATTTTTGAGCATCTGTTGAGCTGCCCTTTCGTTTGCGGTGAAAAAATCGAAAGTGGAAAAATTTTAAGGCAATTTTTCCAAATTCTCTCACAATTGTCCGATTTTAAGTGGAGCTTGTAGGGTAAAAAAAAAGAAACAGAATAAATTTTTGGTTTTCTACTGATTATTAAAACTTATATTTTTCCTGATATAACCAGACCAAAATCGCGACATTTGGGGGCCGGAAAGTGCCTAAAAATAAATTCTGAAATTAAAATGGAAAAATTAAAAAAACATTTTCAAGTTAATCAAAATAATAATACTCGCATCATCTGAATATTTTATTGTCAAATGATAATAATCAGTGCTGCCACAGCTATTTTACAAGATATAAAAAGACTAGAAAAATTACGAAAACTTGTTAACATAAGATTCTCAAAGAAATGATGCACAGCCGACATGCAGTTAACACACTGTAGTCTCGTAAACAAAATGGTTTCGTAAAAAATCATGTTTTTTGAAGCGTTTGCCCCGTTTTATCGCCAACCGCTTTTCACAATTCGTTAATTACTTTATTATTTTAATAATAAAGTATGTATTATTATCGATTTAAAAAAAAAAAAATTTGCTACCCTAAAAAAATTTTTTACACGTTTCATGACTAATAGACACCAAAAAAGCAAAGAAAATGTCAGTCCGTCTGTGCGCCGTCCGCCGTCCGCCGTCCGCCGTACGCGAAACGTTTGAAAGCTTATAGCTCTCAAACTCTTTGAGCTATTAAGTTGAATTTTTTTCTGTAGGTAGACTGAGCAGACCTTTTGAGTGATGGGGGTGTGAGGGGCGAGCTGGGGGAAGTGTTTTAGACGACGGCTTAGGCTAGGAGGCTGAAACTTGGAATTTATATAGAGCTTTGATAGTGGACCCATTTGCAAAAATATTGCTGATATGGGTGAAGGGGTGTGGGAGTGAGGGGAATAATAATGCGTCTGAAACGCTCGAAAGCCGAGATCGAGACATTCTAAAATCCATATCTCCTAAACGGTTAATGTCACGAAATTAAAACTTGATGACCATCTGTGGATATACTAGGAGAATAGATCAGAAACAATTTTTTGAGAGAGGACAATGACGTACAGAGGTTGGGGTCGACAAATTTTAAATTACGATATCTCACGAACCAATTGCACTAGACAAATAAAATTCGGTTTCTGTATTAAAGTTGACAAATAAAGTTTACTAAAAGAATATTAAGAATATTTCTAAAAAATCACGTCTCATATCTCAAGAACAGTGTATGATATGTGCTTAGAATTTTTACCAGAAGTAGACCCAATAGACCTTTAGCAGAAAAAAAAATTTTGGGGGTGTGGGTGGGGAAGGGTGAAGAAGAAAAAATTCCAATTTTTATATCTCGAGAACCTATAATGATATAAAGCTGAAACTTGGTATTTAGATAGAACTATAGTAGTAGCATTTTGAAAAAATATAATTTTTTATATGGGTAGTATAGTACGGGTGTGGGGGGTGTTTTTCCTAACTATAGAACGGCTTATGCTAGAAAGTTGAAACTTAGTATGTATATGTAAGTCAACTAGAAAAGTTATTTAGATTAAAAAAAATTTCAAATATCTATTGGCGTATGGAAGGAGGGCAAAAAAAATGGAAGTAAAAATGGAAGGCATATATTTTCACGATTTTCGTCATATCCATTAGGTCTTTCCAAATATTGAACTCATTTTTATTCTACGGATTCTTCATATAAATACCTAAAAAGTGTTTTCAGGATTTTTTGAAATTCGACCCCCACGGTGGTGTAAAAGGGTTGTATACATTTTCACGAATTCAGCCGTATCCCTCCGGTCTCATTAGATATCGAATAAATCTTTACTTCCACGGACTTGTTTAATAATCACCTAAAACTTGTTTTCAAGTTTTTCATTTTTTCAACCCCTAAGAGGGTATAAACGGGTTGAACACGTTTTTACGAATTTCGTCATATCTCTTAGGAGTGATAAAACATGGGATTGGTTTTCACTTCCTCGGACTTTCTTTACATATATCTAAAAACTGATTTCATGATTTTTTGATATTCAACCCCAAAGTGGGTGCAAGGGGGTTGCATATATTTTCACAAATTCCTACATATTTCTTAGTTCTAATGAGATATCAAATTCATTTTTACTTCCTAAGGCTTCCTACAAAACCGTCAAAAGTTGATTTCAGTATTTTTAAATATTCAACTCCAATAGGACGTAAGGTTTTCGACATATTTCTTAGGATAGATGAGATATCAGATTGGTTTTCACTTCCACAGACTTTTTATATAATCGCCTACAAATACATTTCCGATTTCATCTAATGGCCAAAAACCTTATCACGAAAAACGAAAATTCATATGTTATATGTGACAGTGGTGTTTAAGTATTCTAGCACGACCCCATTCTAACCGCTTCCCGAACCTTTCTTAGGTTTTCAGTCACATAGTAAGCTACACCGTGTCTCAGAATTAAACGCGTTCCGGACTTCTGCCAGAAAATAATAAAGTTGCGCCCTGACTGTTTGCAGATTTTTTTTTTATTTGTTTGTTTTGGATAAAATAATTAGTTGATCGAAGATTATCAAATTTAAATAACGAAGTATCAACCTATAGGCCATGAAGGAATGTTCAAAAAGTAGAAATCTTTAAACAGCTGTTATAAAAAAAGTCAAGCGATTTTTTAAAAATGCTTTGATCAAGTAGTAGTACTAATAGAGTTTTATAAATAAAAAAAATTAGAGTAATACGATTGGCGGTTTAAGATAAAATGGGTCTCAAAAATGGTCATTTTTGCACTGCCCACAATCTCCCCTTCACAAGTGTAAAAGGTGCTAGCGCCTCCTTTCAAATCCGCAAACAGAATTAAAAAATTTTCAAATTTGCGGTCAGGAGAGGCAAAAGAAGAGTCGCAAATTTTGAATTTTTTTTTCGATGTTTTTGGCTACCATTTATTTTTGATCGGATTTTAATTTTGTTTAGTTTTTCAGGCATCTGTTGAGCTCCCCTTTCGTTTGAACCGTCACTTGCGGAAATCAAAAATATTTTTTTTTCTCGAAAAAAGCATAAGGCAAGTTTTTCGAATTTTTTTTTAAAACTTCTATGACTGACTATGGCCCAAAATCGTGTCGGTAGCATAGGCCCTTCAGTCGCACTTCGACTTTAACAACTTCCCGGACTTTGTCCCAAAAAAAACCCATCAGAAATCATAAGATTAAAATTACTCTGTCTGCGTAGATTATGCTATTCAACTTCTTCTATGGGCCACACCTCAGAAATTCGTCGAGCTTCCAATTTGTTCGGATGGTACAAGATCCATTCGGTAGTCAACACTGGGTGTGGGAGTGCCAAAAACAAAATCCGGACAGTATATTCATTAAACTCGATTACTTTTAGATCGGCACTCGAACCAAGCCACAAAGCATTCTACTGCTTTGAAAAAAAAAGAAATTCATGGGCACAACCTGCTGTTCACGAAAGGAGAAATTAAAAAATACCAACCTGTAAAATACTCCTACCTTGCACGAGTAGGTACCTTCCTACTGCACCACATCATAAAGTAGACTGTGCACAACGTGCTCCTTTTTATTTATAAGATGCGAGTTAAGGGGACCCCAAAGTGGGGCGGAGTAGTGCACAAAAATCCCTGCAAAAAGCTCCAAGGCAAAAAAGGGGAGTTACTATAATTGTTTAATTACAGGGGGCCTCTTTGCGTGCGGTTTTTCTTTTTCTTGAGATGCCCTCGCTCGTCTTAGCGGACAAGGGACTGCGCTGATGTGCCCATTCTGGACAAAGTGCCACAGTGGATAGTGGTGAACGTGCATTATCCATAGACAAACAGCATACCGACCGGTATGTCTTTTTGGCAAACTCCAACAGAATCATGGGGATTCGTACAAGGACGGATGGAGGAGACGGCAAGGAATTGTTTGGTGCAGCGTGGAGCGTGCAGCGAGCGTTCTTGGCTAGCAGCTCATCTTATCGGTTTTAATATGGCGATCTTGTTTAGAGCCCATTGCCTTGTGGGCTCCAAGTCGGGCGGATACTGCTCAGGTTCTGGACGATCTTTATGCCGGTGCTCGGTATGTGTCTAATTCGCCTTCAGGTATTCCGTCTTATCTGATGTTCTGAATTTTTACCATATCAATGTGGCATTCTTTGAATAACGTTCGTACGAGTGTGTAGCAAACCTGTGAGCAATTTCTTATTCCGACCGAAACGGACCAAGAATATGGCTACGTACTCGTACGACAGTACCGACATGTTTCAGGTTTAAAGCATAAACGGACGTGTGTTTATGATGATCAGAAGAACCAATGATGCGCCTACATGCATGTCATGTTTTAGATTCTGTTGCGATAATATCCGGATAACGAGAACTATCCGATGCGTTTCTTAGAAATAAAGATTTGATTTGTGTTCGATTATGATAAGAAAAGGTGAACTGACTGATTTAAATTTTAGCACCGTGGCTTTATAATTACAGGTACAAAGCAGGTGGTTCTTGATATTTTCAGTATTACGAAGATCGGGCGAATTGTGAAGAGGTGGCAGTTTACCGCGAGTAACTCTTCATAAGGCTGTGCACATCTGCCAAAGAATGTTTACTGCTTTCACCGATTTAGATCTTAATACAGAGAGAGTATCTTTACTGTATAAAATTGAATGCCTGTGCCACACTCTCGCCGAGACAGCCTGAAAGATTTGTCGGAATTCGTGAAAACATAAACAACACTTTACACCTCCTGGGGGTTGAATATCGAAAAAAACTTAAAGCCTTTCAAAGTGAAAGTGGATTTGATATCTCATAAGACCTAAGAAATATATCGGAATTCGTGAAAATGTGCACAACCACGTTACACCCGCTTAGGGGTTTTGTATCAACAGTTTTAGGCGCATATATAAAGAGCCCGTAGAAGTGAAATTATTTTGATGACTCGACATGCCTAAAAGATATAAAAGAATTCGTGAAAATGTGGAACAAACCTTTTTCACGCAAATTACTTTGTTATTTCAATAATACAGTATTGTTGTCGATTTTTAAAAAAAAAAAATTTGCTACCCTGAACATTTTTTTTCCACGTTTCATGACTAGTAAACACGAAAAAAGCAAAAAAAATGTTCAGTCCGTCTGTCCGCCGTACGCCGTACGTCGACCGCTGTACGCAAAATCGTTTGAAGGCTCGTAGCTCCCAAACCCTTTGAGCTATTAAATTGAATTTTTTTTTGTTATGAACAGACTGGGTAGGTCCCTTGAAGTGACCACATTTTTAAGGGTGGAGGAGTGAGGAGGGAAGTATGGGAAGCGTTTTAGACGGAAAATTTTAGCTTCTAGATCTCAGCAACCGCTTACGCTAGGAGGCTGAAATTTGGAATTTATATAGAGCTTCGGTAGTGGACCCATTTGCAAAAAAATTGCCGATATGGGTGAAGGGTTGTGGGAGTTGGGGATATCTGTAGGTATACTAGAAGAATAGATCGGAAACAAATTTTTGAGTAGGCAGTGGCGTATGGTGGTGGGGGGCAAAAACCTTTAGATTACGATATCTCACGAACCAATTGCACTAGACAAATAAAATTCGGTTTGTGCATAAAAGTTGACAAATGAAGTTTGATAAAAGTAAAATTTTTTAAGGGGGCGGTGGAGCATAAAAGTGGAGGGGATAAGTTTTTTTCTAAAAAATCAGGTCTCATATATCAAGAACAGTATAAGATAAATCCTTAAAATTTTTACCAGAAGTAGACCTAATAGACCCCTAGCAGAAACAATTTTGGGGATGAGGGTGTAGAGGGTGAGAGTGGGGAAGGGTAAAAAGGAAAAGGTTCCGATTTTTATATCTTTAGAATCTATAATTATATAAAGCTGAAAGTCGGTATTTAGATAGAGCTGTAGTAGTTGCATGTTGGCAAAATATAATTTTTTATAGGGTTAGTATGGTACGGGGGTGTTTTTCCTATCTATAGAACGGCTTATGCTACAAAGTTGAAACTCAGTTTGTATATGTAAATCAACTAGAAAATTAATTTAGATAAAAAAGATCCATTGGCGTTCAGAAGGTGGACAAAAAAATAATCAGTGAAAATGGACTGCATATATTTTCATGGTTTTCGTCATATTTATTAGGTCTTCCCAAATATTGAATTCATCTTCATTCTACGGCTTCTTCATATAAATAACTAGAAAGTCTTTTCAGAATTTTTTTAAATTCTATCCCAAAGGGGGTGTTAAGGGGTTGTATACTTTTTCACGAATTCTGCCATATCTCCCAGGAATTTATTTTTACTTCCTAAGGTTTCCCATATAAGCGCCAAAAAGTCAATTTGTATGCTTTTCAAAGTTTCGACATATTTCTTAGGTTTGATGAGATATTAGATCGCTTTTTACTTCCACATACTTTTTATATAATCGTCTACAAACCCTTTTCACAATTTTTGTATATTCAACCCCCAAAAGTTTGCATATGTTTTCACAATTTTTGCCATGACTTAGTTCTGATGAGATTTAAAATTGGTTATTACGGCATTTGATATAACGGCCTAAACACCAATTTCACGTTTTTTCTGATTTGAAAAACCAAAGGGGTGTGATGGGTTTGCTTTTGTTTTCACCAAATTCAAGCCTGAAGTGGATGTAATGGGTTTGTATACATCTTAACAATTCGTCTTATAAGTGTCCGATAACACATCAAATTCGCTTTTACGTCTATGGGCTTTTAGTGTTCATAATATACCAAAATTCGAATAGTCTACACGAGCTTTTTAAATGTTTAATCGGCTAAAAATCTCTATTTTAAATATTTTTATTTTAAGAACAAAATTAACTTTCCAAGAAACGTCATAATCTCGAAACAACTGATGATATACTCCGACTTTGACCGCTCCCAAACTTTGACCCGAAAATAATAAAGTTTCGCCCAGACCATTGGCAGATTTTTTTTGGTGTTCCTTTGTACGCCAATGAAGATCTGAACTTTTTTTGCCTACAAAGTTTCAACTTTCTACTATAAGCAGTTTCTGAGATAAGCAAAACCACCCTCAACCGCCGTACTTTGCTACTCACATACACGAATTTTTTTAAAAAATGTTTGGGATGCCTCTGCACTGGCTCTACACTGTCGTCAGTTTTTAACTTTCTATTCTTTGCGGTTTTCGATAAATGAAAATCGGAATTTTTTCCTTTCCAATAACACCCACCAACACCTACAATCATCTCCTACTCCCCGAACTCCTAAATTTTGTTTCACTGCTAGAGCTCTACGACCTAACTCCTATAAAATTTTCAAGATCATATCTGGTACAGTTCTTGATATATGTTAATTGATTTTTTTGAAAAACTGCTATCCATCCACTTTGGTGGTGAATTGACCTTGTAGCACCTTGTTGTACTTAATGGCATCCAAAAGAAAACTCGTTACTTTGAAAATCCAGCAAAAGTATGAAATTATTGATAAGTGAAAAGTGAAATAAGGAAAGAACTGGCTACTGGGAATGGGTTTGTTGTGGATGACTAGCAAGATTTGTACCAACATAAGCAGATTTTGACAAGGAAATGGCGATGAAAAATAGAAAAGTTGCTCTTTTCATAGACAATTTTGCTTGTTAAAAATTGGAAGACCATATTCGTTTGCGAAATGTGAAAATTGTATTTTTACCGGATGACGAGATTATCGAAGAACCTACCACGAAAATTACACTTCAGGATGCGTTTAGCCTCTTATTTACGATAAAGAAATATGTCGACTAAGGTGGTGCTGACATTCCATCTCTACACGTAGTGAAACATCAATTATTGAAGTTATTCAGAAAAGAGTTTCCGGCTTCCTCATGAAATAGAGTTTAAATTCATTGTGTGTTTTATTGATTTTTAATTTGCTGAACCTTAATAATAAATTTGTAGGTACTTACTTATATTTGTATTTTAGTTTTTTAATTTTTATTTTTAATTTAACTTTTAATAATGAAAAAACACAGTAGATAAAATGCGTTATGTGATGAGAAATCAAATTAAAATTAGTTTTGTTCACAAAAACTGACAAGTGCATAGAACTGATTAGTACCTACGCAAAAAAAATATCCGTAGCGTACTGTATACACAAACCAGACTTTATCTTCCTAGTATAATAGGTTCAAAAGATATTGTAATCCAAAGTTTTTAACCATTACCCCCACATCCCACCTCTCCCTTTCCAAATTCCTTGTCAAGGCTTCTAGCATCCCTTAAGACAACCACAAAGTTTCAACCTTCTGACATCAACTATTCAGGTGATATGGATTTTAGACTGATTCGGTCCCAGCTTTTGAGCTTCTTGGACGCATTGTTTCCCGAAACCCCACTCCCACACCCCTCGTCTAAATGGATAAATTCCAAGTTTCAGCACCCTAGTATTGGCGGTTTCTGAGGTCTAGAAATCAAAATGTTTCTTTCAAAACGCTTATTCACCTCCACCCTCACACACACACCACCCCTCTCCCCGCTTCAAACATCCCCGAAAGGTACAACTCCTAGGGATTTACCCAATCTACCCTCGAAAAAAATTTCAACTTAATATCTCAACTGGTTTGTGAGCTACGCGCCTTCAAACGCTTTTGCGTACGATGTACAGCGTCTACGGTGGACAGACGGACATTTTTTTTGCTTTTTTGGGGTTTAGGTACTAGCCTTTAAACGTGTAAATACAAAATTTCAGGGAAGCAATTTGTTTTTTTTTTAAATTTCAGGTGGATCACACACAATACTCTATTATTTTTTAATACAAACAATACTTTATAAATAAAAAATAATGAAGTAAAATTTGCATTATATTTTCAGAAACCTTGCTTGAATGAACCTTAATGACTAAACTAAATAAAAATAGCTAAAAAATAATGTGATTTACAACACTAGCTGCAACAATAACTAGCCAAGAAAGAAACTAGAGAATTGTCTATCGTTTGAGACGTTGGTAGAAGTCTTGTGAACCTGGTTGAAGCAATTTCTTGGACGTTGGGAACTCCACTATCGAGGTGTAATACTTTTGTTGAGTAATAATGGATTATTTAATATAATCTTTAGCGATTTATTTTGCGAGACTAATATTTTTGTTTAGGTTTAAGTCGTAATTAAAAAATAATTAAATTTTGCCTTAAACATATTATTACATAAAAAGATTTACTTAAATTTTTTCAAATTTATCAATTGCAGTTGTTAAGATCAAGATCAAACCTCCGCACGAATTTAGCTTGTTACTATATAACTTTTACAATTTAATAACTGTATTTATCTATCTTCTATGCACAGTTAAAATTTTTGACAACATTTAATGGCGGCAACTAACTGCCAACATAGGATATTGTAAAACTACTTATATTTCAACTGTAAAATTAAAATACGGATATGTAATAAATACATACATGTCTTTGTAAAATCACATGCCTAATAGTAAACATAAATCACATGTCATATGTAATAAGTATAACAATAATGGTGGGTGATTTTATCTTTACCACTTAAAGGCTAAATTGTACAAGTAGCCACATGGAAAACTATAATTAATTTACGTAATACTTAATGTTAATCGAAGTAAAAACTTTTACTAAGATTTAGCGGAACGACAAATTCCACGAACTAAGCACAAACTTAATCCTTATCGTGACTGCGCAATATTTTTTAATATAGTGGTTTTTAAACACTTCAGGATATGCAGAAATGCTATGGGAAATACGCGAGAAACAGAATATGGTTTCTATTAAATTGTTAATAATGTTATATATCTATATCGCCTGGATCTAACCTACATTCCTGAAACATGGATGGAAGTCAGGGTGGTTTTCATACCCAAAGCAGGAAAAAGCTCTCATGTCTGCCCTAAGGACCTCAGACCTATCAGTCTATCATCCTTTCTTTTGAAAACACTGGAAAGACTAATGGATGTGTACATCCGCGACAATATTGACAAGCGCTTGCTGTCAATATCCCAACATGCGTACTGGAAGGGGAGGTCGGTCGAAACGGCCTTACATTCGCTAGTGCGCACCATTGAAAAATCACTTAGTATTAAAGAATACACCATGGTAGCCTTTCTCGATATCGAGGGAGCTTTCAACAACGTCAGACCAGAGGCAATCACTGACGCTCTTTCTATCCTGAAGGTGGAGTCCTCGCTTGGCGCGCTGATCAATTTGATGTTAACATCCAGGATTGTGAACACAAAGCTGGGCGAGTCCTCCTCTTGAAGGTTTGTCAGCAGAGGTACACCACAAGGTGGTGTGCTCTCCCCTCTTCTATGGAATTTAGTGGTCAACAAACTACTATTGAGACTGGAAGGGGCGGGCTGCAGAGTGATTGCTTATGCAGATGATGTTGCAATTGCTGTCTCGGGAAAGCACCTCAACACGCTGAGTGAGATATTGCAGAATGCTCTCTCTATCCTCTCCAAATGGGCAGCTGAATGCGGGTTGGGTGTGAACCCACGCAAAACAGAATTAGTCCTCTTCACCAGGAAATATAAAATTCCTCACGTAGACCCTCCTTCTCTGAATGGTACTAGTCTAGTTTTCACCGATAGCGCAAAATATTTGGGTCTTATTTTGGATAGGAAACTTCACTGGAAACCTAACATTCAGGAACGGGTAAGGAAAGCAACAGTTGCGCTTTACTCGTGCAAAAAGGCCATTGGCAAAAAATGCGGTATGCAACCCAGAATAGTTCATTGGCTCTACGTGTCCGTCATCAGACCGATACTTATGTATGGTGTTATTGTCTGGTGGACGGCCTTAGACAAAGCAGTTAACTGCACCACCCTAGGGAAGGTACAGAGATCAACATGCATATGCATCAGTGGAGCTCTGAGAACAACTCCCTCTGCAGCACTAGACATGCTATTCAGTCTGCCACCCCTAGACATTTTTGGCAAGCAAATGGCAGCCAGTGCAGCCATTCGACTTAGAGCCTCTCACTCAACAATCTTGAATAACTTCAATGATATTCCTGAAAACACCGACTACACCCCTCCCAGTTATGATTTTGACAAAAATTTCCTAACAACCATCCCAACCCTTCTAGAATGGGAAAGGGATTCGGTACGGACGGAGGAGTCCGCCCACATATATACGGACGGCTCCAAAACTGAAGGCGGGGTAGGTGGAGGTGTTTTCTCTGACATGCTTAACATTAGCAGCTCCTTCCGCCTTCCGGACCACTGTAGTGTCTTTCAGGCGGAGCTTATGGCGATCAAGGAGGCCTTGTCCTGGCTGAGGTGTAATGTAATATCTACTAGGGATATTAGCATTTTCACAGACAGCCAAGCGGCAATAAAATCCTTGGAATCGGCCTCAACAACATCAAAGGTCGCCGCAGAATGTCGATCATCTCTTAAGGAGATGGCAGAACAGTTCAATATTCTTTTGTGCTGGGTGCCAGGACACAGGGATATTCCAGGGAACTGCATGGCTGACGAACTCGCCCGTCGCGGCACTACCCTTCAGATTATGCCGGAACATCGGAATCTGGGTGTGCCTCTCTCTACATGTAAACTGCTACTGGGATTGGACTCAATCGAGAAAACCAACTCAAGATGGGCAGATGGTGTTACATGTCACACTGCGAGACAGATCTGGCCGGAGCTGGATCTGAAACGCTCTAAAAGGCTGACTTTGCTCAAAAGGGCGAATATCAGCACCACAGTCGATGTCCTGACTGGACACTGTCTTATTGGCCGACATGCCAAAAGACTCGGCCTCTTCTCAAACGACTTCTGTAGAAGCTGCTTGGATGAGGAGGAGGAGGAGACAGTCCTTCACCTTCTCTGTACCTGTCCAGCTCTATCAGCCAGAAGGAAAGCTCATCTTGGAGCTTACTTCTTCAACTGCCTCGGTGATCTTGCCGCAATGGAGGTCGCGAGAATCCAACGCTTCATTGCAAGCTCTAAATGGTTCGACGAGTAGGACCGGATTCGATGATCCTGTGGTAACACAACGGACCTTTCAGGTCTAAGTGTGTCCGTGTTCTCACGGGCAGCCACGCGTACCTACCTACCTATATATCTTAAAGAGCAAAATGGTAACACACTTATTAAGAGAAGAAGAGCGGGGTTTTATATATTAAAAGTTATTTTATTCATCAAAAATATAAAAGAAAATTATAAAAATAGTTTTTTTTATTATAAATTTGATGATATAGCGTTTAAACCAAATCAGGCAGTTACGTAGGTTGCTACTTATGTTTTCAGATATGGCAACACTGATGTGAATACGTCAAATCTGACATTGTCGTCGTAAAGTTTGAACGTACTCAGAACGTGTTGCTCTTTGTGTTGTTTACAGTTACTTGAATTATTCATCTTGGTCGAAAAATGGAATTAAATCGTGAACATTTTCGTACGATGATTTTCTATGACTTTCGACGTGGATTAAACCAACAGCAGTGTGCCGATCAACTCGCATCGACTTTGGGTGATGGTTTTCTGAATTCAATCGTGGTCGCACTTCGCTACAGGACGAATTTCGTAAGGGTCGTCCAAAATCGGCAGTTGTGCCAAAAAAACATCGATGCTGTGCGTGAACTGATATTGCAAGATCGTCATGTGACATACCGTGAGATTGAGGCATTCCTGGGTATTAGTTCCACTCGCATACATTCAATATTGCATGAACATTTGGCTGTTAAAAAGATTTCTTCGTGTTGGATACGGCATAATTTGAAAATCGCTCAAAAAAAAGCTCGTGTAGATTGGTGCAAAGAAATGTTGAAAAAATTCAAAAGTGTGTTGATCTTCATGGAGATTATTTTGAAAAACAATGAAGTCATTTTTGATTATAAATATTTGTTTTTATTTGTCTATCTCAAAACTTAAGTAGCAACCTACGTATTACCTACTAATTATAAAAAAACCTAATGTTTACTTAGCAATGTCCGCGTAAGAACTGATAAATCGAAGCACAATTGCAACATCTCTCTTTATTTACAGCATGCGAGATGTAAAATTCCATTGACAAGTACTGGCTGCAATTTCGGGCCTTCATTTTATTTTTATTTTTTGCATGATATTGTTTTATTTAGCCATGTTTTGAAATGTAGTTTTCCGTACGAGTTACTGTAATTTTCATCTCTTTGTAATTTTACATGGTATTTTACGTAAAAAACTTAATTACATAATGGTCATAGCGTTTATACATGAATTAGGTAATTTTACCTATGATATGGGGATAATTTTATTGCATTAAATGTTGTAAAATTACAAATAATTTTTACTGTGTATACCTAGTAATGAAGTTTAACAACTTAAATCAAAGATTAATATCTCATATAGAGTATCGTGCAATTGGCTGCTGTATATCATAACTCAGTGTCTATATTTTAAAGTTCATTAGCTTCCAGTAGATATTTTAAATGTTGCCATAAATCCATAATAATAATTTTCCTTAACTTTGATTTGTTAGCAGCTCAAAACTCTTCCTCAATCTTCCGTTTCGATTTTCTATTTTCAAATCAATTCCGTTTATTAGAAATAAAATCGTTCGTGACCAAAAATAAATCGAAAATTACATGGACACTTAAGCACCCCT
The DNA here is from genome assembly GCA_951812415.1 of Beris morrisii. NCBI lineage: Eukaryota > Metazoa > Arthropoda > Insecta > Diptera > Stratiomyidae > Beris > Beris morrisii. The sequence continues at coordinate 108,404,236 of OX638310.1, read as the reverse complement.
CGATAAGTCCAACACCCTCGCTAGTAACCAAAAGTTATCCCGTCCTGCACAACTGGCTGACTGAACATGTGCTAGCCTTGCAATTTTTCCGGGATTGTCCTTAACGCCTTATAAAACGACATTAGTACTATGATGTCATAATTTTAATTTAGGGTATTTTACACCACCAGCGTTAAAAAATACACCCACGAAAAAAATACCATATTTGTGGTTAATTTTCCATCACACATAGCATTGCTCCAAGTATAGTGAAGGGTGCAAGCAATATCCCTGATAATTACAGGTTTGTTTTTCATTCACCAATTTCACGGCATTTTACCCTTACATATGGCAGAATAAAAAATGAAGGAAACAATCCGGAGCATCAAATAGCCGCTCTACAGCGCTTACGATATGCAAATTTACTTCGGATCAGATTCGAAGCGTTTCCTTTTTTGCCAATAGCTCGAAACTGGGTATTACTTCATTCCAGTGATTAGTTGCTTCGGTTTTTAGTTTGTTGCCAGAGTAACTAATTGATTTGTAATTTCTTCGAAGGAACTTATACGCGAAAAGAAAGAAGGATTTAAGTTCGTTGAAATCCACTCGTTGACGGAACTTCCACTTAAAATTCAAATGGGGACGAAAAATGCGAAACAAATTGAAAAAGTTCTCCCTTTGCTGGGCACGTTGATCTCAAGATTAAACACAAACCAAGCAGAAATGATGACATATCTGAAATGAGTTTTCATCTTTGTAAATGGGATTTAGATTTCGAAATCATCCCCTTCACGACAACTTTGAAATTGTTCATTACACTTTATGAGCCCACCATCGAGTACTTGAAAAGCCGACGAAGGTGAAGTTAAGGGTTTGAAATCGGTTGAGGGTAGAACGGGTGTGAAACACAGAAAAAACTTTGTGTACGTAATGTCACTTAAATTTGAAAGGGTTTTCAGTTTGCTCGAAGAGATTATGAAAAGTGATTGGGTTTTGTCAAACTCTACTCCTGGACATACTCATCGAATTCGGTACTTACTCATCACTTGTTGCTCGTGTGAAGTGCCAAAAGTTGCAATTATTTGCGAGCTTAAAGGCGATTTTTTCCTTTCCCGAAATGGTTCGAATCCAAATTCTCCAAAAATTAGGCATGTTGCGAGACACCTTCACTTTCTCGGTTGTCGAAGAAGCCGTTTTTTACGTCATTCTTCCCAATAAGCAGTGTAAATCTTCTATGGCGCGACATCCTAAATTGGGCGATCGCCTCTCCGATTATTGTTCTGTTCGAATTCGGAACTTATCACTCCTCCCTCAGTTCGATTTGAGAGTTTTCTTTGAAGCTAATCCACATACTCGAATTGTCGTTAGTATGCTTGGTTTCACTCCTATGACTTCTTTGTTACTTCTGATAACGTGATGAAATGATCTTATAACGTTCTGAAATTCTAGACTTTAGTCAATTTCCTTGATAGATTTAAAACCTAGACTCTTCCTTGTATCTGATCATAGAAGTACGTATCTAAAAGGAGCGACTGGACCAGTAGCGTAACCTAAATTTTTGGTCCCGAGGTAGGCATTTTGGTAGGCTCCTATCACTGAAGTGCATTAGTATTATTTTCAGGTACAGATCGCACTGTCTCTGCATTTTATGCATCTTTATGTCAGTCTTGAAGCTCGACTGTACGACAATAGATTTACAAGCGGCTGCTACGAAACTTGACCACTGGTTTAAGCTGTGGAGGATTAACGTTAATCCTGCCTTGCGAAGCTGTTAAAATCACCTTACTTACACGTATCCATTTTCGGGCATGATATACCTTGGTAGCCTGTTGTCGAGCACTTCGGGGTTAAATTAGACAAGAAACCGTTTTTCGGCCAGCACATAAAAATGGGTTTGGACAAGTTCAGCTTGGCGACCCTATGAATAACAGTCGAAGCAAACTTACCCCTCGCAGCAAGTCGATCATCAGGCCTACTCTATGTTATCCTTTTCCAGCATGGAGCCATGCGGCAAAGTGTCACATTTCGCATTTACAGGTATAGCAGAACCGATGTCTCAAAGTCGCTCTGAGCACACCTTTGAACGGCAGGAGTACACAGCTACATCAGTAAGCGAATCCTTCATTCGGGAATTCCTCAAACAAAGTGTTTTAATGTTTTTCAATGCGTCATCCGATCACACCAATCTGCTAATTCATCGTAGTACCGATTACGACAAAACTACCCGTTTTAAACATATGCGTCTCAAGATGGCGCTTGCCCATCCCATGACATATCCCCAAGTGAATGTGATGGACAGGTTGTTCGTTCTGGTTGACTTCCCGAATATTGTGGAATGTTAGAGAGGGCTGGAGAACATGCGGGGAAAGGGCGTGAAGAAGAGTATTCGAGAAGTATACAGAAGTTTCCCCGTTGGATATTAGGAGGCATTGCTTTGTCACTGGAAAGTGCTGTCATTGGGTTGTGCGGGTTACCAGGGTAGATGTAACCGTATTTAATATTTAAAAATCTGCCATCGGTCTGAGCGCAACTTTATTATTTTATGGGTAGAAGTCCGGAATGTGTTTAATGCTGAGATGCGGTGTAGGTCACCATTCGACTGACAACCTAAAAAATAACATTCCAAATAGCCTCCTGGTTATTTCTTAGTTTGTCAGTCGCATAGTAACCTACACCGCATCTCATCATTAAACACGTGTCGGACTTCTACCCATAAAATAATAAAGTTGCGCCCAAACTGTTGGCAGATTTTTCTTATTTATTTACGTATTTTTTTTTATTAATAGAATATTCCATAGAAGTAAAAGCGAACTCGATCACATTAAACCTAAGAGATTTTCGGAATCAGTGAAAACTTGAACAACACCTCCAGGGGGTTTAATAGGGAAAAATACTTAAATCGGTTTAAGCTTATAGAAGTGAAAGTGAATTCCAAATCCCAATATACCTAAGAAATATATCAGAATTCGTGAATATGTTCACAACCACTTTACACCCCCTTAGGGGTTGGATATCGAAAAATTTGAAGACCGTTTTTAGGCGCTTATATATAATAAATAGCCCGCAGAAGTAAAATTGCTTTGATAGCTCGACATGTCTAAAAGTTTTAACGAAATTCGTGAAAATGTGGATTCACGGACATTTTTTTTAACTCAACCTCTGAACGCCAAGAAAAATCTGAACTTTTGTCTTACTTTAATTACTCTAATAGCACATCTACATATACCAAGTTTCAACTTTCTAGCATAAGCCGTTTGTTTCTGAGATATAAAAAACCACCCCTAACCTTGCTACCCCTATTAAAAATTTTATTTTTCTGGGATGTCTCTACAGTGGCTCTATATAATCCTAAATTTTCAGCTTTCTGTTCGTTATGGTTTTCGAGAAATAAAAATCAGAATGTTTTCCACGCCACCAAATTTTTTTTCCCTACTAGAGGTTTACCGATCCCAACTACTGTAAAATTTTGAAGATCATATCTGATACGGTTTCTGAGATATAAAAATTACATTTTTTGAGAATTTGCTGTCCCCCCACTTCGTGCTACACCTCCCCCTCAAAAAGTTTAAGTTCAGTAGACTCCTCTTGTGATCCCATATACAGAAACTAAATTTTATCTTCCTGGTGTAATTGGTTCGGAAGATATTGTAATCCAAAGTCTTTCATTCTACGGCGGACAGATGGAAATTTTTTTTTTTGCTTTTTTGGTGTTTACTAGTCCTAAAACGTGTAAATACAAAATTTCAATTTCAATTACAAATTTTTTTGAAATTTCAAGTCGAGTAAAATAAGATAGCTGAAATAGACATGAAATATTTAGCAGAGACGGGAGGTGCAGTACTAATTTAGTGCTAGAAAATAGTGTCGAGCTTTGCGGTACAAATATTAGTATCGACTGCGACTTGTCGAAATCAGACAGAAATGAATGTAACGCAACCGTCTGTCGGAGCTACAACAATATGTCGAAATATGAAAAAAATATTCCAATCTGGTCGAAACTTTAAAAGTTTTTCGGCAGAAGTCAAAGCGAGTTCGATATTTCTGTGGCCACAGTGGATAAGTAGGTAAGTCTTAAAACGAAACTATTTAGGGCAGCACTTTTTTACTATTGAACTATTCTCGTAAATCCAGTTAATGTGAAAAAATTAAATTTGTTGACATCACAGTGATCAAATAACATATAACAATAACTTTTTCACGGTGCGAGTAAGCCTTGGGAGATGACCACAGTACACTTATCCCATTTTACTATTTTTCGACTTACCAAGTTATTCCCTGTGACCACAGATTTTATCAGACTTGAGAAATAAGTCGGAATTCGCGAAAATGTCACAACCACTTCACACCGAATTAAGAGTTGAATATTACAAAAATTTGGAAAACAATTTTAATGCGCTTGTCTAAAGAGCACGTAGAAGTAAAATTCACTCGATACCTCGGCAGACGTAAAAGATATAACGAAATTCGTGAAAATGTATAGAAAAAAAACTTGAGCCGTTCGTGTGATAAGTAATTTCTCGAAGAAAATGAGTAATTTTTTTGGAGAAGAATTGCAAATTTTTTAGTCCGTCGAGCCGAACTAGCTATCTATTTAATCAGAAGAAGGGAGCAAACTTTTTAACCTGAATTGCAAAATAGTTTAACCTCATTTAGTTGGAAAATTATCATTTTATTGATTTTATTTATCTAAAGGTGCTCTTGGCTGAGCCGGTGTTGGCTCACTTGGATCAAATGCTGCTCGTTGAACGACAGTAGAGAGTAGACCAGCATGGGCTTTGGTCGGGTGGACTAGATGGCGCTTATCAACAGCACCAGTCGAGTTGAAGGGTAGCTTTCTTGACCGCCTGGGAATCTTATCCCAATTTGTGCATGAAATTTTTTTGTTATACAGGCCAAGGGTTTATAGTCTAGAATGTGAAAAACGTCCTCCCTCCCCAAAAGCAGCAGCTAGTCCGGAAGCTAGCTAAGACATCGGACGTACACGGAATTTTCCCACTATTTCACGATCGCCACAACATTCTTCGGTTATATTGACTTTCATAACCCGAAATACCTTTCCAAGGACTTTGTTCAAAGCAGCCTCACATCTCAGACCAAAACTTCTTAAACCTTAAAACCGTTCACACTAATATACCCGTAATTTTCGTATCATATCTCACTTTTTGCGACTTTCAAGAACATTTACATGAACGGTTATGTGAAATTTGTGCTAAGAAATCGCTGATCCTGCGATCTGCTTGATCGAGCATAAGACGAAGACCGAACACGATAATGATCCGGGGCGGGCAATTTGCAGATCACGCCAACTGTAGCGTTATTACCGCGCACCGAGCAATACTCGAGGACAAGATATTCGCCAAAGAATGTCCAGCTCGCGATATGCGCGTGCTTTGAACGTGATCAATTGTCGAAGATGAGCTAAACGGTACCCCCTATGTCAGAGGATCGGACGGGTTTGACGGTACGGCGGGTCAAAATGAATAGTGCTGACCTCGAGGATATATTTTAGCATTTTATTTTATTTTTTTATTTATCGTTTTCTTTTTTTGATCAACTCCAACTAAGATCATGACGGCACTGTAGCGTATAAATTGATCGTGCATTTTTCTTCGCCGTAGAGCTTAGTCACTTACCTGATCAAATTAAGTCCAATAGTCGCAATTATCTTTAGTGTGCCACCCTCTCTTTTGCAGAAGTCTTGGTATATCGTGATGTCGATCGGTGAATACACTTTTGAGCAAAGATTATTTGCAAATTTCTTTTCGCATAATAATCAAAGTTAGTTGATGGTCTCTGTATGGAAAGATCTCACAAAAGTTTCTAAAGAAGACGATCGTCTTAAATTAGCGCCATTGCTAAGCCGCCTTGGTTTTTATGATATGATTGAAGGGATTTTTGATGCGGTTCTGGTTCTGCCTCTTTTTACGTATCTAATGATTTTTTTTATGCTGGAATCAACCTGCAAATCTTTTGCATCATACCGAGACGATAATTTAAATGAACGAGTTTGATGCGCGGGCGGGCAAGCAAAGTTTTTCTGTTGACTTCTTCAAGACGATCGTCTACCACTTTTCGGGATATTCACGGAAAAATTCCTTTGGTCAATTTGTCTGTTCTCTGTATCACCGCCCGCTCACAACATAAACGGCACGGGCGTACGTATGAAAAACACGCGAAATCTTTGCGCAAATTTTCGTTTCGTGATATGATTCTCACGATGATGGCAATTTTAGGCACGCAATGCACGCGGCCTCTATTTTCATTCCCATACATCGATCGTGTTACTCGTGGAATATTTGGTTTTATGTTTAGCAGTTCAATTTTTTTTATTATTTTTCGAAACAATAATATCAAGCGAATTTTTTTCCATCATTATAAACTTTACGCAGTTTATCACAAATCATTTAGCAGATAAGCTACCTTTGCCTGACTGTAACTACAATATGACAATAGATGTTCTTGTATTGAAAGATGTGAAAAAAGATTGAATAGTTGCGATCTTGGTCACATATTAATATGACATTGTGGCGGCAAATTCGTTATATGACAAAAGAAACGCATGAAATGTGTTTGGGGCATCTTTCTATATTGAACCCCTAAACGGGTGCAAAAAGGGTTAAATAAATCTCAAGGAATTTCTCACTATCTCTTAGGATCGATTAGATATCGAGTTGATGTCTTCAGTGCCCCTAAGGTGGTGAAAAGAGGTTAAATATTATGTTTTCACGAATAGCACAAAATATTTCAGGTCTAGTGAGATATAAATCGTAAATACTACACAATCCCTCACCTCCTTAAGGGTCGATTTTCAAGAAATCCTGAAAACACTTTCTAGGTATTTATCTCAAGAACCCTTAGAAAAAAAAAGAATATGACGAAAGATATATGACGAAATTCGTGACAATGTATGCACCATCTTTTCATAGACTTAAATTACTTTCACATTTTCTGTGAATGTCAGGAAATCGCAAAGAAGCGATTGAAGTGGTTGGCTGGGCAGTCTTTTCTTCGACAATTTGGTGGACCTGAGGCTGATAGGGCATGACTAACTGGTCAAATTTATCAGGGATCTAGGTTGTTTTTCGGCTGATTAGTTTTCTGTGAGGTTTCGAAGGGATCGCTATGAGCCCTCTTTTGGTGTCTAGTATGCGGGGTGGTTTAGCGCGGCGCCCCTTCCTAAAACAAAAACAAAAACTAAATTAATTTACTAGTTCATCTACATATGCCCAGCAAATTCCAGCATAAGTCGTTCCAGATATAGGAAAAACACCTGCCATCCCCTTACCCTACAACTCCTATTTAAAATTTTAACATGGCACTACTATAGCTCTACCTAAGTATCAAGTTTCAGCTATCTATGTCTAGTGGTTCCGAGATGTGAAAAATAGAGTTTTATTTCACTCATCTCCCCTCTTGCCCCTATTTGGCCTACTTTCTGCATGAAATTTTAGCTCTTATCTTAACCACTTTTTAAGATATGAAACGTGATTTTTTTGGATAATAATTCTTATGGCCCAGTTTCATGCCTACCTATAAAACACAATCCGAATTTCATGCTTCTAGAATGATTCGTGAGATATCGTCATCGAAAGTTTCTCACCGCCACCTCCGCACGCTACTGATCACTCTATAAATTTTATTCCTTTCTATTCTCTTCGTATATTTACAATTAATCACCAAGTTTCATCTTTCTGACATTAACCGCTTAGGAAATATGGATTTTAGAATGTTTCGAGCTCAGCCTTCGAGCGCATTGTTTTTTCCCCAGTCCCATTACCCTCCAGTCATATCGACATATTATTTTTCTTTTCTGGTGTCTACTAGTCATAACACGTTATAAAAAAATTCTGGACAGTATTGATAACAATACTTTATGATATTAAAAGTAAAACTAATGATATATTTCCTTGGACCTAAGATATATGGCGGAGTTCGTAAAAACGTTTGCAACGGCCTCACTCCTAAGAGGCTGAATATCAAAAAAAATTCTGAAATTGATTTTTAGGCAATGATTTTGTAGTGAAACACATTTCGATATTTCATCAAACTTTTTAGATATGACGAAATTCATAAAAATTTTCAGAATTATTTTTAGGGGTTGAATAATTACAATTATACAAGAAGTCAATTAAAGTGAAAACCAAATCTATAGCTAATCCGACCGAAAAGATTTGTCAAAATTCTAGAAAAACTAATTTACAAATATTACACAAAAACATTTGACAGATTTAATTCATAACACTCACAAATTTGACGACGTGAAGTGGAATGAAATGATGAAATAAATTCCAGGGAACTTACTTACTTACTCTAGCGTAATAAAACACAGTATTTAAAGTAAAATTACACTATGCGTGAATTTACATTATTACTGATCTATAGTATAATCATGACACATATATTTATTTGTATAGCACAAAATAGATGTAATTGTCCACCTCATTGTGTAATATTACCTATTTGTGCGCTAAAAAACGGTTATACGTCAAGTACAATTACATAAATTATGTATTTTTGCGCACACAGTGTAAAATTGTTTACTACATTAAATGTTGGCAACTAATTGCCAACATAAAATACAATCGAGTTAGATAAAATACAATTACAATTTGAAGGTTGAAATTACCTTCATTGAAGTAATTTATAATTCAAATCGTATATGAAAATTTTCCACTTAAAGGTTAAATTGTACAAGTAGCCATATGGAAAACCACATTACTATATATAAATTCATTTGCATAAATTTTAATGTAAATCCAAAGTTTTAGAAGTAAAATCGAATACCAAGATTTAGCGGAACGAAAAATTCTAGAACAAATTTAATCTTTATAGTGACTGCGGTATGTTTTTTAATACAGTTTTTTTATAAACACATGCAGAAATGCTTTGGGATATGCAGAAATGCTTTGGGATATGCAGCAATGCTTCGGGATATAAGCGGGAAGTAGAAGATGATTTCTATTAAATTGTTAACAATATTAAAAATCTTAAAAAGCAAAATGGTAACACACTTATTTGTAATTAATAAAAGAGGTAATTAATTGTAAATAAACAAGAACAGGGTAGTATATCCAAAAAAGTTATTGTATTTATCAAAAATATAAAAAACAATAAAATTTTAAAAATAAACATTTTCATTATAAACCAAATCAGGCAGTTATTACCTACTAAAAAAACTACAAAAAAAAAACGAATCGCTATGTTTACTTAGCAATGTCCGCATAAGAAATGATAAATCGACCAATGATTGCAACATCTCTTTATATTTACAACATGCCGAGATGTAAAATTCCATTGACAAGTGGTATATTTTATTTATCCATGTTTTAAAATGTACACACTTATTCTGGAAAACGGCGGATTTTTTATTCCCGCCGACTATGCAGTTCACATTCGATTCCCATTCACGGCACATGCGATTATTAAAAATGTTTTGAAACTGCTTTATCGACATACCTTAAAAACGTCTTTCTGTGTATTTGAAACCATATTTTAAGGCAGGAAAATGTCCAAAATTCCAATACTGTAAATGTACCATCTCTTCGCTTTATTTATTGCCAATTACTTTCTGAATAAATTTCAACTGTCAAATTTCCGAGAAAGTGAATCGGTCACGCGTTTTCAATAGTTTAAAATTGGATGAATCGCAGTTCACTGTCCCGCCCGCGGGTTCCAGAATAAGGGTGGTAGTTTTCCGTACGAATTATTGTAATTTTTGTCCCTTTGTAATTTTAGATAGTATTTCATGTAAAAAACTGAATTGCATAGTGGTAATAGTGTTTATACATGAAGACCCGAGTATGAGAAATCCCGATATATGGAGCAGTTTTATTTTATAACGCACTTCCGGATTTAATCAAAACTGCGGAAACCATCACGAAGTTTACCAAGATGCTGAAAAGCTACTTAAAGAGTAATCCTGACGTGGCCGCCATTCAGTAGAATCTGTTGGACCCTCAGCATAGCTGGGTGAACTCCAGCGACACAAGCTGAGTGAATGCTAACTGGACAGGTAGGTCCAACATGAGGCTGAATATGGACATGATTAACTGAAGAGGAGTAATCTAATATATATAATTTCTTTTCACCCTTGTTTCTTCATTCACTTAACTTTTCGATAGCTACTTTTTATTATTTTTTACTTTTTTTTATTTTTCATTTTTACTGTTATTCTTATGTTATTTCAAATTGTCTTTTCATTTTTACTGTATTATGTTATATGAAATTGTCTCTTAATTTGTTTATATTTATATTTTTCTTATATTTTCTTGTATTAATCATTTGGATTATTTCTTTTATTTTGGCATCCTTTTATGAATTATTTATGCCTAACAAAATTATTGCAATTACTACTATTATACTACACTAATTTATATGTACGATTCACTTTTGTAAACATAATTATCTACTTTGGATTTATTACCACTACTTCCATTATACCCGTTTTTGCACTCTGGGAAGTACAGAAGAATAATGCAACTACGAACTATTACTATTTGTATAAAATATTGTAGATAGAAAGAACTCATGAAATAAATTGAATTTAAAAAAAAAGTAATAATTTGGTATGATAATAATACCTATGATATGGGGATAATTTTACTTATATACTTATTTATTGCAATTACTCTATTTGATATTTACAGTTTTATAAAAATTTTTTAGAGATCAGACAGGAAAAAATTATTGTCTTTACATCTATGGTGTGGTAGTTTTATGTATTGAGAAATTATGTTTTAAATTAAGTTATTCCTTCATTTAGTAAAATGTTTAAAAACCTATTGATCAGAACTTAAACTACATAGTAAAAACTTTTGTGAAAATTACTATCCTTAAAGCAGTAAAATATTCCGCATTGGTATAGTAAATTTACGAATTTTCATTAAATTTAACAAAATTGAGAGTAATTCTTAAAACTGCGTATTTTTACATATTTAATTCATAAATATATTTAGTGTTGCAACACCGCATGAAATTTTCTACATTTAATGTGTAAAATTGATCATTGTGTATAAAATTACGCATTTTGCATGTAATTTTGATACTTTAAGGTTAGTTGTGATATGTATTAACTTGACTGCTTCGTTGTTTAATTCACTTATTTCATGGTTTTGTGTAAGGCGTGATTTAAAATTTAAAAAGAAAATAATGTTTATAGTGAGTGAAGTTTGTGGCTTTAAAACAAATAAATTAAATTTATATAATAAACAATTATAGTGTTTTATACTTTCTACCCTTTTTGACCTATATCCTGTTTTTTTTCCCAATTATCATTGCTGTGTCCTTTGCCCTTCAAAATACGTCTGGGAATTCATCTGCCGATCATTCGCTTGAAGCTTATTCATTTATCTATATCTACCATATATATATATAAAAGAGGATGTATGTATGTATTCATGTGTGTATGTTCCCTATAAACTCCTAAGCAGATCAACCGATTTTGATAAAATTTTCAGGAAACATGTAGAATAGTCCTGGGATGGTTCCTGTGAAGTTTGGTACCGATCGAATCAAAAACAATTGCCTTTTCGACATTTCTCCAATTTTTTCGCGATTTTAGGTCTAATTGTTTGTTTGTTTGTCCCGTATGCCTTCCTAAACCATTCATCCGATTGCGATGAAACTTTATTGATATGTTGAGCGCACGCCCGCGAAGGTTTCTGCGTTAACAAATTTATTTTACAATTGGTGGTACGCGAGTTATTTCAACATTTCAGCGTATTTCATGTAGTTTAACGGCAGTTCGATCGTTTTCGGTGTATTAGTTATACGTTCCTATTACTAAATGATAAAGTTGGACATTGGATGTTGGATAGGGGATAGAGGATAGTGAATGGAGGATAGTGGATGGAGGATGGTGGATGGTGGATGGTGGATAGAAGATGGAGGATGGTGGATAGAGAATGGAGAATAGAGGATGGTGTAACGGTAGCAACGGGACCAACGGAGAAACGGAAGCAACGGAGCAACGGGAGCAACGGGAGCAACGCAGCAGCGGAAGTAACGGGAGAAATGGAAGCAACGGGAGAAATGGAAGCAACGGGAGTAACGGGAGCAACGGGAGAAATGGAAGCAACGGGAGAAATGGAAGCAACGGGAGTAACGGGAGCCACGGGAGCAAAGGAGCAACGGAAGTAACGGGAGAAATGGATGCAACGGGAGTAACGGGAGCAACGGAAGCAACGGGAGAATTTTTGTGTGTGAATTTCCGCATTAATAGTAAAAATCACAGGAGTGCGTAATTAAATTTGACAATGGTAATTTTACTGCTCTCAGAGTAGGCACTAAATTGTCTTTTACTGTATAACTTAAAACTATCTTACAACTAACTTACGCTATTTAGGCAGCTTAGAACTACTCTACAGTTTAAATAGTGCTGCACAGTTCTGTAACCAGGGGGTTGTCTGAGTTAAGAAATCTTTCGCGAAAATTATTCATTGCTCTTTCCTATAGGTTGATCGAATGAACTTTAGCTCAATCGTGGAGATATGTATCGTGTTGAAAAATAAAAAGGTTTTGGTTATTACATTAAATGTTGTAAAATTACAAAAAAAAATTTACTGTGCAGAGTACTTTTACATTTTGTTTTTAGAGTGAACATGATCCTGCAAAATATTCAGTTTGCAGTTGTCTAGTGTCAGAAATGTTGAAATTTGTAGAGTAGGTTTGTGACATTTTAATTACACGGACTTTTTTTTTATCTCGGAAGATTTTTAACACTTCCACACAATTCTTCTTCAGCATGGTAGTGAAATAACTAGATAACTTAAAATGTTTAAGTTCTTAAATCACATCTACATTTTTCAAGTTGAAAAATCAACAAAATCGCAAATCAAATAGTTTTCAATTTAATAGTTACAATTTTAATGATGGCCACGCTGAAACCATTACTTAAGCGATTTATTAAGGCCCACCGCATACTGCACTGTACGCTATGGTACTGGATACAATGCCACATCATATATTTACCCTTGTGGATATTATACTGGAAGCTGAATCGGTAAAAATTAATTTGCATAAAAGCGACATATTCTAAGGTAAAATTCAGACGTTATAAGGGAGATATGGCTACAGATATACTCGCCGGTACTCGGATATGTAGAAGACCGAAGTCGAATAATGTTCAGCCATTATCTCTTTTTCGAGTACCTACATAAATGTAATATTATGGAAATATTGCATTACATTCATCGACTGTATCTATAGATGTAGCTACTTCTGTATGCCTACCCGAATAATAATATCAAAACATTACCTCCGGCTATAATATCTCTTTGCATTCATACTTCATACATGTATAGAATTCGGTGTATAAAATCATTATTTATACGTAGTACTCGTACAATATCTTAGCAGTCGAGTGTAGTTTTGATGGAATTATCCCTGACTATGTGTGGTGTACTCGTACCTACAAAGAAATTGTATCTGGTGATGATTGGACATACCCATAAGAAGATGTCGGTAGAGGAAATGAGGATAAATGAAATGTGATCCAGGTACGTACCTATATAAGAAATAAAATTATTATTAAAGTGCTTCCTTTACATTCGAGAGTAATCTAATCAACGAATTGCAATATACGTTTTTTGCTGATGCTGTTGGAGGCGGTGGTGATTGTTGTTGTTGATACTTTCATTTGCTTTCATTTCTTCCTTTTTAACCTTAAGGCTTTATTGTGAATGAAGAAATTATTACTTTTTTTGTTATGAATTCATTTCGAGCTAGGTACATACGTATACCTATGAGGGTGATGCAAATTTTAATTTCAATAAGTAGAAGGTCTGCAGTAAGAGCAATACTAAGGAATTCCGACTCATAAATAATGACCTACAGAAGAAATTACCTATTGATAAATAGGGAGCGGATGGAAATCATTGAAAGGGTAAATTATGGCTGATGATAAGGATTTATCGGATATCAATAAGAGAAGATGCAATGTTTTTAGGTTGGCGGATGAATGAGAAATTTTTTCAGTGGTTTCGAAGATATGGAACGTTTTAAGTCTTCCACTCCACACGCAATACCCTCTCACACTCTTTACTCAAGGTTCTGACCATTATGTCTCCAGTCATTTTGTTAGGCCCCACTAACGACCGCCAAGATGCCTTCCCTGAAGTAAAAACGAGTTTTTAAGTTGCACCTGCACTGTTTTAAACAAATTTAATTTTCAATCCAATTTTTACTTGAAGTTTCGTGTAAAATTAACTATATTTTTATATGAATTGAAAATTACGTTCTTTTTCGTGTATTTCTACTTACCTATTTGAATATTACGACGAAAACGTGTAATATATAAAACCACGTTCAATTTTGTTTTCTTCTGAAATGACAATAAAGCGCCTTCGGTGGCGCAGTGGCAACGCGCGCCAAATCTAAGCAGCAAAACCAGAATTGGTCGCGGGTTCGATTCCTACCTACAGCCAAGAGTTTTGTTAAGAGTAAGTAAGTAAAAATTAACATTAGAAGTAGAAATAAGTGTATTTTAAAGAGTGCTAATTATACACTTTTTTTAGATTGTAAATTCAAGAGAATATCCAGTGACTTTGCTGGTTTCGTAGTTGAAATTTACTGATTACAAATTAATACTTACTGACCGAAAATTGAAAATTACATTCAAATTGATTATTACATCCCAATGTAAATTTACTTGAAAAGGTGTGGCATATTTGCCTACTATCCAAAAGATATTAAATTCAATGGATTTTTTTTACTGTGTGAGATATACAAAATTTTCCAACTGTCTTGCGCCGGGACTTTGTAATTTTTCGGGACAAAGACTAGCAAGCGGTTAAAGTTACCGTGCGATACTAGTTTTGACGTAACTCACATCCTTACAGCACCAATTATAATTTTGGGTCATATTCCAGGACGCAGTCAAAGTTCAAGTATAACCCTGGCTGTTTCGATACAAGGAGGTTGTCTATCAAATTAATAAAAGTTAAATGTTTTTTTTAACGATTTAGGAGCAGTTGCCAGCAATAACGAGAAAAAAATGTCAGTCCGTCTGTCCGCTGTACGCCGTACATAAACGAGTTTGAAGGTTCATATCTTCCAAACAAACATTGAGCTATTAATTTTAAAATTTTTTGTTAAGTAGATCGGGGTGATCTCTTGAGGTGGTGGTGGAACCGCTTATGCTAGGAGGCTGAAACTTGAAATTTATTGCTTTGATAGTGGAGCCATATGTAAAACAATTATTATTATGGATGAACGGGTGTGGGAGTGGCGGAAAACAATGCATCCGATACTGTCGAAAGCTGAGTTTGAGACATTCTAAAATCCATACCTCCTAAACGATTAATGCAATTATTACTTAGCCGAATTAGATACTCCTTGCGGCATTACAGTGTACAATAGGTACACAAAAGGAGTTTGCCGAATATAACATTTTTTAGGCGGCGGTGTAGCATGGAAGTAGGTGGGGATAAGAATTTTTCTAAAAAATCACGTCTCATATCTGAAGAACTGTTTAAAATAGAGGCTAAGAACTTATACGAGAGATAGGCCTAATAGACCCCTAGCCCACTTCTGACACCAATTGTTGCGAGCTAGGGGTTCGCCGGGATTTCAAGTAAAACACAATTCGGTTAAAATAAAAGATAAGTGATTATTTCTTAATCGCACTTTAAATTCTATTTGCACAATAATTCGCACTGTATGGCAATACCGCCCGCTTATACCATATATCGCTTGACTCGATCACTTTCGCTCTCTACCAACACGGTCGCGTATACACGCTGCCTGTCACAGTCGACGTAATAAAAATTACTATGCCCCTCGCTGAAAGCTTTATCTGCTTTTATACCACTTGTCTGTGGTCGAGACTGTTCTTGAATCTTCGTTCGGTGGTGTGTGTAGAATATGCTAGAAAGCTTGAGAGAATTCCATCTGATCTTCTAGGCTGTTCCAATACATTCGATCGCATTCGATTAGAGGGGAAATATAGTCGTGTTGTTTCTCCTTATATACTTTCAACTACGTTTCTGATTGGGTTATTTTGCAACTAGGTATTCGGTTGCTACTGTTTCCCTTATTCGTAATCGATCGAGTTGCGCAGCTGCCAGGTTTACATGTAACAATATTTATATTTAAATAATTAATTTTTACTTTATTATTTTTTAATAATAAAGTATTGTGATCGACCTGAAATTTCCAAAAAATTTGCTACCCTGAAATTTTGTATTTACACGTTTTAGGACTAGTAAACCCCAAAAAAAAAAATGTCCGTCTGTCCGCCGTAGACGCCGTACGCCGTACGCAAAATCGTTTGAAGGCGCGTAGCTCCCAAACCCGTTGAGATATTAAATTAAAATTTTTATGGTGGGTAGATTGGGTGAACCCCTACGACTGGTATATTTTCAAGGGGTGTGGGTACAAGGGGAGAGGAGAGCGGAGCATTTTAGACAAAAGTTTTGGTTTCTAGATCTCAGGAACCACTTATGCTAGGAGGCTGAAACTTGGACCTTTTTTAGTACTATGATAATGGACTCAATTGCAAAAAAATGGTCGATATTGGTTAAGGGGTGTGCAAGTGGGGGGAAAATAATGAGTCTTTAACGCATGAAAGACGGGATTGAAACATTCTAAAATCGATATCTCCTGAACAATTGATGTCAGAAGATTGAAACTTTGTTGTTGTCCTTAAGGATACTTCAAAATTAGACAAGGGCTAAAATTTTTAAAAGGGGTGGTGGGGTGTGGGGGTGGGGGGTGAAAAACTTTGGATTACAATATCTTCCGAACCAATTACACCAGGAAGATAAAATTTAGTTTCTGTATATGAGATCACAAGAGGAGTCTACTGAAAGCAAATTTTTTGAAGGGGGAGGTGGAACGAAAGTGGGGGGATAGCAATTTCTCAAAAAATGTAATTTTTATATCTCAGAAACCGTATCAGATATGATCTTTAAAATTTTACAGGAGTTGGGGTCGGTAAACGTCTAGTAGGAAAAAAAAAAAAAGTTCCAAATAGCCTCCTGGTTATTTCTTAGGTTGTCAGTCGCATAATAACCTACACAGCATCTCATCATTAAACACGTTTCGGACTTCTACCCATAAAATAATAAAGTTGCGCCCAGACTGTTGGCCGATTTTTATTTAATTTTTTTAATTTTTGATGAGAAAGTTACAAGTAATGTCGATATCCTAGCAATCGTGGCTTATCCTCTTCCGAGCCAGCCTATAATGTCGATTTCAAATGGTAGATGTATTTCAATTTTAACGTAATTCAAATAGCCTATTAAATCTTACAAAACATTGTAGATACCTTTAATCTCAAGGCTTGGAGCAAATTCAATCCTTTCAAAATTCAAGCTGATGACAAGTAAATCCTTACTTTCCGTTCATAGAGAAAGAAAAAAAAAACAGGAAAAACACGAACAAATTCGTGAATAGGATTGATCCAACCCCCTACGTATTTAATACTTCTGTACATATAGCACATTTGCTAATAAGGTTCAACAATTTAGTCCAGAACTTAAGTACCTTTTTCGACAGTAAGCAACCATCCCTTCGTTTTGATTGAGCTGTTTGCATAGTCTCTACTCATATCCTCAAATATAAAAGAAAGTAGGGTACTTAACGCATTTGGACATTGTTGTATCTGAACATGAGGTGCAGACTATCTTAAATTCGGGATTTTGTAAAAAAAAGTCGATTTATGAAAACTCAGCGAACCCTACGACATCTCCCAAATTCCCGAAAGACAAGTAGTAAATTGATCTCGTCACAGTGGCAATAATCATATTTTGTCCGGTGTTTATGCAAATTATTATACGGTCTCGTTAATCTCTTTATCAGTGGCTCATTTTATGGATATCATTAAACCGTAAACGTAATCGCATATGCAAATATTAGATTACATCTGACATGCAAACCGTGTTATGATAGCTCGGAAAGTGCATAACTAATTGTATGCATGACCGATGGGAATAATTGAGCGGGTAAGTCGTTTAATAGTGTGCACTTTTATTAGACAGGAGTTAGTCGGCTATTGAAGATACTGTCGATTTCAACTAGATCTTAGTGTATTTAGTGATTGACATTCACGTAGTCTTTGATCAAACTATTCAACATACCTCGATCAGCTCATCGCAACTAATTATCACATACGCTTTCTCTGTTCCAGCAGAAAAAACAAGACTGCCATCCGGTACCAAGATCAAACATTCGATGATGTGGTAATCAGCCACTTCACCACTCTCGAATGCAACCCCGAAAGGATTAACTCCTTTGAAGAGGCCTATCAAAACATGTTTCGAAACCAACCCCTTTCACATTCAATTAAACTTTCGGGCACATCCTTTTCGCAATAAAGCAACTTAGCATCTGCACAAATTTCCAAAGAGTTCAATTTATTTTAAAATTTATACAGTTGAGCCATTGTGTGTGTGTAAAAAAGAAGATCCTGGTGAAGGTAGTTGGCAGATAATCACCAGTTCAAATGTTGAAAATATCTACCCTATCTCCGGTAAGTTTTCACTGAGGATAATTCCAACCGATCACCCTCTCAGTAATTTCCAAAAAATTACATTGCTGAAAATTGCTGGGGATTGGCCTCATAGCGCGACACACAAGACAGTACCCAACTTTGCTCTCTATCTTAAGCTATAACTTAACCGACCATTTAATTTCGCTATTACACCCCCAATTAGGGTTGAGTGAGTGGTTTTAGTTTAAAATGTGTGTAAATAGATGCAAGGGAAAGGAGTGCGACATTAGCGTAGACGTAGCCCTCATCAGTACGACACACATGATGGTATCAGCAAGAGGTTCTTTCCCTTTTTAGCGGATTATTTAAATTCAAATCAGTCAAATGCAGTTTTTTACAATCGAGATAAAAATCTGACGGCAATTTTCTGTTTAAAATATATTCTTGTTATGGGCATTTTCGATTTGCTGAGGGGATACCATAACAATCAGATTGTTTTCTTTCGATATTTTTATCCCTTTGATCTGAGCTCTTCGGACTGGTAAAGAAACATATCTTCGAAATAAATTTTCAAAGGTCTTCGATTTTGAACTCAATTATTTTCGGGTAAAAATTACAAACCTAAATTTGAAACAAAACTTGCATGGTTGGTTGTTTTGTCCCGAAATATAGTTCAACAAAATGATTAGATTAGATAGATGTCCAATTTGGAACAGATGGCCGTATGTTTGGTCTAAGGATCAGGACACTATTCGAAACTGTTAATAATACCACAAAATAGGAAAAACTAATGAAGCAATGACATCATATTCGTTCCGTATCCTTATGGATGATTGACTGGCTATTCCACCTTATAAGGGATATATGAAAGCCCTAACCACTTGGATAATAGGCAGGAAAGGGCGATCGAAAATAATCCCTTTAGTTGAGGAACAAGTGCCATTCAATTGGCCTCTTTTTGGTCGGCTCTATATACATCATCATATGGACGGATTATTATGCATCCTAATAGGATTTCAATTTTGGGCCGTAAGATGCATATAGGAGTATCAAAAAGGAACTGCTCTTTAATTCATTGTGAAGTGATCGGAACGAATTTGGAGCATTTTTATACTGGAGTATAAGAAAGTGGCATAGTGTGGTCGTTCTGGATAAAGATCCTGGAGGTTATGATTTTGAATCACACCGAAGACATGACCCTACGCTTTGTTTGATTCAAAATTGTTCTTTCTTTCAACAATGTAAAAAGTAAAAAAAATATCAGTAAACATGGATTGTATGTAGTTGTACATTTTCACAAATTTCGTGATATTTCTTAAGCTAGTATTACACTGTTTGACCAAGTGGTCAAATTGCAGTAATAAGCAATGTGCAATAGCGAATTTGACCGAGCGGATACTTTGAGATTAATCCGAATTCGCTATTTCGCATTGCTTATTACTGCAATTTGACAGCAAGGTCAAACAGTGGAATACTAGCTTTAGTTAGCAAATTAATATTTGGCCTACAACTTAATAATGAGACTTTTTTTAGAGATGGCAATACCGATAAACCAATGGTAGTCCATCTTTGACATACCTACCATTTGAAGTTTGTATTCATAAGCTGTCAATGTCAGTATAAACATTTCGTGTTGATTGTTGACAACGTATTTTACCGGACCATGGAAAGTTTCGAAAATTCACGAAAAAAACAACATTTGCGGGAAGTTTTACTTGGACATTATTTTGCTAAGAAGACTGCAGCTCAGAGTCATAAATTGCTCGTGGAAGTTTACGGTGACGATGCTTTTTCGCGTGCACAGTGTTTTCGGTGGTTTCATCGGTTCAAAAATGATAATTTCGACATTACCGACGAAGAGCGACCTGGCCAGCCAAAAAAGTTTGAAGACGAAGAATTGACGAAATTACTCGAAGAAGATTCGTGCCAAACTCAAAAAGAGTTGGCAATTTCGTTGGAAGTGACTCAGCAAGCCATATCGAAGCGGTTAAAATCACTGGGAATGATCCAAAAGCAAGGCCACTGGGTTCAGTACGAGTTGAAGCCAAGAGATGTTGAGAGGCGCTTTTGCATGTGCGAACAACTGCTTCAAAGGCAAAGACGGAAGGGTTTTTTGCATCGTATTGTGACCGGCGATGAAAAGTGGATTCATTATGATAACCCAAAGCGAAAGAAATCATGGGGACCGCCCGGGCACCAATCAACATCGACCGCGAAGCCAAATATTCATGGTTCCAAGCTTATGCTCTGCATTTGGTGGGACCAGATCGGTGTTCTTTATTATGAGCTGCTAAAACCGAATGAAACCATTGACGGGCAGCGCTATCGACTGCAATTGATGCGTTTGAGTCGAGCATTGCGTGAAAAACGGCAACAATTTGCTGAAAGGCACGACAAAATAATTCTTCAGCATGACAATGCTCGCCCTCATGTTGCGCAAGTCGTGAAAACGTACCTGGAAACAACCAAATGGGAAGTGCTACCCCACCCGCCGTATAGCCCTGACATTGCTCCATCCGATTACTATTTGTTCGCTTCGATGACTCATGCGTTGGCTGATCAGCACTTCACTTCATATGAGGATACTAAGAACTGGCTCGATTCATGGATAGCCTCGAAACCCCAAGATTTTTTTCGCGACGGAATTCGTAGACTTCCCGAAAGATGGGAGAAAGTTATCGCTGCTGATGGCCAATATTTTGAATAATTTCGTTATATGAATAAATCTATGAATAAATGCCCAAAATTCCAAAAAAAGTCTCATTATTAAGTTGTAGACCAAATATTAATTTTGTAAGTTCCTTATATAAGTGACTTAACATCTCTTAGGAGGTGAAAAATAGTTTTCACGTTCTCACGAAATCCGTTATTTCTGTTAGGTCTAATGAGAATTCGATTGTAAAAATATTTATGAGAATCTAAACGAAATCGCTCCAGAAGTGACTATCATTTTTAGATATTCAACTCCCGTGTGATGTAAGGGATTTGTGTAAGTTTTCACGAATTTCGAAAAATGTTGCAGGTCTGATAAGATACCAAATTCGCTTTTAATTTAATGACCCTTTCTTATATCATCGCCTAAAAATCAATTTCAGGATTGTGCGATAGTAAACCCTTGATGGGGTAAATTATATGTTTGCGTTCTTACGAATTCCGACATACCTATCTACGATTATAAGGGCTGATGAGATATCGATTCAATTTTTACTTCTTTCGGCTTTTTATACATAACTACGAGTATATTCGCCTAAAAATCAATGTCAGTTTCTTTTTCAATATTCTACCATCAAGCCAGTGAAAATTGTTTACACTTACGTATTCCCAAAATTTCAGCCTCCAAGTTTAAAGAGTTCAGAAGTTATCAGCATTAAGTGTTTTAAGGACTATCATATGGGAGCTTTCCGAAGGATTTGATGGATGTCACTCACAAATACACAACCTTAGATTAGATTAGATTAGATTTGGAAATAGGGGTTGGTATGGTTACCCTCTGTCACCGCAGCCTCAGTTGGGCTTATTGTGACGTCCCCCCGGTTTGATTATGATTCCTCTTCAATCCCTGCGCTTTCAATGAAGCCTAGTATTTTGCGAAGAGGAATGGTCAGGAATTCCGATGGGTCCATGAAACCCTGACCGAAGTGACGAAGTCTTTTGCGAGTTAAACCCTCACATTCACAGAGGATATGCTCTGGTGTTTCGTCTTCGTCATTGCATATTCTGCAAATTCTAGGCTCAGAGAGACCAATCCTATTGAGATGCTTCCTCATGTGACAATGTCCAGTCAGAGCTCCCACTAAGGTTCGGGTCTGATATCTGCTTAATTTTAGATAATCAGATGTTCTTTTTTCCGAGTGTTTTGGCATAAAAAGCTTTGAGTGCCTGTTGCCCGGTACCAAGTCCCAGTGAATGGCACTTTGCGATTTTTGCCACATTCGGATGTTCATTCTGGCTGTGCTTAATGGTATCCCACAGAATGGATATGGTCCCATGAAGTCAGCTTCTGAACCTTTCCTGGCCATTAAGTCGGCCATTTCATTACCTACATAGCCGCTGTGTCCCGGAATCCAAATGAGACTAACTCTGTTCTTATTTCCGAGTTCAATCAGGCATTGAAGGCAATTCCAAACAAGTTTGGAGTAGATTTGAACGGACTGAAGTGCCATTATTGCTGCCTTGCTGTCCGAGAGAATATATATTTGTTGGTTTTTGTAGCCCCGTCTGATATTTTCTCTAATGCATAGTTCAATAGCATGAGTCTCCGCCTGAAAAACAGTGGATGTTATGTGCATGCTACAGTAGAATTTTACATTTGGGCGCACTCCATAAACTCCTGCTCCTACACCTTGATCCGTTTTAGAACCGTCTGTGTACCAGATTATGGATCCTGGTTTTGGAGTGGGTTTGTTTGTGGCCCAATCCTCCCTTTCAGGTAGGACAACTTTGAATGGCTTTGTGAAATTAAATTTCGGTACCATTGAATCAGAAAGAGGTATCGCTAGTATTGGGTCCTTGTTGAGTTCCGCGGAGAGAGTTGGGCAAGCTATTTTGCGCTCTGACTCGTCCTCCGAGCTCAAAAGTTTGTATGTGGTGAATCTAGCTTCTCTCTGTATTTCTAAGTGTAGGGGTGCTAGGTTGAGAAGCACCTCTAAGGCAGCTGTAGGAGAGGTGCGCATCGCCCCAGTAATACCCAGGCATGCCAGTCTTTGTAATTTAGTCAGCTTGAGCTGAGCAGTTTTCTGCTTTGTTTTCTTCCACCAGACGGATGCCGCGTAAGTTATAATGGGCCTAGCAACGACGGTATACATCCAGTAGGTTAGTTTTGGACTCAGTCCCCAGTTTTTGCCGAGAAGGCTCCTGCAGGTCCAGAGAGCGATTCTGGCCCTTTCAAGAACTTTTTCCAAATGAGCATTCCAGGTGAGCTTTTCATCCAGGATAATACCCAGGAATTTTACCTCACTAGAATACTCTATGGATTCTCCAAAAAGAGTAGGCTTAGCTAGCTTGTCCTTACACCTCCTTTTGGTGAATGCAACAATTGTGCTTTTCTTTGGGTTGATACCCAATCCTGCTTTAGTGCACCAGGTTGCTACCTGGTTTAGGGTATTCTGAACTAGATCAGTCACCGTCGCTTCAAATTTACCTCTAACAAGGATGGCAAGGTCGTCAGCGTAACCCTGTACCGTGACTCCGGAATTAGTTAGGTCTTGAAGAAGGTCGTCCACTACTAAGCACCAGAGGATGGGTGATAGTACCCCACCCTGCGGACAGCCTTTCGCAGCTGTGACTGTGACTGTTGAGTCACAACCTTACTTTTGATATAAAACGAATATCAGAAAAATTTGTACTTCCTTCTTGAACCACTCGTCTTCGACTGGAGCTAGGCATCGAAGCCAAAGGAGTGTCGATGAGGAGCCAAGGAGCCGCAAGCTGAAAGGGTGGTGGTTCTACTTCGAAGGTAACAATTGGCTGCCTGACAAGCCACCATCCTTTCGGCTTGCCTTGGCTGCGCGATGACAATACCTGACTCCCCTGAGTCAAAGATATGGGATTCGGATTGCCCACCGCAGCATTTCTAATCAAGGATTTTTTTAAATTTGGCGAGTTCTGTTTTTCTTATTATTTAGTGGTGTTTTTTCCAAGGTACGCAATGGATTACCGGATGGATCGCGAAACATTGTGGAAGGAATTCTTTACAATCCCGGGGTTGTTTGTGGCGCCGAGCCCAATCGAGGACAAGCCATGCTTGCGCTTTCGACGCCTTTTCGGGCCCCAAACGGTCGATTCAGCTTTTTCCCACAGCTACCGGGACTCACATACGGTTATGGACATATGGGAGGCCAACCTGACCTTTGTACCTCCTTGTGATGGAGTCACCTACGGCTGAAGGTTCGATGTAAAAGGTATGATCATTGGTGTTCGAGTACGACCCGAATTACAAATACGTGAATTCTAAACATTTTCCCTTCCCTCCAGAGTCTTCTCATATGGCCGGACAGTCTTGATTGATCTGCGCAGGATACGTTGAGAACCGAGTAGTAAGGCATAATCAAAGATATGATTGAATAAAAATAACAAAAATCAACTTCTTTAATTAAAGGTTGACGTCTGTATCGTTTGGTGAATATTTCGGAGTACTCCTGACGATTGGTTCTTGTATTTAATCGAGAATTGGAAGAGGAAAAGCTCCGTCATAAAGTACACATAATAAACTTCTCATAGGGGTAAAAATATGAATGAACACTGAAATCGGTATTTAGCCCAATATACTGTTGCGAGCTAGGGGTTCGCCGGGATTTCAAGTAAAACACAATTCGTTTAAAATCAAAATAAGTAACAATTTATTTATTCGCACTTAAATTCTGTTCGCACGTAACAATACATTCATATGGAAAGCCCGTAAAGACATCTCAAATTTGATCGTATCTGGGTGAAAACTTTTACGATCCTATGAATGTCTATGAATGATTACATGCGTCGCTTTGATGGAAAACAACCAACTGATGTAGTTTACTTAGATTTTAGACAGAGTTCCCTTCAAAAGACTTCTATTTAAGCTTGACCACTATCCGTGGACACCTTTTGGATTGGATTAAGGAATTCATCACAGATCGATATTTTCAAGTTCGAGTCGGCAATTCATGTTCAAGTTCGTATGAAGTACTTAGTGGTGTGCCTCAGGGATCAGTTTTAGGGCCACTTCTTTTTATAAATTATACCGCTGAAATACCTAACATCCTAGCACTGTGTTGACATTTCTGTTCAGTAAGATTTGGCAAGTCATCATGAATCGTTTAACGCCAGAACAACGCTTCCAAATTGTGGAAATTTACTTTGAAAAAAATAAATCTGTTCGCGAAGTTCATAGAGCACTTCGTCCATTTTACGGTCAACATAATCGGCCTAGTGAGCAAGCAATTCGTGCAGGTATTGAACGTTTTCGCACTAATTTTACTCTTCTCTTAACGAATCACCATTACATCCATTAAAATTGACTGTTTGGTGCGGTTTACACGCTGGCGGCCTCATCTGTCCTTATTTCTTTCGAAATAAGGAAGGAGCTGCCGGGTCGGTGAATGGCCGGCACTATCGAACCATGCTGACTGAATTTTTGTTTCCAAAAATTAATCAGCTAAACATCGCCGACATTTGGTTCCAACAAGACGGCGCAACTTGCCATACAGCGCGCTTAACAATCGATTTATTGCAAAATCAATTTGGTGACAACTTGATTTCCAGAAGTGGTTCTGTTAACTGGCCCTCTTGTTCGTGCGATTTAACGCCTCTGGATTACTTTTTATGGGGCTATATTAAGTCATGCGTATATACCAACATTATACAAACCAGCAACTCTTGAAGCATTGGAAGCCAATATTCAAGCCACTATTGACGCTATACGGCCAGATTTATTGGAAAAAGTAGTCAAAAATTGAACTGATCGAATGGACCATGTAACTCGTAGCCACGGCGGACATATGATGGAAATCATATTTAAAAAATAAATGCCATGAAATTATCTACCAGAATATAATAAAAAAATGTCATTCCAACAATATTTCTGTCTTGTATTATAATTTTAAGTTCTCATGCACCTAAAAAAACACCCTTTAGAAGCCCGGAAGTGAAAATCAATTCGATATGTCATTGGTGATAATAACGAAGCCCGAGAAAGTAAAAACCAAATCGATATCTTATCAGTCAATGTACATATATGACGGAATTCGTAAAAACGTGTACAACTCTTATACACCCCTTTAGCATTTGAAATGCAAAAAATGTTAAAATAAGTTTTTAGGCGTTTATATTTTTTTTATATTATCGTAGAATTAAAAACATATTTCATATCAATGGTGGAATTCATGAAAATATATAAAACACCTTTGCACTCCGTTAAATTTCATCAAAATGTTTTATAGGCATTTATCTGCTAAACGCGTACAAGTACAATTAATTCAATAAATGTATAAAAAGATCTAAAAGATATGATGAAATTCGTGAAAATATATTCACCCCAATTGTCACTAACCAAGGTTTTTCGAGTAGTAGGTTTCTACAAGGATTTTTGTATGGCAGTTTCGCGAATGACTCACTCGATTTGCTTCATACTAACTCATTTAATTGCAACTATTGATATATTAAATTGAGTCTAAAATTAAAATTTCTAGCTTAAAGCGTTCTGAAGCTATCTACCAATATTCTTGAACACGTGAGAGCTATCCGAAGAACTAAAGGAATTTCACTGCCTAATAAACTCGAACTTTATTATTAGATATTATCTTTCTTTTTTGAGTACAATGTTTTAAAAAAAATTAATTTCCAATCCAATTTTTACTTGAAATTTCATTTTTTCAAGTAACAGTGCTCATTTCAAGCACTTTTACTTGAAATTACTGGCATTAGGAAATTAGTTAGTCACTGAACCGTAAAATTTACATGAAAAGTCTCACAAAATTACGCAATACTTCGAGTAAAATTAACTATATTTATATACGAATTGAAAATTACGTTTTTTTTCGTGTAATTCTACTTTTCTATTTGAATTTTACGACGAAAAATATGTAATATATGAAACCACGAAGTTGGACGCTTCGTTCGATTTTATTTTCTACTGAAATGTAAATGAAACACCTTCAGTGGCGCAGTGGCTGCCAAACATACACTGTTTTAAAAAAGTTTAAATTTCAATCGAATTTTTACTTGAAATTTCCAGCATATTTAATTTTTTTAAGTAAAAGTACTCATTTCAAGCATTTTTACTCGAAATTACCGGTATTAGTAAATTATTCATGTACTTTTCAACTGAACCGTACAATTTACTTGAAAAGTCAAACAAAAGTACGCAACATTTCGTGTAAAATTAACTATATTTATACATGAATTGAAAATTACATTTTTTTCATGTAAACCGATTCTCACCTACTGCCAAGTGTTTTATTTCGAGTAAGTAAGTAAGAAATAATATTAGAAGTAGAAATAGGTGTATCTTAAAGAATGCTAATTACACACTTTTTTTTAGAGAATATAGAGTGCTAAGTATACACTTTTTGTAGAGAATATCCAGTGTATTTGCTGTTTTCGAAGTTGAAATTTACTGATTGCAAATTGAAATTTACTGACCGAAAATTAAAAAGTACGTTCAAACTGACTTTTACTTGAAAAGGTGAGGACTATTTGCCTACTATCCAAAAGATGTAAAAGTCAATGGATTTTTTGTACTGTGTACGCAGCAATACCAAAATTGATCGTAGGTTCAATTCTTACCTACAGTCAAGGGTTTTTATTAAGAGTAAGTAAGTAAGAAATAATATTAGAAGTAGAAATAAGTGTATCTTAAAGAGTGTTGATTATACACTTTTTATAGAGTGTAAATTCAAGGGAATATCCAGTGAATTTGCTGCTTTCGAATTTGAAATTTACCAATTGCAAATTGAAATTTACTGATTTCAAATTGAAATTTAATGACCGAAAATTGAAAATTACATTTAAGTTGACTTTTACATCCCAAAGTAAATTTACTTGAAAAGGTGTATCATATTTGCCTACTATCCAAATGATGTAAAATTCAATGGATTTTTTCACTGTGTAGAAACCAATCCAGAATAGTTAAAGTGCGCACTCCCTTTTCTGCTTTATTGCAAAATAAAATATAAATCGGAGGTTAGTATTTCATCTAGAGTGTCATACAATAAACTTGCAGCTTATCGTGACTGGGGAATATTTTAATCAGAATTTTTGTATTAATCTTTCAGACTAAACTTTAACTTTCTGAAAAAATACAATTTTAACTGTTACAATGTTAAAAATATCAATCAATTACTTTATTATTTTAATAATAAAGTATTTTTATTTCTTATAGAAATCAACTTTTAAAAATGATTTATAATTCATAAATTAAATAAAATACGTCATGTACTTGCAGTTTTTGTGGTGAATTAAAAAATTAGAACTTCACTTTCAGAAAAAGATAAAAAGACGTAAATTTTACAAGAGCTATCACTGCGTTACAAAATTCAAACCAAAAGTGAAACTAACCTCTGCTCAGAGTTTCTCAAAACTCACGTTTTTCAAAGAATATCTTTTTTTACTTTCATTTACATTTCTAAAATAGATACACAACATATGATAAAAGAAATTATTTTTCTTTCATCCGTCAGAGCAAATAATTTTTAAGCTCTCTTAATAGTGCCCGACTCATAAAGGAATCGTTATGTAGATGATATTCCTTTTAGTACTATAAGAGTTCTTTTAGATCTTTTTGAATTTATAATGTCAGTTTACATTTACATTACATTTAAATTCTGTTTCAGTTTTTCATTAAAATTTTGTTAATTAAAAACTTTTCTTAGAAGGTAGGTAGGTATCATGAATGTAAAAAACATTGTATTCGACCATTGAGGGTTTTGTTCATTTAAATGAAAAAGGTCACAAAAAAATGTGTCTGTTACGGAAAATAAATCAACACACGTTTCTATGAAAATAAATAATTTTCAGAAAAATTAGATCCGTTTTAAAAGGAATAGAGCAAAGAGCTACATATTAATAAAGAATACTGTCTGTAGCAGAAATGGCGAATAATTGAAGTTTTTTACATCCATGCATTTGACGTACATAAAGAGCCTAGGGGCGGTATCTAATCAGCCATAGGGTCCCAGATCAGGGGTGAATGCGTGTAAAAATAAATCCACTGCAAGTGTAGATATGAACGGATTTTCGTCTACTTTCATTCCTATTGAATTTCGTGCGTATGCAGCAAACTTCAGCCCACAGAAATTACAAAAGGGATGGGTATTTTGTGTGTACCTCCCAGCTTATGACTTAAATCCAACAAGGGATGGTCTCACTTAATACACAGCCAGCGCATAGAATCAAACAGAGCAACAAAAAAAAGAAATGCTGAAGAACCAGAGGCAGGGTTGCAGTGCCCTCGGGGCGTACACTGCTCCCAAATAAAACACGCATGGAATACAAGGATATAGAGCATATCATAGAGCACTTCTCCCAAAGCCCGCTTGTGTATGGGTTTCACCCTGAAAGAAGAAAATCAAAGTGATGTTCAACTCAGTCCTTTTTTGCCGTTCTCCTCCTTTTCAGATCAAAGTGTTGTTTTCAGTACGTGAACGTTAGAGGGAGGATTAATACAGAAAACCAGAATACATACGAATAAATTGACTATTGGTAGGATTTTTTTTTCTGTCAATTTTTTTTAGGGAGGTGGATGAAGCTGAATTGAAAATTGGTTTTGATTTTTGGCCAGATTCAATTTGAAATTTTATTTATTTTTACTTAAATGTTTGTGAGTTTTCGACATCTGCAAAATTTCCATTTCAGAGAGAAAAAATCCGGAGAGAAAGATACTAGACACACGATACTGAACCGGTGGAAAGGGCCAGTTATTTTTCCGAATTATTTCGATCAAATGAATTTTGCATTTATAGAAAAAAAGAGTGCTTCAGGGCTATTATGTTCAGTTCGCAAATCTGCGGATGACTTCATTTAGTTTGTTTTAATTTTGGTAGGAAGTTTATAAAAATTAATTAATTTTGATATTAAGGTTATGAGTAAGTTCCTATTATTTCCCGACTGATGGTCTTAGCTTTGCCTTTTTACATCAGGCAAAGCTGCAGCCAACTTCATCGTGAAGCTCCATCATTAAGCTTCAAATAACAGTATATTTTATTCCGCCGAAGTGTAAACAACCAATTTTTGCATAGCGTTAAATTTGTCGGGTTTCGTGCCAAAAAAAGGAGTATTTGTGGGGAATTTTACTGCAGGGTTTTTTTTTTTTAAATATGCAGCTGAAGCACATATAATGCTTGGGAGGCATATGGGGACTATGCTCTATCGACAACAACATGCAGAGATGTTGAAGATAAAGAACGCTCTGAAGCATCGAAAAAGTTTTATGACGAAGAATTGAAAGCAACTCAACGAAACCATCACGGGATATCATTTGAGCTGGGCATTGAAGAAGAAACGGCCGCAATACCAGGGGAGACACGACAAAGTATAATAATTTTGCAGCATGGCAACGCTTGGTCACATGTTTCAAAACCTAGTTGGAAACGCTAAAATGGGAAGTTCTACCCCACCCGCCGTATTCACTGGAATTGCTCCCTCCGATTACCACTTCCTCCAAGTGATGACTTATGGCCTGGCTACGCAATACTTCCATTCTTATGAAGATACCAAAAAAATGGCTCGATTCGTAGATAACCTCAAAAGATGAGTTATTCTTTCGAGATGGTATTCGTATGCTGCCAGAAAGATTAGAGAAAGTAGTCGCTAGCGATGGACAATGCTTTCAATGACATGTTATTTACTATTTTTTTTTATTAATAAAGCATTAATTTTCAAAAATAAACGACAGGAACATATTCATATCCCTTAGTTATTATGGAACGTTAAATAATTGAATGTGTATTGGAAAAAAATTGCCGACAGTCTGGGCACAACCTAAAATTTTTTGGGTAGAAGCTTAATGCTGAGATACGGTGCTGAATACTATGAGACTGACAACCTAAAAAAAATATAGTTTTAAATAGCCTTTTGGTTATTGACATACAGTGGCTCACATCGAAAGTCGGGCAAGTTATTTTCAAAACTTTATTAACGATTTTAAATAAGTTGATTAAATTTTTTGCCAAATATTTTGTATGTATTTATTAAGTTGCTGCACAGCAAACTTAACTAGAATTGAAGTTACAAAAATGTTATGTAACGGTACTTCAAAAGCATATTGCAAAAAATCCTACGAAATGTACTCAGATTGAAAGTCGGGCAAAGCAAGTAGTACCAAAAATGACATTTAATTTACCGTTACATGTGAGCATCACTTATTATTTTTGGATTGGGAAATCATCAGTTTATTTCAAGCCCTCGTCAGAAGACAATATTTTCCAATTTTACTTTATTATTTCAATAATACAGTATTGTTATCGATTTTAAAAAAAAAAAAATTTGCTACCCAGAAAATTTTTTTTTTCACGTTTCATGACGAGTAGACACGAAAAAAGCAAAAAAAAATTTCAGTCCGTCTGTCCGCCGTACGCCGTACGCCGTACGCCGTACGCCGTACGCCGTACGCCGTACGCCGTACGCCGTACGCCGTACGCCGTACGTCTACCGGTGTACGCAAAATTGTTTGAAGGCTCGTAGCACCCAAACCCTATAAGCTATTTAGTTGAATTTTTTTTCGTGGATAGAGTGGGTAGGCCCCCTAAAGTGACCAAATTTGGAGGGGTGGGAGTGTGAGGGGGGAGGAGGGGGAAGCGTTTTAGACGGATAATTTTGGTTTCTAGATCTCAGCAACCGCTTATGCTAGGAGGCTGAAATTTGGAATTTATATAGAGCTTCGGTAGTGGACCTATTTGCAAAAAAATTGCCGATATAGGTGAAGGGGTTCGGGAGTGGGGGGAAAAATAATGCGTCCAAAACGCAAAAAAGGTGAGATCGACACATTCTAAAATCCATATCTCCTAAACGGTCAATGTCACAAAATTGAAACTTAATGAATATCTATAGGTATACTAGGAGAATAGATTATAAACAAAAATTTGAGTAGGGGCAGTGGCGTACGGGGGTGGGGGGTCAAAAACTTTAGATTGCGATATCTCATGAACCAATTGTACTAGATAAATAAAATTTGGTTTGTGTATAAAGGTTGACAAATGAAGTTTGCTGAAAGCCAAATTTTTTAAGGGGGCGGTGGAGCATGAAAGTGGAGGGGATAAGAATTTTTTAAAAAAATCACGTATCATATCTCAAGAACAGTGTAAGATGGATGCTTAAAATTTTTACCAAAAGTAGGCCTAATAGACCCCTAGCGGAAAACAAAATTTAGGAAGTGAGGGTGTAAAGGGTGAGGGTGGGGGAGGGTGAAAAGGAAAACGTTCCGATTTTAATATCTCGACAACCTATAATGATATAAAGCTGAAACTTGGTATTTAGATAGATCTATATTAGTAGCATCTTGGAAAAATATAATTTTTTATAGGGGTAGTATGGTACAGGGGTGGGAGGTGTTTTTCCTATCTATAGAACGGCTTATGCTACAAAGTTGAAACTAGGTACGTTTATGTAAATCAACTAGAAAACTAATTTAAATAAAAAAAAATTTCAAATTTCCATTGGCGTTCAGAGGGGGGGGGGGCAAAAAAAATTATCAGTGAAAATGGAATGCATATATTTTCACGGGTTTCGTCATATCTATTAGGTCTTCCCAAATATTGAATTCATTTTTATTCTGCGGCTTCTTAATATAAATACCTAGAAAGTGTTTTCAGGATTTTTTTTAATTCGACCCCTAAGGGGGTGCAAAGGGGGTTGTAAAATTTTTCACGAATTCTACTATATCCCCATGTATTATCAGATATCAAATATCTTTTCACTTTCACGTGCTTGCGTAATAATCGCCTAAAACTTGTTTTTAAGTTTTTTTCTTTTTCAGCCCCTAACAGGGTATAAACGAGTTGAATACGTTTTCCCGAGTTCCGTCATTTCTTTTAGAAGTGATAAGAAATTGAATTGGTTCCTACTTTCTCGTGCTGTCTTCATATTTATTTATTAACTCCTTTCAGTATTTTTGGATATTCAACCCCCAAGTGGGTGTAAGGAGGTTGCATATCTGCTGATATATCGAATTCATTTTTACATCCTAAGGTTTCCTATATAAAAAAGCCAAAAAAACAATTTCAGTATTTTAGATATTCAATCCTAATGGGTGTAAGGGGGTTGTATGATTTTCAAAGTTTCGACATATTTCTTAGGTTCGCTTTTCATTTCCACAGACTTTTCATATAATCGCCTAAATAACCCATTTCTCAATTTTTCGATATTCAACCCCCAAGGGTTTACATATGTTTTCACAATTTTTGCCATTTCTTAGTTCTGATGAGATATAAAATTGATTATTACGGCCAACCAATTCATGATTTTTCGAATTTCCAGAACCAAGGAGGTGTGAAGGGTTTGCTTACGTTTTCACAAATTTTTCAAAATCCCTCGTGTCTCATGAGATATCAAGTTGCTTCTTATGAAATCGTCTAAAAACCTGTTTCACAATTTCTTCGAAATTCAAACCCCGTCGTCATTTCTCTTAGCTCTGATACAACAAATTCGTTTTTGCTTCTATGGGCTTTTAGTGTACACAATATACCTACTGAAATTCGAATAGTCTACACGAACTTTTTCAATGTTTAATCGGCTAAAAATCTCTATTTTAAATATTTTTATATTAAGAGCAAAAATAATTTTAAAAGAAATCTAATAATCTCGAAGCAACTCATGATACACTCCGACTTTGACCGCTCCCGAACTTTGACCCGAAAAATAATAAAGTTTCGCCCAGACCATTGGCAGATTTTTTATACAATGCCGCGTATAACTATGCAGTCTACGTTTGAAGAAAGAAAAATTGTTATTAATAATTATTTGGCAGGAAAGACAGAGCGTGAAATTGCTAATATTGTAGACAAAAGTAAGTCCACAGTCCATGACATAATTAGCCGATATAAAGAAGATGAAAGAATATTAAATAAACCGCGTGCGGCAGTAAAAAAGAAGCTCAGCCCGAGAGATGAAAAGTTTATAGTACGTGAAGTGCAAAAGGATCCGTTTATTTCTGCTCCAAAACTTGCTACAATTGTTAAAAACAATTTTGGTAAAGAAGTTCATGCAGAAACGGTAAGAAGAGTACTACGGCAAAATAATTTGAATGGCCGAGTAGCTCGAAAGAAGCCATTCATTAGTGAGAAGAATAGAAAAGGCCGTTTAGAATTCGCACGCGAGCACATTTCAAAGGATTTTTCATTTTGGAGCACGGTAAAATTGATTTTCCATATTGAAATAGCTATTTCTAATTAATGCTTTACAGGTTCTCTTCACTGACGAAAGCAAATTTAATTTGTTTGGTTCTGATAGTCGTCGTTATGTTTGGCGTAAGCGAAACGAAGAATTTTTTCATAAAAACACTAAGAAGACAGTGAAGCACGGAGGCTCATCAGTGATGGTGTGGGGCTGCATGGCAGCTTCAGGTGTCGGAAACCTTCATTTTATAGATGGAATAATGGACAAAAATATTTATGTAGACATTTTGAAAACACACGTTAAGGAAAGTGCACGGAATTTGAGTATTGCTGATAATTTTAAATTTTATCAAGACAATGATCCAAAGCATACTTCGCTGATAGCAAAAACCTGGTTATTGTACAATTGCCCTAAGGTCATAAAAACACCCGCTCAAAGCCCTGATCTGAATGTAATTGAGCATTTATGGGATGAACTTGGACGTCGAATGAAAAATAGATTGTGCACCAGTAAAGACCAACTTAAAGCTGCATTACAGGAAGAATGGAGCCAAATAAGTCCTGATGTCTATAAAAAAACTAGTTGAATCCATCCCAAAAAGATTAAAAGCTGTTGAAAAGCAAAAAGGAAACGCAACAAAATATTAAATATTGCGTAAATAATTAAATACTTGAGTCTGCCCGACTTTCACTGTGAGCATAGTCTTAAGATTTTTCTGAATATTAAGTTTTTAGTTCTGTTGTATTTAAGCTATAGTATTTCTTTTTTGTTTCATTACGTTCTCTAATAAATGTTTCATTTAATTTTTAAAAATGATTTCTAAAAATATTAAGCAGCGTTTTTTTTAAAGGTGTAAACACTTTATAAAGAGCTTGCCCGACTTTCAATGTGAGCCACTGTATATAATTTGAAATATTGGGTAAGATGGGATAATATCGGTGAAAGCCATTATCGCAATAAAATTAAATCTAGAAAATATATCTTTAAAAGTTTATTCAAATAAAAAACCTAAACTTATATTCTTAATAGTTTTAAATCGAAAACTTTGTTTCATTTATTCGGTATCAAAATTAATTAAGAAAAAAATCTGAACAAAGTTCGAAAAGCGGTTAAAATAGGATCACGCTAGAATGCTCACTAAGAAATATGTCGAAAACTATGCAACCCCCATACACCTCCGTGGGGTTGAATATCTGAAAATCCTGAAATCAACTTTTGTGCGATTACATAGGAAGCGTTAGGAAGTAAAAGTGTATTCGATATCTCATCAGATTTAAGAAATATGTACAAGGTTAGAAATTTTTAAATAGTTTTGAATATAACTTCAATACTAGTGAAAAATTGAGCCTCTTTTGCAATTCATCACGGGATAATTTTCAATTACATGCCTTAATTGAAAAAAATATTAATGCAACACGGATTAAAACTTAATATAATTTGTATTAAATATGAGCGGTTAGAAATTTTTGAATAGTTTTGAATATAACTTCAATACTAGTGAAAAATTAAGCCTTTTTTGCAATTCACCATGGGATCATTTTCAATTACATGCCTTAATTGAAAAAAATATTAATACAACACGGATTAAAACTTAATATAATTTGTATTAAATATGATGTTGCAAAATTAAGTATTACCTATTTCTGGGAAAAAACGAAAATCGTGCTGCTAAATGTCTTTTGTTTTTGGTTCATATTGAGATCGCAAGTTGCCCCGAGTTCGACAGTACATTTAATATTGTATTATTAGAATGAAATATAATAATTGAATCGAACAGTTTTTGCAATTCAGTGCAGGAAAGTTTTTATAAAAAACATTAAATATGGAGGGTACTCTAGTAAAATTGAAGTTCAATGACGGAAATGAAATGAAATTCGTGGAAATAAGAAAATCGGATTGTGTGCGATCATCCTCAGCCGGATTATAGCTAAGTGGGGAGGAAATTACTTATTCGAGTAATATTCTAAAATTTTCGATTAGAAGTTAAATTATAATTTGAATTCTCTAGTATTTTTGAGCTGTGAAGAGAAATTTGTGAATCCCTTTAAAGTTTTTGACAATCTAGGTAAAGAAATTGACAAAAAAATCCTACCCAAACTGATAAGCCAATATGCAAACACAATATGATGACGCAAATGTTCCAACTTTTGAAAAAATTACTACTATTATAATTAATGGTTATTTTAAATTGAAAAAATGTATTATAAAAGAATTCAATGAAATATGTAATTGCTTTAAAATTGACATTTCGGATTGTACTGATTACCTTAATTATGAAAGTCTTAAATTTAAAGATACTTTTGAAATGTATTCTATTAATAACACTTTATATGTACTGAAACAATTTAAAAAGTAATGGATGTTTTGTTTAATAAATTAAAAAAAAAAAAAAGAAATATGTATTTCATTTGCTCTACTTAAATCCAAATATTTCAACAATTGAAATTAGTATTTAAATTGCCAAATTATGCAATAGAAATCTGTATTGAATTTTTAAATATAAGAAGGCTACATTTCAATACAGAAGAATATTCCATATACAATAGGTTTTGTATTTTAAATCTAATTCCTGTAAGAATACATGAACTAATACAAAAATATTACATTTAAATCGTTGCGCTGAATTACAATTAATTTCTATCATTCTTTCCAATTGTGTTTTAATACAGCGTTGGAATGTATGTACATATATACAATATAAATTTATTGAATTGTAGTCCAATATTTTTGACCGTGGAGAAATTTGTGAAAATATATGCAGCCCTTTTATACCCACATGGGGGTTGGATATCAGATAATTGCAAAAATTCTTTGAAGGCGATTTTATAAAAACTCTTCAGAAGCTTAAGCCAATTTGATATTTAATCGAACCTAAGAGATATGACAAAAATTGTTAAAACGTATGCAACCCCCTTACACCCACTTGGGGGTTGAATATCCAAAAATCTTGAAGGAAGTTTAAATATAAAAATGCCCGAAGAAGCAATAACCAATTCGATATCCTCTCACTGCTAAGAGATTTGACGAAATTCATGAAAACGTGTTCAACCATTTTATAACCTCTTAAAGGTTGAAAAGGAAAAAATCTTGAAAACTATTTTTAGGCGATTATAACACAAGCCCAGCGATCGAGGGGTTCGAACGCATTATTTCCCCTCGCACACCAATCCACCCTTATCGACAATTTTCTTGCAAATGGGTCCACTATCAAAAAACTGTATAAATTTTCAAGTATCAGGTTCCTAGCATATGCCGTCGCTGAGGTATAGAAACCAAATTTTTCGTTTAAAAACACATCCCGCACCGCCCCTCTTACACCCAACCCACCAAAAGGTGGCCACTTAAAGGAGTTCACTCAGTCACCTCACAAAAAAAACATTTTAATTGCTCAAATAGTTTGGGAGCTACGGCCCTTCAAACGATTTTGCGTACGGCGTACAGTGGACGGTGTACAGACGGACTTTAAACGTAAAAAAAACTTTTAGGGTAGCAAATTTTATTTTTAAAAATCAATAACAATTCTGTATCGTTAAAATAATAAAGTAAAACACATTTTTGTAGGATGTCTTATATCATTTGGCAATGAAATTCTTACATCTAAAACTGATGTAAGCCAGGAACCTATATTTAATAAACATAATAACAGCGGGGCTCTTGAGCCATTTGTGTAAAATGTTATGTGAAATTATTTATGGAAAGAAACAAAACAAAATCATAGCAATTTATTAAAAAGATCACCCGGACAGCTGTTTCACTATCAAAGATTTTTGTAAGTATCTTTTTTTTTATAGATTCCCTATCGTACCATTTATCCATCAGAAGCCCTCAGTAGATTGGCTACAGGTAACTTACATACTTGTTCGTGTACAAAGCAACATTTTATTTCCTCCAATAACCTTTTGAGTATCTCCGGTGGGGAGATCGTGGACTAACTTCAACTTCTACCTTTACCAATAAAATTACCTGAATTGTTTTTTGTTCGGCCTTTGGCTTACGGCGTATTACAAGTTGAATAGAAATGAAGTTGGTTGTGGTTTACTGGTTACCTACAGAGTAGTGCGGATAGTACATCCCAATTAATTTTACTTTATTTTAAATAATCTCCATCTAAGACATTACATGAAGTTGGATCATGCAATATGAATATTACTCTAACTTTCTTTTTGCGCGGTTTGATTTGTGTTCAGTTAGTCGTAGTGAAGTATGATTAATAATTGTGCGGGAAATCAGGTATATGTGTTTTCAAATGGAAGGAGTGGCAAATGAAGCTTACAGTTCTTAAAATGGAAAAGAAACTCAAGATTTCTTGATGCTCGTAAATAGTACAGTAGTTCACATCGAGCATTCATTTTTAAAGAATTGTCTTTAGTAGATGTCTCTAACTACAAACTTACTGCTCGCGTTTTTGATGGGACAGCAGTTCTCCTTGTTGGTATAAATCGCAGGCTAAAACGTCCTTACAAAGTATTTGTTGGCCTTTTTCTCGTATTCGTAGTACAGGTCTTTAATGAAGCAACCTCAAAACTGGAAAAAATGTTTAATTCGCCGTACGCAAACATCTTTGAAGGCTCGTATCTCACAATCCCTTTGAGCTATCAAACTAAAAAATTTTAGTGGGTAGTCATCTTTTAAGTGGTGGCGTTTAAAATTTTAGTGGGTAGCAGTGTGACCGTTTTTATATTTCTCAGGGTAGCAAATTTGGGTACCAATTCTTAGCTTGGGTAGCAAAATTAATTTCGAATACTTCTTTTAATTAAATGGAACTAGTTACGCCATTACATGCTTATCTGTTACTCATAACACTGTATATCCACTACAAATTTAAAATGTTTAAAGAAAAAATAATATTTTAAAGTGTGAACATTTACTTAGGAAAATCAAAATTCACACAAAATGCACATTTTGCCCTTCGCTCGAACGAGTGATAGATTCGAAAAAGATGCGTTGTTCGATTGCGATTATGTATGCGGTATGCGGTATGCGCTAGCACTATACTATATTTTTCAGTACAATAACATTAGACAGCTATCGATGGTACGCGATTTCGAATGCAAGACCAGAGGCGTGCATGAATTTTACATTTGATATGGTTTGTCAATGTATCATATTTTTGGCGTACACATGTTTTATAACGGCTAATTTTACTAGGGTAGCAAATTTAGTCATGTAGTAACATAGTAGCAAAAAATTGTCATTAGTAGCATTATGCTACCTTCGTAGTACTTGT
Organism: Beris morrisii; assembly: GCA_951812415.1. NCBI lineage: Eukaryota > Metazoa > Arthropoda > Insecta > Diptera > Stratiomyidae > Beris > Beris morrisii. The sequence continues at coordinate 108,364,799 of OX638310.1, read as the reverse complement.
GGTCACACTAGTGGGTAGTCTTCTTTTAAGTGGTGACGTTTAAGGTGGAGGCAGGTGGGTGTGGGGCCAGCCGCTTACAATAGCAAATTGAAACTTATACTGATGACTTCCTAGTCAATTTATTCGCCTCCTAGCAATCCCTTGGCATTCACACAACATGAGAGCGATGTCCTCTATAGTGTACAGATTGTGTCAATACCTGTACACGTCCGTCTCAGCTAACCTTAAACGTATACTCGCTTCTTCAGTACACCATCAGTACTCCGACGAGAAACCGTAATTGTCCTCTCTCCCATGCTAATATATTTCTATAGTCTTGTGACTATCCAGCTTGGGCCACAAAGCTCTAGAAATCCTGCAGCTTGACAACCCTGCCCATCTTAAGTTGACCGCCTCTGCAAAGGCAATTCCGATCCCGCTCATCCGCGATTTGGTTTCCTAGTATTTTTAAGAGCAAAAGTTCCTATAGTTCAATTGATCCTTTCCTCACTTAGTGGTTCCACCATCTCTGCCAGACCAATTTCATGATTTTCAATTGAAGCTCGATTTCCCGCAGGGTGCCCATCTACCTTACTTTTCACAACTCCCTTTTACACTTCCCAATTTCATACTTCAAACAATCCAAGACTACTCTTACCTGTCGTAGTCCGCCTTATTTCCGTCTAAAAGTTTTCACCTGGATTTCCTTAATTTCCCAAGCTCATCATTCCACCAGGGAGGGTGGATTGGCTTTCTTTCGGACCCTGGGCAATGCTCAGGACCTTTCAAAAGCGTTAACTAGAAACGCATTGAAAACCCACACGCAATACTCTATCTCTTTTCCACACTTCAGATCCCTTGGAGCTGCCGGTAAATCCACCTTCGTAATTCTGTGAAATCTATCCCAATCTGTTCTCCTAGGATTCCTTGAAGGCTGTATTCTCACTTGCTCGAATCAAATAAAAAAATACTAAATTCCAAGTGATTTTAAAATTTTATTTAAAATATGTGACAGTAAACATTGCGGTGAAATGTGAACGTGGTTAAACATTAATTTCAGCGCTGTCTAGGACGCCCGGACGTTACCAAGTACGTCACTCCTTCTCAATTTTTAGCCACCAGATCAGACATGGGCGGAATTCGCCCATTGTATTGCAACACCATTGCTACTCTTGCATAATTTTCACTTTTTTAAGTCACAATAATCGCTTCTAAGCCTCCGGTCACAACAAGTATATATAGCGTTAAAGGGTGACTAGCTCCAACCAATCACCAATTCCAAAATTCAATCAGTCCTGTCGCAGTACTTATTTCTCAAAAAATTAAATGGCCATCAGTTTCGTTATGCTTCGGTATTTTAAAACAGAGTTGATTCAGAACAATCTGGTAAATGTGAATTGATTCAGCTGCGATGCAATATTGAAAAGAAAATTGGCTTTAGAAAAAGATGAAAACAATAATTCCCAAAATCAGGTTTCTTTGTACCCTACCGAAAATTTACATTGACTCAATAAAATTCGAATACAGTTTAACAGTATTCATTCTGGCCCGTTTTCGAAACTTAATTTCAATACAAATCAAATTGAATGTACTTAAAGGATAGTACCTTCAAATGTTATGAGGTGTTTGCTTTCGACCGACGGCGGATGCAGTGGACAGACGGACTTTATTTTTCTGGGTTTACTAGACCCACAACGTAAAAATAGAAAATTAAATAGAAAAATGTAAATAAAAAATAATAAATAAAAATTAAAAAAGAAAAAATAATAAAATAAAAGCTATTTTTAGTCAGCAGTTATTAAAATGTTAAAATTGAGTTTTTATAAAACTTATTTATGAATTTATAACTGAAATGTCGTACCGACGTCTTCCTAACTTAACATTATGAAATTGAAATTAAATGACTAAAAATCTGTTTTTGGGCGGCCGTAAATGTCGTAAATGTCTTAACATGTATAAAGCTGAAATTAAATGACTAAAAATCTGTTTTTGCACGGTCGTGGGATCTCAAACCAACGTGCGCCTTGATTTTTGTAGTTTACTTAGCTCTGAAACGTGAAAATACCAACTTAAGGGTATAACATATTTTATTTAAATATTTCAGGTCAATCACAGTAAAAGCGAATTTTGGACACTTAATGACCAGGAGCTACTATTTGTCAGAAAGTGCGCAACCAAAATGTTAAAATTAAGTCATTAAGTCACTGATTATTATAACTTAAAAGTTATTTCGCGTTAATTGGGTATGCTACAAACTGGAAAAAAAAACTTACAAATAAATAATTTCTTCAGAAAATATCCAAAACTATCTCGAACTTCCCCAACTTGTCTTTTGATTTTAATGAAAATGAAATGGTAGCTTGCTTCATTTGAAAATACATTTTTATTCCATTTAATGTTAATCGAAAATATCTACCTTCAAAATTCTGGTAAATTTTAAAGTCTATCTATTTGGTTTACATTGTAACTGAGATGTCTCCATTTTTGCCCTTCTTTTAAATTAAAACTTTTTAATATAAATAAAATATGTTTTACAATATTAGTACATTAGAGATTGAAATAATTTTAAATGTAAATTAAATGTTAAAGATTTTAGCTAGCTACCTAGCAAGCATATCAAGATAAAATTTAATATATTTGCTAACAGTCGATCACTTACAACTATAAATGTTAATATCTATTAAAATGAAAGAAATATAAATAAAAAAAATATTTTAACTAAAAATTCAAGTGTTTATTTTTACATGTATGATAATTTACAGAACAAAGATAAAATTGAAAAAAAAAAATTAAATTCTAGTAGCTAGTAGTTGGTTACTTTTGTTTATTAGCACCTAAAAAAGTTTACACATATTTTACAGGAATAGTTTAACAAACATTTTTTTACTACTTAAATTTCGCATACACTTCTAGACTTGTAATTAGAATTATCAAATTCATGATTTTTAAAAAAATTCACGAATTAATTATTAAAGTTTTTCAATTCACCCATAATCCGTCGGCTATTTCTTTAATTACGAATATATTTTATCTTCAAATACAAAATTTATGTGTTTAAACAAAAATTAATTTTTCTTTTTCTTCGCTTCTATTTTAAAATAAATTGAAAAGTTTTATTTTTAAATATTTTTAATTTTTTAAATTTTTTGAACTGTATGATTAAAAAACATTTTTTTTTATGAATTAAAATTAAATAAAGGAAGTATGAGCAATATTTAAAATGTAATCCAAGTGCTTCTTTTCTTTTCTGTATAATTGTTTTATTCGTTATTTGAATCACTTTGCATTGTTTGATTAAATTATTATACATTCATGTAAATTTGTATTTAAATTTATTTTTATTATTATTAATTTTTAACAAATAACACAGCTTATAATCAAAATATCAAATTAACTTATGAAAATATTTTTGAGAAAATATTTTTAATTAATTACACCGAAATAAATAATTCAAACGTTTCTATTACAACCGAATGTAAGATTTAACGACATCGTCTTTAACTAACTTTTCACAATAATTTTCCACACAAGAGTGCTCCCCTGATGGTAATTTCCACAAAATCTCAATATCATAAATTCTAGAGAAAAACTGAAGGTTTGATTTTTTTCGTTACACTATGGACGCCGTTATGAATCTCCGCCATTATTGCAAGATGGAAAATACATCGACAACGAGTTGTATCTACGCCAGGAAACGCATACCAACAAAGCGGGCGGTAAAAGCTCTTCGGAATTTAGAATCCAAGGTAATGAACTGTGCACAGAGGTACATTCCGTAGAGAAACATATGGCGGAAAAGCCCCGTCGGGAAAACCAACCCCCATTCGGAGCATACGCATACTCCGTGCGGCAGTTTAGCATCACCCTGTACGTATTTTGGACAACGAGAAAATTTCTTGTTTGTTGCTTGGGGCGGATACATCGAGTGGAGTTTGAGGCGATTTTCATGGAGTATACCCTGTATGCCTGAATCCCTCTATATACTAACTGGGGGGCTTTGCTTTTGGTCCTGTTCTTTTACGTTCCTCGTATTCCATACACAACAATATACACGGGGATTATACGTATACCGCTATACGTTCAAAAAGATGCTTTTATTTGAGCAAATAGAGGGTGGATCGGGGGGTTTTTTCGAAATATACGTTCGGAGGGCCTTCGTGGCATTGCAATTTCATAACATTTTATAGATATCTCTACAGATATCTTACACACATAAGATATAACCTCGTCGTATACCTTGAAGCAAATGCTTTAACATATATCACGATTCTGGCTGGATGCTATGGCTACGATATTAGGGAAAATTTTGTTATATACGCATGAAGATAGTAACAGAGGCCGAAGTATACACCCCCAGGTATTCAATAGCCGAGGGCTGAAAAACCGTTGCAGTCGTATTGAAACCTTAAGCGCGTTAGTTTGGATTTTTTTGTATATTTACAAAAAAAGGGAAAAGTAAAGTAGAGGAAAATTGAAAACAAAAGATTTCAATAATTTTTCCTTTACTTCCCGCCAAAAAAATATTAAAATTAACAAAAATGCAATTAAGTTTAATCGAAAAATTGATTCAATCATTTTATGTCAGTAAATAAAACAACTAAGTTAAGTGTTCAGTGACGTGATGTTTTAAATCATATATTATAAATTCATAGTGTCATTGAGAAGTTCGTATAATAAAATTATATGCAATTTAAATCTCTGTTTTTTGGTGAAATTATTTGTGCTACTAAATTTTTAATCATCTTAAGATAATTACAAAAATTAAAATCTCCGTCTTGTTAATTAAAAAAAATGTGTCCTAAATAAGTTTTTAAAGAAACAATAATATTAAGATTTTAATTAAGAAGTTTGTAAAACTTTTCAACTACAAACGGTAGCTACGGCTTATTCAGCAGCTCTGGAATTCGTTACAAATTTTAGGAATAGGAAGGTACGGGTATTAAATAAAAACTAATAAATAAACATACTCAAGCCAATCGTATGATACTCTAGATGAAATACTGAACTCCGATTCAAATTGTAGTTGGGGATAGAGTAGAATAAGGAGTGCACATATAGTTTGTTCTTTATTAAGAACTCTCATTTGGGTGCTTTAGTTTTCAATTGTTGGATCTTGGTAAATCACCGAAAGTAAAATTTTCCTTTTCCAAGGACTTTTACATGCCAGGGGCAAGAAGAACTCACTTGATTTTTGACATATTTCTCATTTTACCTGGAACCATTTAAAAATTGATGTATATAGAATTTAAAATTCCTAGCCTCAAGCGTTGAAAGTTATTGGATAAAGTTCTTGAATATTTGTCTTAAGGACTTTTTGTATTGGAGCTACCCGAAGGAGTTAAAGGACTTCGATGAAAAGTTAGCTCGAACCTTGCTTTCACTCAAAACTAATTTTTACAAAATTTGGACTTCGTGGCTTTGATTTATTGAGTTATAGTGAGTTCCGTAACTTAAGCTAGGACATTTTCACTGGATTTTTGTATTGGAGCTAGACGAAGGACTCAAGTGAATTTATTTCAGATTCATGACATTAGCTGCAACTTATATAAAATCAACGTATATATAAAATTTCAAAGTTAAAGCGTTCAATATTGTTTCAAGGACTTTTGTGTGATAGCTACCCGAAGGCAAAAGCAAAGTTGAAGCGTTCAATATTGTTTCGAGGACTTTTGTATGACATCTACCCGAAGGAGTCGATGGATGTTGCTAATTAATGAACTTAATCTTGCTTATGACTTAAAACTAATTCCTGTAAAAGTTTTACTTCCTGCTTTAACGCGTCCTTGAATTATAGTGGATTCTGTAACTTGCATACATTTTTGAAAGACTTTTGTAGGCTGCTACACATTCGATTTACATTAGATTCGGAATTATTGCTTCAAACATTGGAAAGTAAATGTGAAGATCCTAATTTAAAGCATTCGACCAATTATCATGAATATGCGTTGGAGCAAGGACTCTTGTACGGGTGATACCTGAAAGAGTGGAAGGATACCGCCCATTAACGAACTTACTTACTGTTTCCATATTACAAGTTGTGACAAAATTTTAAATTCCTAGATTAACGCGTTCTTGAGTTTCGTGCTAACGGACGGACAGACGGACATACGGACGGATAGCAAACGAATTTGGCATTTCGCCACAACTGAACATAAAATAATATAAAAAATTTTTTCGTCCGAGGATCGGGCTAGAGTAAGGGGGAACATCCGAGTAGACAGCGGAAAAAATAGGTGAATTCTAGGAACTATTATCTCAAAAACTATATGCTCGATTTTATCCAGGTTAGTTTTATTCGAAAGTATACATGTTGAGGTACGCTGACAATTTTTTTTATAAATATATATAGACTGGGGGCGCTGTTGTTATGGCCGGCGTAAAAAGTGCCCCTCGCTCGCACGGTCTGCCGTTCCCAAGATTACATGCAGTCGGTTAATCTGAAGCAAAAATTTCAAATTTCCCAAATTTCCGAAAATATTGTTTCAAATTTTGAAAGCAATCGGTTGAGCCGTTCTCCGAATATTTTGGGTTGGGGACCGTCTTTAAAAAGTGTGCTTCGAGATAATCGCGTTTTAAGTTTGGTTTGGAAGACGGACCGTTCGAATTCACGAAGGGCCCATTCCGGTTAATTGCCCATAACTTTCACAATTATTGAAATTTCAATTTGACTCGTACTCGTATGTTCCTCTTAAACTTATTATACTCCATGATTCAATCTACAGTAGAGTTTAAAAATTGCTACCCTCAAATTTCTTAGTTAAACGTTTTAGGAGTGCAGATCCCAAAAAAGCAAAAAAAAGTGCCGTCCATCCGTCGGAATTTAAGACCCCCTGTGCAGTGGCGGTTATATTGCAGTTCCAAGAGGGGGCCACTGACGTTCAGTACTGTAGAGAAACTAGGTGTGGTGGTTAGCCGCTAGTACAGTCAGGATGGAAATTGTACAAATGTTATGGTCGCTGCGGTTCTTACTTCTTGAAAATATCAACTTTTTCATTTCCGCATCTAATAACTAATTTGGGTAACTAGATATCGGAATCTCGACAAGCATTAATATCGCTTTGAAGACATTCCTTTGATATTTTTTTAATTAATCAGCTGACTATATGGTGCCAAAAAATTTAATCTGTATTGTGTTATTGTAAGTCTTTAAGCAATGGAAAATTTAATGGCATAAGGAGGAACTAAAAAGTAAAATTATTTGATTCCAAAGCTTGGTGAACAAAATTTCAAGGCTGTCGCTTTCATCGACAAAATTTAGAAGTTCAAAAATACTTTAAAATCTCTCAAATGAATGAGAAATCTAGAATATTTTGATAGTTTTATCAAAATCTCGTAATTTCGTCAAATCTGTTGTATATTTAGTCAATGTAAACCAGCAGTTTTTAAGACCACTAGAGAAGTAGTGTATTATATTTTTAGTAGTTTAACTTTCATACATATTTGAAGAAACCGAAGATTTGTCATTGAAATCCGAAGCCGGTATCGTAAAATCCAAAGACTTCAGGCCGACTAGGAAGAAATGATCACCCCAGTTATTAAGTTATCCTACAATACCTAAGTAAAGCATATTTTTCATCAACGTAATTTATTAAGTACGTATATATATACATATTCAATTAGTCTTCTTATTGAGTTTAGATGACTGCCACCATGCCCTTACCTAGCCTACTCTCCTTATTCAAAACTTAAAAAAAAAGTCCGAAAATTCTCTAATACTATTTTAAATTATAATAACTTTACAAAAAATCTCGAAAAATTTGTAATACTATATTCAATTATAATAACTTAGTAGATTTTGAAAACTCGAAGAGCGTGTACAACGCTCTGAAACATTTGTTTGACCATGACTATGATGTTAAATTTTTTAATTTACTTTGTAAAATTTTTAAAGATTTTTTAAACCTTGCAAGTAATTTCAAACATTTTAATATTTTGTACAGGTAATTGTGCTGAATTAAAGACAATTTCAAGGCTGTACACTAAGATGGCTATTGTTTGTATATGGTAAATCTATCCCCAAAGATTTCTTTTGCGATTCCACCCCATGTAATGATCCTAATTAGTGTAAAAACTAGGTGGTAACAAAAAAATAAATATTATTCCGAAAAAAAATGATCCTGCTCTACTGTTCAGGTTGCTTAGATTAGCTTTTGAACTACCCTTCTTACACGATTAGATTTCAAATTCATTGAAATTTGGGAATTTAATAGAATTATATCGAAATCTTGAGATTTCGCCAAATCGAGTTTTAAATCTTTGGATGTTAGTCAGTATTCAAAAAATTAATATGTGGAGTAGTAGTAGTAGTTACTGAAAATACTACTCCTAATTATCTTATAGCTAAGTTACAACACAAGATTTCAAACTGGATTTGCAGAAATCTAGTGATTTCGACAGAACTATTAAGATATTACTGAATTACCCATATACATGAATAAATTTTAAATCTACTTCGGGACTAGATTTTGTGAAAATAAAGGTGCTACCTGTGCCAAATCAATGCTGCCGTTCCAATAGGATCGTGTTCGTACTCTATTCAAATCTTAAATACCTTAAATTCAATATTGGGCACTTAAATACCTCCTTATCAGAAGTGTTTGTTTTGTTAAATCAAATTGATTGAAGTATATTTATATTCCAAATTTAATTACTTTTCCATTGAAATATTTTAAGTTAGTAGTCTTATTTTTGATTATGGGACAAAGGAAGGATTAAAGAAACACCTTAGGGGAAATCAGATTTACTTACATAGTGGACACAATACGAGTATACTTAATTAGGTATATCTAATAGTCAAATATAATTTTTCTTTTAAACAGATGAGATAACATAAATCAACGTTGGTAAAAACATTTTTTAGGGGGTGGGACCATGGCCTCTATGGCCCCTCTCTATGACCGCCACTGCCCCTGTGAATATGTGCATACAATTTTCACACAAGGTGGATATGGCCTCCTTTCAAAGGTAATCTTTTTGGGGTTGAGAGTATCCTTTTTGTCGAAAAAAAGGGATATCTTAGAAACCGCCTATGCTAAGAATAGTAAATTTGGACCTTATTGAGAGATAAAATAGAGAAGATATTCGTAAGAGCAGAGAGGTGCCGGAGTGGGAGTGTATATATGATTAGAGACCTTTGGTGCTCAAAGTTGCACATACTAAAAATTATATATATACTTATATGTCAGATGTGCAGTGTATGTACGCGGTCAAGAACAATTCAAAGAGTTAATAAATTTTGCATAATTTTACAGTTCTCCTCAATTCTTAAATTGAGGAAAACTAATTTCCACTTTTCGCGCAACGTTTATTACATTAAATTTTTCCATAGGGCGAAAATTAAAGGAGATATTTGAAAAATCTTACTTTCCTCACCGTATAAACTTTCCTCTAATTATTCCCAATCAAAAACAGAAAAGCCTAAGGGACAATAAATATCGCCCTTTATTGAAATATTAAAGTTTATTAAATTCTGCTCCTGTGATGTGCAACATATAATTTTTGAATTTTATTTTTAAGCATTCTTAACGTTTTTGATAACCTTTTACCAACCGTCGAATATGATTATGCGTAGGATATTTGTGTAAACGACTGAGATATGAGAGTACACCACAATATTTAATAATTTTATAACGAGGTGGAACGCCAATTATTGCAATTTGTACGGTCGTATTTATCTGGGATTTTAATAAGGATACCCTCCTTCCCTTCTATACGATGTTGTTATTAGCTAAGGCTTCGGAGGGATTGCAAGTAACACAAAAATTCGATTAAATTCATTATCGACACAAATTGCTTTATTATATTAAATTTTTTTAAATTTTTCCTAATTTCATTAACTAGACGATTGCTGTGAAAATCGCTTTCAAGAAAATTGATCGTCTCCTCGCCTTCGCAGTAGATAAATTGATGTCGTACGCAAGCCCCGCGGCGCTTTTATACTGCGTTTGTTGAGTCGAGAGATATCCAGCAAATTCGGCGATTTGTGTAGAACTTGCAGAGAGTGCGTAGAACATATTGGATATTGGAAGATTCTTGCTTTCTTTGGAAACTTGAATATGGTTGGTAAGTGGTATCAATCTGTGTAACAGATGCCTTGCGTACCACATCGGGTGCGGCACTCGATGCACTGCTCAATCTGCCATCGCTTGACATTGTTGTTCAGGCAGAAGCAATGAGAACTACACACAGAATAATGAGATTAGGCCTGTGGAGTAAAGAGCATTGCTCGAAGATTGTCGGGGAACCCCATCTTCGATATGCCTTTGGATGCTATGACTTCGACCTGTATGCTCAGAAGGAAATATCAGGTGGAGATCCCGAGTAGGGAGGAGTGTGAAAACCAGTCCGCACTGCTTAGCGGATTCACTGATATATTCTATACGGACGGCTGAATGATTGAAGACGGGTCGGGAGCTGGAATGTACTTGCAGATTGATGATCTCGGGTATTCTTTCGCCCTAGAAAAACATTTTTCGGTATTTCAAGCTGAAGTTTATGCGATCCTTAAGGCAGTAGAATGGATTATAGAGGGAAGATGGAGAGGCAGGATGATCTGCATTTGCAGTGACAGTCAGGCCGCTCTACAACCCCTAGATAATCCAATCGTCTTTTTGAAGATGGTACGTGAGTGTAAAGAACGGTTGAATTCTGTTGGCAGATTCAATGACTTAAAGCTCATACGGGTTCCAGGCCACCAGGGTGTAAATGGCAATGAAATAGCTGATGCATTAGCAAAGGCTGGATCGGAGTCAGCCATGGTTGGACCAGAACCAGTTTTCGGTGTGCCGGTTGCCTCTGTTAGGGCTGCCATTGCTAAGTGGGTGAGTAAATCACACATTGAGAGATGGTGGCTTCTTCCGTGAATGCGGCAAACCAGACACCTTGTTGAGGGACCAAGTGGACGAACCGCTGCTTTTCTTCTGAAATTAAGCAGAAAGGAATGTGGTAGTATGGTTGGTGTCCTCACAGGGCAGAACTCGTGTGGCCTACACCTGGTCAGACTGAGAATCATTGACGACTCCATGTGCACTGCTTGCAACGAGAGCGACGACATAACGGAACATTTCCTTCTCGAGTGTCCAGCTTACTCTTTTGCGAGAATGCACGTATACGGCGTTGATGCTATGAGGATGGAAGAACTCCGTTCTCGATCCCTACATGAGCTCTTGAAATTCGTGAGGAGGACGAAAAAGTTCGGGTAGAGACTGGGGGATTCGAGTATAATGGGCCATGTAGGCCAGAATGCTCAAGATGCGCTACTTTGCTGCGTGTCTTCCCTTGCACCAAACAACAACAAGAACAAGTGGTATCAACCACCTGCTTCGGGTTAGCTTAAACGTGTTTGATCGGTGTTCCGGTTATATCTAGTGGTTTGGATCTTTCTTTCATGACATTTCTGCTCTATCGAGGGTGGGTGTGGCTATAGCTCTGTTGCGGTTGGGTATTAATAATAGGATAGAGATGGTCATTTTCAACAAGACGTTCAAAACGTAAAAGAAATACTTCCTTCAGTCCCATTCGTCTACTGTTTGGTGTTTACCCTCCCCCCCATTCCAAGATTCATATTCTCCCTAATTAGCTAGTTCCCTAATCCATCTTTTTTTTTTGTTACGATTAAGAACTGCATTTAGCTGCATGTTGTGAGCGTTTACATACCCATTTAGGAGTTCAACTTTTCTTGATCATTTTTCCCGATTAACGTAGATCTTTGTTTTATCCTAAAACTTTTGCGCAAAGTAGGTCCAGTAAAGTACTTTAATGTTCTCTTAATACATGCCATATAATAACGTATTAAAACTACCAACAATTTCTATTTATAATCTAAATAATATAATTTCCTATAATTACATAATTCCGACTGAATTATCAATCCTAATTTCCATATTATAGGAATTGGACATGTCATTCCTGGCCACATTGGATGCAAACGCATGGCAGGTAAGTGCATAAGTTATTATGAACCAATATCAACCCCACAGCTACCTACCGCTTATAGTTCGGAGCTCGTGTTCCGCTTCATATGCAGTTGTACACAATGTCAACAAATTTCCGTAAATTGAGTTTCCTGTCCAATAAACACAATCTGAGTCCCGATATAAACTCCAGTATATTCCGGCCAACTGAATATCCTGCGATTGCCAACGGGTCATTTTGCAGGTCTAGTCTACGGTTCGGTAGCCTTTCGCATAAAATGATCTGGGGCGGCTACTAGTGTACTACAGGTCACCATCTCATCTCATCAGAATGATGATCATCACCAACAACATCATCCTTAAATTGGAATAATGGAGTACGGCGGCAATATCCTTCGGTGTCCTGGTTCTGTTGCTACTCACCTAACCAAAGTATAAAGTTGGATATGCCACCGTAATTGAATTGAATGTGAAATTTTCCATAAAATACGGTCGACAGGAAACTAAGTTCAAAAGGACGATTGGAAGGAAATTTTCTATTTCCCCATTCATAGGATTCCCGATGTTCAAGGAGCAGGAAGATCTGTTGTAGTCCACTATAGAGTTTAGATACGTGCGACGATGTTTTTGTTTAGTGGCGTAGTCACTCTTCGAACTTTTTTTTAATATCCTTATTAGAGGACAATGTTTTTCTTAGGAGACATGCTGATGCGGTAGACAAGTCCACCGCAAAGCCAATTTATCTAGCCACAAATTCAATAAATGGACTGCTTGCGATTTTCAAGTTGTTTTCCTTTGATCTTGACTTTGGGAGGCTCCATTTCAATTTGGTTACGAAATAGACTGAGGTGGATTAGATGAGTGTTTTTTCGAGGATACGCTTCTTTTGTGCACGTGTCGGGAGAACATACGTATGTCGGACCTTTAATGGTTTTCGGATTGAGACACACAAATACACGTGGCGGTTTATAAAAGTGTCATTATCAGAACATGGTTGGTGTTTTTGTGTTTAAAAAGGGTGGCTGAAAGCTATAAGGTAATTTTTATTTTATAATTGATTTCAAGTTCTCGATTGATTTGAAAACCAGCACTTCTAAAATTAGGCAGATATAAAAAATATAATTACTGTATCTTACTAGGCTTGCGCATTTTAGTTCACCATAGTGAGCGATCATTTCCGATTCCCGATCCCTCGCGAACTAGTTCGTTTTTTGAGTTTATAGTTCATTACTTCAGGGGAGTTCAGTGATGAGCAGTCATAGTTCGAAGACAGTAGATCTAGACAATATATCTAGTAGAAGATGATGAAAAAAAAGGTCAGTAGATCTAGTAGAACATGATGAGCAAAAAAAAGGTTAGCAGATCAAGTAGAAGATGATGAACAAAAAAAAGGTCAGTAAATCTAGTATAACATGATGAGCAAAAAAAGACAATAGATCTAGTTTATTACATTGTCTCACAGAGTTCTGAACGGCATTGAAAAACGAACTAGGAGCGGGATTGACTGCGAACTAGTTCGTTCATTTCAGTTATGGGAACGCTCTTCTGAACTAGTTCGTTCGCGGACTATACAAGCCTAGTATTTACTTTATTATTGTAACTAGCTGTTCCCGCTCACTACGATCGGTTGTGACAACCGGGCTTCATAACAATTGGGCATCCCGTTCAATGTACACTGCCGCAGCTGCCAGGACTCGAACGAGTGAGAGTCGCTCGTTCATTTCCTTTGCGACTGTCCGGCTATAGCTAGACCCCAAGAGCGAGCACTAGACAAACCCTTCTACGGCGACCTGAGAGAAAATTGGAGAGTTGTTACTCTTCGACCTAATTGAGAGCTGTCACTTAAGCCAACCTCATAAGCTTCGCTTTGCTCGACGTTTATATAGTGCAATACCTTTGCGATACTGAAAAAACCGAGTAATCGAAACCCGTATAACATAACAAAATTCATAAGAATCTCAACTGCTGCTGAGTTCCGAAAACATGCAGAATCCGATAATTCATAATATAGTAATTCCTCCATATCTCTGTTATTCATTTTGTTCTGGACTTCAGTTCAAACTCATTATTGATTTAAGTTAAACGTAACAATTCCGAAAAATGGTACTTCAACAGTACCGAAACGGAAAACTGAATTTGAAATAAATTGTTTAATTGGTATGAATTTATTTCTATTCGCATATATTTTATAGTATTATCTTTATCGAAATATTTACTATCCATTTTCATACTCTTAGCTATGCTCTCAAATCTTGAATTCTATATAATCGTTATACAGAACATTGATCATCTCGGTTGTCCCTACCGTTGATCTATCAACCTTTTTAAATATGAATGCAAATTATACACTTCTCTTTACTTTACCAAAAACTTAGTTCTGATACAGTACTGGTACAGCGGTACTCGTAGTATTTAAAAATCTTAAAATGAATGTCATTTGCCACAATAGCAAACTTTTATATTTATTTATTTTTTAATTGTGAATGTAAGGAACCAAAAAAGGAAGCTTTATAGCATCATCAATAATGCGATAAACAGGTTCAAATCTGATTTGTGAGCTAGAAAAATTCTAGATATGACTTTATAAATCAAATCAAACGTATTTGGACCTCGAATTCTGAATGAAAGTTTGTAAATTTAAAATTCAGTTAGAACATACTGGTGCTGAATTAAACCGTGAGATAAGAAATCTACCGCGAGATACCCCGACAGTTTTGTGGTCCCTAAGATTCGGAAAAAGGAATTAAAAATTCCAGTCTTTTTAAGGGTTGTTTATATTTAAGAATGGAATTTTTTCATGGTAAGCTACCATAGAAGCAAGTTTGATTAAATGTTGGTTGTTTTCCGGCGTCAGTAGGGTTTCTGGTGTGAAACCCCAACACGAAATCCTCGACTGCTGATTAATCGTTGTTTATATTGTTGAACCCGAAAATTATAGGATTAACTGTTCGTTACCCAGAAATATGTAGAAGTTTTTTAAAAAGTCAACCAAATAATACCTTACCGCATAAATCGTCCTTTACCAAAAAAAAATTTGAAATTGAAATTTATGTTGAGCCATTTTTCTATGAGGTTTGATCAGATCCCCAGACATTAAAGAATTTTGCAATCCATCCATCTCTCGAAAAATTCATAAAGGATATCACTAAATAATAAATTCACCTTTCCTACAGCTTTAAATTTTTCGGTAGGACTCAAATTGAAGGACACCTCATTTAATTTAAACACCATTTTCGCTATTTCCTCCTATTGACGCTAATCAAAAAAATCTACCAACAACCTGGGCGGAACTTTATTATTTTTTTCGGTATAAGTCCGATCTAAACAGCCTCCTGGTTATTCTTTAGGTTGTTAGTCGCATAGTAACCTACACCGCATCTCATCATCAAACGCATGTCAGACTTCTACCCAAAAAAAAGTAATAGAAGTGCAAGTGAATGCGATATCTCATTAGACCTAAGAAATATATCGGAATTCGTGAAAATGTTCAGAACCAATTTACGGGTTGGATATCGAAAAGTGACTGAAACGAATGGACGTGAAAATTGTGAAAAGTGACTTGAATCAACTTTGTACAAAATTGGGGTATAGTTCAGGAAATCAGGCCCTTAAAATTACGCACTTCTCATTTTGTCCGTAGAGAAGACTCTCATTAAATTATAAAACAATATTCCCATGAAAATCACTCGAATATAAGGAGTTTGATTGGATTTTTCATAAAACAAAACAACAGCAAGACAACTTTTAATTGGATTTCTTGAGCGAACTTGTCCTGGTCGTCGGCGTTCGTTATCACTGTGGGATTCCATTAGAGAAACAACACGTTTTTCTCGGAAAGTCCTTTCTAGGGTCCTGTCTACTCTCATATTCATTTAAGCAATTAAACTGAAGACTATACCATCTTTATTACACGAGTAGATGTCTCGGATAAAAATCATACCCTTAGATTTTGTGGCCGAAATAATGATTTGTTGCGCGCAACCAACACTACCACCCTTCATATAAACATTGACGTGTTTCACCGCTTTGCACGTAGGTACGAAGTAATCAACAAGAGCAACCCCCGCCTGGATTTGTCACCCTTATTTTATACGTGTTTGATGTATTATTCGCTTGATTTGGCCGACAGGTTGAGGCAAATAAAAGGCAGAATACCGTGAACATATCCCGACTTATAGTATACAGTAGAAGCCCAGGACATGTGGGGAAAATTAAACAAATACCACGAACGGTACGTAAAACACTTGAAAGCTGAAAACGAAAACCGAAAAGTATAGGCAATCATGAGCTCTGGGATGTTATTCTGCAGGACAAGGACATTTCTATAATATGGTGGTTGTACTGGGTCTAAGGGTTTGTTTGATAATCACAGGATCACTGTTGGTCTGATGTCCTTCAAACCGCATAAAGAAATGTTTGCCGAATTAAAGACAAAACAAAAGGGACAAAAGAAAGTCGTGATATGGTTTATGTTTACGAACGAAAGGATTTTGTTCACTTTTTAACAGATGTGTCGAGGGATTAATGGGCAAGTTAGATATTTGTTGCTGTATTGGTCTTGTAAAAGTTTACTTCATTATTTTAATAATTGGGAAACGATTTTTAAGAAAATTGTTACTCTGAAAAAAAAAACAATCCTGTTTTTGAATTTGCGAAGTTACTGACGATACAAAGCTGATGGAATTGCTCTGACGGTGTTTTTTTCTGATAGATGAGTACAATGATTGGTATTAATTTTTGTATCTCAGGAACACCATATGCTGTAGATGTACACAAGGCCGTAGCCAGGGGGTGGTTTGTAAGGAATCGGATCCCCCCTCTCTTCGAAAATACCAAAGAATTCAAAGTACTCAAAATCAACCTTCTTTTCTTTGTCTATTGAATTGAGAAACACCCACACGTAAGGGTTTGTATCGTTTACAGAGTCACCTGGATGTAATTCAGCTCCAGATTCATTTCAGAAAATCTAAGGGAGATAATATTTTTTTCCCGAAAACAACCCCCACCCCCATGAAATTTTGTTCTGCCAGCGCGGCCTTGTATGTAGATTGCAGATGGTGGAAGACCCCGAGACTCTTGGTTATTACTTAGGTTGTTATTCACATACCCTGTACTACATCTCCGCATTAAACGCATTCGAAACTTCTTCCCAAAAAAAATAAGGTTTCACTCAGATAGTTGGGGGACATTTCATTTATTAATTTATTTTTTTCCAATTTCAATAAAAACATAGATGGTAAAAATGGGCATAACTGATTCCTAGGTGCTCGTAAATGAAAAGAATTTGTGAGTAAAATTCTTTTCAATTATCTTATGGGTGAATATCGAAAAGTTCATAAAGTGGTTTTTTGACGATCTTCGACTTTTTATAGAACAAGAAATTTGCTATGTTTTATTAACGGGGGCCACTTTATGGCATATTTTATTTCTGCTTATTACTTGCACAGTATTAAAACCAAAGTCATTTATCATATAAATAGGTATGTACCCTTTTTTACTTTATTATTTCAATAATACAGTATTGTGATCGATTTTTAAAAAAAAAAATGTGCTACCCTGAAATTTTTTTTTCACGTTTCATGACTAGTAAACAAAAAAAATGTTCAGATCATCTGTCCGCCGTACGCCGTACGCCGTACGTCGACCGGTGTACGCAAAATTGTTTGAAGGATCGCACCCAAACCCTATGAGCTATTTAGTTGAATTTTTTTTCGTGGATATACTGGGTAGGCCCCTTGAAGTGACCAAATTCTGAGGGGTAGGGGTGTGAGGGGGGAGGTGGGGGAAGCGTTTTAGACGAACAATTTTGGTTTCTAGATCTCAGCAACCGCTTATGTTAGGAGGCTGAAACTTGGAATTTATATAGAACTTTGATAGTGGACCCATTTGCAAAAAAATATGGGTGAAGGGGTGAAGGAGTGGGGGGGGGAAATAATGCGTCCGAGACGCT
Organism: Beris morrisii; assembly: GCA_951812415.1. Classification (NCBI taxonomy): domain Eukaryota; kingdom Metazoa; phylum Arthropoda; class Insecta; order Diptera; family Stratiomyidae; genus Beris; species Beris morrisii. The sequence continues at coordinate 108,346,958 of OX638310.1, read as the reverse complement.
CGAAAGCCGAGATTAAGACATTCTAAAATTCATATCTCCTAAACTGTTAATGTCACGAAATTAAAACTTAATGAACATCTGTAGGTATACTAGGAGAATAGATCGGAAACAAATTTTTGAGTGGGGGCAGTGGCTTGCGGGGGTGGCGAGTAAAAAACTTTAGATTATGATAGCTCACGAACCAATTGCACTAGAAAAATAAAATTCGGTTTCTGTATGTTTTTGAAGTGAGCGGTGGAGCATGGAAGTGGAGGGGATAAGAATTTTTTAAAAAAAACACGTCTCATATCTCAAAAACAGGATAAGATAGATGCTTAAAATTTTTACCAAGTAGGTCTAATAGACCCCTATCTGCAAAATAAGTTTGGGTGGTGGCGCAGGGGGTGAGAGATGGAGCGGGGGGGGGGTGAATAAGAAAAAGTTTCGATTTTTATATCTCGAGAACCGATAATGATATAAAACTGAAACTTGGTATTTGGATAGACAAGTAGTAGTAGCATGTTAGAAAAATATAATTTTTTATAGGGGTATAGGGGGGTGTTATTTCAATCTATAGAACGGCTTATGCTACAAAATTGAAACTCGGTATGTATATGTAAATCAAGCAGAAAATTAGTTTAGGGGGGCGAAAAAAATGATCGGCGCAAATGGAATGCATATATTTTCACGATTTTCATCATATCTATTAGGTCTTCTCAAATATTGAATTCATTTTTATTCTACGGCTTCTTACCTAGAAAGCGTTTTCAGGATTTTTTAAAATTCGACCCCTAAGAGGGTGTAAAGGAGTTGTATACTTTTCCACGAATTCTGACGTATCCCCCAGGTCTGATTGATATCGAATATCTTTTCACTTTCATGGGCTTGCGTAACAATTGCCTAAAACTTCTTTTTAAGTTTTTTTCCTTTTTCAGCCCCTGAGAGGGTATAAAAATGTTGAACACGTTTTCACGAATTTCATCATATCTTTTAGAAGTGATAAGAAATTGAATTGGTTTTTACTTTCTCGTGCTGTCTTCATATTTATTTATTAACTCCTTTCAGGATTTTTGGATATTCAACCCCCAAGTGGGTGTAAGAAGGTTGCATATGTTTTCACAGATTTTTACATATTGCTTAGATCTGATGATATATCGAATTCATTTTTACTCCCTAAGGTTTCCTATATAAGCGCTACAAAGTCAATTTCAGTATTTTTAGATATTCAATCCTAATGGGTGTAAGGGGGTTGCATGCTTTTTAAAGCTTCGACATATTTCTTAGGTTTGATGAAATATTAGATCGCTTTTCACTTCCACAGACTTTTTATATAATTGCCTACAAAACCATTTCTCAATTTTTCGATATTCAACCCCCAAGGGTTTGCATATGTTTTCGCAATTTTGGCAATCCCTTAGTTCTGATGAGATCTAAAATTGGTTATTACGGCATTTGATGTAATGACCTTAAAACCAACGATTTTTCGAATTTCAAGAAGGGTGTAAAAGGTTTGCTTACGTTTTCGCAAATTTTTGAAAATCCATCGTGTCTCATGAGATATCAATTTGCTTCTTATGAAATCGTTTAAAAACCTGTTTCACAATTTTTTCGAAACTCAAACCCCTAGTGGATGTAATGGGTTTGTATAGGTTTTAACAATTCGTTACATCTCTTAAGTCTGATAAGGCAGCAAATTCGTTTTTACTTCTATGGGCTTTTAGTGTACATAATATACCGAAATTCGAGTAGTCTACACGGGCTTTTTTAATGTTCAATCGGCTAAAAATCTTTATTTTAAATATTTTTATTTTAAGAACAAAATTAACTTTCCGAGAAACCTCATAATCTTTAAACAACTGATGATAGACTCCGACTTTCACCGCTCCCGAACTTTGACCCGAAAAATAATAAAGTTTTGCCCAGAGCATTGGCAGATTTTTTATTTTACTAATGGTGTTTTCTGAGACAAATTATATTGATTGCAGTAGTCATTTATATTTTGAAGTAAATTTCACAGAATCGGGTGCAGCTACAATTCCCATTCGTACAGCGAATGAAAGCTAACTCGATGCCCTGAAAAGCAGACTATAATATGTTTAATTGTAATTTTCAGTTCTGATATTGAAAATTGACCCTTGCTGTGCAACAACTTTGTTCTCAAATTATATCACCCCTTAGGAAGTTTCCAACCAAGCACCGGACAACTTGTATAAATCACATAGAGGAAAAATGTATTCGATATCTCATACAACCCAAGAAATATATCAGAATTCGTGAATGTTTACACTACCATCCTACACTTTCTTCGAGGTTCAAAAAAGAAAAAAATTTAAAATGCTTTTTGTTGATTAAATTAAAAGTCTGCAGAAGTAAATGCGAATTCGATAGATTATTAGACATAAGAAATACGTCGCAATTCGTGGAAGCGTGAATTGCATACTTACTTTACATCTCCTTACTGACAAATGTCGAAAAAACCCAAGAGAGAGACTTGAATTGTTTATAATGTAGAAATAAATATTATAATATATTATTATTATATTAAGGGCCCGCAGGAGTAAAATTATTTCAATATTTTTAAAATACCCAAGAAATATGACGAAATTCGTGAGCGGTTCTCGAGATACAAATCGGATCGGAATGTTTAACTTTTCCCCATCCAAGGCCCTTATCATTTTCATCTACACCTCTAAAATGTATTTTTCTGCTGAAGGTCTAATAGTCCTAACTCTTGAAAATAAGATTTTACAGAAAATTCACAGAAGCAGTACCTTTCTATGGAGTACCAACCGCTGTGAAAGAAAAGCAAGACTGTTGGACTGGATTAACACCCATGCTGACTCCCACTGAACAGAAACAGTTTGGTGCAGATAGTCCAAACTCCAAACAAGGTTACTCCAAGACACGAACTTCCAACTTTCTTAAAATTAACCGGAATCAGGTTAACTGATCTATTCACAGGACACTGTAAGCTGAAAAGGCATCTGCATACAATTGGACTGATTCGAGGCGATATTTGCAGTATATGTCTGCAGGCTTGGTAGACATAGCTTCTCCATACCATCGGAACTCATGCTATAATAAGGGAGGATTATTATTACAGTCCCTCTGACCCAGGTTATTAGGATTCAGACCTTCCGCAACAAACCCTACAATTTAATGAGAAAAAAATAAAATAAATATATCACCATTGGAATTTATTTAAATAATTTTGTTGTTATTAATTTGACTTCAATTTCCTGATCCATCAGATCCGAAATGAACTGATTTATTTTTTCATTTAAGTAAATTTTAAATGCGATTTCATTGAAATTAAATTCTAGACATGTGTTTCAGCCGTAACAAATTGCATTTCCCTTCCAGTCTGCTGTATTATGGCCGCGCGTATTTCAATGCACCGATGCACTCCGATATAGTCATACATCTCTTGAGTCGAAATAAGCAACTTCTTATGAAAAACAAGGAGATATAATTTTATTATTATTATTTTTTTCCTCCCTTTGCTGGCCGATGATGATCGCTTAAGATTCAGACCTTAATTTAAATAACGAAGCAATAAATAACCCTATTGCATTGCATATATACCACAAAGTTATAACCGAGGTAATTCATCCGATGCTGCTGATGCACTATCTTGGCTGGTTGCTTTCAGGTGGTAGGTATGGGCCCTGGAAGGACAAGGGGGGTAAGGGTAATACAATATAACAAATCTCACCTGGCCTTTGAATAAAAGGAACATCAGGAAAAAGAAGTTCGGTTCCTCATTTCATAAATGGCAATCAGGTCAGTTTAGATACCACCACCGCCGCCGCTCTATAGCAAACCGGGACGCTGACGGTGACTACTATACTGCCCACCAGAAAAGACAGAGCAATGGATTTGAACATCAGAACCTGAAACGATATACGACAAGAGGAAATTGATACAAGATGACTTAGGTGAAGGCTGTTTAATGCGATGGTAAGCGCAATAGAAATTGACTGCTGAAAATTTAAATTAAGAAAAAAGGAAGGACTTGGAATCTGTAGACAGTCCTTTGAAAAATTTGACTTAATCAAAATCTTAGCAGGAAGAACTACCGGGGAACAGAACGTAGGGTACGAGTATCTTCAAGAAATGTGCCCATAAAAATTCCACGCAAAATTTCATTCATTTCTTCTTTCTTACCAATCCACATAAAGCCTAAGTGATCTCCAGCCGATCTCTGTCAAAACTTTTCAAAATGCTATAAATCAACGCACAGTGCCGCCACGACTATAATCAACGATGCAATTCGTGTCTAAAGTACATTATGCAAGTCAAAGACATTAATAAAGCTATCAAATATATCTTCTAGATATGCGTTACCTTTTCTTCCTTCATTTTTTCGCCAGAGTATCTATCTCAGTTCCTACATCGGCAGAAAATGCACACTGTTTAATTGTTGGTGGTTAAGCCGTTCAGCTTCAGCTATAAAATTCACTCATCATTCATTGTGGATTTTGTGTTTTAATTCGAGAAATCTTCTTTAAACACCTAGAGTACGATCGGATTGGTCTTCATGATATCGGAGCATACTTAAGACAGCGGGTAACTTCTTATCAGCGGGAATCCTTCGCTAGAATGCTTTAGCCGCAATCTTCTTCTTTCGAACGGGAACCGATTTTAAAATTTGCCATGGATTTATCTGGGGTGTAATCCGGTCTTCAAAAGAGTACGCGTGCCGACCCCCGTTGACAAATTTGTATCGCCGTCTTAATAGGGTTAAAATTATTGATAAAAGTTATGGAAATGAATTGGTTTATGTGTTTTAGCAAGGCATGCTGCTTCTAAGAGATGGCTTATTTCTAAGAAAAGTTGACGGCTACTCGAATCTACAACGAATTATGTACAAAAAGAAAAGATTCTGCTTGATCAGAAATTTCTTTTTACAGGCTTAACTGTTGTGGGCTTAGATTTTCGTGTTGGGGTTGGTTTGGTTACCTCTGTCACTGAAGACTCAATTAGGCCTATTGTAACGTCCCCCTGGATTATCTATCATTCCTCTTCGATCCTTCATCATCATCAATGGCGCGACAGCCCAAATCAGACCCTGGCCTCCTGAAGTCGTCGCCTCCAGTTGTCTCGATCCAAAGACCGCGTCCTCGAGGTGCTAATTTTTAAGACCGCTTTGCTATCTTCATCAACCGAGTCTTCCCATCGTTTGCGTGGTTTGCCTACTCTCCTATTTTCACGCTTTGCCTTTAACAGTACGTTTCTTCGATCCCTGCGCTTTCAAAGAAGCTTAGCATTTTTTCGAAGAGGAATAGTCAGGAATTTTGATAATTCCATGAAGCCCTGACCGAAGTGACGAAGTCTTTTGTGAACAAGGCACTCACATTCACAGAGGATGTGCTCTGATGTTTCGTCTTCGTCATTACAAATTCTGCATATTTTTCTCTCAGAGAGATCAATCCTATGGAGATGAGATCTCACTTGCTTTGGAGTAGGCTATAATCACAAATGACTATCAAGTAGCCATTAGACTGACAGAAAAGGATTTGGTTCATTTCTGCTGGTCATTTGAGAGAGATGGTGCTAGGAGTCAAAACTCGTTAAGGGGTAACACCACTGTAACGGCCTAAAAAAAGTGTTTTTTCAACAATATTTTTTAATGGAAGGAAAGAAAATAGACTAATAGTATTTAGGGAAGTTAATAAGCATGTATTTAAGTATAAAATAAAATTTCAGTGAAAAATTTTACAAAATGGCGGCACTAAAGCCATTCTCCCGAGGCATGTTGAAATTTAGGCACTCTAGGGAAATACGTAAGGGAATTTAGAAATATTGAGTTTTGTGTGATTGGCGAGTATTTGAATAATTTTATTTAATTTTCGACCAAAAACAGGACAGTTATTTACTAATAAATAATTTTTAAATCAACGTATCGAAAATCCCCTAAGTATTTCTCTTCGAAATGTTATTTTGAAGATATGGTAAAAAATTCGAATGAAAAGAATGGAAATTTTTCGAGTTATGCTGCATGAAAATCGTATTTCGAGAAAAACGCGTTCAAAGTTTTGAAATGTGTTATAGAAGCAGCCTGACGCTGTAAAGAGCTCGAAATTCCAGGAAAAAATGTTTTTTTATGTATTAAACTCTTTTCCCCATATTCTCCAATGCTCAAACAATTTTTTAAGCAAAAAAAAAATCGGTTTTTTTAAAATTTTCGGTGGTTTTACCCCTTAATTAGTCTGGAACAATCGTTAGTTGTTACTTTCAATCTGGCTACACAGTTAAGTAACGTGTCTACAAGTAAAATAGTGAAAGGAACTTTTAATTAAACGTGGAGAAGCGGCGGTTTAATGAGTAAGTTTAGGATTTTATAACAATAAGGTTAGTTTAGATTTAGTTTTAATATTACTACTCAACTACAACTCCTGAAGCAGTCGCCTCCAATCGTCTCGATCCAAAGACTGCGTCCTCCAGCTGCTAATTTTTAAGATGGTTTTTCTATATTCATCGAACGACTGACATATTTATTAAAACGAATTTCAGATTTTTTTTAAATTCAAGTGGGAGTTTAAGGGTTGATACGTTTTTAAAAATTCCGCAATAGCTTTCAGACCTAATTAGAAGTCGAATTGGTTTTCACTTCAGCAGGCTATTTATTCAATATCCAAAATATTAATTTCAGTAGATGTGAATGGATTGTAAACGACTTCCAGGATTCCGTATGTCTGGTGAAATATCAAATTAAATTCTAAATCACGCCGTCCGCCGTACGCCGTACGCAAAATAGTTTGAAGGCGCGTAGCGTTGAGATATTAAATTGAAATTTTTATGGTGGGTCGATTGGGTGAACCCCTACGACTGGTATATTTTGACGGGTGGGGGTACAAGGGGAGAGGAGAGGGGAGCGTTTTAGACGAAAAATTTTGGTTTCTAGATCTCAGGAACCACGGTCGATATTGGTTAAGGGGTGTGGAAGTGGGGGGGAAAACAATGAGTCTTTAACGCATGAAAGACGGGATTGAAACATTCTAAAATCGATATCTCCTGAACAATTGATGTCAGAAGATTGAAACTTTGTTGTTCTCCTTAGGGATACTTCAAGATTAGACAAGGGCTAACATTTCCAAGAGGGGTGGTGGGGTGTGGGGGTGGGGGTTGAAAAACTTTGGATTACAATATCATTCGAACCAATTACACCAGGAAGATAAAAGTTTGTTTCTGTATATGGGATCATAAGAGAAGTCTACCGAAACTCAATTTTTTGAGAAGGGAGATGGGGCACGAAAGGGGGGGGACAGCAATTTTTCAAAAAATTTAATTTTTATATCTCAGAAACCGTATCAGATATGATCTTGAAAATTTTACAGGAGTTGGGGTCGGTAAACTTCTAGTAGGGAAAAATATTTTGGTGGTGTGGGTGTTGGGGGGTGATGGTGAAAGGGGGTAGAAAGGAAAACATTCCGATTTTTATTTCTCAAAAACCATAATGAATAGAAAGCTAACAATTTAGGATTATATAGAGCCACTATGGAGACATCCTAGAAAAATAAAATTTTTGATAGGGTTGTCAAGGTACGGGGGAGAGGGGTGGTTTTTTATATCTCAGAAACGGTTTATGCTAAAAAGTTGAAACTTATTACGTATATGTAGATGTACTATTAGAGTACTTAAAGCAAAAAAAAAGTTCAGATTTTTATTGGCATTCAGAGGTTGAGTAAAAAAAATGTCCGTGAATCCACATTTTCACAAAATTCGTTAAAACTTTTCGACATGTCGATCTATCAAAGCAATTTTACTTCTGCGGGCTATTTATATAAGCGCCTAGTAACGATCTTCAAAATTTTTCGATATCCAACAACTAAGAGGGTGTAAAGTGGTTGTGTACATATTCACGAATTCTGATACATTTCTAAGGTATATTGAGAATTGGAATTCACTTATACTTCTATAAGCTTTAAACGTAGTCGGGAAAAAACCGATTTAAATATTTTTCTCTATTAAACCCCCTGGGGGTATTGTACAAGATTTCACTGATTCCGAAAATCTCTTAGGTTTCATGTGATCGAATTCGCTTTTACTACTATGAATTATTCTATTGATAAAAAAAATACGTAAATAAATAAAAAAAATCTGCCAACAGTCTGGGCGCAACTTTATTATTTTATGGGTAGAAGTCCGAAACGTGTTTAATGATGAGATACGGTGCTGGGTACTATGCGACTGACAACCTAAAAAATAACCAGGAGGCTATTTGGAACGTGTACTTTTTTGTATTCAACCCATGAGTGGGCGTAAAAAGTTTGTATACGTTTTCACGAATTCCGCCATATCTCTTAGGTCTGATTAGACGTGAAATTGGTTTTTACTTCTTTGGGCTATTTTCTTTACTCCGTTTTTACTTCAGTTCTTATAATTTATAATTGTTGAATGTTGTTTCTAATTAGGAGCTGTTCCAGCGAAAAATTTAATTTCGAAATATTTTCCCAGATAACTTGAGTTAAATTCCATTTTTATCGCGTCCCAAAGTATGTTTCAGAATTGTAATTTGCCATTTAAGTATCGCAGTGGTGTCAGCACTTTTAATTACAACCCCATATTTAACCGCTTCTTAGACTTTATTCTAAATAATATTAAAGTTGCGTCCAGACTGTTGGCAGATTTTTCTTATTATTATTTACGCTAATTCTGGTTTCATATGTAGATATTTATATATTATCTTTTTTGTCCAAATACAGGTAAATTAAACCCGTCTTCACCTCCATCATCACTAAAACTTTCTTCTTGTAGCTGTCATAGAGCAGCAGATGGCAATGGATATGTGGCTGATATAGATAATAAGAATAGTACTTGTGCAGGGGTATGGACATTTTTTGTTTAACAAACTTATACAAGATATGAAAGTATCCGAAGTTTCCATGGACCTGTTTAATACATCTTCCAAGCTATTTACCCAATTTTTTTTTACATGGAACTCACTACATTGTTTATAAAGCTTATTGCGGAATTCCGCAGCATCTTTCTAAAAAGTGAGCAGATATTAAACAATTCTGGGAATTTGTTTACCATGGTTTACAACCTCGTGAATTTAATATATTGGCCAGTAAGTTGAAGCTGTAGGTTTTATCATATGGATTCTAATCTACGAATCTATGGATGGGGTTGGGAGTGAAGGACAGAAGGTCATTAATTAAAAAAATAGAAATAAGGTGGGTGATTGAGGAACGTCGTAGTTGATTGGGAATCGAGTTGACGAAACGCCATCCCATGAAACCTGCATAGAACGTTCCGAAAGAAAACTCTCAATGCATCGGATACCAGGAACATTAATGCCAAAAACGTTGAGTTAAGAAAGTAGGGCTTTGTTCCAAACTCTGTAAAGTGCTTTTGCTCTGTCAAGACCCTCCCCGAATTAATTATCCTGCACTGAAAAAAATACTGTTCTTAATACAGTTTATGCCGCTTATTGTAATCACTTTGGGACATAAACAATAACATTAACCGGATGATAACAATAGACGAAGGGGAAAATTTTTCTCATTTATTTTCCTATGCTTGAATATAGATTGTACGAAGCATCTAATATTATTTCTTAGCCTTGTACAGCGTTTTAGATCCAGCTTCGGTCATATCTGTCAGCTCAGCGAGCCACTTCTATTAAACTGTCTCGAAAACTTACTCAAAGTTGAGCTCATTCTGTTGAACGAGATCATCATCAATAGTTTTCAGAAGCTAAGAAAAGACTGAAATTTCTCATAGTAATCTATGATATGTATCGCCTTGTGTTTACATAAATGTAAAACCAAGAGCAATCATCTTTAATTCTGAGATTGTTTTTATTTTGCCTTTTTGATCACTTTCACATGAAGAAAAAAGAGGAGCGATTAAGAATACAGCCACAAAACTTGTAATATTGTATGGAAATCTGGCCCGAATGATAACATAAAGCGAATTTTTATTCCAATAAGCGATGAATTTCGTTTGTGGAAAATGGAACTAACTTGTTTTGATAACAAAATGCGGCTTATAACATTATCCGCGATTACTATAAGCGGCATCTACTGTACTTATGAATGCCTTTCATTAAAAGAAATAAATCATTACAACAATGTAGAAAATCATCAAATATTTTTCATAATATATGAACCGTACATTAATCCTATCAATCTTATTTATGGAAAGGACACATATACTCTCAGAAATCAACACCTAGAAATTTCGATGCACGCCTTCATCATATTGATTATAAAGTTCTTATAAACAAGGCATCTTTGCTTGGTATTCGTAAAATATATATTTATAGTAATAATGAACGGAATAATGAAGAAAACGACCATCGCACAGCTCAAGGTTTTGAATCCTCTGTTGGCTGCATACGAGTAGACAATCGTTGGCACGTAATCAAATGGTGTCAATTGCTCCGCTGAGAAACAGTCGCAGTAGCAGCAAAAATTTCGCACAAGTGTCTGGGAACCTTTATTCGTTTTCATATGGCATAAAAAGCCGAAATTATATCTAGTTCTACGTTCATAATATTAATGTTCAAATTCATTATATTGATATCAATATTTGCATTAATATTATGAACGCAGTATTGATTACAGTGACAGGATTAGTCTTAATTAAGAATTTATACTTTAATATGAGGAACAACATTTGTAACATTAATTACTATTTTCATCAATATTATGAATTCGATCATCATATTATACTGAGACTGGCCCATTTAATAGTAATAACGAATCCGTACTTTAATACGAATTACTGATTTCATCAATATTATGAACTCGTTCATTGTAACAATAAATTTTTACATCATTCCTATTATTGTGTGTGTGTCCAAAGCAGACCGAAAAATGATGAACGGTTTTGCATAATATTAATGAATACTTACATCGCCTCAAAAATAATGATTTTTTGACTATGATGATGTAGATTTAAATTGGTTGGATGTACCTTTTTGGTTCAGTGTGTTGCGATTTCCAGCTATAAAGCTTTTGATCTGAAGCATCGTGCTATATTGAATTTGGTCAAAACCGTCTTACGACTAATTTATAGCTTATTATTTAATAGATAGTCGGCATTCTTCATTTTTAAAATAGCTCGGACGCCTCAATGTATTACGTCTGGTATTTTAAATGAATATGAGGTTTTATATTACGACAATTAAAAATTTTGTCTCTAAAGAAAAAGGATATTGCCAAAAATTAACTTAGAATAACCGCAAGAATTGACTTAAATACAAAATTTCTATATTTTCCATTGTATGGTAAACGAAACGATTTCCTCCACAATTTTCTCATTTATATAAATTTCTCGCATAACAAAAAAAAATAGTTTTCTTCGCAAATAAATTGTTATCGATAAAATTGAAAAATACCATTTCGTAATAGATTAAAGCGAAGATACAGGTATATTCCATCCTGGAACATGATTCGTTGCGATTTGAGTGCGCACAATTGTAAACTCAGCCTTGGGGTTTCATGGCAATTTACATGTTGTGCACGCAACAATTAGATACGCCGTTTAATCACTCGCAACCAAACTTTCAATCCTATCGCGAATGGAAATTTTAAGATCTTATTTTTTTTGAAATATTAAATTCTATTAATTGCTTCAGATATTTTATTGGGTTATTGAACCATCCTTTGTTTTTTCGTTTTCTTCTTTTTCCAATCTTTTATCAGTATTTTTTTAGTGGAATAAAATTATTTGTTCTACACCTGTCCGAACTAATTAGTAAATGGGTAGAGTACGTCTGAGGCTTAACAACAAATTCGAATAACTGGTTTTAACTTTTGATTTGATTTTTATATTCAATTAAAAAACATACATGTCCGGAAGCATGAAATTAATTTGTCATTTGAGAATTTACGATCGAAATTTATCCGGGGGGAATATCTACCTCTAAATGCCCACGGATACACAATATTTAAAGAAAATTAACTTATTTCGGCTTGCGCCCGTGTAATTTATCAATCGCCTTTAGTCAAATACGAATCCGATGACTGGTTCATTCACCATCATTTTCACCTAGAGAGGGAAACACACCTGATGTGTAGTAGGTAGCTGGCATACAAAAATACTAATAAAAGGAGCTAAGCTAACCGAAATGATTACCATAAAAACATCTCTATGTGTTTTTTCCTTGTATTTTTTTGGTTTTTTGTTATCACACCCAAACGTTGTAATGATCTCAAGAAGTTTCAAGACAAATTTGATATACTTCATCGGATTGAAGATGATATATGCTCCTAAATTCAAATCTGGTTAAGCAAGTTAGCCGGACATTTAAGATGTTTTTTTTATTCGTCAGGTGGTTTAGTTTACCTACTAGGAACTTTTATCCCCTTAAGCTGTTTGGACGACCCATATACCTTATAATACGAGTGAAACTCATTTGAATTCGATTCACTTTTGGATTAGAATATTACCGTTTGGTTGTACCTCAGGGAGGACTAGAAATAGCCCGGAACCACTTCTAAATTAAGATGATTTGGAAGGTGATGATAGATTAGCGTTAATGAAAAATGAAAAGTAATATGTTATATGGGCTGAGATTCGAAGATCCCTGACCCATTATACTGCAGGTGCAATCTTTAGAGTATTATTAGTTTCATCTGGTACTGATGCCCCGGGCAAAAAAAAATTATACGTTATTCTAACTTTATTATGTTTTAATAATAAAGTATTGTGATCTACTTGAAATTCAAAAACCGATAGTCTCAAATTTTATCATTTTTTGGCAGGAAGACAAGGAATCGTATACGACGGACGTCTGCCTTACGCAAATGCGTTTAAAAAAAATACCTTTTGTATCAAAGAAATACTGATTGAGATGATAATGTAATCCCGATTTATAACGTTCCAAATATCCTCCTGGTAGTTCTTTCGGCTGTCAGTCGCATTGTAACCTACACCGCATCTCAGGATTGAACGCGTTCGGACTTCTACCCAAAAACAATAAAGTTGCACCCATTAATAAATATTTATTTCTTTACTTATTTCTTTTCAATTTCAATAAAAAGATAGGTGGTAAAATATCGACATAGCACCTTAGAGGTTGAAAATAAAAAAGATCTGAACTCATTTTTAGAAAGCCCGTTAAAGTGAAAAATAAATAGACCTAAGTGATATGTCGGAATTCGTAAAAACGTAAACAATGATTTTACACCCTCTTAGGGGTGGAATACCGCAAAATCCCGAACACAATTTTCAGATCATTATATTTAAAGGCCATAGAAGTAAAACCGAATACGATCCCATTAAACCTAAAAGATTTGCCGGAATTCGTGAAAACTTGAACAACATTTTATACTCCCTGGGGAGTTGAACATCGAAAAATGCTTAAATCGGGTTTTTTCCGATTTCATTTAACGCCTTTAGAAGGGAAAATGGATTCTATACATCAGACCCAAGAAAAGCATCTGAATTCGTAAATGTTTCATAGAAAATCTTAACTTTTTTTGGCTTAATTACTTCGTTAGTACATTTACATATACGTACTACTCGTAAGTTTCCTTTTTCTATCATAAACCATTTCTGAGATACAAAAAACCATCGCTCCGTTCTTTGGTACCACTATAAACAATTTTATTTTTATCGTCAATTTAGAGCTTTTTACTTTCTCCCCTCTCCCATCATTACCTCCTGCACCCTCAATTTTTTTTTAAAAAAATTGATATTCCTTAGTTCCGTGCTCCACCTCATCTCTCAAAAATTTTACATTCAGTAGACTTTATCAAATTGTATATTTGTGGTACAACTTGTTCTAAAGATATTGTAATCCAAAGCGACGGCGAACAATGTACAGCGTCTACGGCGGACAGACTAACAATTTGTTTTTTTTTTGATTTTTTGAGGTTTACTAGTTCTAAAAAGTTTAAATACAAAATTTCAGGGTAGCAATTCTTTTCAAAATTTAAGGCTGTCACAATAAACAATAATCATGAATTCGATTTGAAGGCAAGTTTTAAAACTTACTGGAAGTGAAAACCAATTCGATATCTCTTGAAACCTAAGAAATATGGCGAAATTCGTAAAAATATATACAATTCCTGTACACTCCTTAAGAGTTGAAATCTAAATATCCTTAAATTAATTTTTAGTCCGTGGAAATAAAAATCAATTTGATATGTAATTAAATCTAATAGCTGAATTACTTCGGAAGATTTCGAGCTGTATTTCGAGAAAACTTGAGATTTCTAAATGTATTTTCCCGTGGATTTGAGCGACTTTAAAACATCTTTTGAGTAGCTAGATATTGGAGAAATCCAGCTCTACTAAAATTGGCCTGGATAGCCCTGAAATTTGTGTTTCACCAGTTAAATATTTCAGTACAATGTTCACTATCACATAAATTAAATCAAATTTTTAAATTACTTGCTCGGAATGCAAGCTTTGGAATTTAATATTTTTTTTTTATTAGATTCCTGATGATGCTGGTCGATTTACCATTGAAGAAATGCGTAAAATCTTACAAAATAAATTAAGAATTTCGCTAAATTTATTAATGTCAAACAATTCTCTTTAAGGGGATGTAAACGCTTTTTGCGATTTTGAAATCTAGTTGTCGAAATCTGGCTAGGTAATTCAGATATAAGAAATATGTCAGAAAGCGTAAAATCTAATATGTAGCGATTGAAAATCAAAAAATTTTGTCAAGATTTTCTTTGTTTGTATCTATGCTCTTTAGCAATTAAATTGATAGCTCAGAGGACCTCTTTTCAACCACCATTTTGTTTTCGCTCAACCTAAATAATGAAAAGTTCCCGACATTGAAAAAATATCTCCCACCTCGTATACCCCAGAAACTATATTTCATTAGAACGTCCACCACTACTACAGCTCTTTTAAATGCCAAGTTTCAGCCGTCTACCTTCAGCGACTTGCCAGATATAAAAATCAAAACGGTTTGCGTTAGACTCTATCCAAACTCAACCGTCTCACCCCAATTTTTTCCCCCTTGGAGGTCAACTGGGCCAACTTTTTGTATAAATTCTAAGATCCTATCAGAAATAGTTTTTGAGCCTTTCTATAAAAATTTGTAACCACCCTTACTTTTCTACAGCCCCCTCCCCTTAACATTTTTTATATTACATACACAAAACAAATTTTATTTTACCAAAGTTATTAATTTGCCAGAGGTCGTAATCCAAAGTTTATCACCTCCAACCCCCGCACGACACTGTCCCATTAAAATTAAATTTCTGATATACTATCTACAAATGCTACAAATACTCATCAACCTTGTGGTGTGAATCCTTCAGGATATATGTATTTTAGAATATCTGGAGTCCAGTCCACATACGTTGTTTTTCTCTCTGCTTCCACACTCCTCCACCCATCACAATATTTTTTTTCTCCATAATCGTAGATCTATATAGTCACCAAGTTTCAACTTCCTACCATAAGCATTTCGTGAGGTATAGAAACCAACATTTTTTTGTCAAAAACGCAAAGAGTGGCAAATTTTTTTTAAATTTCAGATGGATCTCAACACTCTACTATTAAAAAATGATAAAATAAAAGTAAATAATGTTGTTTTTTGTTACTATTCAGGAAAAGTCTATGGCCCTGAATATTATTTAAATATAAATTGTTAGCAAGTAGGGAGCACGTTTTGTAGTCCCAAAAGACTGAGTGAAACACTCTTGCACCATTTGTCATCTCTTTAGGAACTCTTCTTTTATAAAGTGTATTTAAAACTGATCATTGGTTCTATTGTCAATTATTTATTAAACTGTGAACAGAAATCGGTAGCGGCTTACTCTTTTCAATAAATATTACTTTTCAAACATAATTTTATTTAAATCTGCTATAAAAGATTTTTATTTGTTAAAAATGCAGTTGTTTTTAAATGCACAAAAATAGGACCAGAATAGGTAAAATGAGGTTTTTTAGTAATTATCAGACCGCCCAAGACCAATTTCAAAATTTCATAACTTTGATATTTTCTTCGGAAAAAAGAAGAAGAAAAAGTGGAGGCTGGTAGAGGTTCGTGATCCCAATGAATTCCATCTACTTCTTTCAACGAAGTATTATTAAATGGTATCTTGTCAGAATGTCAAATGTGAAGATCAATTGCTCAGAATATCAGGACCTGAGATATCAGTTGTATCAATTTGGAACGTTTTGAAAAAAGGGACAGCTTAATTATTCGACAGTGTTGAAGATAGGTCAATAAAGGTACCCTCGTACCAAAGGTGATAAAATAGGCTTTTAGAATTGATGAAAAAAAAATTGATTGGCGGATTGACACAAGAAATTTTGTTAAAAATTGGAAAAATATTTAAGTTTAGCAGTTGGAAAAATTATTGATATAGCAGAAATGGGGAAAAATGGAAGAAAACCACATAACTTGAAAATGAGCATTTTGCTAATTTTTTGACCCCTGTAACATTTGTCCTGCTCCAAACTTCATAAGAATACACCGTGCTTATACCTGCTCCCATTGTATTGGCAAACCTTTAGCTTTAAAGTCTGAAATGGATACTACTCCCTAATAATACCGGTTAGATTCAAATAGTTTAATTTCCCTCACGCGACATTAAAACGGTAACGGACCAAAGAACTCCTATTAAACTATGTCATTAACTTTTCGAATTCCTATCAATTTTCCAACGAAATTTCTATACGATGATCTTCGCTATCAGCAAGTACAAGCATTCGAATAAAATTGTTGCGTGAGGCGCCTACAGAAATGATCACGACACGATCATGGCTTTGATCTTTCTTCTAAAGCCTTAAAGATAAATTGGTGGACTACAATCAAATCATTAGTGATTTTTATTTTTAGTTTTTTTATTGGATATTATGATAGCTGGTGTTGTGCAAAGATCACCAAACCTCTCATATCATGATCAGTCCGAGATGCGAGTCTATATGGTGTTTTCTCAGTTTTGATCATTATTAATTTTTACTGTTGAATGATTGCCTGTGTTATACGAACTCGCAAGGAGGAATTCCCCCTACAACACGATCACCTTTTAATTCGAATTAGATCGTTGCATTTCGACAGTTTAAAGTATCATTAAGTTGATCGAGTTGAATTGTTTTTATGATTTCTCCATGATATGAAAAACCTTTTTCGGCTTAAATCTTCGAGTTCATTATAAACTTTCGGTTAATTTTGTTCGTCAGGTTTTTTTTTTGCTCTAATGCTTGCTTACCGGCTCATGAATGAAAGGCTTTTATGTATTTTTTTAGTGCCTAAGATGATACTCGGTTTTTCGGAAAACAGAAGATATTTATTTGATTTTAATTTCTTTAATTATTTTTAATGATCATAAGCATTTGATTAAGCCTTTCGGTCGAACTTGCTGACCTAGTGGGATTTTAATTTATGGTAACGAGAAATGTAATACCGCAAACTATTATTAAGTGGGATAGTTGGTCAGAAAGTGTTCATTTGATATATCTTACGACTTATACTTTGGCAGATAGATTTATTTGTTTTTTTTTTTATCAAAACAATAAATAAAAAATTGCTACCCTACTCTTTTCTGGAACCAATGAGATATAAACGTGTACAAAATTTTCAAATTTCTAGCTTAAAGTGTTCAAAAGACGTTGGGCAATACTCGTCGGCACATGTTTAGGACTTTTGTCTAGACGAAAGATTTTTTTTAACTCAAGACCATTTCCTGTCAAATATCGAAATTATTTAAACTATTTGAAATATCGATATCGACATCATAGACGATTTTTTGAATTATAGTGGATTTCGAAAATTTGTATGGCAGCTACCCAAAGGACTTACCCGATTTACTTCATACCTATTCCTCTATCTGCAACGATTGAAATTTTATATTGGACTATTTTCTTCCCACGAACAGAAGGACAGACCGACAGACAGACGGCAAACGGATTTGGGGTTTTTGATCACAAATGAACGAAAGAAGTTTTCAGAATGTCAGCATCGTCGGCACTTCTGTTGCATCTCGTTTTGAGCCACTTCCCGGACTTTACAACGGAAAATAATAAAGTTGGGCCCAGACTGTTGGCAAATTTTGTTAACTTTATATTACACATAACTAGATATGCCAAACATGAAAAAATATATTTCCATCGAATATCTTAAGCCTTATCCTATTATGTTCAATTTTAAGTCTACCTTACTCTGCATACGAGTTGTATGTTTTCGTATATTCCGGAGTGATTAGTGTAGATAAAGGCGAGGTGAAATCCAATCAAGGGTCTCATTATTCTGTCATGTGCTACGGTATACATCTATCAAAAGATCGGATGGTTACGATACTTCTTGTTAGGTAGGCAACATCCAATGTCTACTAAACTCTGGTGTAGAACGATTTTATAATAGCGCGATTCTTCGTGATATATTGTCTTGAAAATGCAATTTTAAATTGCTTGATTGATGGTATAATATCCCCATGATGTAGAGTATCAGTCTTAACAATTTTCCGATTTTTATTTATTTTCAGAAAGTTTTGATTGAGTTTTGGTTCATGCAGATGGAAATATTGCCGTGGTTTGGATATTTATGTGTCTCGTTCAAATTTAAAGGGTTAACTTTACCTTGGAAGACAATTTTACATATGATATTTGATTAGTTTCTACACTAAATGAATTTATTAAACCTATAATTCAGTCCAAAAGTATGTAACGCATTTGACGAAGCCTCAGACGAAAAAGGTTATATTTTTAATTTATGGTTTTCAAAATAATTTAGTAAAAGAGGAAGATAGGGTGGAAAACTAGGACGCCCTTAAGGTGATTACAATAAAATATCGAAACCCAAAATACAAATAAATTTCAATGTATTCGGCGGGTGACAGAACGTAGGCAGATACAAGTCAAGAGACGCTCGAGATGTTCACGTCCCTGGTATCACGTCAATAGATGGTCATCCTGTGGGTAATGGAAGTACTATCGGAAATCAAAGGCTGTACCGGAAGGGATAGTGAAACTACTAAATTAGGATAGGATCAATTGGTCTATAGTCACTTCTGTCCCTTTAAATCACCAGGACCAGTCCGCTTCAGGCCAATCATCCTGCAGAGAGCCTCTAAGACCTAGCTGAGCACTATTTACATGAGCTGCCTGTTGGTGTGGTCTATTCCAAATGTTTGGCAAGAGGAGCGACATTTTTATACCGAAAGCTGGCAGACTTATACCCTATGCAGATGACAATGATCAACATTGACACACATCTATCGGAATTACATTCAATCTAAATAAAAGTTGCCAGTTTTTCATTGGCATACGGCTACGTTTTATATGTTGAAATAGAGTGATAGAAAAGTGCTAATATGTCAGCAATTGTAAACCAAACGTTAAAAAGATTGATCGTAAATAATGCACACATGAAATAAATAGAAAAATTTGGACGGTGGAACACCTAATTTTCCACTTATTCCACTACACTCAGAGAAAAACCTTGGTAGCATTGGCAAAAATTCAGTTCAATTCGACAAAACTGTGGTCAATCAATATATGTCCAACAAAATACTTTATCGTATTGACAAATTTCATTATTCTTTGATAAAAACCCACAGTCTAGATAACAAAAGATTTTGTTGAATTGAGGAAAAATTATTCAATAAAAATTTTATAGTTTTACTTTATTATTTTTTAATAATAAAGTATTGTGATCGACCTGAAATTTCAAAAAAGTTTGCTACCCTGAAATTTTGTATTTACACGTTTTAGGACTAGTAAACACCAAAAAAGCAAAAAAAAAAAAAATGTCCGTCTGTCCGCCGTAGACGCCGTACGCCGTACGCCGTACGCCGTACGCCGTACGCAAAATCGTTTGAAGGCGCGTAGCTCCTAAACCCGTTGAGATATTAAATTGAAATTTTTATGGTGGGTAGATTGGGTGAACCCCTACAACTGGTATATTTTCGAGGGGTAGTGGTGCAAGGGGAGAGGAGAGGGGAGCGTTTTAGACGAAAAATTTTGGTTTCTAGATCTCAGGAACCACTTATGCTAGGAGGCTGAAACTTGGAACTTATATAGTACTATGATAATGGACTCAATTGCAAAAAAATGGTCGATCTTGGTTAAGGGGTGTGGAAGTGGGGGGGGAAACAATGAGTCTTTAACGCATGAAAGACGGGATTGAAACATTCTAAAATCCATATCTCCTGAACTATTGATGTCAGAAGATTGAAACTTTGTTGTTGTCCTTAGGGATACTTCAAGATTAGACAAGGGCTAACATTTTTAAGAGGGGTGGTGGGGTGTGGGGGTGGGGGGTGAAAAACTTTGGATTACAATATCTTTGGAACGAATTACACCAGGAAAATAAAATTTAGTTTCTGTATATGGGATCACAAGAGGAGTCTACCGAAACTAAATTTTTTGAGGGGGGAGGTGGATCACGAAAGTGGGGGGACAACAATTTTTCAAAAAATTTAATTTTTATATCTCAGAAACCGTATCAGATATGATCTTGAAAATTTTACAGGAGTTGGGGTCGGTAAACTTCTAATAGGGAAAAAAATGTTGGGGGTGTGGGTGTTGGGGGTGATGGTGAAAGGGGGTAGAAAGGAAAACATTCGGATTTTTATTTCTCGAAAACCATAATGAATAGAAAGCTAACAATGTAGGATTATATAGAGCCACTATAGAGACATCCTAGAAAAATAAAATTTTTGATAGGGGTGTCAAGGTACGGGGGAGAGAGGTGGTTTTTTATATCTCAGAAACGGCTTATGCTAGAAAGTTGAAACTTAGTACGTATATGTAGATGTACTATTAGAGTAATTAAAGCAAAAAAAAAGTTCAGATTTTTATTGGCGTTCAGAGGTTGAGTAAAAAAAATGTCCGTGAATCTACATTTTCACAAACTTCGTTAAAATTTTTAGACATGTCGAGCTATCAAAGCAATTTTACTTCTGCGTGCTATTTATATAAGCGCCTAGTAACGATCTTCAAAATTTTTAGATATCCAACCCCTAACGGGGTGTAAAGTGGTTGTGTACATATTCACGAATTCTGATATATTTCTAAGGTATATTGAGATTTGGAATTCACTTTTACTTCTATAAGCTTGCAACGTAGTCGGGGAAAAACCGATTTAAGTATTTTTCTCAACTAAGCCCCCTGGGGGTATTGTTCAAGTTTTCACTGATTCCGAAAATCTCTTAGGTATAATGTGATCGAATTCGCTTTTACTACTGTGAATTATTCTATTGATAAAAAAATACGTAAGTAAATAAAAAAAATCGGCCAACAGTCTGGGCACAACTTTATTATTTTATGGGTAGAAGTCCGAAACGTGTTTAATGATGAGATACGGTGTTGGGTACTATGCGACTGACAACCTCAAAAATAACCAGGAGGCTATTTGGAACGTTATTTTTTAGGTTGTCAGTCGCATAGTACCCAACACCGTATCTCATCATTAAACACGTTTCGGACTTCTACCCATAAAATAATAAAGTTGTGCCCAGACTGTTGGCCGATTTTTTGTATTTATGACAAAAATAAATTATCAAATCAACTATTTTTTTATTGAATACTAGCAGCATCCCGCGGCTACGCTCACGTTTTTATCGTGCTATACGGTTTTCAGTTTTGCTCCCGTTGCTTCCGTTGCACCAATTTCTCCGGTTGTTTCCGTTGCTCCGTTTGCTCCCATTGCTCCCGTTGCTTCCCGTTTCTCACGTTGCTTCGTTGCTACCGTTTCTCCAGTTTCTCCCGTTACGCTCCATTGGTCACATTACTCCCGTTGCTCCCGTTACTCCCGTTACGTCCGTTGTTCGATTTTGTCAGACGTGCGCACTTATATACCGTAACTAGACGAACTGTAGCTAAACTATGGTATATGAAACAATGGTACGTCTGAAACATATTGTTTTAAACTTTCCTAAATTCTTTAAATAGATAAATAATTTGAAAAACTTACCAGAAAGTTCTTCCAGATGACAATAAGACCTTGTGCCAAGTTCCAGATATTTTATAAAATAAATTTAGACTTAATTTTCACTTTACAAAAACCAGAACTCTGCGCACCGCGATTTCCACACCAATGTGCGGTATGGAATTACAAAATTTCTTACAAACATTTTTGTTGATTTAATAAATAGTTTTGTGAATATAACAAAATCTTGCAGTTGACTTTTGGTCACTCTGACAAAACTTTCATCAGAAGCCGTTTCTTCAAATACAGCAAAAAATTTGTTTATTTGATAGAAATATTGTTCACTATGAAAGAAAATTTTGTCATTTCGATATTACATGTTTTGTTAAAAACGAACTGGAATTTCGCCGAATTTTTATCAATTCGACAAAAATTTATCAAACTGAATAATTTTTATTTGTTTTGCTGACATATTATTATCAATATGACAAAGCTGCACTGTTGAAATTCAACAAATACTTTTTGTCAATGTTACTAAGATTTTTCTTTGAGTGTAGTTTCATGGTAGTTTCATGGTAGTTTCATAGGGCATGACGCTAGATGGCGTTGCGAGCGCTTGAACGAATTACCAATTTATCTCGGAATTACCATTTCGCAATTGTAATTGGAATGATGCAATGAATGACCAATTCGACAATTTCATTAAGACAGACGTGATGCGAAATTATCGACTCGAATGATCATTCGAATGCGTCGTCTGTGTGTACTGCAGAGGTTCGTGGGGATGTACATTTCGGTGTCTACGTGAAAACCAGATGATATTAAGTACTCATCATGGTTACTTCAATAAGAAATTTGTAGACAGAGGACTACGTAGAAAAAATTTGATTTTCACTCTCGTCTACCCTCACCCGCTACATCCCACACTCAAAAATTTTTATCTGCGGTACCAAACTTCTGTAAAAATTTGACGACCATTCTTGAGACATAAACTTTTTTTTTCTTGAAAATTGCTATGATTCCATTTTCATCCTCCACCTCCCACCTCAAAAGTTTTAAATTTAGTAGACTCCACTTGAAACCCTGGTTGGTTGGTTGAAACCCTACAGGGAAAGCAAGGTAGGGGTTCCTGGTGGTTTTTTGTACATATCTTAGAAATGGCTTATGCCAGAAAGTTGGTCTTATTATGTACAACGGAAGTATTTTAAGTGAAAAAAATTCAGATTTAAATACGTTTAAAGTTTTTTTTTCACATTTTCACGAATTTCGTCATATTTTTTAGGTCTGTTCAGGTATCGAATTAATTTTACTTCTGTGGAATCTTTATACAAGGTGCAAGAAAAAGTTTACCAGTTTTTTCGACATTCAACCCCAGGAGGGTGTGAATTGTTTATGTTCATTTTAACGAATTCCGATTGTTTAAGACCTAATGAGATATTGAAATAGATTTGGCCCACACGTAACGAGATGATTGGTTGGTTGGTTTAAGTGGCAGCTCTGTCCTCTAGACGGAGCTCAATGGCCGTTTTGAAACCACAAATTCGTATTAAATCCGGATGTTAGCGGTTGTTGTGACTGGGGAATTTAAAGGATGAGTGCGAGGAAAATTGATCCGTTATATCTATCCTGTACTGTCCAGGAAGAGTAATAACTCCAATTTTCTTAACCGAAATCTCCCTCAGGTTCCCGTAGAAGGGTTTGTCTAGTGCTCGCTCTCGGACTCTAGCTAAAGCTGGACATTCGCAAAGGAAATGAACGAGCGACTCTCGATCATTTGTGTCCTGGCAGCGTCGGCAGTGTGCATTAAACGAATTGTCCCATTTGGCAGCATGATCCCCAATTGGCCAGTGACCCATACTAATCGCCGTGATTCTGGAGATGTCTGCCTGGGTCTTGTATAAAAGTTCGTCTGACTTGGCTCGATTGTAAGTTGGCCACATCTTCCTAGGTATGGCGCAGGTGGTTAGGATTTCCCATCTGGAGTTGGCCGCTGATTGGAAGTGGGAGAGTATGTCTCTCTTGACAACTCTTAAAGGAACGTGGACTATTTCTGCAAAAGAGCCGGGAAGATCGGAGCCCTTCTTGGCCAGTTCATCAGCCCGCTCATTTCCCACAATGTCCCTATACCCCGGGACCCAGAGCACAGAAACTTTGAGCCGCTCCGCGAAACCGGCTAGTTCGCTAAGGCATTGCTGTACTAGTTTAGAGTAGGGATGTTGAAAAAATATCGATATATCGAAATTGCGATATTTTTTAAACGATATATCGATAATATCGGCCGATATTTTTTAAAGTGATATATCGATATTGAAATCCGACTATCGGACCCGATATTTTTTGTTAAGTATAGCATATTTTAGAAGTCGAACGGCATTTTTCATTTCTGCTTATTTTTGTGTATGTGTATTGTGTACCTACTCATGCTTTGACCGCAATTTTACCTATTTCTAGTTGATATTTTACGTGGCACTCTAATAAGTTACTTATGCCGAAGCATTCGGAAAACTGATCGCCTGAATATCTATAATTAAGCAAACATCTGACCCGAACCCTAGTGATAGCTCTGACTGGTCATATTGGTAAATGAGGAAGCATCTCCATAGGATTAGTCTCTCTGAGAGTAAAATATGGAGAATTCGCGACGATGAAGACGAAACACCAGAGAACATCCTCTGTGAATGTGAGGGACTTGATCATAAAAGACTTCATCACTTCGGTTAGGGTTTCATGGAACCATCGGAATTCCTGACTATTTCTCTTCGAAAAATACTAAGCTTCACTTAAAGTGCAGGGATCGAAGAGGAACCATAATCCAAAGGGACGTCGCAATAGGCCCAATTGAGGCTTCAACGACAGAGGTGACCAAACCAACCCCAACACGAAAATGTAATATAATAATATATATGAGGGATGTCAGAAAGGTTGAAACTAGAAAACTGTTTTTTGATCACGCAAAGTCTATTTCTGTTGAAACAAAAGGATGCAAGACACGTGGTTTCTGTAGATGGGAGCAATCAGGCAACTTTCCTGTGCACAGGGATCAATCTGCTCAGTACCTTGTTGTTATTGATTTTTAATCTAGCTCTTTCATGCAGAAGGGATTGAAAAACCCTGGAGGAAAGTATAATATGTTTGTATTGAAGAATCACAGCTTACCATAACTATCCGTTGCTGCGTCACATTCTTTTTTCGTATATTTATACTCTAGATGAAATCATATAGAGTATTATAAGTTTAATCCAGCCCAAAAGTTTGTAACGCATAGAACCAAGCCTCGGACGAAAAAAAGTTATATATTATTTTTTGTTTATTTGTGCCCAAAAACCTCAAATCCGCTTGACGTCCGTCCGTCCGTCCGTCCGTCTGTCCGTGAACACGATAACTCAAGAACGCCTTCACCTAGGATCTTGAAATTTTGAATCTGGATGTTTGGTTGAATTTGTAAGGCTAAGTTCGTTAACGGGCAAAATCGTCCTACTCCTTCGGGTAGCTGCCATACAAAATGTCCTTAAAACACGTGTTCAACAATATTTACCAATAACTTCGGAACGCCTAAAGCTACGACTTTGAAATTTTGTATGTGTTACTTTTTTAATAGTTGGAGCTAAATGTATGAATATCAAGAAAATCCTGTTAGTCCTTCGTGTAGCTGCCATACAAATATCCTGTCAAAATGTCTTCACTTAATTTACGAAACTCACTATAACTCAAGTAATCTTTTAGGTACGAAATCGAAATTTTGTACAAATTAGTTTTTAGTAAAACCAAAGTTCCAGTTTACTAGTCAGCGAAATCCTTTCACTCCTTCTGGTAGCTGCCATACAAAATATCCTTAAAACAGGTGTTCAAGAATATTGGTTGATAACTTCAGAAGGGTTTAAGCTACGACATTGAAATTTTGTATGTATTATTTTTTCAATAGTTGGAGCTAAATATATAATTATGAAGAAAATCCAATTAGTCCTTCGTGTAGCTGCCATACAAATATCCAGTCAAAATGTATTCACTTAATTTACGAAACTCACTATAACTCAAGTAATCTTTTAGCTACGAATTCGGAATTTTGTACAAATCAGTTTTTAGTAAAAACGAAGCTTGAGTTTACTTGTCAGCGAAATCGTTTTACTCCTTCTGGTAGCTGCCATACAAAATGTCCTTAAAATACGTGTTCAAGAATATTGGCCGATAACTTCAGAAGGGTTTAAGCTATGTCTTTGAAATTTTGTATGTGTTATTTTTTCAATAGTTGGAGCTAAATGTATGATTATGAAGAAAATCCTATTAGTCCTTCGTGTAGCTGCCATACAAATATCCTGTAAAAATGCCTTCACTTAATTTACGGAACTTACTATAACTCAAGTAATCTTTTAGCTATGAATTGGAAATTTTGTACAAATTAGTTTTGAGTAAAAACAAAGTTCGAGTTTACTAATCAGCGAAATCCTTTTACTCCTTCTGGTAGCTGCCATACAAAATGTCCCTAAGGCACGTGTTCAACAATATTTTCGATAACTTTTGAACGCTTTAAGCTACGATTTTGAAATTTTGTACACGTTCATTTTTAACTAATTCCAAGGAAAAGGATAAATATGTAAGAAATCGAGTGAGTCCTTCCTGCACCTCCCATGTCAGAGTCCTTCAAAAAGGACATTTTTGTTCGATGACTTACCCAGTTTAAGATATGAAATTAAACACTGAATATTGTCTTTTAGGTTTGAGTAGCAATCTAATGGCAGTCCTTAATAAAGGATATACAACATGCACACACGTAATTCTACTTTATCCCCAACTACAATATAAATCGGAGTTCAGTATTCATCTAGAGTATTATACGATTGGCTTGCAGCCGATCGTGACTGCAGTATGTTTTTATTATCACTTCGAAAGTGCATTCAGCCTTGTTTTTTGTTGTAAAAATTTAGTAAAGTGAAGAACAATTTTAAATTTCGAAATATCATTTATTTATTGGTTTTGGGTTTGTTTTAAAAACCGCGCACCGCCGTAATCTTTATTATGGAGAACATATCGCTTTTGGGGTAAAAAAAACTTTTTTTTTTAAATTCTTATTTTAGACTCAATTCTGGGTAAAACTGTTTAAACCGCAAGACTCCATGAGATCAAGAAGTGCCTCTCCTGAAAAGTTGTATTTTTTTACGTTTGATGCGTTTTCTCAAAAACCACTCGTGCCACCTCTGCTATCAGATAGAGTAGAAGGAAATTTATAATGTTTAATTATTTAATAATGTAATATGAGACTGACTTGACCCTTTCTGTTCGTCAAAATTAGATGTGCAATATATACAACCTTCGCAAAAATAATAAAATTTTACTCCACTCTATATGCTCGTTTTACAGTAAGGAATAATTGTCCAAAATTTCATTCGAGTGGTTTCTGGGAAAATGGGTCATGAATTTTACACTGAAAAGCCTTAGTGATATGCTTCTCTTAACGTTAAATTTGATACGGGAAGGGAGATAAGAATTGTTTTTTCAATGGAAAAAATATCCGATATATCGATATATCGATATTTTAATTCGGTATATCATCAGCCGATATTGATATTTTTTTCAATATCGATATATCGATAGTTTTTCTCGATATTAACATCCCTAGTTTAGAGGAGATGGTAACCGAATCTAGTGCTTTGATTGCGGCTTGGTTATCGGTGAAAATACCGATGTTGCGTTTTGGCGATAAGTCGTGTTTCAATGTCCGACAAGCTTCACGGATCCCCAGTATCTCCGAGATGATTACGGAGCAAAAAACATGCCGTCGTAACCAAGTAAGTAACTACTAGAAGGAGTGAGTTAAACTCCAGACGAAGCACTTTCATACATCGGGAAGTTAAAACGGCGCTGGAGGTTCTGAACGCTTTTTAGACTGCGTTCATGAAATATTTGGAAACCGATCCGTTAAGTAGGCCTCGTATTTATAGGATTAACTCCAAAGTTGCTAATCTGAGAATTCTCTCAAATTAATGTAGATATTGGATCTAGGCTAGCTGATTATACATCGTTACTGGAACTACAATCATTTGTGTATTGTGGGGAAGTGGCTACTGTAAGGTTACTTGACCAATAATCTTACGGTAGCTACAATGGTCCAAGGGAAAAGCGTGAACCTCTGTTCGTTTGGAACGTCGTCGTGATGCCCTTCGTCAGGATACTGTCGGTGTTATCCAGTGGAATAATGGCAATGTGAGTCAACTATTTCGATGATGTCTGAAAAAGTTGCTTCAACAACACTTGACTAAGGAAAGCCTAAGTACGGACATTTTGGACAAACTGAAGTATAAACTCTCTATTGTATGCAACCGTATTCATCGCTACAATGAGAGTTACTCCAGACGTGTTCAAAATTCAATATTTACGCGTAATCCGAGGAAATTCTATAGGTCTTTTAATAACAGGAGTACTTCGGGGGCTTGTATTGATTTCCCTGTAATCGCGGCGAGGGAATACTGGAGCGGATTCTAGAGAAAATCATTGACGATGAACTACTACCTTCCTTCACTGCCGGAATGTAGTCTTCTCGATGGACAGAGCAGGATTTGGATTGTCTTCATAATACATTTCATCTTTCATTTGCGTCCCTTGAGTAAAGGAGGATATCCCTTTGTTGTCGCAATTTTGCGTCAGTGCGTCGTACGTAACAATCAACTAATCAGATTGTAGTTGAAGTAACAAGTAGCGTCTTAAACTAAAAGTCGATCACCTTTCTGTCATTTTGAAATTTGTTTCGTGTTTTGTATCGCCGCTGCGTTAGAGCGTCGCAAATAACGACGCTCTAACGCAGAATTGCGACGACAATGGAAATCAACTTCAACGCAGACATGATGACATGACTTTTAGAGTGGAAGCAAGTCCGCCATGGCCTCACTCTATTACAGCCACTGGCTGCAATGGACAAACGCGTTACTACTTGCGTATTACAGCGATTACCAACGGGTCCAACAAACGACGGTACGTCCATTTCCACACAATGTACCTGTAAATATTTTGCTGCTCAAGTCCTCCCAGCGAACCAATATTGTATCCTTAAATATCAGACCTTATGCAAAAACCAGAAAATTTCCGACTTCATAGCGACTATTTTCATACACCAAATTACTATAATTATTATGACAGATTTGATAGGCCTCGGTATTCCTTTAGACACACATTTTCTTCACGTTCGACCAAAAGCTGGATACTCCTTAATACTTGAACACTGAGAACATTCTGACAAACACATCAGGTATATGTGCTGCATCAGAAGCCATAAAGGTGCATATATGGCTATGCAACCGGTGGAAAAAATGCTCTGGAAAAATCATTGTTCTTGTATTGTTATGTGTTTTATATATGTATGTACACTGATCTTCGTTTTTCGCCTAAAGTTAATGTAAATCCAGAAGAACACTAAAGTACTGCAGGAAAAAAAACAAGAAGTATCTACTAAGTTCCATCCTCACGAATAGCCTAGAGAGATTTTTGTATAAGAAGTTTTATGTTCATGTCCATCCTCCGCCTTTTTTATGCAGAAAAAAAAATTCATAGTATCTTTTCTTTTACGGTATCCACTAAAGATGAAAAAAGGGATTTGTCTTTAAACTCAAAATTTTTTTCTGCAAGAAAGAAAAGTAACTCTTGAAAAAATTATTTTTTATCCGATTTCTTATTTTTGCGATATATTTTTTTAGCTGTAAGGTAGGATACCGCGCACTCACTTCTTTTAATACCATCGGTATCTGGCTGCAAGGTACTCATTATGCTCTTTGGAAGCACAAAAAGGGAAGCGCACACAGTTTGTTTTTTTTCTTAGTGTGTATTTCTTACCTGGTCTACCTCTGTTCCTTTGAAATACCATGGTAAAAATTTCAAGAATTTCTGAAAACTGATGTTGGGCGGAGTAATTTAGTTGTCGTCAGGCGTGTGTTCGTCTGAAGACAATTTGTCTTATTGGACATCTAATATAGATTGCATTATTATAAACACCCGATTTTTTTATGTAGATTAGTAAGCTATGTATAGTGTTTTTGGTTTTCATTAGATTGGTATGTTACTAAAACAATTTTTTTTATTTAAATAGTCTGAATGTGATAGAAGTGTTAATGCCTCCACCACGCTCACATCACTAATGGTGTCAATTTGGTAAATGTAGCAATGAATTACGTCGCATTATTCCACCTCCTTATATTTGTCCTATCTTCTCATAGACGGTGAAAAATAGCAATCCATCATCCCTCAAACGACATCAATCACATTACCACCATCTACGTTACCTGATCAGTTTGGTTTTCAGTATTCTAAAAGTTACGTCCACCTTCCTACGGTACCATTAAACTACTCCATAGGGACTGAGTCCAAATCGGGCCTTGGCACCTTCGAATGTATTCCTCTCCTCGAATTTGGGATACGGAGATAAGTAGTTTGGTTGAAAGACTCTTGTCAAACCTCGATGAAGGCGGTAATGGTACATACTTTAATGCGTTTCCTGCGTCAGGTTAGGTCTTCTGCATTTTGTTGCAACTTTAAAAACTTCTCCACAGTTCGTTATGTGACCACACCGGTATTTTAAGATATGTCAATAAAACGTGTGGCCTTTAAATAACTACCCAAAAGTTGAGATTTCGTGTGTAAACTTTTTGACAACATTACAATGTCATTTTAAAATTTTTCTCACCTATGAAGACCTATCGAAGACTCCCCTGAGTCAAATTATCTTCTTTCTTACGAGAATAAATATGGTGGGCGGGAGTTAGGGTAGTTAGTGGTTAAGATCCAGGAAAAAAGTTCTCTTAGTTATTCGAGAAACAGTAAGGCTTTTACGGGCTCAAACCTACAAATAACAAAAATGCCATTTTTGACGTAAGTCTGTCCGTCTGTCTGTCTGTCCGTCTGTCTGTCTGGCCGTCTGTCCGTCTGTCCGCCTATCCGTCTGTCCTTCTGTCCATCTGTCGGTCTATCCATCTGTCCATCTGTCGGTCTATCCATCTGTCCATCTGTCCCTCTCTCCTTTTGTCCGCCTGTTTGTTTGTCCGTCTGTCCGTCTGTCTGTCTGTCCGTCTGTCCGTCTGTCCGTCTGTCCGTCTGTCCGTCTGTCCGTCTGTCCGTCGGTCTGTCTGTCCGTCTGTCCATCTGTCCGTCTGTCCATCTGTCTGTCTGTCCGTCTGTTCGTCTGTTCGTCTGTTCGACTGTTCGTCTGTCCGTCTGTCTCTCTGTCCACCTGTCCTCCTGTCCGTCCGTCCGTCTGCCTATCTGAACGCACTATAACTGAAGAAAGTCTTGACCTAGGATGTTTTTATTTCGAATCTGGACGTTTGGTCGAATTCTTAGGGGGTTATCCCGTGTGAAGGCTCTTTTTATACGCTTTTTTGGGAAATTTGTTTTGAAGAAGTAAATAAAGATACAACCGTGAAGTTTTTACCACATATTTATGCACATTTTTAGCACACTTCACAATTTTTTCAGCCCGAAATTATCGCTCATTGCTAAGATATACGGCAAC
The DNA here is from genome assembly GCA_951812415.1 of Beris morrisii. Lineage (NCBI taxonomy): Eukaryota > Metazoa > Arthropoda > Insecta > Diptera > Stratiomyidae > Beris > Beris morrisii. The sequence goes on along the minus strand of OX638310.1, from coordinate 108,315,690 downwards.
TTAGCCACTCATTTTCAAAAAATATTGTTATCGGTAGACACCATTGCGGGTGTTCTGCTTATCTCAAATAAAAAAAGCACTTTAATCTGTGAAGTTTTAACTAGTTTCGTAACTAGGATTATCAAAAAATATTGAACAGATAATTTTTGGAAATTTGTTGAACTTATTATCGTAAATTTTTGTGTTTTTTTACGACTTCTTCAGGTCGACAAAAAAAACGACTTGATGAATCACAATTATTCTAGTTTACAAACTGTCTACAAGAGTACTGAATAAGTTCACCAAATTTCAAAGGAATTCGTTCTATAGATTTTGAGATATCGTGTCTACCGATTTGGAAAATACCGTTTTGAGAAAAACGCGACTAAACTGACCATTATATTCGAAACAACAAAGGAGTTTAGAGAATATAACGGCCTGTAACTTCCGAACGGCTTCTAATATCGGAATATCACTTCGCCCACATATTCTACACTATATTTGGATGCAATTTATGCATTTTTTTTTTTTTTTACCAACGAACCAGTCACACGGGATGACCCCCTTAAAGTATTTTTTAAAGCCGATATCTGCCATTCAAAAATCGTATAAAGCTACTAAAAAAGTGACGTATACACAAAATTCTTTTTTTTGCATAAAGGATTATGAACACGTGTTTCAATGACTTCTATAAGGGAGTTACTCATAGTAGTGGAAGGATTTCGCTCATTAACAGATATAGAATTCTTTTAGTTAACTTAATATCAAATCAAAACGTACAAACATTGTTTGTCCTCCATTCCTCCACCCCGCCACCCATTTCAGAGCTCTATATAAATTCGAAGATTCAACTTACTAGCATAAGCGGTTCCTGACATACATATATATAGAAAACAAATTTTTTCGTCTAGTTCACCAGGCACTTCAACTCCCTCCACCGCTATCCACAAAAACCCAACCACTTAAAGTTGTCCACCCACTCTACGCACTAAGAAAGTTTGAAGTTAATAGGTCAAATGGTTTGTGAGCGTTTGCGTAGTGCGTATGGCATATACGACGGACAGACAAACTTATTCTTCGAGTGCGAGCCCATAATTTGAAGGCAGCAAATTTTGTTGAAACTTCAGTCCGATTACAAAACTTTACTATTAGGAAATCATAAAATAAAAATAATGTGAATTTTTCATACGTTAAAAAATTTAGGGCTGGATAAATCCCATTCATAAAATTTTATTAAATGTACAAGTAACTTCCGTGAATAAAATTGTGTGATTCGGAATTTATTGTGTAATCCTTTAAGCAGTAATTGACAAATTAGTAACAACCAGTTTAAAAAGCAATTATTAATTATAACATGAAACGTCTATAAATTATAACATTAAATGATCATCAATAAAAATACAAAATATTCCATTACTCTTAATTAACAATTTGATGAAAATTTTAATTGAATTATAAAAAGTAGCCAACATCTGTTCCTTTGTTTTTTTTCCCGTTCTACACGAGTATCAAGAACTACAAGGTTCATTAACATATTCATTTTCTACACCTGCCTTTATTTCCATATAAATTTACACTTAATAAAATTAGTAATTTTGTATAATCACCCATTTAAATATTCTGTTTTTAATTTACCCACTATCTACCTTTCATTAGGCAAAGAAACGTGTGACCCATTGCTAAGATGAATCACTCACCTTTCATAAATGATTCCTCATACCATTAAATAGAGTCTTACTTTATTTTTGTTGCTTTCACAATAAATCATAAAATTTTGGCAAATTGGTAAAATTATAGACATTTTTTCTTAAAATAATAAAAAAGAATGAAGCAATTTTACGATGGAAAAAATTTAGGGTTTAATCAAGCGATGGTGCGCAAAAAATTCCATCAATATCATAAATCTCTCAAACCTTTGATTGAAACGAAAATTTTGATCTTGGCGGCATCACAATTTTGTGAAGATTTATTGCAACTGATCTTGTCATATTCTTGGGTAGGAAGAAATTATTATTTTTTTTTCCTTAAGGTTAAATTGCAATGGAAGAAAAATAATTGCAATACTTTAAGCAAACTATTAAATTCTTTATGGAAAATTCGACTTAAAATGAAGCCAACTATGTTATCGAACACATACATAATTAGATACTATTCCATTTATATATTCTGGTGTTGGTAGATTCAAGAACCAAAAGTTAAGAGTTTCTGTATTTCTAAAGATAGTATCAATCAAGATAAGAACAAATATATTTTTAAAGAGTACATAAACATTTAGCGTTTGAAGCAAAACTGTGAAGTATATGTATCACGAAAAGAGAGTGAACGAGTGAACTACTTTTAAAGAACACTTTATTGAAGTGAGTAAGTGAAGTAACTCAGTCATTTTGGTGAACTGCAGTTCAATTTGAAAAATTTAAAACGAATGAAGGGAGAACGAAGCCTAACAGCGTGAACTGTCTCTCTTCTCACAGACAGACAACCAACCAATCTTCTCGTTTCACCCGTCTCCGTGTCCCACAAAAACAGACAGCGAAGACTGAACTTAATTCTTCACAAAGTAACAGCTCTTCTCTCTCTGTGGTTTATCATATATTTCATTCATATTCATTTCATATGCGTGTAGTATTTTGCATACGCGGTGCGAGAAGAATACCATGACATTCCATTATAAGAAAAAGTAGCTGTTTCTGTATTCATCGCTATTCTTCCCTTTTCCAAACTCACAAGCATAACTGAAACTGACTGACTTGTGAAAACGGCTGTTTAGAGAAGCCAACCCACATACACCAGCGCAATTGAACAACTGACTGACTACTGAACGGCTGGTGAGAGAAGAGAAAAGATCAAATGAACAGTTCAATTGAAGTACTTCACTGAACTATTTCCTTAAAGTGAATGACTAGTTGAGAAGTATTTCACTGAACTTTTTATTTAAAGTGAACTACTAGTTGAGAAGTACTTCACTGAAATGAACTATTTTACGCATCTTGAAGGCCCGTGATTCGCGAAACTGATACTTTGACCAGGTACTTTTAATTTTATCAACTATTCGAATTGTTCGAAGCAATTTATACTTTGAAAGAAAATTTGTCGTATATTTGTTGACCGAAATTTGTCAATATAATGTCGCCAACTTGATTTCGGTATGTGACTGCCCATGAGAACATAGCTACACTTAGACCCAAAAAGGTCCGTTGTGTTAGAATCATTGAAGCCTGTAATGAAGAGTTGGGTTCTCGCAACTTCCGTTGCGGCAAAGTCACTGAGACTGTTGAAGAAGAAGGCTTCTAAGGGAGCATCCCTCCTCTAGGAGCCTACTTCTTAAGCTAGAAAAATTAAATTCGGTTTGTCTATACAGGTCGAAAATACAATTTTTAAGGGAGCGATGAAGCATGGGAGTGGGGGGATAAGCATTTTAAATGTTGGTTTCTGTAACATAGGAACTGCTTATGGTAGGAAGTTGAAACTTGGAATATCTATAGAGCCATTTGCAACAAAAAAGATGTCGACTCAATTTATCTACTAAAAACATTTGACCCTAATATTTCAAAGGGTTTGGAAGCTGCGAGCCTTCACACGAAGGGTACTAGATTCGGAGTTTACGCCAGGCATGCGGACATATCCCTTTTTTTGCTTTTTGGAAATCTATTTTCCCCGAACATGAAAATACAGAAAGTTTGAGGGTAGTAAATTCTTTTCAAAATTTGAAGTCGATTACAATACTTTATTACAAAAATAATAAATTCAAATAAATAATAAAAATTATTTGTTATCAGATTTATCGAAATCACAAATGCAATCCTTACCTGAATCTCTCACCGTCTTCAATTTACATTTCATTACACATCTAAACCGGAAAATCAATTCGGTTTAATGTTGTATACAATTTTCGGATGCAACGTTTCGAGAAGATTTCTTCCTTTTTAAAAATTTAGCTACGGAGCTCGGATTAATTTTCGAGTGATTTTTTCAAGTGGCCAGGATATTCTCACAAGGATTTTCGATGGCTCAACTTAAAAGTGGCCTCCTACTATCTGCGGATTACGAGAAAAGGCTTTCGGCGTTGTTTTCTTTTGCTATTTGCGAAGTGATTAAAAGGATGAACAAGAAATTGGATTATACTTTCGGTAGATTGATAGGTTGATCGATTTTCCGTATTTTCGATGGTTCTGATTTCATGGAATTTTCTATTACAAAGTAGTTCATTGAATTGATGGTTATCACGGTCATTGAACAGAAAATGCAACAATCGAAAAACAATTGATATCAAAAGGAATTATTGCGGTCACGAACTTGATATGGAAGAATTGAATTCAATATCATCCCATCCAAATGAAAAATGAAACATCGGACAACTACTCCCGCTCTCTCTATAATTTCCAATGGAAATTAAATGAAAAGAAACGACCATCGTAAGACGGGTGTATATTATTTTCAATTCACATGTCGTTACTTTTGTGCACAGCACAAACCCTAAGAAGGAAAATTACTTTTTTAACCCAATAATAATCTATGGTTACTTTGAGCGGTTTGCTGAAAAGTACAAAATCCTGATAACCGCGGGCTTAGTTCACTATCACGAAAACGCTTTTGTTTCAGTTCAGGCGTATTATTCCAAGCAGTTCGGTATACGTTTTGTCGAGCTTATCAAAACCGATCAAAAAGATACTTTTCAGTAAGGGGGTAAAGTATAGTAGATATTATGATGCGGAGCCGCATAAGAAAAAGATGGTCAAATTGTACTTCATCCGTTACACTTCTTAATATTCATTATAAGTAACCAGCAGACTGTCGACCTATAGGTACCTACCTGTAATTCTTTAAGTGCATTTTGTTCAAATTAATGAATATACCTATGGTCAGTTTTTATGGAAAGTCGAATTCGTAATAATGGTGGTTCTTGCTGTTCGGGCACGTTGTTGTAATGCCTTTTGGTGAGAAACCATTACAAGACAGTTGCAATTCATGTGGGCAGCTGTCTTAGTAATTTCAAGTCACAATCTTCCATGGTAGCGCTATAATTTACTCAATCATTTATTGAATTTATTTATAAAAAAAAAAGATTCAGGCAATTACTTTTATCAGATTGTCCTAAACTCGTATAATATTGTTACAAAATAAAGAGTAAATTAGGGATACTAATTTGAAAGAGGTGGCTGCCACATCGCGAGAGCTGAAGGTATATATCTCGAGCAACATGCTTCATATCTCATATCTCCTTTCATGTACCAGCTTGGAATCTTACTTTATTATTTAAAAAGAAAACTTAAACGAATGCGACGTGCATAAAAATCTAAAACCTGTTGAAATTTTAGTTTAAATTTTGTTTAGTGTGCAGAATGGGTGGAACCTTTTAATTAGAACCTGTGGGTGGCCCCTCCCTTTTGAGAATTTTAGACGGAACATATAGGTTTTTATCTTTTAGGACGGGATCACTTCGCCGAATCATCCACTCTATTCAATGCTCACTGCCGAAATTGCCAGGACGTGAGCGAGAAATAATCTCTTTTTTACTTACTTAGCGGATGTCTAGCAATATCCAGAGCCTGAGAACAAGCATTAGGCAGTCAAGAGCAAGCACTAGGAAGACTATAACAACACAAACAAGCACTTGGCAGACGACAGCAAGGAGATCTCGGAGGAGAAAATTACGGAGTTAATAGTCGTCCTAAACAGTACAGGGTGGATATAAGTTAACTTTTATCTCCCACATCTTCAAGATTCATAGCGATCTCTAATACCCGGGACAAACGGGCATCAAGAGATATGATGGAGCTACACTGGAACAAAACAATCAACCATGTTTTAGGAACGGCCTATGCTAGGAAGTTGAAATATAAAGTTCGTATAGAAGTATATATAAAACTGAAGTAATTTACGATCGATTTGCTAAAAAGCTAACATCGAGATATTCTAAACTTCATATCTCCTGAACCGTTTATGCCTCAAGTTTAAAACTTATTGATGGTTTCAAGGCATATGTAACGCTCTTGGAGAGATCCGGTTTGCTGCTTAGTCGTTGTGTTTTCAAGTCATTAATTTGCTCTGCTATCACGCCTATTGTGGAGAGAGACTCTTGATCAGCAAGCCATTGTGTCGGCCATTTCGTAGCCGCTGTAATCCGGAATCCAAACGAGGTTAACTCTGTTCTGATTTCCGAGTTCAGGTAATACCAAACAAGTTTGGAGTATATTAGCACTATATGCAAAGCCGATATTCCTACACGCTTAAAAAGTGTTTAAAACTAAACAGATTTTACAATAATTATTGTGGTATTCTTCTGTGTAAAATTACCTTACTAGTCTAAACTACAACAGTTATGGCAGTAAACCATTCGGAAGGTTGTAGAAATACACTGTTTTAGTAATATTAAATTAAAACGATTGGTTTTAGTTAAAATTTACAATAATTTTGTGTAATATTAGTTTATGGATGTGTAAGCAGTAACTGAAAAATAATCAATTTTTCCGTAAATATACTACTTCTGTGTAAATTTACTAATATTTCAGTAATAATAATCAAAAATTTGTGTAATCATGAAAAATATTAACAAGAAAGCGATAGAGCTTCAGTTGTTATACAGACGGTTTATTTGTTTTTTACCCTGACTTAAAGAAGTATCATTTTTTTCAATACGACAGTGATACCACAATAGGTCGCTTATTAAAAAAAAAGTTAAGAATAAAAAAAATATTTGTGTACATAGATTCAATACTTTTTAATTTTAATTACAAACTTAAATTTATATTATTACTTAATTACGAATATATTCTTCATTTAATTCTACAAATTGCGTTTAATTATGAAATCTATTCTTCTGGATGTTAAAAAAATTTGTGAATTTGCATTGTGGAATGTTATTGGAAACCCTTTCAACTGATGTGGACTTTATTTATTGCAACGAAACTAATAAACTATTCCTATAATTATTGATTTGCGCTTTGGATAGCGGAACAAGTATGTGCTACAGTTTGTTGGCAGATTTCAGTGTAAAACAACTCCAGTGCCAAGATAGATAGATTGGAAATAGGGGTTGGTATGGTTAACCTCTGTCACTGCAGCCACAGTTGGGCTTATTGTGACCTCCCCCCGGTTTGACTATGATTCCTCTTCGATCACTGCGCTTTCAATGAAGCCTAGTATTTTGCGAAGAGGAATGGTCAGGAATTCCGATGGGTTCATGAAACCCTGACCGAAGTGACGAAGCCTTTTGCGAGTTCAACCCTCACATTCACAGAGGATATGCTCTGGTGTTTCGTCTTCGTCATTGTATATTCTGCAAATTTTAGTCTCAGAGAGACCAATCCTGTTGAGATGCTTCCTCATGTGACAATGTCCAGTCAGAGCTCCCACTAGGGTTCGGGTCTGATATCTGCTTAATTTTAGATAATCAGATGTTCTTTTTTCCGAGTGTTTTGGCATAAAAAGCTTTGAGTGCCTGTTGCCCGGTGCCAAGTCCCAGTGAATGGCACTTTGCGATTTTTGCCACATTCGGATGTATATTCTGTCTGTGCTTAATGGTATCCCACAGAATGGATATGGTCCCATGAAGTCAGCTTCTGAACCTTTCCTAGCCATTAAGTCGGCCATTTCATTACCTTTATAGTCTCCAGTGCCAAACAAAAGCAAGAAAACTATAGTGTAAAGTACGACTTTCCACTAGTAATTTCACTTCAAAAATTTGCTTAAAAGTACACTACTTTTGTTCAAAAATCAACAAGTTTACAAGTTGGGGTAGTAATTTTACAACATTTCTAGTGTACAAAAAACTTTAACCAATTTTACACTATAACTTATTTATTTTTATACATCAATAGAGTATTAGACACAAAAAATTAGTATTTTTACTATAGGGAGAAATTTACTATAATTATTGTTGGCATTTAGTTGCCTACAATAATTATGGTGAAATTCAATAAATTTTTCTTAAAGTGTACTTTGGTGTCCGATAGCATGCATATGGCATGGTTTTTGTAACCCTGTTTGATATTTTGTCTATTGCAAAGTTCAATAGTATGAGTCTCCTCCTGGAAGACAGTGGATGTTATGTGCATGCTTGAGTAGAATTTAACATTTGGGCGATCTATTTAAATTCTTCATCCTACACCTTCATCAGTTTTGGATCCGTCTGTTTATCAGGTTGTGGATTCCGGTTTTGCAGTGGGTTTGCTTGTAACCCAATCCTCTCTCTCAAGAGATATCGCTACCATGGGGTCCTTGTTGAGCTCCTCGGCAAGAGAGCCGTAAGCTGTTTTTCATTTAGAACCAAAAAAAATTTAACTTGTGACATGGGTAATACAAAATTTAATCTACCTATCATAATTGATTTGAGAGACCTCGTAATTAAAAGATGTTACCTGCCATTCAAAAAATTAATTATTGATGCTAGTATACCTGAAAGAAATTGCCAAGTTTCAAATCAGTAGCATGAAAAAATCAGGCGATATGCATTTTTGAATGCCTCAATTCCAGCTTTCCAGCGCCTACATTCAAATCAAAAAATTTTTCGCAAATGGCTCCGCAATCGTACATCTGTATAAGTTAGAAATTTCAACTTGCTGTCATAAACCATTCCTGAGATATTAAAAAATAACATTTTTCATCTATGGTGCTTCCCATCTCCTTCATTATTTTTTGATTTTCAGCCTTCAAAGGGGTGGACCATTCACATTAAAGGGCGCTTTATACAAACATTTAAACCAAGTAGTCGATACTTCAAACATAAAAATATAAACCTTTAAAAAAATATGACAACAGTTTGGGTGCAACTTGTTAATATTGAATCTAATAGCTCAAACAGTTTGATAACAATGATCCTGGAAACGTGTCTGCGTACGGCGGACTGACGGACTGGATTTTTTTTGAGGCCTACTAGTCCTAAAAAGGGAAAATACTAAACACTAGAAGCAAGTGTTTAAAACTAAACTAAATTTTTGTTTTAAGTCGACCACAATACTTTATCATTGAAGTAATTAAGGAAAACTTCTTATGGAGGGATTTTTCTTCTGAAGGGATAAAGTGATTTGAACGACCTTTTCGGCCTGATTAGGATGTTTCTTTTTTGGCTTGATAAGGTTAACTACGATCTTAGTTGAATCGAAAAATAACTTGACTAATCAAACAAGGTTATTATTTACAGTGTCACCAAAAGTTTCAAGTTCTCCCTATTGTCGTTACGAGGTTCGTTCCTACTCCAATAATACAAAAATTCTACGTTTCGAAAGCAGATTACGCAAGATGGTGAAATTTCCGTATTTAGTTAAGGTGACTCGTCCTATTTTCAACTAAGAAAATTTTAAACTAAACAATAATCACAACATTTAATGGTCCACTTTTATCTTTCACTTTTCGGATCCACTTTCTGAGTAAAACTGAGAGAACAAGAATAGGCGACGACGTTCCCGTTCCTTGGGCGTACCACCCCAAAAAACTAAGATAATCACGACAAGCTAAGTTACTTCCTTTCTAATAAAATAAGAAAGGTAGAAAGTACAATGAAATTGAAAAAGGACGACAAGAACAACAGTACGAAAAACAATTCCTTAATTCTTTGTGAGCTCACTTAACTCGAACTGTAATTTCTTCTTTCTGAAGTATTTTCTTCATTTCAGCTTTTTTTTCTTGTATTTCGGAAAGTTGCTTGACGAAGTGTTGCGACCTTCTACTGCCCCGCAGGGTAATAAAAATGAAATTGAAGGGATGAGTTGAAAATTTAATTAGAGTTAGGAAAATTTTCGTGTTTCATGTTTCGACGGACTTTTTCTTATGTTCCCCGAATAATGTTGTGGGTTAGGTCTCCATTTTATAGAAATTTTCTTTTATACGAATTACAGAATTTAATTAGGTTAATTTGCGGAATAAAAATGAAATTAGGAACTTATATTATTTATTTTTTTGGTAGGTAATTGCTTTTGATAAATCAACATTTATATATGATGGGATGAAATTCTTGTAAGAATAGATTTATGATCAGGGGCGTACTGAGAGGAAGGATGACAGCCCTCCTCTCATTGGCATACATTAAACAAACTCGCCTGTATTTATTAAAAATTACCACCAAAGCTCAGAAAATGTCAAATTTTACACGGTAAACCTACTGATGTATAAATGGTTTAAAGGTACATTAACCTTTTTCGAACATGCATAATGCCACAAAGAATAATTCTAAAAAAACTAAACTTGTTATTATAACGCTCGAAATAGCCTTGAATTTTTTGGCTTCCATTCACTCATTACTGACCTGATTTTAATTTTGTGTGGATTTTCGGGCAGCTGCTGAGCTCCCCTTTTGTTTGGTGTGTCACTTTTGAAAATCGAAAAAATTCATTTTCTTAAAAAATGGCAAGTACCTATCACTAGGCAAATTTAAGATCAATTTTACTTTATTATTTTAATGTATTGTTATCGATTTTTAAAAAAAAAAATTTCTACCCTGAAGAATTGTGGGGGAAGCGTTTTAGACAGAAAATTTTGGTTTCTAGATCTCAATACCCGCTTACGCTAAAAGGCTGGAGACTTGGAATTTATATAGATCATCGGCCTTATGGCTAAGATCAAAGTGTAGTATCTGTTCTTATCAGCTTAACATCTGATAGATCAACAAATGTTAAAGAAGACGACATGGGTAGATACTGTCACTCCATAATTCCAATGATCTCAATACATGCATGGTTCCAAAGGCTGGTGGTAGGACCTAGCCGCTCAATGGTAGTTCTTTTTTCTCGACTCATGGCTAATCACAATGGCCTCAATACCAACTTGAACCGACTAGGAATTACTGCAAGCCCACTGTGCGCTTATTGCAACCAATACGAGACTGCCGATCATGTCTTTTGGTCATGTTCCAAATACCCCTTTAGAACTACACTTCCTGCATCTCTGGCGACTTTAGGCTTCACTCCTCCTCTGTTTATACTGGACATCATCGCAGTCTATATCATGCAAAATAATTGTGACATTGTTACGTGATTAGGAGGTTTTTCGTGATTTGGTATTGGGCCATTACATGAAATCGGAACTGCATTTGTAGGTGATTGTATAAAAAGTCTATGGAAGTGAAAACCAATCTGATATCTTATCAATCGTAAGAAATATATCGAAAGCCTTACGTCCTCTTGGAGTTGAATATCTAAAAATACTGAAATCAACTTTTAATGATTATGTAGGAAGTTAAACTGAATTCGATATCACATCAGAAATAAGAAATATATAGGAATTTGTGAAAACATATGCAACCCCCTTGCACACTCTTTGGGGTTGAATATCCAAAAATCCTGAAATGAGTTTTCAGATATAAAGAAAGCCCGAGGAAGTGAAAACCGCTTTCCGAACTTTTTTTTAGGTTTTCAGTCACATAGTAACCTACACCGCGTCTCAGAATTGAACGCATTCCGAACTTCTACCGAAAAAATAATAAAGTTGCGCCCAGATTTTGGCAGATTTTTTTTAAAGTTCTTCGATTTTGACAAGTGACCACTTTAATTAAAGGTTTTCGACGTTTTCGGCCACCATTCACCCATTTTTGATCCGATTTTAATTTTGTTTGGATTTTTGAGCATCTGTTACGCTCCCCTTTCCTTTGCGGTGAAAAATCGGAAACCGAAAATTGGACTTTTTAAAAAAATTCCATGACCCCTTGGCAAATTTTAGGGCAATATTTCCAAATTCTCTCACAATTATCAGATTTTGACAAGTGACCACTTAAATTAAAGGTGCTGGCGCCTCCTTTTCAAATCCGATTTCAAAAAATTTAAAATTTTCGGGCAGGAAAGGCAAAAGTGAGTTGCAAATTTAGAATTTTTTTTAACGTTTTTGCTACTATTCCATCATTTCTCATCTGATTTTAATTTTGTGTGCATTTTCGGGTAGCTATTGAGCTCCCCTTTCGTTTGATATGTCACTTTCGAAATTCGAAAAAATTAATTTTCTTATAAAATTGCAACTTTAAAATCAATTTTTTACAGTACTACGATTTTGACAAGTAACCCCTTAAGTTAAAGGTGCTGGCGCCTCCTTTCCAAATCCGCGAACAGATTTAAAAAAGTCTTTAATTTGCGACCAGGAGAGGCAAAAGAAGTGTTGCAAAATTTTGAATTTTTTTTTCCGATGTTTTTCAAAGTAGCAAATTTTGAATTAATTTCAACGTTTTTGGCTACCATTCCCTTATTTCTGACCTGATTTTAATTTTGTGTAGATTTTTGGGCAGCTGTTGAACTCCCTTTTCGTCTGATGTGTCACTTTTGAAAATCGAAAAAAATTATTTTCTTAAAAAATGGCAAGAGAGTACGTACCCCTTGGCAATTTTAAGATCAATATTTTCAGAAAGCTTCGATTTTGACAAGTGACTCCTTACATATAAGGTGCTGGCGCCTCCTTTTCAAATCCGCAAAGAGATTTGAAAAATTTTAAAATTTGCGGCCAGGAAAAGAAGAATTGGGAATTCCGGGTGAAATAGGAACAGCCTAAGTGGAAATTAATATATTTTTTAAGGTACGCATCGCCTCTCCGCCACAGCTAGTCCCAAGCCCGGTTCAGAAAGGCGGAGAGAGCATATATAGTTAACCTGAATGGCCTGTAACACCAGTGCGTCACAGAAAATAGGCAAAAAGTATGATATAGTTGGACTCGCAGGTGGGGGAACTCCAATATGTCATAGTCCGGGGTGTAATAAGTAAATAGGACTGGTCCTTCAAGTTGGGGATTGGGCGAAGCGCCGACAAAGCATCAACGGAAACCTGAAGAACAGCCTCGGAAAGGATTGTCTAAACGGCAACGATTCAGGACGCTAGGGCCCGATTTGGGCTGTCGCGCCATTTATGACGATCGCCTCTTCATAATTTTTACTAGGGCATTTTACAAATAAGGAACATCAACTGCAATATAAAAAATGTACAGTAAATAAAGTCTTTCATGACCACAGACATTAAAATCCAATTGAGGATAATCCATTCCAAATGACTCGTATTAATTCCGGGTCATTTGAAAATTTCTTTGTAAAATCATTACGTCTTCACGAGCCGGCAGTAGTAGGGTTTCAGCTCTTAAGTATCCTATGAATTAAATTTAATCTAAATTCCAGGGAATTCGAATAAAGCAAAACTAATTGAAAGAAAATTCAAATCTACTACACTTGAGCATACCTAGTACCCATCTATTTGTACTTTCCCGCATAAAAAACATGTCGAGGGAGAGAAAAGTGGCTAAAGCTTAACCGCGTATCGAGTATGTTATATATGTCTCAACATGAAAGCCTGATTGGATACACCTTACCATTATGTTATTATTGCGGAGTGTGTACTTAATATGGGCTATGCTGCATGCCTTAAATATCTTCTTGTTGCACGCAAGCTCGTGCTGGTTTCAGGCAACGAAATAATTTTTCTGCAAAATACGGAGTACGACTTTTGCCAGTGCAAAAATCTATATGTGCTGTTTTTTGTGCTTCAAGTCTATAATCGAGGAGTATAGGAAATTAGAAGGTAACGAGTAAAGAAATTTGTCCAAAAAAAACGAAGTCTTGAAGTCATTTAAAATAGATTTGTCTGTCACGCTTTCCGCACTGCGCAGTCAATTTTATAAATGTGGCTTCAACAAGGACGTTTTCATTCGATACTCTTTTGAAGGCGGTATTTTATTTGGACATTTAAACCCGTTTGCCCTGTCCCTTTATGTCTGTATCTAAAATAATAAATCATTTTTCTCCTTAACGATTCGTACAATCCGCAATAATGACATCCCTGCCATATACCAACAACCCCACAATGAAACAAACCCCGCTAATTGCCACTTGAAGAAATCAACAAATCGCTTAAGAAACCACAACAATAAACGATACGATACCGCCGCATTAGGGCCACTAAAAATCTCGGAAATCAACCCAAACGAATTGTGGGTGTTGAAGATGCAGTTTTTCAAAGATCGTGGAAAAATTTACGCGACTCGAACCGCCACATTACATACTCGTACGAGTTTGGATACAACTCAAATGCAGACATATGTGATTATAATTATTATGTTTGAGGATCATATCTGGTGGAGGTATTTTCGGTACGAGTATGATACAAAACGCGATAGATGATACCTTAACCTTAGACTGTACGATCGAAACGAAACGCTTTGTTCTTCGTGTCGAGCACGGAAAAAGAGTTAAGGCATATTTTGAGGATCATCTAAATTAGAGGGTCCCGCAACCGGACAGTCCGTCTTTTTTCTCTACATTAAATGATTATACGTTATAGCGCGCGATTCTGCATCAGGAATAAGGAAAAAAACCTACGAAAATAGTTCATCATAAGGTACTTGCGCTTGCGCGGTATTGACCCAAGTTTATATGATTAATAGAGGTCGTAGTGTTTAGTTTATCATTATAAATCTCTGATCTTGATTTTTTCTTACAAAACCTTCGTTTTGTTAATCGTTTTTTAAGAAGAATGAGTTCTTCGTGTAGTACTGGTCGGGGTTTGCACGAGATATTGCGGCAGGCGCCAATAACGAAAAGGTGAGGGTCATCTTAAAAAACGATGTCGTTTACACCTATCAATTACATAAGTTTTTTCTTATTGTATTGGTAATGGATTGTTTATATTGATATGGTCTTTTAATGATGTCAATGATTAAGAATGTTGTGGTTGATGAGGTAATTCATTAAGTAGTGAATGGTCGGAACATTAGTTCGCATAGGAGGTAGCTACCTAGGTGCAATGCAAATGATTAATTAAAGACTGACTCAGTCAGATCAGTGAAAATGGAAAAGTTTATATTTTTACTTTATTATTTCAATAATACAGTAATGTTATCGATTTTTAAAAAAAAAAAATTTGCTACCTCAAAATTTTTTTTTCACGTTTCATGACGAGTAGACACGAAAAAAGCAAAAAAAAATTTCAGTCCGTCTGTCCGCCGTACGCCGTACGTCTACCGGTGTACGCAAAATTGTTTGAAGGCTCGTAGCACCCAAACCCTACAAGCTATTTAGTTGAATTTAGGTAGGCCCCCTAAAGTGACCAACATTGGAGGGGTGGGGGTGTGAGGGGGGAGGAGGGGGAAGTGTTTTAGACGGAAAATTTTGGTTTCTAGATCTCAGCAACCGCTTATGCTAGGAGACTGAAATTTGGAATTTATATAGAGCTTCGGTAGTGGACCCATTTGCAAAAAAATTGCCGATATAGGTGAAGGGGTTCGGGAGAGGGGGGAAAAATAATGCGTCCAAAACGCAAAAATGGTGAGATCGACACATTCTAAAATCCATATCTCCTAAACGGTCAATGTCACAAAATAGAAACTTAATGAATATCTGTAGGTATACTAGGACAATAGATCGGAAACAAAAATTTGAGTGGGGCAGTGGCGTACGGAGGTGGGGGGTGAAAAACTTTAGATTACGATATCTCATGAACCAATTTTACTAGATAAATAAAATTTGGTTTCTGTATAAAGGTTGACAAATGAAGTTTGCTGAAAGCCAAAATTTTCAAGGGGCAGTACAGCATGAAAGTGGAGGGGATAAGAATTTTTCAAAAAAATCACGTCTCATATCTCAAGAACAGTGTAAGATTGATGCTTAACATTTTTACCAAAAGTAGGCCTAATAGACCCCTAGCGGAAAACAATATTTAGGAAGTCAGGGTGTGGAGGGTGAGGCTGGGGGAGGGTGAAAAGGAAAAAGTTCGATTTTAATATCTCGACAGCCAATAATGATATAAAGCTGAAACTTGGTATTTGGATAGAGCTATATTAGTAGCATCTTGGAAAAATATAACTGTTTATAGGGGTAGTATGGTACAGGGGTGGGGGGTGTTTTTCCTATCTATAGAACGGCTTATGCTACAAAGTTGAAACTTGGTACGTTTATGTAAATCAACTAGAAAACTAATTTAAATAAAAAAAAATTTCAAATTTCCATTGGCGTTCGGAGTTGGGGGGGGGCAAAATAAATGATCAGTGCAAATGGAATGCATATATTTTCACGGTTTTCGTCATATCTATTAGGTCTTCCCAAATATTGAATTAATTTTTTTTGTACGGTTTCTTCATATAAATACCTAAAAAGTGTTTTCAGGTTTTTTTTAAATTCGACTCCTAAGGGGGTGCGAAGGGGGTTGTATACTTTTTTACGAATTCTACTATATCCCCAGGTCTTATCAGATATTGAATATCTTTTCAGTTTCAAATGCTTGCGTAATAATCGCCTAAAACTTGTTTTTAAGTTTTTTCCTTTTTCAGCCCCTAAGAGAGTGGGTATAAACGGGTTGAACACGTTTTCACGAGTTCCGTCATTTCTTTTAGAAGTGATAAGAAATTGAATTGGTTCCTACTTTCTCGTGCTGTCTTCATATATATTTATTAACTCCTTTCAGGATTTTTGGATATTCAGCCCCCAAGTGGGTGTAAGAAGGTTGCATATCTGATGATATATCGAATTTATTTTTATTTCCTAAGGTTTTTTATATAAAAAAGCCAAAAAGTCAATTTTAGTATTTTAGATATTCAATCCTAATGGGTGTAAGGGGGTTGTATGCTTTTCAAAGTTTCGACATATTTCTTAGGTTCGATGAGATATTAGATCGCTTTTCATTTCCACAGATTTTTTATATAATCGCCTACAAACCCATTTCTCAATTTTTCGATATTCAACCCCCAAGGGTTTGTATATGTTTTCACAATTTTTGCCATTCCTTAGTTCTGATAAGATATAAAATTGATTATTACGGCCAACCAATTCACGATTTTTCGAATTTCCAGAACCAAGGGGGTGTGAACGGTTTGCTTACGTTTTCACAAATTTTTCAAAATCCCTCGTGTCTCATGAGATATCAAGTTGCTTCTTATGAAATCGTCTAAAAACCTGTTTCACAATTTTTTCGAAATTCAAACCCCAAGTAGAAGTAATGGGTTTGTATACGTTTTAACAAATCGTCATATTTCTTAATTCTGATAAGGCATCAAATTCGTTTTTGCTTCTATGGGCTTTTAGTGTACATAATATACCGAAATTCGAATAGTCTACACGTACTGTTTCAATGTTTAATCGGCTAAAAATCTCTATTTTAAATATTTTTATATTAAAAACAAAAATAATTTTCCAAGAAATCTAATAATAATGAAGCAACTCATGATACACTCCGACTTTGACCGCTCCCGAACTTTGACCCGAAAAATAATAAAGTTTCGCCCAGACCATTGGCAAATTTTTTGAATTAGCATTCGAATAATTGTGTACTTTGAAAAAGCATTTGAGGTATCTAGAGGGTTATTCAATAGGTACATAACAATTTTGTTTTTTAATACAAGCCAACCTTTAAACATTTTTGCTGGTCTGTCAATGTCTAAACGTCAGTCAAGCTTTTTATTTTTATCGTAGTGAAGTTTAGGAACGAGCAACGTTTGGAAATTATCTCAATTATTCTGTGTTTTATTTAAATACGAAATTATTATGTTCCTATTGAATAACCCTAGCGTATTTTAATATGGTTAAATCTATAAAAAATCACTGGCTATTAAAAATATCAGTCAATGCGTTACGTAGTTCTTCAGACAAATAAAAAAATTGCCAACAGTGTGGGCACAACTTTATTACTTGTTGGATAAAAGTCCGGAACGTGTTTGATGCTGAGATTGGTTCACCAAATCAACCCACCAACAAATTTTCAACTTAACATCTCAATGGGTTTGTGAGCAATGGGTTCGTGAGCTACGGTTTTACGTATGGTGTACGGCGGACAGACACATATTTTTTGGTTTTTTTTTGGGGTTTACTAGTCCTAAAACGTGAAAATACAAAATTTCGGGGTAGCAACATTTTTGGAAATTTCAGATCGATTTTATTATTAAAAAATAATAACTAGTAAAATTTGCCAACAGTCTGACCCAATTTTATTATTTTAGGGGACAAACTCCGAATGGTGGTTAAAGTCATGGTGGGACAAAAAAGCCTACGCCACTGTCAACCATAAAACTCAATTTGGTTTTTGGGTCATAGTCGGGAACGTGGATATAGTCGAAATGTAAAGAACCCGCTCCGAATGTTGTACCTTAAGGACTTTGAAATTTTGTATGCTTTGGTTTTCGAATAGTTGCAGTTTAAGGTATGAATATAAAAAAGTTCACATGAGATAAAATTGAAATCCTGTAAAAATATCATCACACAATTTACGTAACTCACTATAGCCCAAGAAATCGTTTATCCACGAAGTTGAAATTTCATACAAATTAGTTTTAAGTAAAAACAAAGTTCGAGCTTATTAATCAGTAAAATTATATTACTCCTTCGAGTAGCTCTCATAAAATCATCATTAATACGCGTGTGTAATAATGCTGACCAATAACTTCAAAACGACTTAAGCTACTATATTACTTTGAAATTTGTATCTCTCCCTTTTCCAATAGGTGGATCTAAAGTAACAATTATAAGGAAAGTCTCATTAGTCCTTTGTTTAGCTGCCATACAAATATCTTGTACAAGTGTCTTTATTCAATTTACGGAACTCTAAGACTCAAGAAATCGTTTATCCACGAAGTTGAAATTTTTTACAAAATAGTTTTTAAGTGAAAACAAAGTACAATTTTACTAGTCAACGAAATCTTTCCACTCCTTTGGGTAGCTCCCACACATAAATTCCTTAAGACACGTGTTCAACAATATTTTGCGATAACTTTTGAACGACTCAAGGTAAATTTTGAAATTTTTTACACATTAATTTTTAAATGGTTCCAGGTAAAAGTATAAATATGCTAGAAATCGAGTGAGTCCTTCCTGCACATCCATGTGAAAGACCTCAAAAAAAATAATTACTTTCGGTGACTTACCCAGTTCCCGATATGAAATTCATCTCTGATGGTATTGCCTTTTACTTTCGAGTAGCAACCAAACGAAAGTCGTTAGAAAATAACAAACTACATGCGCACTCCTTATTCTCTCTCCTGTATAAGTCTAACTTCAGTATTTCATTTAGAGTATCATACGATTGGCTAAAGCTAGTATTACACTGTATGCCACGCTGCCAAATATTTGACCGAATTTGATGTCAAATATCTATTTGACCCGCTGACCGGTTGCGATATTACACTATGACACGTTTGACAGCAATTGTCAAATTTTCTCTTCTCTGTCAAATAGTAAAACATTGGTGTATTATATTCCACTGTATGCCACCCCGAGAACCAAATTTTGTCAGTTACTGCAATTTGTTCAGATCTAGATTGATGAGTTGTGGCTTTATTCTTGAGTTTACAACTCTGTTCAGATTGGTTAACGAGACGTAAGTTGATTCAACAAAAAATAGGAGTGTAATAAGAAAAGTTATTTTTTTAATGTTTGTAGTTATTGGTGCAGGCGCAACTTCATTATAATATTTTATGGGTAGAAGTCCGAAACGTGTTTAATGCTGAGATGCGGTGTAGGTAGCTATGGACAACCTAAAAAAATAACGTTCCTAATAACCTCCTGGTTATTCCTTAGGTTATCCGTACACCGCATCTCAGCATTAAACACGTTTCGGACTTCTACCCAAAAAATAATAAAGTTGCGCCCAGACTGTTAACCGATTTTTTTTTTCTAGTTTTAATTACTAAAGTAGCGCATCTACATATAGGTACTAAGTTTCAACTTTCTACCATAAGCCGATTCTGAGATATAAAAAACCACCCCCCATCCCCGTACTTTGCTACCCCTATCAAAAATTTATTTTTCTGGGATGTCTCTATAGTAGCTCTATACAGTTTTAAATTTTTAGCTTTCTATTCTTTGCGGCTTTCAAAAAATTAAAATCAGAGTCTTTTCAATTCCACCCCAAAATTTTGTTCTCCGCTAAAGGTCTTCTGGTCCTAACTCCTGTAAAAATTTCAAGATCGTATCTGATACGGTTCATGAGATATATTAATTTAATTTTTTGAAAAATGACTGTCCCCCACCTTCCACGCTTCACCTCCAATTTTATCTTCCTGGCATAATAGAGTAGCAAAATATTGTAATTCAAAGTTTTTCACCTCCCCACCACCATACCTCGCCACCCCCCTTAAAAATGTTAACCCTTGTCTAATCTCCTAGTATCTCTTAAGGCAACTACAAAGTTTGAGCTATCTAACTTCAATCCTTCAGGAGATATAGATTTTAGAATGTTTCAATCCCAGCTTTCAAGCGTTTTGGACGCATTGTTTCCCCCCCCCCCACTCGCACACCCCTCAACACCTATCGAACATTTTTTTTGCAAATAGGTCCACTATCACAGTACTACATAAGTTCCAACTTTCAGCCTCCTAGCATGAGCGGTTTCTGAGATTTAGACACCAAAATGTTTCATATAAAACGCTCCCCCCTCCTCCCCCGGCCTTACACCCCCACCCTGCCAATAGATACCACTCGTAGGGTTCACCCATTCTACCTATCATACAAATTTCAACTTAATATCTCAAGGGGCTTTTGAGCTACGCACCTTCAAATGGTTTTGCATAAGGCGTACGGCGTCTACGGCGGACAGACAGACATTTTTTTTTGCTTTTTTGGGGTTTACTAGTCCTAAAACGTGAAAATACAAAATTTTGAGTTTAGCAAATTTTTTTGAAATTTCAGATCGATAACATTTTTATTTTTTAATAATAAAGTAAAATGAACAATCGCAAACGGTCAAATGTTGTCAAATGGTGTCAGACGGTAAAATTAAATTTTGACGGACGGCATTTGACGATTATACTTGCTGACAGCATCTGTTAACAAGTTAATAGAAATAAAAAAAAAGGAATTGTGAAGAAAGGGGGTAATAAAACGTCAACAAGAGTGGTAATAAAAAGTTAAGGAGGGGGGGGGGTTGTACTTTCTCATGGATGTTTGAAAAATCAGATCTTAATTAGGGTTTCAACACGATGGTTTTTGGTAAACAATGTTCTTTTCAAATCGTACAGCATGTGACCATAGTGAAAACAGGTTGTATCTACCCAGCAGACCAATAAAGCGGAATGTTCTGATATCCTCGGAAAGTGCCGAGCTATTTCCGATATAGGGGAACGTGAGACAGAAGTTTCCGATGGATTTCATTCGGAAAATTTAAAGATAATTCCATGAGGAAAAGCAATAAGAATTTCATGGAATTGTCAGGCAGAATTTCAAAAGAGCTTACCGACATATGGACATATCGTGGAAAACTCTGCTTAAATTCCAAAATCCTTGTGCTGAGAAGTATATAATTAAAAATTATTCTAAAATAAAAAGTAATTCGCTGTTTTGTCCGGTGTGACCCAAAAAATGATCAGTAGGATCAGTAGAATTTTCGTACAATCGGTTATGATTGCAGAAAATTTTACAGACTCTATGTTTCTTTACACCAAACCTGATAAAAATGATCAAAGTTACATTTTAGTAAGCTTTCGGAAGGAGAAAAAGCTTTGGGAAATGCTCCGGACATTTCTCAAAGATTTCTGTAAGAAAAATCCCACGGAACAACGTCAACCTCGAAATATGGAAATCGCATGGATTTCTAGCCCGGAATTTCGACTATAGTTATAAAGAACTTTCCATCGGAATTCTGTCGGATTTCTGTGTTTTTGGTCTGCTGGGTAGCGTCTCGGTTAAAATTTTGCGGGTGTTTGTCTACATCAATTGCTTCCCTTACAATCCTTTCGTGGTAACTTCTTGTTTTGGCAAATATTTTAACGTTGTCAAAATCGATTGAAGAGTACTGGAATTGACCTGATTCTTCTGTGTACCTACTGCACTGACAGTTTAAAATGTAATGTGAAACATTTAAACCATTGCATTAAAGCAGTTTAAGCTCAAGCTTGTTAAATCTATTGGGCAATATATGAATTATGAAATATTACGCATTAATTAATAAATAAATACCTAAGTACCAAATTACTGGATTAATAAGTTGATGTTGCTTAGAAATGTAATATCAAATTTCAACTAGGTTCAGAAAGTCTATTTTAGTTGAAATTAATACCAAACCTTCAGCGTACCTGTCCCAAAAATATACTGCCCTAATTCCAATCAACCATTCACCAACAATGTCAATCAATCCGGCGTAAATAATTAGCCTATTACTTGATTCCATTATCTGCACCGACGCCCACTTATAACAACCTCTTGTTCGTAAAAAAATATTTAAAAGGCGCCCGGATCAGATCCTTAATATTTGTTCATTGGTAGTATGAGCACTGAGACCTATATGTGAAGTCCTTCTTGCGCGACTAAGCCAACATACCACGCATACTATGACGTTAAATCTATGGACATGTTAAAATCATTTGACAGGCACAGCAGGGAACGTGACCTCGGCCTAAGGTGGTGTGGTTTGGGGGGCTCACTTTTAATATCGTGTGTTTTATCAGCAAATACGGCACGTGACTATGTTTATCATAGCATCCATATTCCATGGTATGAAGACGGCATAAAAAGTATGAGAGGAATTTTTCTTCAGTTCGTTTTCCATTCTAAGCGTATAATGAAGTTCTCGATGTCGGTATTATAGTGAGGTATAAACATGGACCATGCGATCCCAAAGGGCGGATCTTCTTCTCGTTTTCGACACAGGAAAAACAAGCTAAAAAACGGATACATTACCGATGGTCACGTGTATATTGTTTGCCCGTACTCTTGATTAATTTAATGTGCGAGCAGAACGTGGATCATCTTAATTTGCCTCAAGTAGGCACTTGGTTTTCTCGGCCACATATTAACAGATTTTCGCCCGTACAATTCGTCTGAAGTACTTACACTGCTATGAAATCGAATTTCGAACATCTCGTCTGTACTCTGTACTTCTTATTATTAATTCATCTTCGCTACGTTTAGCAATTGCATTACTCAAAAAAGGCAATTTTGAGCAGAATTCATGCGTTATGACCGTCAATTACCGACCAATATTTTTGGTTGTCTCTACCCAAATTTGGCATTTTTTTTCCCCGAATAGAGTTTAACCCTTAGCTCCGATGCGTAGAAAATACAGAAATCGATATCTCTTCCATATGGCTGGATCCTAGATGGCGCTGTGATACAGTAGCTAAATATACCAACGTTTGCGATGAACTTTGGCTTTATGTTAGCAAGAGGGTTGATTTAATATGAATGGCGTTTCGTATTATACGCCTGTATCACCTTGCGTTTTTTTAAAAACTCTAGTGCCTTTCTGTATTTTCTTTGGATTTGAAAACAATAGACTTGAGAAATAATACAGAAAAATAGATGACATATGCAAAAATAATTAGACGAAGAGAATGGAAAAAAAATTATGCAAATACTTTGCATCCAAGACGTGTTTCATTCCGAGCCTTATAAGTGTCCGAGACGGTTGTTATGTTCAACGAAGTTTAGTCTTATGATATTTATTCTTATATTTATGTGTCGGCAAATAAATGTTTTTAGCGCACATAACTTCAAGTATACTAGGATTTTTTTGGAGTGTTTAAGAAGGACTTGGAAAATATTGTTTAATTTAAAATCAGTTTCTGTGCGAAAATAACAAGTAACTCAGGTTCATAGCGCGATAGTCCGCCATTAATCGGGCACAACTTCGCTATTTTGCGCAGATTGTCGTTAAGGGTGAAATGCTAATATTTAGGTTTTTTGGCGGATCTAAACCTTGCTGTCGGATGCGACCAAAATTCATTTGATTTTGGGTGTTTTGGTTCAAGCTCATCTTTGTACGATTTTGTTGTAAGTCACTAATTTCATACATTTAAAGTATATGTGTTATTTTATTATTTCAGTAATACAGTATTGTGATCGATTTTTTTAAAAAAAAATTTGCTACCCTCAAAACTTTTTTTTTCACGTTTCATGACTAGTAGACACGAAAAAGGCAAAAAAAGTGTTCAGTCCGTCTGTCCGCCGTACACCGTACGTCGACCGCTGTACGCAAAATCGTTTGAAGGCTCGTAGCTCCCAAACCCTTTCAGGTATTAAATTGAAATTTATTTTTATGAATAGACTGTATGGGCCTCTTGAAGTGATCATATTTTGAAGGGTTGGGGTTGTGTGTGGGAAGGGTGGGGGGGAAGCGTTTTAGACGGAAAATTTTTGTTTTTAGATCTCAGCAACCGCTTACGCTAGGAAGCTGAAACTTCGAATTTATATAGAGCTTTGATAGTGGACCCATTTGCAAAATGCCGATATGGGAGTGGGAGGAAAAATAATGCGTCCGAAACGCAAGAAAGAGATCGACATATTCTAAAATCCATATCTCCTAAACGGCTAATGTCGCGAAATTAAAACTTAATAAATATCGGTAGGTATACTAGGAGAATAGATCAGATATACATTTTTGAGTGGAGGCAGTGGCGTACGGGGGTGGGGGTGAAAAACTTTAGATTACGATATCTCACGAACCAATTGCACTAGACAAATAAAATTCGGTTTGTGTATAAAGGTTGACAAATGAAGTTTTCTGAAAGTAAACATTTTTAAGGGGGAGGTGGAGCATGAAAGTGGAGGGGATAAGAATTTTTCTAAAAAATCACGTCTCATATCTCAAGAACAGTATAATATAGATGCTTAAATTTTTTACCAGAAACAGGCATAATATACCCCTAGCAGAGAAAAAAATGTTGTGGGTGAGGGTGAGAGTGGAGGAGGGTGAAAAGGAAAAGATTTCGATTTTTATATCTCGAGAACCCATAATGATAGAAATCTGAAACTTGGTATTTAGATAGAGCTATAGTAGTAGCATGTTGGAAAAATATAATTTTATATAGGGGTAGTATGGTACGGGGGTGGGAGTGTTTTTCCTATCAATAGAACGGCTTAAGCTAAAAAGTTGAAACTCAATATGCATATGTAAATTAACTAGAAAAGTGATTTAGATACAAAAAAATTCAAATATCCATTGGTGTTTGGAAGGGGGCGAAAAAAATTATCAGTGAAAATGGAATGCATATATTTTCACCATTTTCGTCATATCTATTAGGTCTTCCTAAATATTGAATTCATTTTTATTTGACGGCTTCTTCATATAAATACATAGAAAGCGTTTACAGGATTTTTTTAAATTCGACCCCTAAGGGGGTGTAAAGGGCTTGTATACTTTTTCACGAATTCTGTTATATGTTTTCACAGATTCCTACATATTGCTTAGATCTGATGATATATCAAATTCATTTTTATTTCCTAAGGTTTCTTATACAACCGCCAAAAAGTCAATTTCAGTATTTTTAGATATTCAATCCTAAGGGGTGTAAGGGGGTTGTATGCTTTTCAAAGCTTCGACATATTTCTTAGGTTTGATGAGATATTAGATCGCTATTCACTTCCACAGACTTTTTATATAATCGCCTACAAAAACATTTTTCAATTTTTGGATATTCACAATTCACAATTTTTGCCATCCCTTAGTTCTGATGAGATATAAAATTGGTTATTATTGCATTTGATGTAATGACCTAAAAACCAATTTCACAATTTTTCGAATTTCAAGAACCAAGAGGGTGTAAAAGATTTGCTTACGTTTTTACAAATTTTTCAAAATCCCTCTTGTCTCAGGAGATATCAAGTTCCTTTTTATGAAATTTTTTAAAAACGTGTTTCACAATTTTTTCGAAATTCAAACCCCAAGTGGAAGGGTTTTTATACGTTTAACAATTCGTCATATCTCTTAAGTCTGATAAGGCATCAAATTCGTTTTTACTTCTATGGGCTTTGAGTGTACATACTATACCGAAATTCAAATAGTCTACACGGGCCTTTTAATGATTAATCGGCTAAACATCTCTATTTTAAATATTTTTATTTTAAGAACAAAATTAACTCTCCAAGAAACGTCATAATCTCGAAACAACTGTTGATATACTCCGACTTTAACCGCTCTCGAACTTTGACCGAGAAATAATAAAGTTTCGCCCAGACCATTGGCAGATTTTTTTTCTTTTTAATTTAAAATTGAAAACACCGGTTTTTGCTATTTGTCATTGTAACTAGAGATGGACCGTTCATGCGTGAACGTCTCTAAAAGAACAGTTTATTGAAGTGAGTAAGTGAAGAAACTCAGTCATTTTGATGCAGCTCAATTCGAAACATGAATAAAAAAAATTAGAACGAATGAAGGGAGAACAAATGCTAATAGAGTAAACTTTACGAACACGGTGAGAAGAAAGAAGGACGTGAGGTATTTTGAATTGCGTAAATATATTGTTACGTGTAAGCCTGGCCACCGCGCAACTCGATCGATTACGAATAGGAAACAGCAACAACCGAATACCTAAGCTGCAAAGTAACCCAATTAAAAGCCTAGTTGAGAGTAAATTAGGAGAGCGGAGCTACACGATTATACCCCACTTCTTATCAAATGTGCTCAAATGCGCTCGAATGTATTAGAACAGCGTAGAGGGTCAAATGGAAAGATCTCAATCTTTCGGGTATCATCTACACACACCACTGAACGAAGATTCAAGAACAGTCTCGACTACAGTCAACTGGTATAAAAGTAGATAAAGCTTTCAGCGAGGACACAGTAATTTTGATTACGTCGACTGCGACAGCCAGCGTGTATACGCGACCGTGTTGAGAGAGAACGAAAGTGAACGAGTAAAGCGATATATGGTATAAGCGGGCGGTATTGCCAACAGTGCGAATTATTGTGCGAATAGAATTTAAAGTGCGATTAATAAATAATCACTTATTTTTATTTTAACCGAATTGTGTTTTACTTGAAATCTCGGCGAACCCCTAGCTCGCAACAATATGTATACGCGGAGGGAGTAGAAAACCATGACATTTCATTATTAGAATGAGTAGTTCGTGTATCAATCGCTCTTCTTCCTATTTTCCAACCCACCAACTCCAACTGAACTGACTTAGTGAACGGCTAAGCCAGCCCACATACACCAGTACAATTGAACGACTGACTTACTAGTAGTGACTACTGTACCGCTGGTTAGAGAAGATAATTGAATAAGTGAACAGTTCAATTGATGGACTAGTGACTGCTAAACGGATGGTTACAAAAGAGAAAATATGAAACGAACAGTTCAATTGAAATACTTCATTGAACTAACTCTTTACAGTAAATGACTAATTGTGAAGTAAGTAAGTAAAGTTGAATTTTTTTATTGGAAAATCTGATCTCTGAAAGTACCATATAGACAATCGTGCGAACACTTTCTAAATTGAAATAAGTTTGTGTAATGTTATGTTAAAAATTAATTTCAAGATCATGCGATATTCAACCCTCAAGGAAGTTTGATTGATGATTGAGTCCATTTTTAAGATTTCCGACATATCTCTTAGATCTGATAACATACGAGTATACCACTAAAGTGTATGACGATTTTTTATTCCCTATGTTTTTATTGAAATTGCCAAAAAAAAAAATTAATAAATCAATGAAGAAATTTACCAGTAGTCTGGACACAACTTAATTATTTTTTTGGGTAGAAGTCCGGAATACGTTTAATGCTGAGTAGGTTACTATCAGTAGCGTAGCGTGGCGTGAAACCTCGGGGTAGCGTTCTTAATGGTTCCATATACGACAGGTCGATTGTTGAAGGATTTTGGTTTTTTTTTAGTTTTGGATAGGTACTCTTAGTAAAGTATAGCACTGTGTTCGGCGAAACGAAAACGAACGAAAAAGATAACTTCAAAGTAGAGTGAAATAAATTAGGTTAGGTTAGGTAAGGTGGGTGGTCGCTTCGCGACCAAGCACATAGACCGCCAATGGGTCCGTTGTGATCCCACATGCACGGGAAAAAGGTACCCGTGTGCCCAAGACAACATTTTAAGTAAACCACCCCGCCAGCCTGACAAACTGCAGCAGCTTGTTCAGCTTGATGCTTGCGAATTCGCCCAAGTCTATGGCGAAGCGCGTACCTAAAGTACGCTCGCGCCTCCAGGCCAGACCCGGGCATTCGCAAAGCAAGTGGAAAATAAATTAGAACTATATAATTTTATATTATTTAAACACTAAATTAATTTTGCTTTGCCAATCAAGGATTGTTGGTAAAAACAAAAGATTTTTCAAATTCCATAATTCTAACAAATGTGATTTCCTGGTCTCAAGTCGTAATTTTGATTGAGTAAAAACTGAATCTCTAAAATTCATGATCAATTTGTTTTTCTAAAGAAGGGACCAAATTAATTCAAATGGCTTGATTGTTGACATCGTCAAACAGAGAAATATACTGTTTTATCAAAGAAATGCAAATTGCAAAAACACAGTTGAATCAAATTGCCATGTGCCAATTAACAATTTAAAATGCAATATTAAATCGCAATTGCAGTGAAACGACAACACTTTCAAAAAGAAAACCATATAGAGGAAGCGCAAATTTCTAGCGCTGGCCAGACCGAAGAAAAGTGCGAATGTTTTTTTCTTTTGTTGCTGTGATTTTGTTCTAGGTTTCGTCGTGTAGCATAGCGCTAAAAAGTTGGAATGATAGTTTTTTTGAAGGTAATCAAGAAACTTTACGTGAGCTATGGATCTCGATACTTAACATATGGACATGTAAGTTATATGTCTATTAATCGATTGATTAACTCAAGTATGAATTCATATTCATGAATGCATAAGTGGACTAGGAAATGAATAAAGAAAAAAGATTCTTTCATGAAAGACGGGGGTAGCGGCGCTACCCCCGCTACCCCTGGCGTTAAGCGCCTGGTTACTATGCTACTGAAAACTTAAAGAATAACCAGGAGGCTATTTGGAAGGTTATTTTTTTAGGTTGTAAGTCGCGTAGTAACCTAATTTGAATCTCAGCATTAAAGGCTTCAGCTTTGGATGAAAAAAACTAATGCATTATTTTTTGTTCAGATGTGGCTAAAAATCCCAAGTCTAGTTGCTGTCCGTCCTTGACCGATGATGTTGAAATTTTGAATTTAGATGTTTGATCGAATTTGTAAGGCTAATTTCGTTAACGGGCAAAATCGTCCTACTCCTTTGGGTAGACCTTAAAATACGTATTCAAGAATATTATTATTATATTACTTTCAGAACGCTTTAAGATACGATTTTCTATAAGTTGATTTTGGAGCAATTTAAGTTGAAAAAGTCATAAGTCCTTCGTTTAGCTGCTATACAAAAATTCTATTAAAACGTCTTCACTCAATTTGAGGAACTCACTACAACTTAAAAATAGTTTAGCCAAGTCGAAATTTTCTGTAAATTAAAGAACGCGTTCATCGATATTATGAATGTGTGATTTATCACAAAATTGCGATGCTTGAAATCTTAGTAGTGTAAGGACGGAAACTTTCCGGAAATTTCCACCCACACCACATAGGATTAAGTACAGGAAGTAAACTTAAGATTACGGATCATCACGAATTAAAACAACATAGGATTAAGTGCATGAAGCACAAACGTAGGTTTACAAAACATCACGAATTAAACAACATAGGATTAAGTACATGAAGTATAACTTAGGATTACGGAACATCATGAATTGCCAACAACATAGGATTAAGTACATGAAGTATAACTTAGGATTACGGAACATCATGAATTGCCAAGAACATAGGATTAGGTACACAAATTAAAAGACTCGGGGTTACATAAAAAACACGTAACAGAGAACATAGAACCCGAAATACATTAAAACAAAGGACATAAAACACAAACAAAGCTGAAACACAGCACCAAAAATTAGGGATTTACCTGGAAAAAGGTCAGCGGGGTCACACAAGCGTCCCAGGCGACGCGATGCGACAGAAAACCCGCCGACAAGTATACCAAATCCCAGCGGGGCTATATACCGAGATAAGCATACACCGGCCGCGAATTATAAAAAGGCAAAATTTCCCCATACAAATTTAGTCTATAACATAATTCACGGATAAGAAATGTTCTTCACTGAATATATACAAGAACGAATCAGCCAGAAGGCAAGTCAGTCGGCAGTGCTCATACTGTGACAAGATAGTGGAGTTGTACTTCCTTTCTTCTAACAACTTTGAGAAACTGAGCTCGATCGATCCAACTTGGGTTATTGCTCTTGTGGAGTTGTACTTCCATCAATAAACAAGCCAGGGTCGAACGAAGAACTGAGCAGGCCAGTCGGCGGTACCCATGTTTGTGACTGGGATAGTGGAGTTGTACTTCCTTTCTCCTAAACATTATTGGGAAACCGAGCTCGATCGGTTCAACTTGTGATATTGCTCTTGTGGAGTTGTACTTCCATCAATGAACAAGCCTGAACCGAACGAAGAACTGGGCAAGTGAGGACGAAGACGAAGTAACGGCGCAAAGTAACGTAGCCAGCGCAGACCAACGCAATGTGACGTAACTACCACAAGAAGCCGCAAGAATACGACGCCGAAGAAGATAGCCGCCAACGCAGCAGGACGCAGTGGCAGCAGAAAGCCAAGAGACGACGACACAGCAGGACGCAGCAGCGCGGGAAGCCAAGAGACGACGACGCAGCAAGAGACGACGACGCAAGTAGAACATAGTAGCAGCAGAAAACCAAGAGACGACGACGCAGCAGGACGCAGTAGCGACAGGAAACCAAGAGACGACGACACAGCAAGAGAATACGACGCAAATAGAGCATAGCAGTAGAAGGAAGCCGAGAGAAGACAACATCACAGTCAACGCAAGCTAACGCAACAGCGCAGAACCGTACAGTCAGCGCAAGTCAACGCAATCGGCGTAAGCCAACGCAGTCAGCGTAAGCCAACGCAGCAGCGCAAAGTGAAGAGACGACGTCAGAGCAAACGCAGTCAACGCAAGCTAACGCAACAGCGCAGAATAACGCAGGAGGCCAAGAGGAGACGACGCCGAAGCAACGCAGTCAGCGCAAGCCCACGCAGCCAGCGTAAGCCAACGCAGCAGCGCAAAGTGAAGAGACGACGTCAGAGCAAACGCAGTCAACGCAAGCTAACGCAACAGCGCAGAATAACGCAGGAGGCCAAGTGGAGACTACGCCGAGGTGACATAGCCAACGTGAGTCAACGCAAGGGAGAGTGATGAAGTCGTAGACGTAAGAGCAAGGAAACCAGGAGCGGAGCCGAGAGACAAAGTAAGCAGGAATTAGTGAAACGTTGGTTTAAAGTAGATAATGTTATATTTAGAGAATAAATGAAGTCCCAATATCAAAGAAATGTTTTGTAACGGATCCCGGCACCCGATGAGCCTACCCCGGAAATGCGAGTCGTTACAATGGCGCCCGAGCAGGGACTTCTCAAAATAAAGGACAAGGAAAACTGGCAGTGAACGAATAGTGAAGTGACAGTGAACAGACGATAACCATCAAACTGGCAGTGAACGAATAGTGCATAAACAGTGAAGTGACAGTGAACAGACGATAACCATTAAACTGGCAGTGAACTAATAGTGCACAAACAGTGAATAACTAGTAAACAGACGATGACCATTAAAAACATTGAAAAACACAGTGAGCAAACAAACAGTGAAATATCATCCCGCGAACACATAGTAAAACAATTAACAGATAGCAGTGTGAAGCAGTGAAGTGAACGGCGAATTAGACAGTGAAACAACTAAGAATATTGCCGCGAACAGACAGTGAGTGACAAGTCAGTGCAGAAAAGTGACCAAAAGAGTCAGGAAAACCGAGCATCATGGTTAAAACCAACTGGATCTACAGTTTGCGCAAGGACGAACTCCTCATTTACGCGGAAGAATTCGGCTTCGACGGCATCGGCACCGTCGACGACATCAGAAAACAATTCGTCGCCTGGATCAGGGAAACAGGATACAGCGAACACGAACCCAGACTTGTGGAATTAGAGGCCAAGCATACGAAGGATACCATGTCAGCCGTACCGCCAAAGCTACTAGGAAAACCCGAGGAAATACCCTCAGAACAACAGGATCGGGGAACTGCTAGGGAAGGGCCCCACACAACGGCCATGATTCACCGCGAAGATACAATTCCAATCATCCCCCAATCAAACCAGGGCACCCCCATGACGTACGCCGCGATTGCCGACCAGATCCGAAAATGGTCAGTCAAGTACGACGGTGGGAAAGAGCCCCTGAGCTTCCTCGAACGTGTTGAGGAGTTAGCCGCTGTATACGATATCCCGAAGGACTCCTTACCAAGAACAATGCCAGAGCTCCTTCGTGATAGGGCTTTAATTTGGTTCCGTAATAACCACCGTACATGGAGGCGATGGGTCGAATTTAAGGAGGACTTCCTGAAATTCTTCCTCCCAGCTCGATACCTGGAGAATTTGGACGACAAGATTAGGCAGAAGCAACAACAACCGGGAGAAACCTTTAAGGACTACGTCTTGGGTTTGCAAAACCTGATGCGCCTAGCGGACTACTCAGAGGAGCAACAACTTGAGCGGATTTTCCGGAACTGCCAAACCAAGTATCAGCTCTACATTCGACGAAGAGATTTCGTTACGTTGGAGGAACTAATCACACTAGCCGACGACTTTGAAAGTATCCAAGGTGAAAAGGAATCCAACCAGCGGACAATAAAGGCCAAAGAAGAACGACGATGTGCCGTGGCACAAACCATAGAGTCCCCAATCAACACCAGAACCGCGTGTCGGAATTGTGGCCAAGATGGTCACTGGACACGATTCTGCCAAAACCCACAAGTATATTTCTGCTGGGATTGTGGTCGCCGTAACACCCGGACGATTAATTGTTGCAGACGCCGGTCGGGAAACGAGCGGGAAGCCGGCCAAACGCGAGGAAAGCCGGTGCAACAGTCAGTCGAGCCTCGCCAGCAGTAAGTCTTCTCTACCAAGAAGACAATCACCTCTTCGCCACTATTACCCTCGGCAAAGAGATCCTAAAATCTACCATAGACACAGGCGCAACAAAAAGCTTCATTAGCGAATCCCTCGCCAACAAATTTCAAGCCGCCGGACGAATCATCAACCAAGAGGTAACCGTCAAAATGGCAGATGGTTCGAAACGAGAAGTGGCTAAAGCCCTTTTTACAAACATCAGACTAGGCCAGAGCCAGTGTAGCCTACCCTTGCTGATTCTTCCTGGAATCATCGAGGACATAATACTGGGAATGGACTTTCTGCATCGCATCGGGACAACACTCAGCTGTGGAGGCCAAACCGTCAGACTACAAAACAAGGACGTCGCCCCCAAGTCAAGTAACATTAGCACTTGCACCGTGATACAGGACGAGGTGACAGATCAACTGGAAGGCATTAACGCATTTCTGAGCCAAGAATTAACTGCTTTCGAACAACTTAGTGGAGTCACAGATATCACCAACCACAAGATCGTAATGCGGGATGATCGACCCTTCAAACACCGGTACACTTCTAGCAACCCCGTCACCCAGGCTATCATTAACACAGAAGTAGACGACTTGTTAAGCAAGGGATGCATAGAGCCTTCGCACAGCCCTTATAGTTCTTCAGTAGTCCTGGTGCAAAAGAAAAACGGCAGTTGGAGACTCTGCCTCGATTTTCGACAGCTCAATGCTCGCTCCGTACCAGACGCATACCCACTACCAAGGATCCAGTACATCCTAGACCGGCTACGCAACGCTAAGTACATCAGCAGCTTAGACCTAAAGAATGGATACTGGCAAATCCCCATGGACGAGAATAGCAAGCAATATACGGCGTTTACCGTACCCGGCCGCGGACTATTTCACTGGCGAGTCATGCCGTTTGGCTTACACTCGGCCCCAGCAACCTTCCAGCGGGCTTTGGACCAAGTAATTGGTCCGGAGATGGAACCGTATGCGTTTGCATACCTAGATGATATCATCGTCACGGGAGCTTCCTTCGAAGAACACATGAGTAACCTACGGGAAGTATTCCGACGACTGCGAGCGGCTAATCTAAAGATCAACGTGGACAAATGCCGGTTTTTTAAGAAGGAAACGAAGTACCTTGGACACGTCGTGAGCGAACAAGGAATTCATACTGACCCAGATAAAATAGCCGCGATCAAAGCATTGCAACCACCGACTAACATCCGAGAACTACGAAGCAGTTTAGGAGTCGCATCCTGGTACCGACGTTTTGTGCCCGAATTTGCTACGCTGGTGTACCCACTCACCACACTGCTGAAAAAGGGAAAACATTGGAAGTGGCAAATGGAACAACAAAACGCCTTTGACACCCTCAAACAGAAACTCTGTGACGCCCCGGTGCTAGCTTGCCCAGACTTCGAGCAAAAGTTCACGCTACAAACGGACGCCAGCGACTACGGGTTGGGCGCGGTACTAACTCAGGAAACCAATAGCAAGGAACACGTGATAGCTTATGCCAGTCGTCACCTGAACCCAGCCGAACGCAACTATTCGTCGACAGAGAAAGAGTGCCTGGCCATTATCTGGGGAATCCGGAAAATGCGCCCTTACCTAGAAGGATATCAATTCACAGTCATTACTGATCATATGGCACTTAAATGGCTGAATTCAATCAACAGCCCCACAGGACGAATCGCGAGATGGGCATTGGAGCTGCAGCAATATACCTTTGATATCCAGTATCGACGAGGCAAACTAAACGTAGTCGCCGATGCTCTCTCAAGACAGCCAACGGACAACCTCTACACGATTACTATCGAGGAGACAAACGAACCAAACTGCAAATGGCTAAGGAAAAGGTTATCGGAGGTGAAAGAAAATCCGGACAAATACCCCGACTACGTCATCGAGGACGGAAGGATGTATCGTCACATTCCACATCAGTCAAACGACGAGGACTGCGCACCGTGGAAACTGTGCGTTCCTACACCACTGCGCGACAGAATATTGAAGGAAAATCACGACCATCCCTGCGCCGGTCATCTCGGCATCCGGAAAACAATCGGCCGGATCGCTAACCGATATTACTGGCCCGGGATGTTCAGGGAGACCAGTCGGTATGTACGATCGTGCGAGTCATGTCAGAAATATAAGCAGAGTCAACAGAAACCCGCGGGGAAGATGCTCACCCAGATCGCGGAAGAGCCTTGGACAATCCTATGCGCAGACTTCATGGGACCACTACCTCGCTCGAAACATGGACACACTATGATATTGGTGTTCTTCGACAAGTTTACGAAATGGACGGAAATAATCCCACTACGGAAAGCGACCAGCGAGGGACTGAAAAGGGCTTTTCGAGAACGCATCCTAGCCAAATTCGGAGTCCCGAAGATACTAGTTACCGACAACGGGACTCAGTTCACCAGCAGGGCATTCCAGAAGTTCCTACAGGAGATGGGGGTGAAACACCAATTCACAGCCCCATACACTCCCCAAGAAAACCCAACGGAACGAGCCAATCGAACCATAAAGACGATCATGGCACAATTGACCGGCGACAATCAGCGGGAGTGGGATGAATTATTGCCGGAGATTACCTTAGCAATAAATTCAGCTGTCTCAGAGTCTACCGGATACAGCCCCGCGTTCCTAACCCAGGGACGAGAATTACGCCTCCCTCAAACGCTATACGACGAACAGACCTTCGGGACAGGCATAGTACCACAAACACCTGCTGAGAAAGCCACGAGATTACGGGAAGCCTTTCTGATCGTTAGACGAAACTTAGAAAGAGCAGCACAAGATCAAGGGCGGCATTACAACTTGAGGCGTCGACAATGGTCCCCCTCCATTGGGCAGCTGGTCATGGTGAGACAACACCCCGTCTCGAAGGCCGTGGACGGCTTCACAACAAAACTAGCCCCAAAATTCGATGGACCATACCGAATTGAAAATTTTGTGTCACCAGTAATTGTGAAACTCCGGATGGATGGCGAGTCCCACAACCGAACCGCGCATCTCAGCGAAATAAAGGCTTACCACACCGCGGACGAAGCGAGTAACTAACGGAGATACGAAATATTCACGCAAGATACACCGTTAGGCAAAAAAAAAAAAAAAAAAAAGAGAATACATACTTATAACAGTAAAAAGGACCTAACGGGACCACCATTAGTGCTATAAAAGGGTCGACAGCAACCAAGTTCGGCACAGTATAAATTAAACTTCAGACAGTGTATTCAGTGCGATAAGTATACGAAAAATAAAATGGCCAACTCAGCAAAAGACGAGGTGACTTTAAAACGAATGGTGACAACGTCAAGATCACCACCAGTCAAGAAGCCCCGGGTCGGTGAGAATCAGGACGACGTGGTGGCCATTGTAGGGAGACTACAAGTGTCCAGACGGGACCTCTCCACGCTACTTGCTAACCAATGGCTAAACGACAATGTGATGAACGCCTTCATGGAGCTCTTAGCCCAACACAATAAAGGACGACCGAGTGGATCAAGCGTCGCGGTGCTAAACACGTTTTTTTTACCGTGCTTGGTAAAAAGAGGAGCCGAGGGGGTCCGACGCTGGAAGCAGCCCGATTATCAGGGCGGTGGAATCATATTAATCCCACTACATATGCATGGAGACCACTGGTGTCTGGTCGTCGCCCACCTAAACTCATCGACTGTGGAATATTACGACCCCAGGGGTGGTGGCATCCCGGCGGAAATTGGAAAACTAGCACAGTACCTCAGTGATGTCGCGGGCCAAGGGACTGGAGTTTTTAAGACCACATTAGCAAGAGGACCACAACAAACCAATTCTTACGACTGCGGAGTATTTTGTTGTGCGTTTGCAGAGCACCGCTCCCGAGGTAAAACAATGACCTTTTCCGAAGCCGACATGCCGGCCTGGCGCCGGAAAATAGCCCGAGAGATCTGCGGCCAGAAATCGGATCCAGATAACGACAGTAGTAGCAGCGACAGCAGCAGCAGCGACTCCAGCAGCAGCAGTAGCAGCAGAAGCAGCCACAGCAGTCGCAACAGCCACAACAGCAGCAGTAGTAGCAACGACAGCAATGAGGCTTCTCAGACGATTCCCCCAGAGCTAATGTCGGCCATCCAAGAAACACTCGCCAAACGGAAAGCCGGAAAACCAGGAAACCGAAAGAAGTGGATCAGGCGGATCGGCGGGCAGGAGTATGATGTCCGATTTGGTCGACAAGGAGGATATACCTGCACAATAAGGCCTCTTCATCAAGGAAAGGAGGAGGTGTAAGGACGGAAACTTTCCGGAAATTTCCACCCACACCACATAGGATTAAGTACAGGAAGTAAACTTAAGATTACGGATCATCACGAATTAAAACAACATAGGATTAAGTACATGAAGTATAACTTAGGATTACGGAACATCATGAATTGCCAAGAACATAGGATTAGGTACACAAATTAAAAGACTCGGGGTTACATAAAAAACACGTAACAGAGAACATAGAACCCGAAATACATTAAAACAAAGGACATAAAACACAAACAAAGCTGAAACACAGCACCAAAAATTAGGGATTTACCTGGAAAAAGGTCAGCGGGGTCACACAAGCGTCCCAGGCGACGCGATGCGACAGAAAACCCGCCGACAAGTATACCAAATCCCAGCGGGGCTATATACCGAGATAAGCATACACCGGCCGCGAATTATAAAAAGGCAAAATTTCCCCATACAAATTTAGTCTATAACATAATTCACGGATAAGAAATGTTCTTCACTGAATATATACAAGAACGAATCAGCCA
Organism: Beris morrisii; assembly: GCA_951812415.1. NCBI lineage: Eukaryota > Metazoa > Arthropoda > Insecta > Diptera > Stratiomyidae > Beris > Beris morrisii. The sequence goes on along the minus strand of OX638310.1, from coordinate 108,278,296 downwards.
GAAGGCAAGTCAGTCGGCAGTGCTCATACTGTGACAAGATAGTGGAGTTGTACTTCCTTTCTTCTAACAACTTTGAGAAACTGAGCTCGATCGATCCAACTTGGGTTATTGCTCTTGTGGAGTTGTACTTCCATCAATAAACAAGCCAGGGTCGAACGAAGAACTGAGCAGGCCAGTCGGCGGTACCCATGTTTGTGACTGGGATAGTGGAGTTGTACTTCCTTTCTCCTAAACATTATTGGGAAACCGAGCTCGATCGGTTCAACTTGTGATATTGCTCTTGTGGAGTTGTACTTCCATCAATGAACAAGCCTGAACCGAACGAAGAACTGGGCAAGTGAGGACGAAGACGAAGTAACGGCGCAAAGTAACGTAGCCAGCGCAGACCAACGCAATGTGACGTAACTACCACAAGAAGCCGCAAGAATACGACGCCGAAGAAGATAGCCGCCAACGCAGCAGGACGCAGTGGCAGCAGAAAGCCAAGAGACGACGACACAGCAGGACGCAGCAGCGCGGGAAGCCAAGAGACGACGACGCAGCAAGAGACGACGACGCAAGTAGAACATAGTAGCAGCAGAAAACCAAGAGACGACGACGCAGCAGGACGCAGTAGCGACAGGAAACCAAGAGACGACGACACAGCAAGAGAATACGACGCAAATAGAGCATAGCAGTAGAAGGAAGCCGAGAGAAGACAACATCACAGTCAACGCAAGCTAACGCAACAGCGCAGAACCGTACAGTCAGCGCAAGTCAACGCAATCGGCGTAAGCCAACGCAGTCAGCGTAAGCCAACGCAGCAGCGCAAAGTGAAGAGACGACGTCAGAGCAAACGCAGTCAACGCAAGCTAACGCAACAGCGCAGAATAACGCAGGAGGCCAAGAGGAGACGACGCCGAAGCAACGCAGTCAGCGCAAGCCCACGCAGCCAGCGTAAGCCAACGCAGCAGCGCAAAGTGAAGAGACGACGTCAGAGCAAACGCAGTCAACGCAAGCTAACGCAACAGCGCAGAATAACGCAGGAGGCCAAGTGGAGACTACGCCGAGGTGACATAGCCAACGTGAGTCAACGCAAGGGAGAGTGATGAAGTCGTAGACGTAAGAGCAAGGAAACCAGGAGCGGAGCCGAGAGACAAAGTAAGCAGGAATTAGTGAAACGTTGGTTTAAAGTAGATAATGTTATATTTAGAGAATAAATGAAGTCCCAATATCAAAGAAATGTTTTGTAACGGATCCCGGCACCCGATGAGCCTACCCCGGAAATGCGAGTCGTTACAGTAGCTAATAAAATTTGTAATGGATTGGTGCTTATCCTAGATTGTAAGATTTTGGAAAATAATTAGTGAAATCCAATTCTTAAAGCAACGATACTACTCTTTATTTCTTATAATTTCTTGATGAATTTGTTAGTTGTGTCAATGAATGCTTCATAGATTCAAGGAATTCCTTCATAGAAAGGAAAATTCTTTAAATTAAAGATGATATTTTTTTTATAATTGATAAATGTCTAGGAAGGAGGGGGGGTTCCTATTAATTGGTCCATTACCTTGGGTTTATTGGACGATTTCGTATTTGGAAGAATAACCATTGCTAACTAGAAAAAATGGCTAGAGTTTGGAAATACATTTAGCTCGGGCAAGATAATACTATACCCCCCCCCCCCGTAAGTACATACTCCACTAATCCATTCGTGTCATAGAAAACCAGGCATTTGCTTATGCTAATCAACATAAAAAATTGTTTACCAATTAACACCTATTTGCAAATCTTAGAAATTAATTGATTTCATTATCTTAAACATATCATTATTTATTTGTGAAAGTCTGCCTAATTTTAGATTTAATTGAATTTAATTTGAATTACATTATAACTTACAGGTAATTGGTGATTATAATTTGCATAAAAAAGACGTAAAATACATTTTGGTAAAAGTCCGACGCTTAGTAATCTTTTTATTGAAATTAGTACGTAGTTGTAATTTGTTTTATATCTTGAGCTGATTTCTTCAGTTTTTAATTGAAATAATTTCACCTAATTTTTTACACAATTCTTTTTATTTAAATTAAATATTCTGTTTTTGAAGCAATAATAACGGTTTTTCGGAATTGGTCAAAGAAAATTTTTGAAATTAAACGAAAACAAAAAAAAAAAAATAGAAATAAGTAGGTAGTGCATGTTTATTGCATTTCAAATTTTAAGTATATTATAGACGAAGAAATGTTACAAATATTGCAAATAGCAACTAAATGTTGACTGCTTACGCTCTTAGGAAAAATTTCAGCACTCCTACTCTAAAACTACTGTCAGAGTCGGAGAATTAACTAGTTCAAGTGTACAACTTTCCAGTGGCGGATCGCCACATGAGGCTAGTGAGGCTGGGCCTCACCACTTTATAGAGGAAAAAGTCATCAAGTTACTAGTGATTTTTTGTTTTGAAAATATTATTATACTTATTAACTTTCCGCAGTAAACCGACGTCCTTATGCATTTAGTTTTAGTCCGACAAATTCGTGTTTTAATATTCCAATTCAGCCTCACCTGCTAAGAAAGGTACGAGCCACTACTGCAACTTTGGGACTAAGCTCTAATTCGAATTCAAATTTATTTAATTGCATATGTTTATATGTGACTTAAATTAAGCCCATGATCCAGTCAATGCAGCACTGGATTCTTACTGCATTGAAGGGCAGTGAAATTTTTTATCAACATCAAATACAAATATTAGTCAATGTTACTCTGATCGAAAACTGTGAAAATTAAAATTTTCTACTCTTCACTCCAGAAAAATTCGATTAGTTTAGTACGTTTTTTATTTGACTATTGCCTTACGCAGCGCTATACAAAATTTGCACAGAGAGCAAAATTTGAGTTACTGCATACCGGAACATCTACTGCAATGCATTGATTGGATCATGGAGCATGCAAATCGTATGTGGGCAATGTTACTGCATGTAGCACTGCACTGATTGGATCATGGGCTTTAGTATTATTAAATACATTTGTGATCAGGTTTGAGCCTTTATAACACTGGTATGCATTTTGAAACCAACAATGGTTTTAAGTGAAATACATAGAAATTAAATAGATTGACTTGATTATGTTGAATATAAAATTGTTAAGAGGGGGGGTCAAAATTTTAGAAAATCAATCACAACTCCAGAACTATTTGAGATAGGATCTTGGAATTTATAAAACAGGTAGGCCCAACCAAACATTACCAACTAAAAAAATTGATGAGGGTGGAGACGGTGAAAAGCAAAAATATTATAGGGCTATACTAATAGCACTTACCAAAAATATAATTTTTAATAATTGCAGCTCGTTACGGTGGGGGTGTGTTTTTTCTTACCTCAGCAGCGGCTTATGTTTAAAATGGTCGACGAAAACAGGGTTCGTATATCATTATAAATTTATTAATTTCTCTTGGCACTTCCAAAATATCGAATTAATTTTGTTTCATTCGTTCTTCAGATAAATGCATAGAAATTGATTTGTAATTTTTTTGGTACTCAACCACTAGGACGTGTAAATGCGTCGTCTACGTTTTCCTAAATTCCGACATATCTCTTAGGTGTGATGAAATATCGAATTGTTTTTCCACTTGAAAATGCGTTCTATATAATCAACTTAAAATGAATTTATGGATTTTTGAATATTTAATACTAAAGCTAGTATTACACTGTTTGACCATGTGGTCAAATTGCAGTAATAAGCAATGCGAAATAGCGAATTCCAATTATTCTCGCAATATCCACTCAAATTCGCTATTTCGCATTGCTTATTACTGCAATTTGACCACTTGGTCAAACAGTGCAATACTAGCTTAAGGCAAGCAAGAGGCGTGTAAACGTTTTCACGAATTCCGCCATATCTTTTAGGTTTGATTAAATATCGAATTGATTTTTGCTTCTATGAACTTTTGCATAATCACCTAAAAATTTATTTCAGAATTTCCCAATATCCAAATCTGAAGTGGGTGTAAATTGGTTCATACGTTTTCACGACAACCTTCCTGATTCTTAATCAATGTAAAAAAAAATGATTATAAGTCAGTAAATGAATGCATGTAATTTTGATGAAATTGAAAAAAAAGAACAGCTTGAAACATCATCCTTTTTGTGCCCCCTGTTTCTTGGTGCGCTAAGAAGGTGCCTCTAATCCAGAGCTCCTAGTAAGGTTTTTGAAAGACATTCTCTGGTACTTCATTACACGAACTCCTGCTGGAAAAACGTAAGGCAATTGAATGAACCTAATCTAAAGAAACGAACCGATCTACGTAAATATCAGTCTTACTTTCTTCAAACATCGATATTTTGGATAATAATGAAATATCGATAGCACTGTCGATGCTTCACGAACACTACCTGTAGACTTTGTTTTCAAGTTACCTAAATTATGCAAAAAAAAATTTAATTTCATTATTCTTGGCTCATAATAGTTTGGTAAAAACACAACACCCCAAATTGTTTCCTTCGTACTTATCAGGGCTCGTGCTGGTTCTCTCCGGGAGCAGGCCTGTTTGAAGTACTCTTGATGTAACATACTTGATTTGATATAAGTTAAATTGCAAGACAACTTAACACATTGACTGCCAAGCATATTTTGCTAATATTTCCAAGCAGGTTATACTGTTTTTTCATGTAACACATTACAGAGGACCGAGCATTCAAACTCCTATAGGATTTGTGCTTAAGTAATTTCATTTTACTTTATTATTTTTTAATAATAAAGTATTGTGATCGACCTGAAATTTGAAAAAAATTTGATACCCTGAAATTTTGTATTTTCACGTTTTAGGACTAGTAGACCCCAAAAAAGCAAAAAAAAATGTCCGTCTGTCCGCCGTAGACGCCGTACGCCATCCGCCGTACGCCGTACGCAAAATCGTTTAAAGGCGAGTAGCTCCCCCGGGTGAAAAACTTTGGATTACAATATCTGCCGAACCAATTACACCAGGAGGATAAAATTTGGTTTCTGTATATGGGATCACAAGTTCAATCTACTGAATGTAAACTTTTTGAGGGGGGAGGTGGAGCACGAAAGTGGGGGGAAAGCAATTTTTAAAAAAAATTAATTTTTATATCTCGAGAACCGTACCAGATATGAACTTGAAAATTGTACAGGGGTTGGAGTCAGTAGACTTCTAGTGGGGAAAAAATGTTGGGGGTGATGGTGAAAGGGGGTTGAAAGGAAAAATTTTGATTTTTAAATATCGAAAACTGTAATGAATAGAACACTAAAAATTTACGACTATATAGAACTACTATAGAGACATCCTAGAAAAATAAAATGTTTGATAAGGGTAGCACGGTACAGGGGTGAGGGGTGGTTTTTATATCTCAGAAACGGCTTATGCTAGAAAGTCGAAACTTAGTACGTATATGTAGATGTGCTAGTAGAGTAATTAAAACTAAAAAAAAATTTAGATTTTCATTTGTGTACAAAGATGGAGTAAAAACATACTGCAGTCACGATCGGGTGCAAGCCAATCGTATAATACTCTAGATGAATACTGAACTCCGATTTATATTGTAGTTGGGGATGAAGTAGAATTACGTGTGTGCATGTTGTATGTCCTTTATTAAGGACTGCCATTAGATTGCTACTCAAACCTAAAAGACAATATTCAGTGTTGAGTTTCATATCTTGAACTGGGTAAGTCATCGAAAAAAAATTTCCTTTTTGAAGGACTTTCGCATGGGAGGTGCAGGAAGGACTCACTCGATTTCTTACATATTTATCCTTTTCCTTGGAATCATTCAAAAATGAACGTGTACAAAATTTAAAATTCGTAGCTTCAAGCGTTCAAAAGTTATCGAAAAATATTGTTGAACACGTGTCTTAAGGACATTTTGTATGGCAGCTACCAGAAGTAGTAAAAGAATTTCGCTGATTAGTAAACTCGAACTTTGTTTTTACTCAAAACTAATTTGTACAAAATTTCTAATTCATAGCTAAAAGATTACTTGAGTTATAGTAAGTTCCGTAAATTAAGTGAAGACGTTTTGACAGGGTATTTGTATGGCAGCTACACGAAGGAGTAATAGGACTTTTTTCATAATCTCCAACTATTGGAAAAATAACACGTACAAAATTTCAAAGTCGTAGCTTAAACCCTTCTGAAGCTATCGAGCAATATTCTTGAACACGTGTTTTAAGGACATTTTGTATGGCAGCTACCCGAAGGAGTAGGACGATTTTGCCCGTTAACGAACTTAGCCTTACAAATTCAACCAAACATCCAGATTCAAAATATCAAGATCCTAGGTGAAGGCGTTCTTGAGTTATCGTGCTAACGGACAGACGGACGGACGGACGGACGGACGGACGTCAAGCGGATTTGAGGTTTTTGGCCACAAATAAACAAAAAATAATATATAACTTTTTTTCGTACGAGGCTTGGTTCTATGCGTTACAAACTTTTGGGCTGGATTAAACTTATAATACTCTATATGATTTCATCTAGAGTATAAAAATGTCCGTACAAAGGGTTTTTCCTACATTTTCACGAATTTCGTTAAATCTTTTAGACTTCTCGAGCTATCAAATCAATTTTACTATTGCGGCCTCTTAATATAAGCGCCTCGAAACATTTTTCCAAATTTTTCGATATCTAACCCCTAAGGGGGTGTAAGGCTGTTATATATCATACTTTTTCACGAATTCCGATATATTTCTTAGGTCTAAGGACAGAACGTATAGAATTCACTTTCACTTCTAAATGCTTTGAATATAGTGGGGGAATAAACCGATTTAAGTATTTTTTAATATTAAACCCCCTGGGGAGTAAGACATTGTTCAAGTTTGGACGAATTCCGAATTTTTTTTAGGTTTAATGAGACTTCTATTGAATCAATTGAAAAAACAAATACTTAAATATGTAAAGAAAATCTGCCAACAGTCTGGGCGCAACTTTATTATTTTATGGGTAGGAGTCCGAAACGTGTTTAATGCTGAGATGCGGTGTAGGTTACTATGCGACTGACAACCTAAAGTATAACCAGAAGGAAATTTGGAACGTTATATTTTAGGTTGTCAATCGCATAGTAACCTACACCGCATATCAGCATTAAACACGTTTCGGACTTCTACCCAAAAAATAATAAAGTTGCGACCAGACTATATTTATTTACATTACATACATACATTTATTTTTCGATATTAGAGAAGAGATGAAAATAATAAAGCTGTGATTTACTGCCGGTCATAAGTCACCTGTTTACCTTAAGCTAAAGGTTGAACAAAACATGAACAGGCACTATTAACACGACTGTTGAAGGCGGTTACTTTTAAGAACTAACCATTACATTAGGAGGCTATGGTGATGTCAGGTGCGGGCTAGTTCATATGTCAAAAATCAAACTATTACTCTAACCTTCTCCTAAAGCCATATGAGAATTTTCTGTAAGAAAGTACCTACAAAGAAAAAAAAATTGTTAAGTAGTGGAGATACTGCTTTTACTGTACCAATATTGCACATCCAATCACACTATGCCACACAACCAATAGCAACCAAACTCTTTGCCTTCGGGTTACACCCAATATTACACACAGTGCCCATCCACGCCACACCACTCCAAAAAGCAGATGTAATTTTTCCAATATAATCGCAAAATAATAACAAAAAAAAAGAATGTAAAGAAATACCGAACCAAAAGATACAAACGGGCATACGGTAAGGTGTTCGCCACTGCAAAATGTCTTACAGAACAACCAGATTCCCACTTCTTGATTATCTGCTTCTGAAGTACCAACGAGAGAGGATGGGATCTATCTTTCGGACGACAGAGGGTCAGCCTTAAAAGACATCATACCACTCCGGAATGGCGCACTATACTCCCTAGGATACTGGATACAGTACTGTAAATCAATGCTTCTCCAGAAGTATCACGTAATATCACCTACACTGTGACCGTACCCATCGAATATTTTATGTAGCAGCGGTTACACGTAGAAAAGGCACACTTTGTAGATACAAGATACACCTCCAGCGTAGGAGAGCTTTGAGCTGAATTCCATAGTACCAACACCGGTATCGGTACCGGTTATCTTGTACATAACTTCTGGACCATTACAGTACAATGGGTGGTTCGAATTCTGTAGAAACCCCAACCATAACAACAACATAGCGTACACAGGGTAGTGGGATGTGGGCTGGACAATCTTGTATATTATGGGAGTGGTTTAAACTGGGAAAACCTGTTCGCTGTACCTTAACACTAACACCATCAAGGAATCCGACACCGATGATTACGGGTATGCACAGATGTAGCCTTAATCCAGTGGAGGGTGGATAAATATTTCTCGTATTATACACGAAGAAGCATTTCTTGCATACATTCATATAGTGTAGCAAAATTGAAAACGCATTACTTTTTTAAGGCGTCGAATACCCTCAAGCTTTTGGTCCCGGGCAGTTAGAATCTGTCTAGTGCGCAGAGTGTGTCGTGTGCGCGCGTTCTATTATATTCACTAAACTGAGGTAAAAAAATGTGCAGAAAATAAATCAGAAAAAACATAACGAAATTAAATAAATAAAATAAAAATCACAACAAATAATCATCCAGATAATATCCATTCAGTTACATTTTTTACATTGTATACGCGTACCATATGTCTACATATATTACACGTATTACATACATGTGGTAATAATCGCAATAAACAAGTGTTTTATCGTCATCTGTTGGTACATCGTCATCAAATCCCAATAATACTCGCACTATGACATAGTGATATTTGAATCGAATTTTGTTGAAATTTTTAACGGTTATTGAATTTAATGAAATTATACTTGTAATTGGGGGCATAACCTTATTCGATTTTACCGCGAAGTTTACACTACTTAGCGACCTTTCGAAAATCAATTGCCCGTCATAATCCACATATCACATTAACATTACTTTTAGTGTAACACATTGATTGGTGCGTGATTAACCATACATTCTCTTTTGCTAATCCACACTTGAATTTTCTATCCGCGTCTATACATGTATCTCTGTATCGCGTATCTTTTTCGAAATATGAATTTTTAAAATAAATAGATTTATGATTCCTGAAACTCAACCATCGTAACATATCAACGCAGTTTTCTTTTACTATCTGATGATATTGTTTCGCGTCTCTTTAATGATTTTATTAATAAAGAATTAAATTTAATAGATAATAATAGTGCGTCCGACTGTGAATGTGATAGATATAATTATACAAATCAAATACGAAAAAGAAATTAATTTCATGATCAAAATAGTTGCCTTATATTCTGTGCCCGATATACAGTAGAAAAAAATGTTATATTTATAATATCTAGTGGAAATATAGTGAAGAAAAAAATTGTTTTCATCCGAAACTTGTGCAGTGCCTAATTTTAATTTTTTTCATAATTATACAAAATTAACGATAATATTGATTATCAGTAACAAACGGTTTCGAAACGTGCTTAGTACCTATGGATTATTTTCGTAATTGATTCCATTTCGAAGACATCATTTTTTGGGATTATAAACTGTACAGGACAAATCAACTATCACATATGCATATTTTACACAGGACCAATGATCATCAATTTGAGGATCAAAAATTCATGATGGTACGGATTTTTGTTTTTGTTTTTAAGTTTATATTGTAACGTGCAGTAGATTGAGACTGATCTACATTATATAGCCAGGATTTCGCCGTAACTGAAACAATGAGAGTTCTTTTTTTTGCCAAATTAAATATCAGATATTCCTAAGTCGATAGACGATATGCGATATCCTTAAAAATTATAAATCTAAACCACGAAATATTCTTCAGTTGCTCTCATTCCAAATAAAAAAATCTGTCAACAGTCTTGGTGCAACTGTATTATTTTTTGGGTAGAAGTCCGAAACGCATTTAATGCTGAAATGCGGTGTAGCTTTCTGTGCAACTAAAAACCTAAAAAATAACGTGTCAAATAGCCTCCAGGTTATTCTTTAGGTAGTTAGTCAGATAGGTACATACACCGCATTTCAGCATTAAACTCGTTCCGGACTTCTACTCAAAAAATAGTAAAGTTGCGCCCGGACTGTTAAAACATTTTTTTTATTTACATTTTTTTTCACTTTCAATAAAAACATAGGGGGTTGAATATCTACATAGCCCTTTAGGGGTTGTAAATAAAAATATTCTGAAACCGAATTTTAGGCGATTCATCGGACCTAAGTGATATATCGGAATTCGTAAAAACTATTAAGGGTTGAATAAATTAATTTTTAGATCATAAAGCCCATAGGAGTAAAAGCGAATTCAAAATTCGTGAAAACTTGAACAATACCTTACACCCCAGAAGCTCTAACATCGAAAAATGCTTAAATCGGTTTTTCCCAGATTATATATTTAAACCATTATATCTAACATAACATAACATAAATTTATTTCAATTTTTAAAATGAGTTCGTACAATTATCTACAATTTCAGTGATCAGATTTTACATCTTTGCATCTGTAGTTACAATTAAGATTTGTACTAAAATTAGTTCCTTGCTTATTATCTTAATTTAAATGCAAGGAAAAATTTTATAATAAAACATACTACAGTCACGATCGGCTGCAAGCCAATCGTATGATACTCTAGATGAATACTGAACTTCGATTTATATTGCAGTTGGGGATAAATAGGAATTATTTGTGTGCATATTGCATGTCCTTTATTAAAGACCCCCATTCGGTTGCTACTTGAAACTAAAAGACAATATCGGCAGAGTTTAATTTCATATGTTGAACTGGGTGAGTCAACGAAAAAAAATTTTCTTTTTTGAAGGACTCTTACATGGGAGGTGCAGAAAGGACTCACTCGATTTCTTACATATTTATCCTTTTCCTTGGAACCATTTAAAAATTAATGTGTACAAAATTTCAAATTCGTAGCTTCAAGCGTTCAAAAGTTATCGGAAAATATTGTTGAACACGTGTTTTAAGGATTTTTGTATGGAAGGTACCAGAGGGAGTAAAAGGATTTCTCTGACTAGTAAACTCGAACTTCGTTTTCACTCAAAACTAATTTATTCAAAATTCCGAATTCATAGCGATTACTTGAGTAATAGTGAGTTCCGTAAATTAAGTGAAGACATTTTGACAGGATATTTGTATGGCAGCTACACGAAGGACTAACAGGATTTTTTTTATAATCATAATGCTGCAACTATTGGAAAATTAACACTTACAAAATTTCAAAGTCGTAGCTTAAACCCTTCTGAAGTTATCGACCAATATTCTTGAACACGTGCTTTAAGGACATTTTGTATGGCAGCAACCCGAAGGAGTAGGACGATTTTGCCCGTTAACGAACTCAGCCTTACAAATTCAACCAAACATCCAGATTCAAAATTTCAAGATCCTAGGTGAAGGCGTTCTGGAGTTATCGTGCTAACAGACAGACGGACGGACCGACGTCAAGCGGATTTGGAGTTTTTGGCCACAAATAAACAAAAAATGGTATATGACTCTTTTTCGTCCGAGGCTTGGTTCTATGCGTTACAAACTTTTGGGCTGGATTAAACTTATAATACTCTATATGATATCATCTAGAGTATAAAAACCTTGCTTGTTAAATCCTACCTAACTTACAAACTAGCTTACAATCTAAGTTAAAACTAAATGAAAATAATTAGGGGATAGTAATTACTTACAATAGGTTAAAAATATAAATATATATTATAGAAAAGATTAAATTAGCGGGTTGTCTACCAACTAGGACCGTAACAAAAATAAGGAGAGTTTGGGTTCGGCCAGTTCCTGTATAGTATAAACACGAGCATCAGCGTGTAGTATTCTATAATAGTTGAAAAGAAAAAAGGTTTATTCATCGCTATTTTAAGGCACTTATTTTGGCAGACCTGCAGTTTCTTTTTGTGAATGCTAGCGCATTGACTCCAGATGGGAGCACCGTAGGAAATGATAGGTTGAATTACAACTTTAAATATTAAGACTTTATTTTCCACAGAAAGGAAGGATTTCCTGTTTATAAGAGGGTACAGTGCATGAATGCATCCTGAGACTTTGAAGCATATGTTTTCGATGTGGCTAGCAAATGTAAGTTTACGTATTGTCAAGCGTAAGGCCAAGATATAATAAATTAAATTAGAAGACCATGGGATGAGTTGCCCGATAAAATTTATTTCGCGGTCTGGCAAATGAATTCGCTTCCCTTTTCTCGTAAAGTATATTGCTTTAGTATTAGATCTAAGAAATATATCGGAATTCGTGAAAACGAAACACCACACCCCCTAAGGGGGTGAAAAACTTGGAAAAAAGTTTTTAGGTGCTTATATAAAGAGCCGCAGAGTAAAATTAATTTAATAATTCGACATGTCTGAAAGAAGTTCGTGAAAATGTGGAATAAAAAAAATTTTCACGGATTTTTTAATACTCCACCTCTATACGCTTTTTTTTATTTAATTACTCTAGTAGTACATATTATATACGTGTTAAGTTTCAACTTTCTAGCATAAGCCGTTTCTGAGATATGAAAAATCACCCTCACTCGCGTGCCTTGCTACCCGTATATTTTTTAAGTATGCGTCTATAGTGACTCTATAAAGTGGTAAATTGTTAGCTTTCTGTTCTTGGCGGTTTTTGAGAAATTAAAATCCGAATAAAATTTTACCCCTTATCTAATTTTCAAGTATCCCAAGGCCCGATTCCAAGTATAGTAAGTAGTAAAACAACCACAAAGTTTTAACATTCTGCCATTAACCGTTCAACCGATATATACTTCAATCCTAGCCTCCGAGTGTTTCGTACGCACCACTCTTACACCCCTTCACCCCTATGGACCATTTTTTGCAATCGGGTCCAGTATCATACTGCTACATGAGGTTCCAAGTTTCAGCCTCTTAACATAAGCGGTTCCTGAGATCTAGAAACCAAAACTTTTCATCTAAAACGCTCTCCCCGCCTCCTCCTTCACACCCCCATCCATCCAAAATATACCATTCCCAGAGGTTTACTCAATCTATTCATCAAAAAAAATTCAACTTAATACCTTTACAGACTTGTGAGATTCGCGCTTTCAAACGGTTTTGCGTTTTGGAGGCTTACTAGTCCTAAAACATAAAAATACATATTTTGAGGGTAGCAAATTTTTTTGAAATTTCAGGTCGATCACAATACCTTATAATTAAAAAATTACAAAGCTAAATAAATCCGACGTAGATCGTGTTCTGTTCTTTAAAATATTGCATTTAAAATAATTATTACGATCTTAAATTCTCGTAATAATTCTGTGAAATTCACATAATACTATTTATTACAGATTTGAAGAAAAAATAATAGTAAATACTTTACAGAATGCCTATATTCGAGTAATAAGAAATATGAAGAAAAATAATGGGGATCACTCAAATACCTGTACCGAAAATTAAAACTCTCCCAACTGTCTGGGTGCAACATTATTATTTTTGAAACAAATTTGGGAAGCGAAGTGCAATAGAAGTTCTGACGGTATCGACACCCTCAAAACAATACATGGTTACAGGTATTCCAGGACGAGGTTAATGTCAAAATACTGCACTGGATGTTTCAATGCAAGAACTTTTAGCCGACTACATAAAAAGTAGTTAAATCTAAAAGATATGGCGGAATTCGTGGAAACGTATGCAAATCCCCTGCAGCCTCTGTGGGGTTGGGTATAAAAAAAATTAATTTTTAGACAAATATACAGGGCGATTGCCCCATTTCGAAAACATAGTACGTCCTTTACAGAGCTACGGCTACAGCGTTGGGAGCGGAATATATGTTTTACGACTCAAAAAATTTATTAAAAACATACTGTAGTTACGATCGGCTGCAAGCCAATCGTATAATACTCTAGATGAATATTGAGCTCCGATTTATATTGTAGTTGGGGATAAAGTAGAATTACGTGTGTGCATGTTGTATGTCCTTTATTAAGGACTGTCATTAGATTGCTACTCAAACCTAAAAGACAATATTCAGTGTTTAATTTCATATCTGGGTAAGTTACCGAAAAAAAATGTCCTTTTTGAAGGACTTTCACATGGAAGGTGCAGGAAGGACGCACTCGATTTCTTACATATTTATCCTTTTCCTTGGAATCATTCAAAAATGAACGTGTACAAAATTTCAAATTCGTAGCTTGAAGCGTTCAAAAGTTATCGAAAAATATTGTTGAACACGTGTCTTAAGGACATTTTGTATGGCAGCTACCAGAAGGAGTAAAAGGATTTCGCTGACTAGTAAAGTCGAACTTCCTTTTCACTCAAAACTAATTTGTACAAAATTTTGAATTCGTAGCTAAAAGATTACTTGAGTTATAGTGAGTTTCGTAAATTAAGTGAATACATTTTGACAGGATATTTGTATGGCAGCTACACGAAGGACTAACAGGATTTTCTTCATAATCATATATTTAGCTCTAACTATTGGAAAAATAACACGTACAAAATTTCAAAGTCGTAGCTTAAACCCTTCTGAAGTTATCGACCTATATTCTTGAACACGTGTTTTAAGGACATTTTGTATGGCAGCTACCCGAAGGAGTAGGACGATTTTGCCCGCTAACGAACTTAGCCTTACAAATTCAACCAAACAAATTCCAAATTTCAAGATCCTAGGTCAAGGCGTTCTTGAGTTATCGTGTTCACGGACGGACGGACGGACGTCAGGCGGATTTGAGGTTTTTGGCCACAAATAAACAAAAAATAATATATAACTTTTTTTCGTCCGAGGCTTGGTTCTATGCGTTACAAACTTTTCGGCTGGATTAAACTTATAATACTCTATATGATTTCATCTAGAGTATAAAAACCCATACGAACATATGCCCGTACTGTATTCTGGTTATGTCGTTTTTAAGCATTTTTTGTCTTTTCTCCTGGAAATATTTATAATTTCCGAACCGGTGATGGTCAAATTAAAATAGTTTTTTCACCGTTTAAGGTAAACGTGAAGGGAAGGCAGTAGAATACATCTGTGAAGTTGCTCCAATTGTTCAAATATTTTAAAAAATTAGTGGAGTTATGTTTGTTCACTACACACTAGATCGATTTTACTTTATTATTTTTTAATAATAAAGTATTGTGATCGACCTGAAATTTCAAAAAAGTTTGCTACCCTGAAATTTTGTATTTACACGTTTTAGGACTAGTAAACACCAAAAAAGCAAAAAAAAAAAAAATGTCCGTCTGTCCGCCGTAGACGCCGTACGCCGTACGCCGTACGCCGTACGCCGTACGCAAAATCGTTTGAAGGTGCGTATCTCCCAAACCCGTTGAGATATTAAATTGAAATTTTTATGGTGGGTAGATTGGGTGAACCCCTGTGACTGGTATATTTTTGAGGGGTGGGGGTACAAGGGGAGAGGAGAGGGGAGCGTTTTAGACGAAAAATTTTGGTTTCCAGATCTCAGGAACCACTTATGCTAGGAGGCTGAAACTTGGAACTTATGTAGTACTATGATAATGGACTTAATTGCAAAAAAATGGTCGATATTGGTTAAGGGGTGTGGAAGTGGGGGTGAAAACAATGAGTCTTTAACGCATGAAAGCCGGGATTGAAACATTCTAAAATCGTTAACTCCTGAACCATTGATGTCAGAAGATTGAAACTTTGTTGTTGTCCTTCGGGATACTTCAAGATTAGACAAGGGCTAACATTTTTAAGAGGGGAGGTGGGGTGTGGGGGGTGGGGGGTGAAAAACTTTGGATTACAATATCTTCCGAACCAATCACACCAGGAAGATAAAATTTAGTTTCTGTATATGGGATCATAAGAGGAGTCTACCAAAACTAAATTTTTTGAGGGGGGAGGTGGAGTACGAAAGTGGGGGGACAGCGATTTTTCAAAAAATTTAATTTTTATATCTCAGGAACCGTATCAGATATGATCTTGAAAATTTTACAGGAGTTGTGGTCGGTAAACTTCTAGTTGGTGGTGTGGGTGTTGGGGGTGATGGTGAAAGGGGGTAGAAAGGAAAACATTCTGATTTTTATTTCTCGAAAACCATAATGAATAGAAAGCTAACAATTTAGGATTATATAGAGCCACTATGGAAACATACTAGAAAAATAAAATTTTTGATATGGGTATCAAGGTACGGGGGAGAGGGGTGGTTTTTTATATCTCAGAAACGGCTTATGCTAGAAAGTTGAAACTTAGTACGTATATGTAGATGTGCTATTAGAGTAACTAAAGCAAAAAAAAGTTCAGATTTTTATTGGTGTTCAGAGGTTGAGTAAAAAAAATGTCCGTGAATCCACATTTTCACAAACTTCGTTAAAACTTTTAGACATGTCGAGCTATCAAAGCAATTTTACTTCTATGGGCTATTTATATAAGCGCCTAGTAACGATCTTCAAAATTTTTCGATATCCAATCCCTAAGGGGGTGTAAAGTGGTTGTGTACATATTCACGAATTCTGATATATTTCTAAGGTATATTGAGATTTGGAATTCACGTTTACTTCTATAAGCTTTAAACGTAGTCGGGGAAAACCCCGATGTAAGTATTTTTCTCTATTAAACCTCCTGGGGGTATTGTTCAAGATTTTACTGATTGCGAAAATCTCTTAGGTTTAATGTGATCGAATTCGCTTTTACTACTATGAATTATTCTGTTGATAAAAAAAATACGTAAATAAATAATAAAAATCTGCCAACAGTCTGGGCGGAACTTTATTATTTTATGGGTAGAAGTCCGAAACGTGTTTAATGATGAGATACGGTGTTGGGTACTATGCGACTGACAACCTAAAAATAACCAGGAGGCTATTTGGAACGTTATTTTTTAGGTTGTCAGTCGCATAGTACCCAACACCGTATCTCATCATTAAACACGTTTCGGACTTCTACCCATAAAATAATAAAGTTCCGCCCAGACTGTTGGCAGATTTTTGAAATAGTTCCGTTGATTACAGCAGTAAAATAACATGGAGACCTTAAAAATTTTCGAGTAAGGGAAAAAAATTTCGCCTTCACTGTTACGGCCCTTTAAGTTGGAGTTCTATTTCCCAAATAGTTCTATCGGTGACCCTACAAAATCTCTTACTTGTTACACCAATTTGAAATTTCACAATCGTTAAGTGGAGCTTGTAGGGTAAAAAAATAAAAAGAATCGATTTTTGTTTTTCGACTGATTATTAAAACTTATATTTTTCCTGATAAAACAAAACCAAAATCGCGACATTTGGGGGCCGAAAAGAGCCTAAAAATAAATTATGAAATTAACATGGAAAAATTAGAAAAGAAATTTCAAGTTAATCAAATTTATTATACTCGTATCATCTGATGATTTTATTTTCAAATGTTAAAAATCAGTGTTGCCACAGTTATTTTACAAGATATAAAAAAGACTAGAAAAATTACGAAAATTTATCAACATAAGATTCTCAAAGAAATGGCACACAGCCGACATACAGCTGACAAACTGTAGTTGTAAACAAAATGGTTTCGTGAAAAATCATGTTTTTGAAGCGTTTGCCCCGTTTTCTTGCCAACCGCTTATCAGAATTCATTCATTGTTTTTTTGTTTTGTTTGTTTTGGATGAAGGAATTAGTTGATCGAAGATTATCAAATTTAAATAACGCAGTATTGATCTGTAGGCTATAAAGGAATGTTCAAAAAGTAAAAATTTTTTAAACAGCTGTTATAAAAAGAGTCAAGCGATTTTTTAAAAATACTTTGATCAAGTAGTAGTACTAACATAGTTTTACAAATGAAAAAAAATTGAGTGATACGATTGGCGGTTTAAGAGAAAATGGGTCTCAAAAATGGTTATTTTTGCACTCCCTACAAGCTCCCCTTAAGATGGCCTTTCGAACTTTCGTGTGTTATTTTACTGTTTTAATCATCGGAACAAAATCTAAAATCGATCTAGAACTAAAGAACTATATGGTAGGCAAACGAAACTCTACTAATTTTCTGAAAGTTTTGAACGAGTGAGGCTAACTTTTAAATAACACCAAATTGTTCCACTTTTATAGGTAAATCAAATCGTTTATAACTATGATGCATTAATTCAACGTAAAAGCTTAAAAAGATTTATTTTAATATATTTTTAAAGCATTACTTTGTGTTAAGTTTTACACGGTTTTGCACGTAAATTGTTGGTTTATAAAAAGGAGTATTTCTGTAGTCTACGTCTACAACTGTTTTTGATTTGAAACTCAAGTCATTTCTTATATACAAACTTGTTTTGGTCTAATAAATGTTTGTAAGTGTAAAAACATCTGTTCACTAATATATCAAAGGAAATTTTCAAGGAGTCAAGTAGTAGCTCAATAAATCTTTATACAATAAACTTTAGCGACAACCATATTATTGCTGATGGATGTAGTAATTTTTAAAATTTAATTTAGAAAATTGAATATTTTTATATCTTCGAATTTTTTGTGAAGAATGTTGAATATACGAATACACCTAGCATAGTTTGTTCTCAATTTCGCTTCCCATTTAGTGAAGAATATTTTTTTTAGTAATTTTGATACCGAGAGACTTGTTCATTTTCTCCATAAACAGCGATGCCTATTAAATTATCTTCATAGTTGACGCAATTTTATTAAAAGAAGATGAAACCCATTCGTGAAGTGGTTGCGGCACACCGTTCAACTTTAATTTAAGCTAAGGAAGTTGCAATCAATTTTTATTTAATAGAAACTTTTGTCACTATACTCAAATTTTTTTCTGAAGATTTATCGGTTGATAATGGCAATAAATAAAAAAAATTGTTTTTTTCACCAAGTTGTATAAGAATACGGCTTGTCTTAAATATATTACATTTTTAATAATTGCTGTATTGGCAGTATCCAAATTTTTCGCTAAGTTCTGATTAATTTTTCAAAAATGGTGCATGCTAGAGAATGCAATATTATACTCAACAGCAAAGGTGGCAATTTACAGTGTTCCATCTTTAACATATTGATCCTGCTTAGAAATTTAGCCGATGGATGAGAAGGCGACGTTAGTAACATCGCCGTATTTTTGAATTTCAGAACCGGAAATTCTGCACTTAGTTAAAGATTTCATATTACAAATCTTACAATAAGCATTAAACTAGTCTTTTTAAGTCTTTTTCTACAAATAATTTTAATGATGATTTTGGCTGCAGTTGTCTGCATTTGGAATATTATATTCCATTACTCCTAATAAAAATGAACAAATTATTCTAGAAGACCTCAAAACTCTAGAAAAAAAATTCAGTCCGTATGTCCGCCGTACGCAAATGCGTTTAAACGCTCGTACCTTACAAAAATTTTAAATTTTATTGGAGAAATTGGGTGGAAATCTTTAAGTGGAGATGTTTTGGGAGGTGGAGGTGTACCGGGGAGGTAAACATGCGATTATAGACAAGAAATTTTCGTTATGTCTTACGATAGGAAGTTGAAACTTCTATAGTGCGGCAGGAGGTATTATTCCTATCTCAGGAAAATGCTAGAAAATTGTGGGTATATATGTATATACAAGGAAAGTAATTTAAGTAAAAAAAATGCATATATCCATTAAAGTGCAGAGGTGGAGCAAAAAAAAAATGGAGTGCATATATTTTTACTTCTACGTCTTCATCAAACAAATGCCTTGAAACTGTATTCAGAATTTTTCAAATACTCAATCCTTGAGGGGTTTTATACATTTTCATGAATTCCGCCGTATCTTCGGATTAGATATCGAGAAAGTTATTACTCGTACGGGTTTTCTAAATAATTTCCTAAGAACTTTTTTCATGATGTTTTGCTATTCCATCACTTTCACGAATTCCGTCATATCTCTTAGGTCAGATAAGATACCGAATTGGTTCTTACTTTCGCCTTAAAACTAATTTTAGAATTTTTTCTTTTTTTTGATTATCAACCCTCAAGGTGGTGTAAAGGCATTGTATTCGATTTCACGAATCCCAAAATACCTCTGATGAGATATGGAATTGGTTTTAACTTTCTCGGGCTTTTATATAATCGCCTAAAAATTAATTTCAGGATTTTTTGATTTCGAACTCCCTACGCTGTATAGATTCGTTTTCCCAAATTTATTAAAAGTTGAGAAGCAAATGCTAAGGCCGTACAGGACAAGCAAAATAAAATCATTACGATGATGCCTTCTTAAAATCCGAGTTCCACGATTATTTTACTGTTTATCTAATGAAAACATAGTACCTTGCGTTATCCTTTGCTATAGCGTTTTTTGTTCAAGTGCTCTGTCAAGCAGGCCTACGATGTTAACTTTAGTTTAGTTTTACGTTGCAGTAGAATAAAGAAAATTTAAATTCATTTTTCTCTAAATATATAAATAAATTTTCTTGTTTTCTTTATCTATATTAATTTAAACAAAATAAATTTGCACTGGCTACCTGCAAAATGTTAAAACCTAAGTCATTCATATGTAAGCAGCTTTTGTTGGTATATAATAATATGACACATAAAACTTAAATGATATTTTATTACTTGAGTTTACTGAGAAAAATTAGATTGATCAGAAAATATTTACAGTAGCAAAAATTTATATTGTGAAATAAATTTCTCAAGATTAGGTACATCTACAATTTTGATGGTTACATTAAATGAAAGGTAGGTTGATTTCCTAAAAAAAACAAGCTACATGTTAAATTGTGTTTATTACACTTTTGGATATAAACTAAAATAGAAATTAACGACTACATTGTGCTAATAGGTGCATCTTAGAAAAATAAAGGAGTAGCAAGGGGATGGTTTTTTGTGTCTCAGAAACGGGTTATGCAAGAAAGTTGAAACTATTAAGTCGTATTAACGACTATGTAGATTTACTTTAGGCTTACTCCTGAGTAAAAAAAATTCAGATTTTCATTGGTGGAGAAAGAAAAACATCAGTGAAAAACATGTTTTTTCACATTTTCCGGAACTTCATTATATCTTTTAGGCATGTCAAGTTATCAAATTAATTTTACTTCAGTGGGCTCTTCATATAAGAAAAAATATCCCAAATTTTTCGCTATCAAACCTCTAAGAGGGTGTAAAGTGGTTGTGTACATTTTCACGAATTCCGATATAATTATTGGGTCTAACATAATGAGATATCGAATTCCCTTTCACTTCTTACTTACTTACTTACGATGGCGCTACAGTCCAAATCGGACCTTGGCCCCTGAATGTGCCGCCTCCAGCCTTCTCGGTTCGGTGACCGCGTCCTCCAGTTTGTGAATCTTAGCAGTGATTTGCTGTCTGCGACAATATAGTCCTCCCAGCGCTTTCGTGGTTTTTCAACTGGTCTTTGTCCATTAACTTTTCCCTTTAGTGTGCGTTTGGACTCCGCTCCACATGACCAGCCCATTGTAGCTTTTTGAATTTTATGAAGACCGATACTTCCGAATTATCAAAGATGGCATACAATTGTATTTGTTCACCTGTTCCAGAAGCGCTCTCACTGCTCCTTTTCTGTACAGGGAACGCACGTTCCAAGTTCCGAAGGAATAGTCAATTTTTCGTTTGCGTAGTCGTTGCCGTTAAACAATTCAGTTCGAGGCGGTGTATCAAGTTTCGAAACTAGGTTGGTTTTCCGGGGATGAGTTGTTAACACATCGCCCAACCACCGAGCCTGGAGGGTCAGTCCTACTTCCTTATTACACCCTGGCAGGAAAATGGTGCGAGTTTTTAGCTAGATATGATATGTTGGAGTTCTCGCAGCTATGCTGCGAGTCCAACTATGTCATACATACCTACTTCCTGAGACGCACTGGTGTTCCTGGCCATTCAGGATAACTTCATGCACTCCTCCTTTCTCGAACGGGCTTGGGACCGGCTATGGCGGAGTTCCCTTTCACTTCTAAAGGCTTTAAATATAATCCGGAAAAAACCGATCTCAAGCATTTCTTTGATATCAAACCACATAGGTGGTGTGAAGTATTGTTCAATTTTTCACGAATTCCGACAAATCTTTTAGGTTTAATAAGATCGAATTCTATGGTATTTATACTATACATGATGATTTAAAAATTTATTTTCGATATTCAACCCTTAAAGGACGCAAAGAGATTGTGTACGTTACGAATTCCGACATATCTCTGTCTGATGAGATATCGAATTGTTTTTTACTTTAACGAGCTTTCTATAATATATAAATGCAGTGTCGGTTACTACGCGCACATTCTTTATTATTTCTCCAATAAAAGTCCAGATTCAATATTTAAATTTAATTTAACTATATAAATAATTATTCATAGCACTACTCTATTTTTTTTTCAGGTACGTAAATACGCACTCAAATTTTAATTATATCTACTAATGTGTTTAAGGTAAGCCAATTTAATAACCTGTCAAAATATAACATATAAAAAAAGATAAATGTAGCACACAAGGACCGGACATCAAGTCATATACCACAATAGTATTCCAGCCATCATGTCAGTCATTAACATCATTAAGTAATTTTATTTTTAAATAATTATTTGCTGCCAGAAGAAAAAAAACATTATGCATAATAAACGATGAGAGTCATATACCTATATCTTCATAAATTATAAATCATAAGATATATGTCTTACTAAGCCCATATATAGATACAGGTAGGTACATGAGATATAAAAACGATTCACAATCGTGTCGTTGGTTTTCTCGAAAACAGACAAAACGTTTTGCATAATAAACCAGTTTGGTTACCAATAGGTTTTAATTAGTTACCTTGTGGTTGTTCTGTCTTCTCCGGCAAGATTTTAATGTACTTATGCGGTATTATGCTCAAATGTTGAAGTATGTTTAGTACTTCAAGATCACCTGCATATTTATTTTTTTAAAAAGAAGAAAAAGATAGTATGATACAAGTGTAGATAGTTAGTATGTAGTTCTCAATGCAACATACAACGAAACCGCCAAGAACTTCCATTCATATGCCATACGTCGTATGTCTAGTCAGTCATTCATGGTACGAATATTATAAAAATTATAGGTGCTCGTAATCTTCATTGAGTAGAGACGGCGAAGTCATTATCCCATATCTGTAAGTAGGCCTTAGAAGCATCGGTATCATTTTATGACAGTATTACAACTTTTATTGTTTTATTCATTATACACTCTACAGATCGCAAAAGCTAACCTGTCTTGATTGACATGTTAGCATATCTAGTTGCTATATTTCCCAACATTAATAGAAAACAACAATAATAATATCTTTAATGTGTTTATAACGAACGATCGGTCAAGATTAAAATATCATATCCCGCTGATTTCATAGGTCTTTTTGATACAAAGCTGCTATATGTGTTAAACGATCATAAATCATGCGATAGTTTAGATGTTTCTTTTAAGTTCAAGAAATGCCTCCACCTGTATTTCATTTAGTATAAAAATTATTATACATAAATATGATTTGAGGTCTTTTTCATGCAAATTATGTTGAGCCTATTTTATTACTCTCTCTTCCTTCATGGCAAACTAGTTCAATGCGTAGTTCGTGTTCATTTTTTAAGAGTTAGTTTATGTCAGTTAAATTCATCAAAGCTCTTCCATTCACGGTAAATGTTGCATGGAATGATCATTTTTTGTGTAGAACAATTTCAAAAATTGATATTAACATCTTTAAATTCATTACGTAAATACATGATCATAATTCTTCTCCGGCCATCCACTTTTATTCTGAAAATTGCGGAACAGCTTGATTTTTTCTAGAAAGACTAAAAATTCAAAATTTTTGACCATTCTTTTGCCTCTTCTGACCGCAAATTAAAGAATTTTTTAAATCTGTTTGAGGGTAACTTGTCAAAATCGAAGAATTTTCAAAAAATTGATCTTAATGTTGTCAAGGGGTACTTGCAATTTTTTAAGAAACTCAATTTTTTCGATTTACCAAGTGACACCTCAAACGAAAGGGGAGCTCAACAGCTCCTCCAAAATCCAAACAAAATTAAAATCGGAATGGTGGCCAAAAACGTCGAAAAAAAATTCGACTCTTCTTTTGCCTCTCCTGGCCGCAAATTAAAGAATTTTTTAAATCCGTTGTTAGATTTGAAAAGGAGGCGCCAGCACCTTTAATTTAAGAAGTCACTTGTCAAAATCGAAGATATTTGAAAAAATTGTTCTTAAAGTTGCCTCTTGCCATTTTTTAAGAAAATCAATTTTTTCGATTTTCAAAAGTGACATATCAAACGAAAGAGGAGCTCAATAGTTGACCAAAAATCCAAAGAAAATTAAAATCAGGTCAGAGATGAGGGAATAGTGAAAAAACGTCGAAAAAAACATTAAAAATTTGAGATCCTTCTTTTACCTCTCCTGACCGCAAATTAAAGAATTTTTTAAATCTATTTGCGGATTTGAAAAGGAGGCGAAGAACTCTGAAAAAATTGATCTTAAAGTTGTAAAAATTGTATTTGTAAAATTGATCAAAATTTGGTCAAAGTTTGCGACCCTTCCTTTGCCTCTCCTGGCCGCAAAGCCACCCCACTGTTCTAATAGACACGATTGGACCAATTAAAATTTCACGCCGGGTTACCCTAGTGTATAAATTGGAATACGCTTGCCAGTTTTACCCTCCAACTCGATAGGATCTGTTGATATGTGCCACTATGTCATGCTGTCATCCTCCTGAGGTGGTAAATGATAGCAAAGACAGAGTAATGAATAGTGCGTAGGGTTTCTAAATGAAAAAATCCATCTCTTTCCATCTCACAAAAACAAATTCCGTTTAATTCAAAACAAGGAAAAAAATTATGACACATGCAAAATATATCAAAATAAAATTTCTTTATTTTAAATTTAACAACTTTTATTTTTTTATGTTTAACTTTGTTTTATTTATATTAATTTTATTTTGTCAATTTTTGTCGAGGTATCGGTTTTGGCGCATGCATCTGTTTTTGTTCCTTTCTCTGTTGTCCGTTTTATTTCTATATTCGTTTTTATTATTTATAGTTGTTTAATAGATATTTTTATTTTCTTTATATTGTTGCAAGCTAGGGGTTCGCCGGGATTTCAAGTAAAACACTATTCGTTTAAAATCAAAATAAGTAACAATTTATTTATTCGCACTTAAATTCTGTTCGCACAATTATTCGCACTATATGGCAATACCGCCCGCGTAACTATATCGCTTGATTCGATCACACGCAATCGATCGCTTTCCACCAATACTGTCGCGTATATATGCTGGCTGTCACAGTCGACGTAATAAAAATTACTATGTCCCTCGCTGAAAGCTTTATCTGCTTTTATACCAGTTGTCTGCAGTCGAGACTGTTCTTGAATCTTCGTTCGGTGGTGTGTGTAGAGGGTTCTAGTGAGCTTGAGATCTTTCCATTTGATCCTCTACGCTGTTCTAGTACATTCGAGCACATTCGATAAGAAGGGGGGTATAATCGTGTTGCTCCGCTCTCCTTATATACTTCAACTAGGTTTCTGATTAGGTTACTTTGTAGCTAGGTATTCGATTGTTGATGCGAAACGATCGAGTTGCGTGGTTGCCAGGTTTACATGTAACAATATTATTTTAATTATATATTTTTTAAATGGACTCTTGCTTACAGTGGACTAAAGCCTCAGTTACAATGGCTCCGATCCGATTCGGCAACCTTGGAGGAGAAAATTTTCTAGGCACAATGATTCCGTCTCGATATCCGTCAAAGTGACACTATCGAGGTGTAATTTTGATTGTCAGTTAGGTGAAAGAGATGGTGAAATTCAATAATTCACCTCTTAGCGTTGGAACGGATAGAAGTTGAATGTTGGTCAATTTTACCCCTCCGTTTTGTGTCTCGGCTATTCGTTCCGTTGATAGTGACTAGTCGTTCCGAAATTCTCTTTAGATGCATATCGAATGGAGAAACTTAACACTGTCCGTTTTCCAGATCGGGTCGGATTTGACCCATTGTAACTGAAGCTTAATGCTGATGGTCCAATCGTGTCTATTAGAACAGAGGTCTATTCTTTCTGCATGCGATTTTTTTATTCTATAATGTCCCCTCACCCATGAACCTTTGACTCCCAAAACGCAAATATTTGCATTTGCACGTCGAATAAGCTCTTTGCTAATTTTCAACAATCTTCACAGGCAAAACCCATTGCGTCGTCCAAAAGGACCGCCATTTTTCCACGGAATTGAAATGTCAACGACCACGAATTTGCTCCAATTTTGGTGTTGATGTATTTTGATTATTGAGTGAACACAAACTCTTGAGCCATAGCTTTGCTCCTTCCTAGAAAATGTTGGGTTTTCGCCCTTGGATGGAGTCTGAATAAAGGTGAAGGGTTTCTTCTTTTTCTTCTCAATTAAACTAGAATAAAAGGTAAAGGGTACACGTATGATCAGATGCATGGAGTGTTAATAAGTGAAAGTTTTCAAAATAACACAAAAAGTTGGGTTTACTCTTACCAAATTGAATGTATACCTTCTCAAATGATTGTCACTTACCTTTTCAACCTGTTCATTACCGCCATATGCCACTAATCTAAGTGAATGCCTCCTAATGTGTTCACCTAAATTGAGAGCTGTTTTTCATTTTCTTTTTAATATTACACCCAACCGCAATATCGAATAAAATTCATTTAGAAATTACCTACCTCACGTCAATTTAGCGTGTTCCAAACACACAAAATTAATCTCAAAAAGACGAAATCAAATGCCCGCGCTACACACCGAAATCATTAGCCACTATTCAATTCGTTTGCGGCAAAATTTATTGTATACGCCAGTATGTAACTTACAAGAAAATCAAAAACAAAAACTGGGCATCTTTTTTTGATTGTTCGAAATTTTCGAAGATGAAAGACTTATTAATGCCCCCGCAAAAATCAAGACGATCTTCTGTCCTTCGGTGTCTCTAATGTCGCCCGAACACGGAAAATACGACTTAAGGTAAATTA
Source organism: Beris morrisii (assembly GCA_951812415.1). Classification (NCBI taxonomy): domain Eukaryota; kingdom Metazoa; phylum Arthropoda; class Insecta; order Diptera; family Stratiomyidae; genus Beris; species Beris morrisii. The sequence continues at coordinate 108,251,500 of OX638310.1, read as the reverse complement.
CCGAAAGTTTTCTGCGCGATTCGTGTGATGTATTTTTACGGGACAAGGTAATTAGGTTTCGGTTCAAGTTATTTTAACTTTCAGTTTATTGTTGTAGTGTTATTGGTATGCTGATGATCGCATGGTGGATGGAATGATGACCATTACACGGTATGGTATTGTAATTTACTAATTTAAAAGTCATTTGAAATTTGTGCTATTATAAAATTGCAAAGTATGCTATTAACATTGGAGGTATGTAGGTTATGCAGACCTTTAGAGAAAATGATTGACTTGGTCTTGCCAATTTACTGCATACGCGGTGTCTGAATGTTGTTCATTTTAAAGGGAATCCAAGTACTTGTTCCACAACAAATTTCTATGACTTTTTACTTGCTTCAGTACTGAAAATTGGTTCAGAAATAGGCAACAAATCCTGACGCAATTACAATTCAGTATTGATAAAACAAATTCCCATAGAAAACGCGAATGAATAAAATTCAGATTTCTTTCTGATTTCATTCAGTACTGATAGTTGATATAGACTTGTCCTTCAAATGTCCGAATTCCGTTTAAAGGTGAATATTCTGATGCTTTTCAAAACTTAATTTGTTGTCAATGAAAATTTTCACTACTGCAAGGACAGCATCTAAAAACGTTATGCTAGGCATAGTTTACTTACATTCGCTGCTTATTGCACCGACTTTATCAACTTTTGTTCAATTTTCGGTCAGTCAAACTGGGATATTTGAAAATTTTGTATGATAAGTGTCGTTACTAAGCTTGGCGATAACTTTTGCAGACACGTTTTTACTTTACTTGTTATTTAGGGGAAACTACGGAGAGGTGCCCCACTTTTCGTTTCAGTACTATATTCGCAAAACTATTAAGACCAATGTCCTAAGCTTTATACAGCAGCGGGTTTAGTTCATAATAAAGAGTAATTACCGTTTTGTTATAATTAATATAAATAATCTTAAATATTATAACAGATTTTGCAAGCCCGTCATAAGAAGGATAGATGCCTAAAGCCTGGGATAGATGCCCCGATTCATTAGATTTTACAACGGTTCGAAATTCGACACTTTACTCAATTCGTCGGATTCGCGTTAAGGTCTTGATCCTTTCTAGTATCTGGTCATAGAGGTATGCTTCTAAAAGGAGCGGCTGGAACATGAAATGTGAAAATTTTTTTATGAGAAAAGTAATGAACCCGATTCTAGTTGTACGGAGTTGACACTATATCTATTACTTAGTTTTAAATGTTAAGTATTATTTAAATCAATAAAGAAAGGCGTTAGGTTGTCACCATTCGCGGTTGACACCCAGAACAGTCCGCATCCTTGATATTGCCAAAACTGTACAGAGTGAGTTAGTCTTACTTCCAGTTTTTAGAAAGAATGAAATTTAGGGTATTTTATTAATTTAGAGTATTAATATCTTTATATGAATTCCACAAGCATACGAACAGCTGAATAAAGTAGTCAATACCACGAATCCTGAGTATGTGGGGCTGAAAATCTCACCATCTGGTGAGTAGTGGTGGAAAGTAAGCTGTTGTTTCATATATCTTACGAACGTCTAATGCTAAAAAGTTGAAGCTAGTAGTTTCCAAGATCCAATTGAATAAATCAGATTTTGGTGATTCTTTCTAATCCAAGGTTTGTTCATGATTACAGGACACTGGAAACTCGTTATTAGTGCTTAATATATATAGTTAATATAGTGGATCTCTCCTGCCCTCTGACCTAGTCGCGCTGCAAGGGTGTCTTTTTGTGGTTAAAGCCCTTCATGAAAAAAAAACTGCATGACGATCAAAAGTTCTATAATATCTTTTTCATCACAAAAACTATTTCGATTTGTTTCACCATATCGCCGTGTCGGAAGAACAGTGACGCAACTGCAAAAAATTCTAATTTTTTTCGGAGAAACAATATCATTTTTGACAATTGCCCACAAGCCATACGAGCTTATTAATAGTTACTATAGACAGCTTAGATCAAGAGCACGTTTGTTTAAAACAACGGGGAACGATTTTATGCAAGAATAGCAAAACCACAAAATATTGAAATGTGAAAACAAAAAATTTTCAAAATTGCAGTTGCGTCACTGTTCTTCCGACACGGCGATATAAAGAAAACCAAACAAGATAAAGAAAACTGTCCCACTTCAACGCTTCAGGTTAAGAATTTGAAATTTGGCATACATTCATTTTCCAGATATTGCAAGAAAGTTATCAGTATGGAGAAAATGGAGGTTCTTCATCGTGATGCACTTTATAAAAGTGCTATGCTTCAAAAAATACATTTATCTTGAAAGTTGATCTTTAAAATTCTAAAGTTTGGCCGAATTTTTAATGATAACTTAATTTCAAATTTTGTGCTTTATTTTTATTATTTGAAAGTATGAACTAGAAAAAATTAAAATACTCCTTCGATTATCTACCATACAAAAACTCTTAAAAAATATCACGACAACTGAAGAACGCATTGAACTATGAACCAGAAAATTGTGTATAGTTCAGTTTAGGAACAAAAGAGCTTTTAGGTGTATCAATAAGAAAAAAACATCCGATTTAAGTTCAATTACGAACCAAATGACGTGTTATTGTGAATGTTCACGTCACCAAAAGATCAGCTACATTTTTGTCATTTTCAGTTGTAATTAGTTTTGAAAGTGTGGGGAGCGCAAACGTGAAATATTAGTTCATATTACATGCGGTATTCAGATTATAAGAAGTAATGTGAAATGATCCCTTTTCATTAGAACAAGACTCTACCTCTTATCAAGTTATGAAATTGAGCCCTATTTAAGTTACTCCAAAGTAAAATTTCGTCAAAAATGAAAATAAAACGAATTGGTTCTTTAAAATGTAATAACTATATCAGCAACATGTCAAAAAAAACATAAATTCTCCCATAAAACGCATTTTTATACCACCATTATCCAAAATATGCGTGAGATCCAAAATATTTCATCAAAGCATATATCTTGCGTGCATTTAATTTTTGACTTTGAAATATCAAAACAATCTTCTTATAACTTCAAAATATTTCAGATATGCTTCTTTTTCTCAATAAAAAAAAATTGCATAAAATTATGTTGTTTTTGTTATTACCTTTCTATTCGTTTTCATTTTAAATGCGATATCAACCTGAAGGTAGATCACGGCATACGATGAAGAAGGCAATCAATCCTCACTTTGATCATGCCCGGTAATTCATTTTCCCCCGTGAAAAGGCGAATCTAATTATGGGCACACGCACATACCTAGTATATTTTGTTTTGCACTCGGAATAGGAGAAGAGGAGGCTTACTTAGTACTTAATTGACTTAGGTGGTTGTTTGGTGGCTTGTGGTTTCCATCTTATTTCTATCTTACATGATAATTGATTTCTGATTAGTATGTGTCAACTTTTGATCATTTAAAAATTATTTTCTTACACAATTTCTTTCATAAGATGTATAAAGCTTGTATTACACTGTATGCCACGGGGTCAAATATTTGACCATACAAATTTTACCGAATTTGATGTCAACTATCGATTTGCTACGCTGTCCGATTGCGATATTACACTATCTGACACATTTGACACCATCGTAAAATTTTCTCCTCGTGTCAAACGGTCAAACTCGATCAGGTTAGATCTATTGTAAATATTAGTTTATTATATTATATTACACTGTATACCACTCCGAGAACCAAATTCTGACTGTTACTGCGATTTGCTCAGATCTAGATCGACGTGTTGTGTTTTTTTCTCGAGTTTACAACTCCGATCAGATTGGATAACGAGACGTAAGTGGATTCAAAAAAAAAAAATCTGCCAATGGTCTGGGCGAAACTTTATTATTTTTCGGGTCAAAGTTCGGGAGCGGTCAAAGTCGGAGTGTATCATGAGTTGCTTCGAGATTATTAGATTTCTTGGAAAATTATTTTTGTTCTTAATATAAAAATATTTAAAATAGAGATTTTTAGCCTATTAAACATTGAAAAAGTCCGCGTATACTATTCGAATTTCAGTATATTATGTACACTAAAAGCCCATAGAAGTAAAAACGAATTTACTGCCTTATCAGAATTAAGAGATATGACGAATTGTTAAAACGTATACAAACCCATTACTTCCACTTGGGGTTTGAATTTCGAAAAAATTGTGAAACAGGTTTTTAGACGATTTCATAAGAAGCAACTTGATATCTCATGAGACAAGACGGATTTTGAAAAATTTGTGAAAACTTAAGCAAACCCTTCACACCTCCTTGGTTCTGGAAATTCGAAAAATCGTGAATTGGTTGGCCGTAATAATCAATTTTATATTTCATCAGAACTAAGGAATGGCAAAAATTGTGAAACCATGTACAATCCCTTGGGGGTTGAATATACAAAAATTGAGAAATGGGTTTGTAGTTGATTATATAAAAAGTCTGTGGAAATGAAAAGCGATCTAATATCTCATTGAACCTAAGAAATATGTCGAAACTTTGAAAAGCATACAACCCCCTTACACCCATTAAGATTGAATATCTAAAATACTGAAATTGACTTTTTGGGCTTTTTTTATATAGGAAACCTTAGGAAGTAAAAATGAGTTCGATATATCATCAGATATGCAACCTCCTTACACCCACTTGGGGGTTGAATATCCAAAAATCATGAAAGGAGTTAATAAATAAATATAAAGACAGTACGAGAAAGTAGGAACCAATTCAATTTCTTACTACTTCTAAAAGAAATGACGGAACTTGTGAAAACGTGTTCAAACCGTTTATACCCTCTTAGGGGCTGAAAAAGGAAAAAACTTTAAAAACAAGTTTTAGTCGATTATTACGCAGGCACGTGTAAGTAAAAATATATTCGATATCTGATAAGACGTGAGGATATAGTAGAATTCGTGAAAAAGTTTACAACCCCCTTTGCACCCCCTTAGGGGTCGAATTTTAAAAAATCCTGAAAACGCTTTCTAGGTATTTACATGAAGAAGCCGTAGAATAAAAATGAACTCAATATTTGGAAAGACCTAATAGATATGTCGAAAACCGTGAAAATATATGCATTTCATTTTCACTGATCATTTTTTTTGCCCCCCCTCCGAACGCCAATGGATATTTAAAATTTTTTTTTCTCGAAATTAGTTTTCTAGTTGATTTACATAAAGGTACCGAGTTTCAACTTTGTAGCATAAGCCGTTTTATAGATAGGAAAAACACCCCCCACCCCCGTACCATACTACCCCTACAAAAAATTATATTTTCCCAAAATGCTACTAATATAGTTCTATCTAAATACCAAGTTTCAGCTCCATATCATAATAGGTTGTCGAGATATTAAAATCGGAACTTTTTCCTTTTCACCCTCCCCCACCCTCACCCACTACACCCACACTTCCAAAATTTTGTTTTCTGCTAGGGGTCTATTAGGCCTACTTCTGATAAAAATTTTAAGCTTTTATCTTACACTGTTCTTGAGATATGAGACGTGATTTTTTAGAAAAATTCTTATCCCCTCCACTTTCATGCTCCACCGCCTCCTTGAAAAATTTTGCTTTCATCAAACTTCATTTGTCAACCTTTATACACAAACCAAATTTTATTTGTCTAGTGCAATTGGTTCGTGAGATATCGTAATCTACAGTTTTTTACCCCCCAGTCCCGTACGCCACTGCCCTCACTCAAATTTTTGTTTCCGATCTATTCTCCTAGTATACTTACAGATATTCATTAAGTTTCAATTTTGTGACATTAACCGTTTAGGAGATATAGATTTTAGAAAGTGTCGATCTCACCTTTTTTGCGTTTCGGACGCATTATTTTTCCCCCCACTCCCAAACCCCTTCACCTAAATCGGCAATTTTTTTGCAAATGGGTCCACTACTAAAGATCTATATAAATTCCAAATTTCAGCCTCCTAGCATAAGCGGTTGCTGAGATCTAGAAACCAAAATTTTCCGTCTAAAACACTTCCCCCTCCTCCCCCCGACACCCCCACCCCAACAAACTTGGCCACTTCAAGGGGCCTACCCAGTCTATTCATAAAAAAAATTTCAATTTTATAGCTTAAAGGGTTTGGGAGCTACGAGCCTTCAAACGATTTTGCGTACAGCGGTCGACGTACGGCGTACGGCGGACAGACGGACTGAAATTTTTTTTTGCTTTTTTCGTGTCTACTAGTCATGAAACGTGAAAAAAAAAATGTTCAGGGTAGCAAATTTTTTTTTTTTAAAAATCGAAAACAATACTGTATTATTAAAATAATAAAGTAATAGGTGTGTAATAAGTAAAGTTATTGTTTTAATGTTTGTTATTTGTTATTTGTGCAGGTATTAAAAATGAACGGAAAAAAATACTATGCAGTAATTATGATGTCGCATTAACTGGAGGAAAGACAGAAGGGTCTTCATTTAATTATTTATTTCACCGATCGCCAGAAAAAATTAAATATTCACGAATAACACTTCCTACTTGACCCGTATGACAGAAACGTTTTTCCACAAATCGCAAACGGTCAAATGTTGTCAGATTGAGTATCAAATTGTGTCAGACGGTCAAATAAAACATTTTGACAAACAGCATTTGACCATTACACCATCTGACAGCATTTGAAAGGGAAAATGGTCAAATATTTGACCTCGTGGCATACAGTGAAATACTAAATAGCTTAAGTGTAGAATTCACACATCTTATGAGATAAATTTTTTTCGAAATTAAAACCATAGGATTCGAAAAAAAACCTTTAAAAAATGAGTGGTTCTAATTTATGTCAAAGCAATCTTATAATAGACTAAATCTTAAATATTATAATTTTCTATAATTTAGGGGACTAGTGACTTGAAAACAAAAAAAAATTTAATTTTTTTTATTTTATTATTATTTTACATTCAATTCAATGCAAAATAAAACAAACCACATATATTTTTCTGATCAGTGAAAATGGCAAAAAAATTAGTTCAAACTGAGAAAGTTCGGTAATATTTTGGTAATATTTATTTACATTTTCATACATATTTTTTTATTATATTTCAAACGAAAAACAAAATATAATGTGCTAAGTAACTGAAGGAGGTTGGAAAACAGAACCAATGCCATCTGTGTTGTATCAACAATATAAATTACAAAAAAATTGAATTTGAAGTGAAAATTATGGATAAAATAATAAAGTAAAAGATTGAAACTAAACGATTCTCGTTTTTTCGCTATCCTACATAATTTCTTTTTTCATGGTTTGTGCCTTTTCCTTGAAAATAAATGATAACAGATATCAAGATGATTTTTATTGCTTAAAGATAACAACACTCTCTAAACACTGAATGAAGGAATTTTTAAAAAGTTGATTCTAAATATTTTTTCATTTTAGGGCAACAAACATGAGAAAATTTTGAACTTTCAAAGCTTATAAGTCAATTAGTTTTTAATAATTCTGAAATTCCTTCATTTGGTATCATTAAATTTACTAAAGTAATAAGTGTACAAAGTTGGATTCAAATCGGTTGAGCGGTTCCCGAGAAAAGAGTATATTTTGTATGGAAAATCGGCAAACGACAAACCCCTAACTATTTCCAAATCGCAAAAAACCATTACATTACCTGCAAGAGATTTGTTTGACATATAAAAATTTAGCAGCTTGTAGCTTTGTAAGATTTTACTCTTTTGTGCAATGGAAAATCGACCAACATCAGCAGGAATCAAATAAAAAAAATTATTAATTTCCATAGCTTGCATTTCGAGCAAGTAATTTGAAACTTTTACTTACAATATGTGATAGTGAATTTTGTGGTTAAATATGAACGTGTTGAAACGTAAAGTTCAGGGCTGATTTTAGTAGATTTTGAGCTGGATTTACACAAAATCAAGTCATTTCAATCATTTTAAAATCGCTCGAATGTGCGGAAAATCTAGTAGAGTATAATACAGATTTTTGGAAATCTCAAGACATCTCGAAATCCATTTCATAATCTTGCGATGTAAATCAGATACTAGTAAAAAATATTTGGAATAAAAGAAATTCGTGTTGTAGAAACGGTATGTAACTTTCTTAACAAAATGAAATACTTTACATTTTCATATTATGAACACTGGATAACTCGGGTCACATCCATCTTTTATGAATAACAATTAGCAAGCAACTTAATTGGAGTCAGCATATATTTGATGTTGCTTTTGATGCCTCCAAGCCCTTCACTACCACTACCACCACCACCATTCAACCCCACTTCTTCTCGCTCTGTTCTGCTTATACACAGTGAAAAAAATTCATTAAATTTTACATCTTTTGGATAGTTAGGTAAATATCCTTTTCAACTAACTTTACATTGGGATGTAATAGTCAATTTGAATGTAATTTTCAATTTTCTGTCAGTAAATTTAAATTTGCAATTAGTAAAATTCAACTTCGAAAGCACCAAATTCACTGTATATTCTCTTGAATTTACACTCTAAATAAAATTGTATAATTAACACTCTTAGAGATACACTTATTTCTACTTCTAATATTATTTCTGACTTACTTACTCTCAATAAAACACTTGGTTTTAGGTAGGAATCAATTCTAGTTTTTGCCGCGTAGGTTTGGCGCGCGTAGCCACTGCGCCACCCAAGGCATTTCATTTTCGTTTCAGTACAAAACAAAATCGAACGACACGTGGTTTCATATATTACATGTTTTTCGTCGTAAAATTCAAATAGATAAGTAGAATTACATGAAAAAGAACGTAATTTATATATATATATAGTTCATTTTACACGAAACGTGCCGTAATTTTATGAGCCTTTTCTCATGTAAATTGTACGGTTCAGTTTATAAGTACATGAATAATTTGCTAATACCAGTAATTTCGTGTAAATTTCCTTGAAATGTGTACTTTTACTTAAAAAAATTAAAATTTACTGGAAATTTCAAGTAAAAATTGGATTGAATATTCAAGTTTTACGCGTAAAACAGTGTATATAATCCCACTTCTGACACCAATAAATAGTTTCTTTTGGCTTCGCCCGAAGGTGCAAAAAATACTTCAATCCATCCAACTTAAGTACATATCATACCTCTCATTACTCGGCTGAACTCAAAGTTTTGCATCCCAAATTATTGTAGACGATGCAATTGCGGCATGTGTGAACTCTTTTGAACATCGTCAAAAGGTCTGAATTTTTACGGTCGCTGTAGTAATGAAGTCAATCGTCTTATTCCTCCCTGTGTATAATTTCTATCGAAATAACCGCTCAGCTGATGGCTCCTACAGGTATGTCGTTTGACCGCCGAAATTTCGTAAAATGAAATTTGGTCGTTTATCTATTGTGCATTAAGAATGTGGAATGCACCACCTTGGACCGTGTTTTTAATCACTACAATTTACAGTGTAAAAATTTAAAATGGTCTTTAGTGTAAATCGTAGTTCATATCCTTCTAATTCTTAACTCTATAATATGAAACACTTTCGCATTACTTATCAGAACTTCTCAGAATTACAGAAATTTTCATCATCTGGAGACTTAAACTTATTTTATTTAACAGCCCAGTAGCAAAACCGGAAAATATTTTGTATTCGACCGCTTTTGAGCTCAAATTTTATAACGATTTGGACAAATTCGTTAATTTTAGTTTTCATTTTTAATAATGAAATCTATTGTGACCGATTTGAAATTTCAAATAAATTTTCATCCTGCATTTTTATTAGGGTTCATATGCACAAAAATACAAGAATAAGGTTCATATGCACAGAAAGTGTGTTCGATATACGCAAACGCCTTTGGAAACTCAATGTTTATGAAGCCTTAAGGGCTCATATACCCCTGAAATTTTCAAAAAATTAATTTTTTTTTTACAGATTTCTATTTATTATACTTTTAAGAATTAAAAAAAAGAAAGAAAATTCTACTCCATTACAAAATTATAGCAATAAATGTCACAAGACATCGGTTTGGAGCGACTTCCTGGCTAATTGCCGCGCCACTTTCAACAGCAGCGTCTAGCATTTATTTTTTCGCAAAAGCTGGGTTTCATAGAAAGCAAGGTCATTTATAGGATCATCTGTGAAAAACACGAAGATACAAGAGGAAGAAGGTGTACAGTATGAAGCTGGAATGGGAGACTAGCCGTAAGTTCACTTTGTACCTACCAAAAACTTTAAACGCATTTTTCTCGAAACCATGTTTTTAGACATGGTCGGCACGATAACTCAGTCAATTTCAATATTTTTCAAATTTTGATAACTATTTTCTCTATAGTCTGATGAGAGATTTTTTTAATTTTTTGTTTGGAAATTTTTTTATAAATTATTAAACGTAAATTTTCTTTAAAAAACTGATTACTAAAGTTTGAAATACTTATTTATTTTTGAAAAAAAAAAAAATTCCCTCCGTCAGACTATAACTACTACATTATTTTACAAGATTTTTTTTTATTTTTGCAAATTGAATTATTTTTGGTGAAGTTATGATGCCGACCAGGAGGCGCCACGGTTTTCATAAGTAGTCCATTTATACCCGTAAAAAACAATGTTAATATTAAAAAAAAAAAAAATTCTTTTTTTATAGTTAAATAGTTAATAAGATATGTGAACTCAACAAATAAATTTTTTTTTCACCATATAACCTTTGTAATAATTTTTCAAATTTACTCGGTTTTCAGCGCGTGCAGGGGTATGTGAGCCCTTAACGATGTTTTTTTTAATATTTCTTAATAATACAATACTCATCCTCTCAATACTTATTTTTTACAATAGGTGGTCATTTCGGCCTCCCCGCAGCATTAATATCAAGATCCTACCTTAAATAGTTCTTGAGATATGAAACTAAATTTGTTACACAAAATTGGTAGCCCCCATTTCTGTGCGCCACTGCCTCCATAAACAATTTTATATTCAGCACACTTCACTCAGATGCTTGTACATGTACCAATGTCCACTTTTGCTATGTAATTAGTTTCCGAGATGACCACAATTAAGGTAGAATTACAGCGCGAGTAACTTACGCGACACGCCCGATGTTCCATTCGCCACGTTTTTCTATGGATGAGAGAAATTGGGCGGCTTTGTCGGTCAAACGAACCTACTTTTTTCGGCATCGACGCTTAAAAATAAATACTTCCAAGAGGTTGAGGAGAGGATCTAACATTTCCCTCGAAGCTTCTAAGCGTATTGATTTTTACTTTATTATTTTAATAATAAAGTATTTTTTTTAACCACTGAACCTACCCGCAAAGGATGGGTGTGTAGACCAAAATGCTGATACTAAGCTACAAAGTTATAGCCTTCAACATCGAAATGTTCTGGTGTGGTGAATCGCAGGCAACTACAAGTTACAAAAATAGCAATAGGTGGGTTAAAGTTGTAAGATTTTGTAAAAGAAGTCGTGTATTGAAACCAGAAAGAAAATCTTTGAAAGGATAAAGGGGCAGCATTCCCAAAGAAATAGTCAAAAAGTTGACATTGTATCCGGTAAATTATTGCTACATTTCTGCCGCAACAGTTTCCAGCAAGAAAACTACAACCTTACAACATCCAACTGGAATACGGAGAAAACTTTACACACTTCTTGAACACTCTACCTCTACACACATAACCGAATATGCTGGAAATTTCTCGTCTCAACACATGCATTAACTCAGCGTCGCAGAACTTGTACACTGATTCGATTTTTCTACTGCGAAAGGGAAACGACGGTCAGTTCTACGTGAAAATGTGTTTGTAAAGTCATATTCACTGACAACAGCGGTCAAGTGGTAAATGAAATCGGGAATTAATAGGCTTTGTTATTTTTATTAATGTTAATCGAATTGTGTTTTATTTGAAATGGCGGCGAATCCCTAGCTCACAGCAATACGATGGTAGCAATCGCACTCTTTAGAAGCTGTCGTTTGCTCAGCATACACCAGAACTAAGATTGTTAATTCATTCTACGTTGGTCAAATCCATCAGTCAAATAAAAATAAAGCACAAGAACAAACCGCTCTTCTTGAATTGTTCTTTCTATTTTCAAACGATTAGCGTACAAAAGGAAATACCTTGACGAATTTAACTGGACGTTGATGGCTAATGGTAAGAAATTAACTCGGCCATGAAAGACCGCACATGCCCATAAACCTTGTAGAGTGCAATAATGATGTGTGTTTAACGACCTACTTAAGGCAATTGGCTATACACATTAGCAACAAGTTATAGTATTGTGCCATCGAAGAAATGCACCTAAAATTTGATTAAAAAAATAATAGAAATATTTAAATGAGAAATTTATCTCATCAGAATATGAAACAGCCGCAATTAATTTCATTTCTGTGTTTATTTCGTTCATTTTTCAATCACATGTACGAGTTCGGAATCTCACTTTTAACGAACATGCAGAATTACTTTGAACATGTGGTTTTGTGAGTCGACTTATTCCCGGGTCTTATTCAGCTTTAAAGTGTGCTTTGCTCGTGCATACGCTTATTACAGCCCGAAAGGTGATTTGAAATACTCGATCTTAGGGTATCTATAGCAAGTAGTTCGGCCATATGTAGAATAAGTCTCGTGTCTTATTTGACCTGAAAGGCTCATCCTCTCGTTGTGAAGGTTTTATGAATGAGTTTTTACTACTTCATTAAAAATCTGCTCGTTGAGCCCGAGCGAGCATAAACAGAAATCGATTATCTCTTGTGTTCTGCGGCTTGTTGTTGCTGTTGGCACTCTTTTTTTCACATATCGTTTTCGTTTTTTCTTTGATTTATAGCCGAATAGCAGGATAATGTTAAGAAATTGACCATCAGAATATTCATACACGTACCTATGGGCAGAATGGTTTAAGGTGATGACTAGGCCAGTCGGAAATTGAATATTTTGTTCGACGTTATATAGGAGAGGTCAACGAGAGCATATGCATCTGTATGGTGTGTGGGTGCATACAGAAATTAATTCCCTCGGAAGTATTACACGTGAACCTTTTGGTTTAGGTTCTATAGTAGTGTCGTTAACTGCATCGATATATCAGTCGCTTTGTCATGGCTTTCATTACTTTAACTGGAAGCGACGTTTTGACAAAGATGGACTTTTTCAATCACCCACCAACAGAGGTAAATACATGGTGACATAGTTCATATGAACAACTTAAACTTGTTTGTGAACACACACTTAGTACTTCCCCTAAACGAAGAAACGTACTACCTGTTTTCAGGTTACTCGCTTAAGTCTTTTATTTCGCAAAACGGTGAGTTGAATATGAAGACGCGTTTATTCGAAAGTTGAAATTTGTTGAGCAAGATAGCGATAATCATAAGTGGCATTAATATTTTCAATTAAAATCAACTTTAGTCCTGGTCGTTTTATAAATAAAATTGACTACATTTTTCGCTTGTTCTGAAATAGGGTGAAAACTGTGATTAAATTTTGTATACATATTTTTACATGCTACCCTGAGAACTCGCATAACTCGATCAGTTTCCAGTGGGAAAGGCAACCTTTCAATACCAAATTGGAGGGCGGAGAAAATCATCTGGTTGGCCACGTTGAAGTACTTAATGGGAGTACTATAGACTTAAAGAACTTAGACGCCTGGCATTAAGTGAACCTTTAAGAGCTATTGTCAATGAAGATGTTTAGAAATGAAGAAATAGACAAGCTAAGATTGACACGCCCCTCATATTTGTTCATATTAGGGTTGTAACCCATAAAGTTCAGGAATAGAGAACAATGTTTTGTAGAATAATTAGGTATCTGCTTGAACTACTTTATTCTTAACTTATTTGTTCGATTTCGAAATATATCTGTTCTGGCTGAAAGATCAAATTTGTAAGAAACTTTTGATTACAATATCTTTCGAACCAATTATACCAGAAAAATAAAATTTGGTTTCTGTATATTGGACTATTAGGATTGCTATTTTTAAAAAAATGTTATTCTTATATCTCAAGAACATTACCAGATATGATCTTTAAAACTTTACAGAAGTTTGGTACAGTAGACCTCTAGCAGAGAAAAAAAGTTGGGGATGCGGGTGTAGGGAGTACTGGTAGGAGAAAATATAATAGAAAGGTAAAAATTCGGATTTTTATTTCTCGAGAAAAACTAAAAATTTACTACTATATAGAGCCATTACCCAACTGGCAAACTACCTCCCAAAAGGCCTTACCGGAACTATTTCCTTGCTTCGTAGTCTCGGTAAGGCGTTATGAAAGGTAGTTTGTTAGTAGGGTATAGAGAAATCCAAGCAATACAAATTGTTGATTTTGGTAGCAAGAATATCCGGACACTATTTGAAGCATTATTTGTTAGGTTGCCTAAACCGTGTTTAGGTAGCTTAAACCGTAGGTTAGGTTAGGCTGAGAAGGGTGGACTGAAGCAATTGTGCCACAATCCATCACGAGAGATCACTGCGGATCCATTGTGGTCCCCTCGTATAAACCGGGCTCTAGACTACTGATTCCAAATATTGCTCTTTCTTATGAAGAGAGTAGTTCTCCATAAAGGAATCATCGCAAGTTCTGATAGATCCGTCAAGGAGAATTGACCCAGGCACTGATAGCTGGTACGTGCCAGACTTTCACATTCACACACTATATGCTCCTGTGTCGGTTGAAGATTCTCATCACCACAGCGACACAGATCAGCCATGGGTATTCCCAGCCTTTCTCCATGCCTCCCAAAGGAACAGTGTCCCGTTAGGACCCCTATAAGTTGTCGGCAAATGTCGCTCCCTAGAGACAAAATAAAGCTAGAGTTCCTCCTATCAAGTTTCGGCCAGCAGATTCTTGCTTGCCGGCAACCCGAGAGATTCACCCAGGCCCCTCCATCTGTCTGAGCGCTTCAATATCAATCATTCTCTTTACACATTCAATGGGACATAGATCCGATTCGTCGGTCAGCTCTATGCTCATATCCGACCCCCTTCTGGCGAGCTCGTCTACCTTTTCATTTCCAGGGAAGTCACTGTGACCAGGAATCCAACTAATCTTCAGGTTGTTATTCATACCTACCATCTGCAATATTCTTTTACATTCTTCCACAAGTCTGGATTTAGTAATATGCGCCTCAACAGCCTTGATGGCAGCTTGGCTGTCAACATAAATACTTATTGCACCATTCACGCACTGTTTTTTCACAATTATTTCAGCTGCTTTTATCAATGCAAAAATCTTGGCCTGAAACACGCTCGAGCTATCTGGTAGCATAAACGATTCCATAATGTCAAGGTCGCAAGAGTACACTCCCGCGCTCATTCCGTTTTCCGTCTTGGAGCCATCAGTGTAGATAGCAAACGTGTCTGGAGCGATGATCTCAGATCGCCACTCCAGTCTGGTGGGAATATTCACAGCATAGGAATGTTCAAAACTGCAAGACGGTATCCTGTAGTCGATGCGCTCCGGCATGGTGGAACACAGGGAAATTGACAAGATCCTAGTGTGACCCACACTGCCTCCCATCCAATAGACTGCCTCACGCAGACGCAAAGCATCCTTTGCTGCTATTGATTTTACCGCTTATTCCAATGGGATTATGTGGAGCATTATTTCCAGAGCCTGTGAGGCCGTGATACGTAAGGCCCCAGTGATTCCAATGAGTGCCATTCTTTAAATTCTGCTCATAGCGACCCTATTAGTCCCGACATACAACGCATGCCACCACACCAGTGACCCGTACTTAAGGACAGGTCTAACTACCGGTGATGTACAGCCAGTAGACTATCCTCGGTTTGAGACCCCAGGTTTTCCCTACCATTTTAAGACAAGTGTACACGTGCGGCCTTCTTGATCCTGTCCTCAATCGTGAGTTTCCAGTTCAACCTAGGATAAAGATAGATTCCTAAGTACTTTACACTAAGGGAGAGCGGGATGGTAACGCATTCAAGCGTGCGAGGCTGAATTCTCGGTCTTTTTTCCTCGTAAAGAGGACGAGGTCGGTTTTATCCTGATTGATGCTGAGACCGCAGTTACCAGCCCACCTGCTCAATGATTTGAGCCCACCTGCTCAATGATTTGAGCCCAACTTCTAGTAAATCGCTCAGGGTGTCCAGGAACTTACCTCTCACCATCAGAACGATATCATCCGCGTAAGCAACCACCTTTACTCCGGTCAAAGCCTGTAAAATTTCGTCAACCACTTTAACCCACAGCATTGGAGATAGCACCCCACCCTGTGGGTTCCACGGGTTGCTTTCATTCTGCTACATCCATCCCCCAAAGAGAAGTTGATAATTCTACCCCTTAGTATTGACACAATCCAGCACGAAATGAATGAGTCAACACCCAATCTATTCAATGCCTTCTCGAACACACTCGTCTTCACATTATTGAAGGCACGCTCAATATCTAGAAACGCTGCTAGAGTATACTCTTTAACATTCAACCGCCTAAACCTAAGCCATATCTAAGCATTTAACGCGTTCCGACCTTCTACCCAAGACTATTTTCGACCAAACTATTTTCAAAGCGATGAAGCACGGATGTGGGGGGATAACAATTTTCCTAAAAAATCATATCTCATATTTGAAGAACGGCTTAAATATGATCTTGAATCCATTCAACCATTAGGAGATTGTGTAAATGTAAACAGTTAGTATGGGGATGGTTAAACAGAAAAAAATTTAAATTCTTTTTTATCTTGAGAACCGCTTACTTGAAACTTGAAATTTACATAGAGCTGTAAAGTGGCAGTATGTTCTAAAAATATAATTTTTAATGGAGGTAGTATGATACGGGAGTAGTGTTTTTCCTTTGCTCAGAAAAGGCTGATGCTGGAAAATTTGAACTTATTGGGTAAATGTAGATGTACTAGAAAAACAATTTTGGAAAGAAAAAATTGTTATGTAACCATTTGCGAAAGGAGATGAGAGGAAGGGAATGATCAGTGAAAATGTGGTGTATATATTTTCACGAATTTCCTCATATTTCTTAGGTTTTCCAAAATATTAAATTAGTTTTACTCCTTTAGATAAAGCAACTAAGGATTTTTTTAAAATTCAATCCCTGGTTGGTTCGTTGGTGTACGTGGTGGCCCGTCAGTCGAGACACGGCCCAATTAGCACATTAGCGCTGTTTTGATACCACAACTCGCTTAACCTGGTCGTAGAGGGCTGATGAAGTAGGTACAATGTTTTACAGAGAACTAGGGCTGGAATGGATTATCATATCCATCCGGAGCTGTTTAAAAAGACAATCAGATCTCCAATCTTTTTTTTCGAAATCTTATGCAGGTTATCAAAGAAAGGTTTGCCTAATGCACGAAGTGATCTAGTGTGCCGGACACTCGCAAAGAAAGTAGGTAACGGTTCCCTCTCATTTGCATCCCCAAAGCAATTTAATCCCTAAGGGGTGCAATTTTCTAAATTCTACCACATTCCTTAGTTCTAACCAGAGATCGAATAGTTTTTCACTTCACCGAGCTTTCCAAAGAATCGCTTTAAAAAAAATTTGAATGTCTTTTTACCCTTAAGAGGGTGTAAAAGGGTTGTGTTCTTTTTTACTAATTCCGTCATATTTCTTAGATCTGAGAAGGTATCGAATTGGTTTTTTTATGACGGTCTTTGGATATGATCGCCTAACGTCAGGATTTTATTTTCAACCCCCAAGAAGATGTAAAAGAGGTTACAAATATTTATTCTCTCGATTTCCGATATACTTCTGGAATCTGATGAGATATTGCAATTGTTTTAACTTCATTTTGCTTTTTATGTACTAGCCTAAAAATTAATTTCAGCATTTGTAGATCTTCAGCGTCTAAAAGTGTGTAAAGATGTTGCATACTTTTTCACAAATTTTTCTATATCTCTTAGGTCTGATGAGTAAGCAAATTGTTTTGTACTTCCACGGTTTTTTTTCATTTAAATTTTTGTTACATTTAGTATATGAACTTTCACGCTTTAGTTTTTTTTATTTACATTGATAATTGTTGTTTCTTGTAAAAAGCTTTTTCTGGTGACAAAATTAATGGTTCAAACAAAAAACTCTTTGGCTTGAAACAACCAATTTATTTTTATGTGAGCTTGTCCAGCTTCGTGCTGACGAATTCACTAAAGTCCATGGCGAATCGCGTACCCAGAGGCACGACTTTACTCCCGAGAACCCATTACATTACCATTGGCTGTAGCCTTTACTGTGTTGTAGCGATTTACAGCGAACATGGCTCTGCAGCGCGACTTTTCTAAAGTTTTGTTCAATAGCTACATAATAACTTTGTATTTTAATACAAACACACCCTTAAACTGTTTTGCTGGTCTGTCAATGTCAAAACATCAGTCGAGGTTTACATTTTTATCATGGTGAAGTAACGCTTGGAAATTATCTCAATTATTCTCTGTTTTATTTAAATAAAAATGTTATGTCCCTATTGAAAAACCCTAGGGTTGAGGAGGATTAATTTACTAAAATTAAAAATAAGTATGGATTTCTGAAAGAAAACGACCGACAAGGAGTAATTTGAGTAACACGAAAATTTCAACCACCTGGTTTCGAACAGTATAACTTATTTTTCATGATAATTTAAAAAAGTGTGCGGCAATCAACGAATGAACCTTCGAAACTGCAAATAAACGCAAAACATCTCTACGCTTCGTAGCTTCTGCATATCTGTCCGCTTCAATTTACCTAAAATTCTACAAGTTGTCCGAAATAACTGCCCTTAATTACCGCAGCCTACATACAAAATCAATACATGATGCCTTACCATACACAAGTTATAATCGAAAACATCCACCTATTCAATCCTCTAAATTACCCTTCATCCATATTTCATTGTGGCTACCGAAAAATTGCCCACCGCCGACACACTAAATTTCGCATTATTGCAGAGACGTCTTGCGCTTGTTGTTGCTTCGAACCGGACCTGCCATCGCGGACCCGTTCATCATGAACGATTTCAAAAGAATGCAGAAGTTATTCCACTGTACGCCGCACTAATTACAATTCAAATTTACACCCGTTCGACGAAAAAGCCAAACGAAAGACAGAAACCGCACGTCGACCATACGAAGGTCTCCAAGAAGACGACGAAATTCTTTCGCAACATACAGACATCGAGGATTCGCTTGCCATCATCTTACCTTTTGTTAATTTTAGGTTTACCTACATATGAACCAGTCGTTTTGGGCTACTGAGTCTATACATTCGAAGAACAATGTTTTTTTCTTTTTCAAATTGCTTTGCGCGAATCTTTCACCGGAAAAGTAACGAACATTTTGAAATTGTCAATGACGTCAGGGCGAAAGCTCCGTAAAAGCTCCGAACGGATATTGCGCGCCGAATTTCGACCACAGAACGACCGAAGCGCGGTCGTAGTGGTCCAGTGATGGGCGTTCGAACTAAATTTATGGGTTCGAGTTTCGGATAGCAAACAGATAAAGTGAAGTAGCTGAATATTGGGCTAAAGATTTTTAGGAGCGGCTAAAGTCGACAGAAGGTCTACTCTGCTCGTGAGGACCGGGTCTTTTACAGTCCACCCAGAAGTTTGTCACTTTCCGTTTACTTTTCGTGCTTGAACCCTATTCAAAACATTGTATCACTCTTTGTAAGGCTTGCATGAAGGCCCGTGCACTCCTCTTTGTTGCTCTGGCTTCTCTAGGGACATGATGAAGGGGACGGGTGTCTTCACAGCTCATCGGTTTTTCTTATCCACAAGTATTAACTATTTCGAGTTTAAGCTTAAATTTTATATACAGTGGATGCCGCTTATTGTAATCACTTTGGGACCGGCCATAAACAATAACATTAACCGGATGATAACAATAGACGAAGGGGAAAATTTTTCTCATTTATTTTCCTACGATTGAATATAGATTGCTCGACGAATCTAATATTATTTTTTTTATTCATTAAGTGTTATTTACAACTCTAGCTTCAATGTTTCACAAAGTTACAGAGAATATGAAATACTGTTCCCTCTTCCTCCTCATCCAGGCAACTTCTACAGAAAGTCGTTTGAAAAGAATCGCCGTGTTTTAGCATGCCCGATTATAAGACAGTGTCTGGTCAGGACACTTACTGTGGTACTGATTCTCTCCCCTTTTAGCAAATTCAGCCTTGTACAGCGTTTTAGATCCAGCTTCGGTCATATCTGTCAGCTCAGCGCGCCACTTCTGTTAAACTGTCTCGAAAACTTACTCGAAGTTGAGTATATTCTGTTGAACTAGATCAACATCAATAGTTTTCAGAAGCTACGAAAAGACTGAAATTTCTCATAGTAATATATGATATGTATTGCCTTGTGTTTACATAAATGTAAAACCAAGAGCAATCATCTTTAATTTTGAGATTGTTTTTATTTTGCCTTTTTGATCACATTCACTTGAAGAAAAAAGAGGAGCGATTAAGAATACAGTCACAAAACTTGTAATGTTGTATGGAAATCTGGCCCGAATGATAACATAAAGCGAATTTTTATTCCAAGAAGCGATGAATTGCGTTTGTGGAAAATGGAACTAACTTGTTTTGACAATAAAATGCGGCTTATAACATTATCCGCGATTACTATAAGCGGCATCTTCTGTATAAAGCCGCCATTTTGATTTATAAATAAAAAAAACACTTGAAAGTGGTTATAATATCATGTCAAAATTTTAAAATGATGCGATTATTTTATCACCCTAAAACAAATTCATGAAAAATGACTCATTTTCGGGCGTCTAAAGGGTTTGCTCACCTTAAGAGATATGGCGAAAATTGTGAAAACGTATGCAACCTCTTCAGACCACTTGGGGGTTGGATATCCAAATATTTTAAAAACAATTTTTAGATAAATATGAAAAAGGTCGAGGAAGTAAAAACCAATTCGATATCGTATCACTTCTAAGGGATATGTCGGAATTCGTGAAAACGTGTATTTAATAAATAATAAAAATATTTAAGTACCTCTGTACAACCATGTACATTTCAAAGTACTCGGATAATAATTGGCTGCTATTCTCTAGAGCCTTAAATGAGCTGAATCATCGTTTTTTACCATTACATGAAATCGGAAATGATTTGTAGGCGATTATATAAAAAGTCTGTGGAAGTGAAAACCAATCTGATATCTCATCAATCCTAAGAAATATGTTGAAAGCCTTACGTCCTATTGGAGTTGAATATCTAAAAATACTAAAATCAACTTTTGACGATTATGTAGGAAGCCTTAGGAAGTAAAAATGAATTTGATATCTCATCAGAACTAAGAAATATGTAGGAATTTGTGAAAACATATGCAACCCCTTGCACCCATTTTGGGGTTGAATATCAAAAAATCCTGAAATTAGTTTTTAGATATATGTAAAGAAAGCCCGAGGAAGTGAAAACCAATCCCATGTCTTATCACTCCTAAGAGATATGACGGAATTCGTGAAAACGTGTTCAACCCGTTTATACCCTTTTAGGGGTTGAAAAAGGAAAAAACTTGAAAAGGAGTTTTAGGTGATTATTAAACAAGCCCGTTGAAGTAAAAAGTTATTCGATATCTAATCAAACCAGAGGGGTATGGCTGAATTCAGGAAAATGTATACAACCCCTTTACACAACCGTGGGGGTCGAATTTCAAAAAATCCTGAAAACACTTTCTAGGTATTTATATGAGGAATCCGTACAATAAAAATGAATTCAATATTTGTTAGGAACTAATAGATATGACGAAAATCGTGAAAACTATAGTTCTATCCAAATACCAAGATTCAGTTTTATATCATTATAGGTTCTCAAGATATAAAAATCGAAACTTTTTCTTCTTCACCCTTCCCCACCATCACCCTCTACACCCTCACCCCCGAAATTTTTTTTTCTGCTAGGGGTCTATTGGGCCTACTTCTGGTAAAAATTCTAAGCATCTATCGTACACTGTTCTTGAGATATGAGACGTGATTTTTTAGAAAAATTCTTATCCCCTCCACTTCCATACTCCACCGCCCCCTTAACAATTTTTACTTTCAGCAAACTTTATTTGTCAATCTTAATACAGAAAGCGAATTTTATTTTTCTAGTGTAATTGGTTCGTGAGATATCGTAATCTAAAATCCGCACGCTCTTGCCCACTCTCAAAAATTTGTTTCCGATCTATTCTCCTACCATACCCACAGATGTTCATCAAGTTTTAATTTCGTGACATTAACCGTTTAGGGGATATGGATTTTAGAATGTGTCAATCCCGGCTTTCGAGCGTGTCGGACAGATTATTATTCCCCCCACTCCCACACCCCTTCACCCATATCACCAATTTTTTTGTAAATGGGTCCACTATCTATGCTCTATATAAATTCCTAGCCTCCTAGCCTAAGCGGTTACTGAGATCTAGAAACCAAAATTTTTCGTCTAAAACGCTTCCCCCACCTTCCCCCTCACACCCCCACCAACAAAAAAAATTCAACTTAATAGCTCAAAGAGTTTGAGAGCTATAAGCTTTCAAACGTTTTGCGTACGGCGGACTGCGCACAGACGGACTGAACATTTTTTTATATTAGTCACGAAACGTGGAAAAAAAATTTTTTAGGGTAGCAAATTTTTTTTTTTCAAGAATCGATAACAATACTTTATTATTTAAATAATAAAGTAAAATCAGCCAAATCGATCAATAACTTTTTGAGCTACAGCACGAGCAGTTTTTGAAAATGCAGTTTCGAGATAATCGCGATTAAAGTTTCAATACGATTAAATTATACAAGTATGTTAGTGACTTACCGATCAATCAGCGATTCCAGGCTCATACAATAAACCTTCAACTTCTAACTCACTCCCATTGTCACTTGTACTCTCCTCGCATTTATCTATGAATTGATTCCCTTGATAATATCCTTTTTTTAGAACATTTTCGAGCTATATTACCTCGCGTTCCTTTAGGATGATTTGGCATTTTAGTTTTGAAAATTCAACCGCACACGACATACTTTCGAGCAAAACTGACTCTACTGCTTGGACAACGTTCGATTCGCTTTACACTTTCGAAACATATTAAAAAAACATACTGCAGTCACGATCGGCTGCAAGCCAATCGTATAATACTCTAGATGAATACTGAACTCCGATTTATATTGTAGTTGGGGATAAAGTAGAATTACGCGTGTGTATGTTGTATGTCCTTTATTAAGGACTGCCATTAGATTGCTACTCAAAACTAAAAGACAATATTCAGTGTTTAACTTCATACCTTGAACTGGGTAAGTCATCGAAAAAAAATGTCCTTTTTGAAGGACTTTCACATGGGAGGTGCAGGAAGGACTCACTTGATTTCTTACATATTTATCCTTTTCCTTGGAACCATTTTAAAATGAACTTGTACAAAATTTGAAATTCGTAGCTTGAAGCGTTCAAAAGTTATCGAAAAATATTGTTGAACACGTGTCTTAAGGACATTTTGTATGGCAGCTACCAGAAGGAGTAAAAGGATTTCGCTGATTAGTAAACTCGAACTTCGTTTTTACTCAAAACTAATTTGTACAAAATTTCCAATTTATAGCTAAAAGATTACTTGAGTTATAGTAAGTTCCGTAAATTAAAAGAAGACGTTTTGACAGGATATTTGTATGGCAGCTACACGAAGGACTAATAGGATTTTCTTCATAATAATATATTTAGCTGCAACTATTGGAAAAATAACACATACAAAATTTCAATGCCGTAGCTTAAACCCTTCTGAAGTTATCGACCAATATTCTTGAACACGTGTTTTAAGGATATTTTGTATGGCAGCTACCAGAAGGAGTAAAAGGATTTCGCTGACTAGTAAAGTCGAACTTCGTTTTCACTGAAAACTAATTTGTACAAAATTCCGAATTCATAGCTAAAAGATTACTTGAGTTATAATGAGTTTCGTAAATTAAGTGAATACATTTTGACAGGATATTTGTATGGCAGCTACACGAAGGACTAACAGGATTTTCTTCATAATCATACATTTTGCTCGAACTATTGGAAAAATAACACAAACAAAATTTCAATGTCGTAGCTTAAACCCTTCTGAAGTTATCGACTAATATTCTTGAACACGTGTTTTAAGGACATTTTGTATGGCAGCTACCCGAAGGAGTAGGACGATTTTGCCCGTTAACGAACTTAGCCTTACAAATTCAACCAAACATCCAGATTCAAAATTTCAAGATCCTAGGTGAAGGCGTTCTTGAGTTATCGTGCTAACGGACAGACGGACGGACGGACGGACGGACGGACGGACGGACGGACGGACGGACGGACGGACGGACGGACGGACGGACGGACGGACGGACGGACGGACGTCAGGCGGATTTGAGGTTTTTGGGCACAAATAAACAAAAAATAATATATAACTTTTTTTCGTCCGAGGCTTGGTTCTATGCGTTACAAACTTTTCGGCTGGATTAAACTTATAATACTCTATATGATTTCATCTAGAGTATAAAAATAGTTTTTTCTGAAAATTGTAAAGGGTTTGCTCCCCTTAAATGCGGTGTAGGTTACTATGCGACTGGCAACCTAAAAAATTACGTTCTAAATAGCCTCCTGTTTATTCTTTAGATTGTCAGTCGCGTAGTAACCTACACCGTACCTCTGCATTAAACACGCTCCGGACTTCAACCCAAAAAATAATAAAGATGAGCCCAGACTGTTGGCAGATTTTTAATGCTGTCGGAATTGTAGGTTTGTATGCGTTTTCATAAATTTCGTCATGTCCCTTAAGTCTGAAATGTTCGAAAATTGATTTCTACTCTATGAACTTTTAATGTCCTCTAAAAACTAATTTCGGGATTTCTTAATATTCAACCCCCAAGGGAGTATAACAGGGATGTATACGTTTTCACGGAGATATGTCGAAATTCGTAATGGTGTTGAAGGTTATGTCTTACAAGGAACTATTTTAGCGACAAGGTCAACTTTCCGAAAAACGATGCTACATTGCAACTTTACTTAGGGTGGCAGTGGCGTAAGTATTGGCAACCCACTTTAAACGATTGCCGGACTTCAACCCTAAAAATAATAAAGTTTAGCAAATTTTAAGTTTGGAATTCGGCATGCAAATCCTAGTGCTCTATGGAAATATTATAAAAATATAGTTTCTTACAAAGGTGAGAGGATTTCCCAAAAGTGAACCTATTTTTATCTCAGGAAGTACTTATGTTTTCGTAGCTGTTTAAGTATAATAGCTACACAATTGAAATTTTGTGAAAAAACTTTTTTAATTTTTGATGTGGTGTAAATGTTGCTTATCAATAACTTTTGGCAGTCAAAACACATTGGAATCATGGTGAGCAAAATACGAGCCGGTCTGCATTTAGAACGATATCAAAAACAGATTGCAGATGGTTTTTTTTTTTAGCTTAAACGAAAGCAGGTTAGGTTTGTTTTGAAATTTTGGCATAAGACCCTCCGTCTTTTGAAGTTTACAGCTCTACGGGGTATTTTACAATAGTTTTGAGCTTGCAACAATATGGGATCAATCCGCTGTCGGTAACATAAGCGACTCAGGAATGGAAAAATAGAAGTTATAAAAGTATTTTTAACGGTATTTTGACAAACTTCGGAAACATTAATACCTTATGCTGTAACCTATACAGAAAGTTTGTAGGTTACTAATTGAGACGTTCTGAAATTTAATGGACTAAAATGGCGATTGAGAGTCTTTTGAAGCAAGCTGGCATACTTAGATTATGGGTTCGAATCGAATCCTACTCTAGTTTGGAGTTTGTTGTGGTCGCATAAATATTACTTTTATTCGAAACAGAAACTCATCTAGCTACTCTATGTTTAAGGAATGAATGGAAGACGTTGAAAAAGTTATTTTGAGGGTTTTTGACATTTATTGAAGTATTTTGGCACCAGTATATAAAACATGTCTAAAGTTATACAGGCTTAGTTTTTTTTTAAAAAAAAGTTGAAAATAAATAGCATAAATCTACGGCTGGAATTAACCACGGACATTCAATAGTTATATATATGTGACCCATTCAGCCTTCAACCTATTTCTTCTCAGGTTTTGCTATTGGCAGACTATATTGTTGAGCAGCAGTGGTATACTTTTTGAATGTTTACTTCTGGGAAAGAGTTAATGTAACCGCTTATAGCAACCAAAAAAATTGGGGCTTTTTATCACGAAAACGGATTATCTTTAAAGCTTATATATAAATAAAATCTACAACAGTCTAGGCGTAATTTTATTATTTTTCAGAACAAAGTCCGGAAAGCGGTTAAACTCGGAGTACAGCAGAAGTGCTAGCACTACTACCATCTTTAAAATATTAATTGGATCCGGGACGTGGTCAAAGTCGAAATATAGTACTGGTTGTGTCGAAACCAGTCACAGTTAAAAAAAAATTAACCACGAGTAAACAAAATATATATAAAATAAAAAATATTGGATTTAAAAATTTGTTTCTCACCTTAATTATCAATTTTTGATTTTAATGCGTTTAGTAGCGATCTTCATTCACGTTGAGTCTGGATACCACATTTGCACTTATTATCGACTTGTTAGCAACATCGTGATTATAACTGAATTCAATTAACATAAAAAGCACATTGCTTAATTGTTGGTAACGCGCAGCTGAAATGGAAAAATTTACGTCTTACTAATTAAAATTGCGTCGATTTTAATTATGATATCATTAGTTCTTTCGCCTTAGAACTTATGATAAATTATATTCAAATATTCTATTATATTTGAATATTTTGAAAAAATCAAAGGCTTAAGCTGCTCTAATCGTCTTGGCGTGCTGCTTCGTTATTAGCATAATTTCCTGTGTCGGATTTTATTGCAAGAATAACCTTTCAAATTTCGTTCTTAAATCTTAATTTAGATACTAAGCTACAAGAAATATATTAGCCTTCTAAATGTTAGAAATAGATGGAAATGAAGCAAAAAAAACTCTAATGAATTCCCTGAAGCTAAATTATAGTTTTAAGTCAAAAACAAAACTTATTATAACATAATCATATTATCCACTATCCACCTCAAGGCAATGTGGCAAATGCAACCTCTTCATCGCGAAGCTAACCAGCCAAACACCTGCAAAATAAGGAAAACCAGTGATTAATTATCATTCAGATTGATATTAATAAAAAGTCTAATTAATATTATGTAAATTATATTCGTTAGCGATATCGTCAATTTTAAGTGAAATTGTTAATGATAATTTAATGATTTCTTCTATTTTTTCGAAATAATATTTCGATAGTTATGGCGCCCAAGGCGGATCATTTGATTTTGATAATAAGAAAATGTTTTCGCGGATTAGCGTAAAATCATAAATTGAAACGATACAGTTGGTGCTGTACGGTGTGCTTTTCATGAATTTTGCCCTGTGGAAATAATAATAATTCGCAATAATATTAACACAGTTATTGAACCATCTTTTTTTAACAACTATTTTATGCCAGATGTGCAAGATTTAGATTATGAGCCAATTTTATTATTGAATTAGTTCATCCTTTCGGCAATCTCGTTGTTGATTTCCTTGTTCTTATGCGGCAGACATTCAGTCGGGCTAAATTATCATAAGATTTAGCTACAGGTACCTATAAGTCGGTAGATGGGTAGGCAGCTTGAATGACGTTGCTGATTGAATATAGCCCAGGTGTTTCGGTGTGATTAACCGGTGCAGTGGATTTTGTGATAATCTTAAACGTGTGCCAATTAATAAGTGCAAAAGCGTGAATAACTTTTTTGTCGAGTTTTTCGCTTATCTGTAAAAATAGAATCGACCGGATTAACAAGTTGATTATGAAATAACTAATGTCATTGTCCTTTAAATATAAATTAATCATTAGGCAATATCAACATTTTGAAAAGAGTTTGAGGTGGTGATCACAATGGAATCATTAAAAATTTAAAAGTTAGTTCAGGTTTTTGAAATATTTCACATTTATTGTTCAAATTTAACCTCGGGAAATTTTCTCGCAGATACTGAAATGCCGGCCCATCTTTATTCATGGACTTCACAAAGTTCTTAATTACCCCAAGTTTTATACGGAGCGGCGGTAGCAGTATCCTCTTAGAATCGACCAATGGTACATTCTTTACATTTTTCTGCCCTGGTTGAATGAGCCACTCCTTTTCTGCAATTTTATAATTTTTTTAAATTTGTTTCCGGGTTTGGCATTTGGGATTCAGAACCTTTAAGGGCTCACATACCCCTGCACGCGCTAAAAACCGAGTAAATTTGAATAATTATTATAAAGGTTATATGGTGAAAAAAAAATTTAATTGTTGAGTTCACATATCTTATTAACTATTCAACTAAAAAAAAAAAGTTTTTTTTTTTTAATATTAACATTGTTTTTTACGGGTATAAATGGACTACTTATGAAAACCATGGCGCCTCCTGGTCGGCATCATAACTTCACCAAAAATAATTCAATTTGCAAAAATAAAAAAAAATCTTGTAAAATAATAGGTGTGTTTTTTTGCTATCGACAGTAAAGCAGATTAAGGTACTCCACAAAAAAACGATCTGGAGTTAGAGTTTATTACTAAAGTTTTGAACTGGTAAGTTGTTGCTCCTGA
Source organism: Beris morrisii (assembly GCA_951812415.1). NCBI lineage: Eukaryota > Metazoa > Arthropoda > Insecta > Diptera > Stratiomyidae > Beris > Beris morrisii. Next base: position 108,223,133 of record OX638310.1, on the reverse strand, counting down.
AAATAATTTGACAGTTTTAATTCGAACTGTCGCTTATTGGTAAATTATAAGAGGTAAACGAAACAAAATGAAATATTTAAGATAATTCACGACTTTTCATAACACATCCAATTATGAGTACAAACCGTGAAGCGTTTTTGTCAGTGCAATTAGAATCAAGTGATTCGGATGATTCGATTTATGAAAATATTGTGTTTCAGGAAGCACTTTTTGATTCAAGTAGCAGTTCGGATTCATCGAACGACGAAATTGTATCCCACTCGAGCGTTAGCAATTTCCTCGAAACTATTGAAAACTATAGTGATTCAGACTTCAAAAGTCATTTTAGAGTAGAATATGCTACTGCCCGCTACTTGATTGGTAAGTCAAAAAGCTGATTATTTTATAAGTAAATAAATTTCATATTTTAATTCCAGATGAATATTCCATCTCACAATTTGTCCCCGATGCGACACATGGTAGAAGGACACGAATTGGTTCGGAAAAAGAAATATACCTTTTCCTATGGTACGCTAGCAACACAGTGACATTTCGGCAAATGGGAAATTTGTTTGGTGTAGCCAAATCATCGGCGTGGTCCGCGATTCGGAGAGTATCTCATTGGCTTATCTCCATAGGGCATACATGTGTCAAATGACCTACAAGCAGTGCAGCAGAAGAAGTTTCAGAAAAGTTTAAACTAAGACAACAAATACCGGGGATTATAGGAGTTACAGATTGCACGCACATTAAAATCAAAGCTCGTTCTTCAAATAAAGTGGTTTACTTTGATCGCAAAAGAAAGTACAGCATCGTGTTGCAAGCAGTTGTTGATGCTGACAAGAAATTTATAGATCTGTGCATTGGAGAGCCAGGTTCACTTCACGATAATCGTGTGCTTCGACGGTCAGGACTCTATCAACGTTCCACGCAAAATGAAATGGATATATTCGCTGGAGATACTTTCTTACTAGGTGATTCAGCATATCAATCGAGAAGTTGGCTTGTATCGCCTTTTAAGGACAACGGATCATTTACCGACGCACAAGAACGGTTGAACTACGCACATTCCTCTACAAGGATAGTGGTCGAAAATGCTTTCGGTCTGTTAAAGACTAGATTTAGAAGGCTGCTTCATTTTACGGAGCAAACTAATATATATATGTATATGTGCAGTTTTTAACATCGTTCTCAGCATATGCATTCTTCATAATATATGCATTTCATTTGACGATGGAATTGATATGGATTCTTCAGTTGCTGATGAGACTTCCGAGGGCGTAACAACTACAACTGATATTTCCACTGATAGGCGCCAGCAATTATTTGTTTATTTGGTTAACCAACGGATTATTTAGGAATAGTAAAAAACACATTCTTATAACTTTCAATACTTGTATACTTGTGTTCCTTCTATAAAAAAATTCAAAAAATTAATAAACGCATCCAAATTCAATAAATTCATAGAATAAATAAAAAAAATTAAAAAATACTGAAAACTATAACAACTCAACTGTCAAAGTGAATTGAATTGAATTGTCAAAGATCATTGCTACCAACCGCTCCAAATTCCACAAACCCTAGAGAGTAGATTAACTAATCTAGTAAGACTACTGGATTAAGAGATGTTGTTGCTTTCAATGTAATCACCTCTCGATAGAGTAGCAAAAAAACACAGCTAATGTAGTAGTTATAGTCTGACGGAGGGATTTTTTTTTTTTCAAAAATATCTTAGTTACAGTATTTCAAACTTTAGTAATCAGTTTTTTTAAAAAAAATTGCGTTTAATATTATATAAAAAAATGTCCAAGCAAAAAAGTAATATAGTTATCAAAATTTAAAAAAAAAAAAATTGAAAAATATTGAAAATTGACTGAGTTATCGTGCCGACCATGTCTAAAAACATAGTTTCGAGAAAAATGCGTTTAAAGTTTTTGGTAGGTACAACGTGAACTTACGGCTAGTCTCCCATTCCAGCTTCGTACTGTACATCTTCTTCCTCTTGGATCTTCGTATTTTTCACAGATGGTCCCATAAATGACCTTGTTTTCTATGAAATCCAGCTTTTGCGAAAAAAATAAATGCTAAACGCTGTTGTTGAGAGTGGCGCGGCAATTAGCCAGGAAGCTGCTCCAAACCGATGTCTGGTCACATTTATTGCTATAACTTTGTAATGGAGTGGAATTTTCTAAATTCTAATTTTTTTTTTAATTCTTAAAAGTATATAAAATAAAAATCTGTAAAAAAACAAAAATCTATTTTTTGAAAATTTCAGGGGTATATGAGCCCTTAATTTAAGCTAAAAATCGGGGGTTTTCGAAAAAAATGTCGAAAAAGTTGCCCTTATGCTTTTTCCAAGAAAAAACATCAATTTTTTTCGACGGCGCAAACGCAAGAGGAGCCCGGCAGATGCCCGAAAAACCAGACAAAATAAAATCCGATCAAAATTGAGCGAATGGTGGCCAAAATCGTGCAGAGAAACAGAAAAAAACATCAGAATTCGTGACTCTTCTTTTTCCTCTCCTGGCCGCAATTTTAGAAATTTCTTTAATCTGTTTACGGATTTGGAATATGGCATTCAGCACATTTATTTTAAGGTATGACACGTCAAAATCCAAGAAACAAAACAATTTTTTTCTATTTCCGCAAGTAACGGCGCAAACGAAAGAGGAGCTCAACAGATGCCCGAAAAACCAAACAAAATTAAAATTCGATCAAAAATGAAAATGGTGGACAAAATCGTATAGAAAAACAGAGAAAAAAATCAGAATTCGCGACACTTCTTTTTGCTCTCCTGGCCGCAATTTAAAGTTTTTTTTAATCTGTTTCCGGATTTGGAATTTGAGGTCCAGTACCTTTAATTTAATTTATGCCACTACAAAACCGAGGGTTTTTTTTTAAAAAAAAATTTCGAAAAGTTGCCAAGAGGTACCCCTTATGCTTTTTTAGAGAAACCTCACCACAAATATAACAAAATTGACCTGAATTTTTACATTGGTTTTTAGGCCAGTATAGGAAATCCCCGGAGAAAACCAATTAAATATCTCATCAGAATTACACCTCTTTGGGGGCTCAAAATCAAAAAAATCGTGTAATGAGTTTGCATGTTTATATAATATATAAACATTATATATACATTATATAAAGTCCGTGGATGTAAAAACCAATCTGATATATCATCAAACCTAAGAAATATGTCAAAATCTGTGAAAAAATATGGAACCCAGTCACACCCCCTTATGGCTGAATATCATAAAAACCTGAAAATAACTTTTTTGCGATTATATAGGAAGCTTTAGGAAGTAAAAATCAATTCGATGTCACGTCAGATCTAAGAAATATGTACAAATTTGTGAACATGTATGCAACCTCTTTACACCACCTTGGAGGTTGGATATCAGAAAATCCTTAAATTGGTTAGTAGGCGATTATATAAAAACTCTGCCAAAATTACAGCCAATTTGATATCACATCAAACCTAAAAGATATGGAGAAAATTGTTAAAATGTATTCCCCTTACACCCACTTGGAGTTGAATATCTAGGAATCTTAAAAGGAGTTTTTACGTAAATATGAAGAGAGCCCGAGGAAGTAAAAACCAATTCGATGTCTTTTCACTTCTAAAAGATATGACTGAATTCGTGGAAATGTCTTCAACCGTTTTATACACTTTTAGAGGTTGAAAACTTACATTTTTTGAAAACAGATTTTTGGCAACTATGAAGCAAGCGCGTGGATGTAAAAAGTTATTCGATATCTAATCAGACCTGAGGGATATGGCCGAGATCGTGATAATGTGAACAACAACAAAATTCCAAAAATTCTGAAAACTCTTTCTAAGCATTTATGTGAAGAATCCGTACATTCAAAGAAAAATCCTTAGTAACATTGACAAAAAGTATTTGTTGAATTTCAACATTGCACCTTTGTCATATTGATAATAATATGTCAGCAAAACAAATAAAAATTATTCAGTTTCATAAATATTTGTCAAATTGTAAAAAATTCGGCGAAATTCCAGTTCAGTTTTTTAACAAAACATGTACAGGGTGGGCCATCTAGTGGTTTCTTTTTAAATCATAGGTTATTTTGACACTGAAAGCTGTTTCCCGCTCGAAATCTTAACAGAAAGTCAGTACCATACCTCTGCGGAACGAAATGAGTAGCTTTACGCTTGAACAACGTTGGGAAATATTGAAAACTTATTTCCAAAGTGAGTGGGAGTGGGAACAACAACAACGTTTCGGTCAACGGTGAACGTTACAGAGCCATGTTATCCGACTTTTTTTTACTGAAATTGAAGACATGGATTTGGACGATCTCTGGTTCATGCAGGATGGCGCGCCATGCCACACAGCCTATGCCACAATCGATCTTTTACGCACCAAATTCCCAAATCGATGTCAATTAGCCGCCTCGGAGCTGCGATTTGACCCCTTTGGATTTTTTTTTTTGGGGAACCGTGAAGGACCGATGTTATGCCAACAATCCAGAAACGATTCAAGCACTTAAGGCCAATATCATCCAAGCAATCCGTGAGCTACAGCCCGAAACCATCAACAAGGTCTTGGAAAATTGGAGTGACAGAATGCGCTACTGCGCAGCCAGCCGAGACTTGAACGAAGTTGTGTTCCATCATTAATGGGAATGTTTACTCTTACTAATAAAGCCATAATACATGGAAAAAAATTTAATTTTGTTCATTTTATTGCATTTTTAAAAAGAAACTTGTATTTGGCCCACCCTGTATTATCTCTTTCATATTGAAAAATATTTTTATCAAATAAACAATTTTTTTATTGTATTGCTGCGAGCTAGGGGTTCGCCGGGATTTCATGTAAAACACAATTCGTTTAAAATCAAAATAAGTGATAATTTATTAATCGCACTTTAATTCTATTCGCACAATAATTCGCACTGTATGGCAATACCGCCCGCTTATACCATATATCGCTTGACTCGATCACTTTCGCTTTCTACCAACACGGTCGCGTATACACGCTGGCTGTCACAGTCGAAGTAATAAAAATTACTATATCTCCCGCTGAAAGCTTCGCATGCTTTTTACTAGTTGGTTATAGTCTAGACTGTTCTTGTACGTTCGTTCGGTGATGTGTGTGGACGGTTCTCGAAAGCTTTAGAGCTTTCGATTTTGATCTTCTACACTGTTCTGATACTTGCGAGAACATTCGATTGGAAGGGAGGTACAATCGAGTTGCTCCGCCCCCTTATATACTTCAACTAGTTTTCCCATTGGGTTACTTTGCAGCTAGGTATTCGGTTGTTGCTGTTTCCATTATGCGAAACCGATCGAGATGCGCGGTTGCCAGGCTTGCATATAACAGTATTGATAGAAGTATTAAATGTTGTCTTTCAAACAGGTGTTGATAAAAGTTTTGTCAGAGTGACCAAAAGTGTATACAAAACGATTTATTAAATTGACAAAAATGTTTGTCAGAAATTCTGCGGTGCGCAGAGTTCTAGTTCGGTTACAAAAACTACCAATTTTTTATTGCAAAGTTTTTCTCAATTCAACAACTTATTTTTGTCATTTAGACAGTGGGTTTTTATCAAAGAATAATGAAATTTGTCAATTCCATAAAGTATTTTGTTGGACATATATTGACTGTAGTTTTGTCGAATTGAACTGAATTTTTGTCAATGCTACCAGGCTTTACCTCTGAGTGTAGAATAAAAATTAATTCAATATTTCAGAGGACCTAATTGATATGGCTAGATTCGTGAAAATATATGCATTCGATTTTGTATCTTTTTTTTTTAAACCCCCCACCCGTACGCCAATGGATATTTGAATTATTTTGTTATCTAAATATATACTATCCAAGCTTCAAATTTCTAGTACAGAGTGGCCCAAAAGCACACACCCGATGTTGTTTTGCTATATCTTTAAAATGAAAAGACATAATTTCATAATTTTTTTTTTAATGTTTATTTGGACCTTAAGGTTTTTTTCCATTACTTTTTGCAGGTGAAATCGGTTAAGTAAGCGCCGCCATTGTTGATGACCATTTGGGTACTTTTTACCGCATTTTCACAATCGTTTTGACGAGAACTTCGGGCGATAAATTCACACTCTCTTCGGATATTCTCTTTGAGAGCTTCCAGAGCCTGTGGCTTGTTCTGATAGACACATGAATTCAAAAAACCACAAAGAGAGAAGTCTAAAGCGGTCGAATCGGGCGATCTTCCAAGCCAGTGCAAATCGCCAAAACGAGACATTAGGCGGAAACGCTACAATTTTATTTTTAGCATTTGTTGACTTGTATACATAAAAACAATTTCATTTTTGCAACGCAAATGAATTGTGAGATATCGCAATCTAAAGTTTTTCACCCTCTCCTCCACCCCTGTACGACACTGACCACCCTCAAAATTTTTATTTCGATCTATTCACCTAGTCTACCAACAGACAATAATTAAGTTTCAATGGATTTTAGAATGTTTCGATCTCAGCTTTCGAGACGGACGCATCTTATCTCCTTTAACATGAAGGATGTACTACAAACTTTCTATCTAAAAGTACCAAATCTATATATATATAAAGTAATACCAAATTTAGAAACCACATTTACGCTATCTATTTCAGAATACCAATACAATATACAACCATCGGATTCAAATATTAAATAAAATAAACTATTAAAGATTATCATCTTATCGGATTTAGTCTAATTAAAGCCAGCATTTTTTTGGCATGAATATTTATTTTTTTCCTACAAATTTAACGAAAAAAAAAGCGCGTGTGATTTTAAAATGCGTCACTTTTGTTTTCAATATAAAATTAATATATATATACTCGTATATAAAAAGCAAATTATTTTAGAAAAAAAACTAAAAGAAAATATTTGCATTTCATTTAATGATAAAATTTAGAAACCACTAAATCTGGAAATCGACGTCAGCAGATCGGTCGCGTGAATCCAATAATAATTAAATTATTCTTATTCTTAACATTTTTTTTATCTTTTACATTTTTTTAGGCGGAATTCTTTATAAAATCGTTCTTCTAAATTATTTTAAGATCAAAAGATATAAACCAAAATTTTTGTAATCATTGGAATTGATGTATAAAAGCATTTAACTTTTTAATTTGATCTTTGATGTTATATTTACCAACTGAAACTAATTGCAATTAACATTTCTGATAATAATTTATTTGACTGTTCTAATTAATTATTTTAGTGTTTCGAAATGATTAGGGCATCATTCAATATGAATCGTTTAAAAAAAATTGTATTTCAAGTTTGTTGAATGGCCTCAAAGTTGATCTCTGTTTAAGATATGGTTGGTGCCACAGTAACTGGAGAATTTTATGCTACTTAATATTTATACTAATTGTAGGATTAGCATAGATTTGTGACATTGAAACTATAGTGTTCTTTAAAAGGGCGAAAAATTTGAAACGCAAAAGAAGACATACGCATTTATTTTATTTTATTATTTTCTAATAATGCGGTATTGTGATAGATTTTAAAAAAAAAAAATTTGCTTCCCTGAAATTTTTTTTTCACATTTCAGGACTAGTAGGCACGAAAAAAGGAAAAAAAAATGTCAGTCCGTCTGTCCGCCGTACGCAAAATCGTTTGAAGGCTCGTAGCTCCCAAACGGTTTGAGATATTAAATTGAATTTTTTTTATGAATAGACTGGATAGGCCCCTTGAAGTGACCAAATTCTGAGGGGTGGGGGTATGAGGGGGAGGAGGGGGATGCGTTTTGGATGGAAAATTTTAGTTTCTAGATCTCAGCAACCGCTTATGCTAGGAGACTGAAACTTGAAATATATATAGAGCTTTGATAGTTGTCCCATTTGCATAAAAATTGTCAATAAGGGTGAAGGGGTGTGGGAGTGGGGGGGAAAATAATGCGTCCGAAACGCAAAAAAGGCGAGATCGACACATTCTAAAATCCATATCTCCTTGTAACGACTCGAATTTCCGGGGTAGGCTCATCGGGTGCCGGGATCCGTTACAAAACATTTATTTGATATTAGGACTTCACTTTATTCTCTAACTATAATATATTTTCTACTTTAAACCAACGTTTCAATAATTCTTGCTCGTTGCGTCATTCAACTCCGCTCCTGGTTTCCTTCTTGTTCGCCTCCGCGCGTCTGCTCTACTCGCCTTGACTCGCTACTGATCGCCGCCTCTGCTCAACATGCCCATTATGCTGTTCTGTTTGTCGCTGCTAGGTTGGCTTCGTTGCTTGATTTGCTGCTACCTGGCTCAACGTCGCGTGGTCCTTCGCTGCTTGGCTCATCACTGGTCGGTCTGCTCTGTTGCTCGGATTGTCACTACCGGGCCCAACATCGCGTCGTCCTTCGCTGCTTGGCTTTTCTCTGCATGGTATGTCGCTGCGTGGCTTGCTTCGCCGTTTTAGCCTGTCACTGCTTGGCTTTACTCCGCTGCTTCGTTCATCGCCGCTTGGTTCGCTCCGTTGCTGGGATTGTCGCTACCTCGCTCAACGTCGCGTAGTTCCTTGTGGCTGGACTTACTCCGCTGCTCGGCGTGGCTTGCTTGCGTGGCTTACTTGCGTGGCTCGCTCTGCTTGTCGTGGCTTGTTCTGCTCTGCTCGTCGTGGCTCGCTACGTATCGCTGCGTTGCTCCTCTTGGCTTCCTGCGTGGCTTGCTTCGCCGTTTTGGCCTGTCACTGCTTGGCTTTACTCCGCTGCTTCGTTCATCGCCGCTTGGTTCGCTCCGTTGCTGGGATTGTCGCTACCTCGCTCAACGTCGCGTAGTTCCTTGTGGCTGGACTTACTCCGCTGCTCGGCGTGGCTTGCTTGCGTGGCTTACTTGCGTGGCTTACATGCGTGGCTTACTTGCGTGGCTTACATGCGTGGCTTACATGCGTGGCTTACTTGCGTGGCTCGCTCTGCTTGTCGTGGCTTGTTCTGCTCTGCTCGTCGTCTCTCGGCTCCCTGCAGCTACTGCGTCCTGCTGCGCTAGCTTGCGCTGACTGCGTTGCTTCGACGTTGTCTCCGCTTGGCTTCCTGCTGCTACTGTGTCCTGTTGCGTTGGCTTACGCTGACTGCGTTGCTTCGACGTTGTACCCTCTTGGCTTCCTGCTGCTACTGCGTCCTGCTGCGTTAGCTTGCGTTGACTGCGCTGCTTCGACGTTGTCTCCTCTCGCTTCCTGCTGCTACTGTGTCCTGCTACGTTGGCTTACGCTGACTGCGTTGCTTCGACGTTGTATCCTCTTGGCTTCCTGCTGCTACTGCGTCCTGCTGCGTTGGCTGCGTTGCTTCGGCGTCGTGGTCTCTTGGCTTCCTGCACTGACTGCGTTGCTTCGGCATCGTGGTCACTTGGCTTCCTGCACTGCTACGCCTGGCTGCGTTGACTTGCGCTGCTTCGTCGTCGTCGTCTTCCTTGCTCAGTTCTTCGTTCGATTCAGACTTGCTTATTGATGGAAGTACAACTCCACAAGAGCAATAGCACAAGTTGAATCGATCGAGCTCAGTTTCTCAATACTGTTTCAAAGAAAGGAAGTACAACTCCACTATCTTCGTCACAGCATGAGTACTGCCGACTGACTCCCCGACCGACTGACCACTGATCGATTCGTTCTCGTATATATTTAGTGACAAACATTCGCTATCCATGAATTATGTTATAGAATAAATTTCGTATGGGAGAAATTTTGCCTTTTTATAATTCGCGGCCGGTGTATGCTTATCTCGGTATATAGCCCCGCTGGGATTTCGTATACTTGTCGGCGGGTTTTCTGTCGCATCGCGTCGCCTGGGACGCTTTTGTGACCCCGCTGACCTTTTCCCAGGTAGATCCCCAATTCTTGGTGCTGTGTTTCAGCTTTGTTTGTGTTTTATGTCCTTTGTTTTAATGTATTTCGGGTTCTATGTTCTCTGTTACGTGTTTTTATGTAACCTCGAGTCTTTAATTTGTGTACCTAATCCTATGTTCTTGGCAATTCATGATGTTCCGTAATCCTAAGTTATACTTCATCTACTTAATCCTATGTTGTTTAATTCTCCTTGTACTTGTTCCTTAGGCGATTGGTGTGGATGGAAATTTCAAAAAGTTTCCGTCCTTACACTTCCTCCTTTCCTTGGTGAAGAGGCCTTATTATGTATACTGCCTGTAGTTCAATTTAAACTATGCTGATTCGGTACGGTCCATCGAATTTTGGGGCTAGTTTTGCTGGTACGGCTGACGCGGTGCCCTTCATATGCTTGGCCTCCAATTCCGAAAGTCTGGGTTCGTGTTCGCTGTATCCTGTTTCCCTGATCCAGGTGACAAATTGTTTTCTGATGTCGTCGACGGTGCCGATGCCGTCGAAGCCGAATTCTTCCGCGTAAATGAGGAGTTCGTCCTTGCGCAAACTGTAGATCCAGTTGGTTTTAACCATGATGCTCGGTTTTCCTGACTCTTTTGGTCACTTTTCTGCACTGACTTGTCACTCACTGTCTGTTCGCGGCAATATTCTTAGTTGTTTCACTGTCTAATTCGTCGTTCACTTCACTGCTATCTGTTAATTGTTTTACTATGTGTTCGCGGGATGATATTTCACTGTTTGTTTGCTCACTGTGTTTTTCAATGTTCGTATATTTACTGTTTATTACTTCACTGCCAGTTTTCCTTGTTTTTAATGGTTATCGTCTGTTCACTAGTTATTCACTATTTATGCACTATTAGTTCACTGCCAGTTTAATGGTTATCGTCTGTTCACTGTCACTTCACTGTTTATGCACTATTCGTTCACTGCCAGTTTTCCTTGTCCTTTATTTTGAGAAGTCCCTGTTCGGGCGCCATTGTAACGACTCGAATTTCCGGGGTAGGCTCATCGGGTGCCGGGATCCGTTACAAAACATTTATTTGATATTAGGACTTCACTTTATTCTCTAACTATAATATATTTTCTATTCCAAATTCAAATTTCAATGATTCTTGCTCGTTGCGTCATTCAACTCCGCTCCTGGTTTCCTTCTTGTTCGCCTCCGCGCGTCTGCTCTACTCGCCTTGACTCGCTACTGATCGCCGCCTCTGCTCAACATGCCCATTATGCTGTTCTGTTTGTCGCTGCTAGGTTGGCTTCGTTGCTTGATTTGCTGCTACCTGGCTCAACGTCGCGTGGTCCTTCGCTGCTTGGCTCATCACTGGTCGGTCTGCTCTGTTGCTCGGATTGTCACTACCGGGCCCAACATCGCGTCGTCCTTCGCTGCTTGGCTTTTCTCTGCATGGTATGTCGCTGCGTGGCTTGCTTCGCCGTTTTAGCCTGTCACTGCTTGGCTTTACTCCGCTGCTTCGTTCATCGCCGCTTGGTTCGCTCCGTTGCTGGGATTGTCGCTACCTCGCTCAACGTCGCGTAGTTCCTTGTGGCTGGACTTACTCCGCTGCTCGGCGTGGCTTGCTTGCGTGGCTTACTTGCGTGGCTCGCTCTGCTTGTCGTGGCTTGTTCTGCTCTGCTCGTCGTGGCTCGCTACGTATCGCTGCGTTGCTCCTCTTGGCTTCCTGCGTGGCTTGCTTCGCCGTTTTGGCCTGTCACTGCTTGGCTTTACTCCGCTGCTTCGTTCATCGCCGCTTGGTTCGCTCCGTTGCTGGGATTGTCGCTACCTCGCTCAACGTCGCGTAGTTCCTTGTGGCTGGACTTACTCCGCTGCTCGGCGTGGCTTGCTTGCGTGGCTTACTTGCGTGGCTTACATGCGTGGCTTACTTGCGTGGCTTACATGCGTGGCTTACATGCGTGGCTTACTTGCGTGGCTCGCTCTGCTTGTCGTGGCTTGTTCTGCTCTGCTCGTCGTCTCTCGGCTCCCTGCAGCTACTGCGTCCTGCTGCGCTAGCTTGCGCTGACTGCGTTGCTTCGACGTTGTCTCCGCTTGGCTTCCTGCTGCTACTGTGTCCTGTTGCGTTGGCTTACGCTGACTGCGTTGCTTCGACGTTGTACCCTCTTGGCTTCCTGCTGCTACTGCGTCCTGCTGCGTTAGCTTGCGTTGACTGCGCTGCTTCGACGTTGTCTCCTCTCGCTTCCTGCTGCTACTGTGTCCTGCTACGTTGGCTTACGCTGACTGCGTTGCTTCGACGTTGTATCCTCTTGGCTTCCTGCTGCTACTGCGTCCTGCTGCGTTGGCTGCGTTGCTTCGGCGTCGTGGTCTCTTGGCTTCCTGCACTGACTGCGTTGCTTCGGCATCGTGGTCACTTGGCTTCCTGCACTGCTACGCCTGGCTGCGTTGACTTGCGCTGCTTCGTCGTCGTCGTCTTCCTTGCTCAGTTCTTCGTTCGATTCAGACTTGCTTATTGATGGAAGTACAACTCCACAAGAGCAATAGCACAAGTTGAATCGATCGAGCTCAGTTTCTCAATACTGTTTCAAAGAAAGGAAGTACAACTCCACTATCTTCGTCACAGCATGAGTACTGCCGACTGACTCCCCGACCGACTGACCACTGATCGATTCGTTCTCGTATATATTTAGTGACAAACATTCGCTATCCATGAATTATGTTATAGAATAAATTTCGTATGGGAGAAATTTTGCCTTTTTATAATTCGCGGCCGGTGTATGCTTATCTCGGTATATAGCCCCGCTGGGATTTCGTATACTTGTCGGCGGGTTTTCTGTCGCATCGCGTCGCCTGGGACGCTTTTGTGACCCCGCTGACCTTTTCCCAGGTAGATCCCCAATTCTTGGTGCTGTGTTTCAGCTTTGTTTGTGTTTTATGTCCTTTGTTTTAATGTATTTCGGGTTCTATGTTCTCTGTTACGTGTTTTTATGTAACCTCGAGTCTTTAATTTGTGTACCTAATCCTATGTTCTTGGCAATTCATGATGTTCCGTAATCCTAAGTTATACTTCATCTACTTAATCCTATGTTGTTTAATTCTCCTTGTACTTGTTCCTTAGGCGATTGGTGTGGATGGAAATTTCAAAAAGTTTCCGTCCTAAATCTATATATATATAAAGTAATACCAAATTTAGAAACCACATTTACGCTATCTATTTCAGAATACCAATACAATATACAACCATCGGATTCAAATATTAAATAAAATAAACTATTAAAGATTATCATCTTATCGGATTTAGTCTAATTAAAGCCAGCATTTTTTTGGCATGAATATTTATTTTTTTCCTACAAATTTAACGAAAAAAAAAGCGCGTGTGATTTTAAAATGCGTCACTTTTGTTTTCAATATAAAATTAATATATATATACTCGTATATAAAAAGCAAATTATTTTAGAAAAAAAACTAAAAGAAAATATTTGCATTTCATTTAATGATAAAATTTAGAAACCACTAAATCTGGAAATCGACGTCAGCAGATCGGTCGCGTGAATCCAATAATAATTAAATTATTCTTATTCTTAACATTTTTTTTATCTTTTACATTTTTTTAGGCGGAATTCTTTATAAAATCGTTCTTCTAAATTATTTTAAGATCAAAAGATATAAACCAAAATTTTTGTAATCATTGGAATTGATGTATAAAAGCATTTAACTTTTTAATTTGATCTTTGATGTTATATTTACCAACTGAAACTAATTGCAATTAACATTTCTGATAATAATTTATTTGACTGTTCTAATTAATTATTTTAGTGTTTCGAAATGATTAGGGCATCATTCAATATGAATCGTTTAAAAAAAATTGTATTTCAAGTTTGTTGAATGGCCTCAAAGTTGATCTCTGTTTAAGATATGGTTGGTGCCACAGTAACTGGAGAATTTTATGCTACTTAATATTTATACTAATTGTAGGATTAGCATAGATTTGTGACATTGAAACTATAGTGTTCTTTAAAAGGGCGAAAAATTTGAAACGCAAAAGAAGACATACGCATTTATTTTATTTTATTGATATAGATTTGTGACATTGAAACTATAGTGTTCTTTAAAAGGGCGAAAAATTTGAAACGCAAAAGAAGACATACGCATTTATTTTATTTTATTATTTTCTAATAATGCGGTATTGTGATAGATTTTAAAAAAAAAAAATTTGCTTCCCTGAAATTTTTTTTTCACATTTCAGGACTAGTAGGCACGAAAAAAGGAAAAAAAAATGTCAGTCCGTCTGTCCGCCGTACGCAAAATCGTTTGAAGGCTCGTAGCTCCCAAACGGTTTGAGATATTAAATTGAATTTTTTTTATGAATAGACTGGATAGGCCCCTTGAAGTGACCAAATTCTGAGGGGTGGGGGTATGAGGGGGAGGAGGGGGATGCGTTTTGGATGGAAAATTTTAGTTTCTAGATCTCAGCAACCGCTTATGCTAGGAGACTGAAACTTGAAATATATATAGAGCTTTGATAGTTGTCCCATTTGCATAAAAATTGTCAATAAGGGTGAAGGGGTGTGGGAGTGGGGGGGAAAATAATGCGTCCGAAACGCAAAAAAGGCGAGATCGACACATTCTAAAATCCATATCTCCTAAACGGTTAATGTCACAAAATTGAAACATAATGAATATCTGTAGGTATACTAGGAGAATAGAGCGGAAACAAATTTTTGAGTGGGGCAGTTGCGTACGGGGGTGGGGAGTAAAAAACGATATCTCACGAACCAATTGCACTAGACAAATAAAATTCGGTTGAAGTCTGTAAAAGCAAAATTTTTTAAGGGGGCGGTGGAGCATGAAAGTGGAGAGGATACGAATTTTTCTGAAAAACCACGTCTCATATCTCAAGAATATATGAAGTGTAAGATAGATGCTTAAAATTTTTACTAGAAGTAGGCCTAATAGGCCCCCATCAGAAAAAAATTTGGTGGTGAGTGTGTAGAGGGCGAGGGTGGAGGAGGGTGAAAAGGAAAAAGTTCCGATTTTTATATCTCGAGAACCTATAATGATATACTAAAGCTGAAACTTGGTATTTAGATAGAGCTATATTAGTAGCATGTTGCAAAAATATAATTTTTTATAGTGGTAGAATGGTACGGGGGTGGGAGTTGTTTTTCCTATACATATAACGGCTTATGATACAAAGTTGAAACTCGGTATGTTTATGTAAATCAACTAGAAAAATAATTTAGATAAAAACAAATTTCAAATATCCATTGGCGTTTGGAAGGGGGGCATATCCCTCAAGTCTGATCAGATATCGAATATCTTTTCACTTTCAAGGAGTTGAGTAATAATCGCCTGAAACTTCTTTTTAATTTTTTTCCTCTTTCAGCCCCTAAGAGGGTTAAAACAATTCCGAATTCCGTCATATCTTTTTGAAGTGATAAGAAATTGAATTGGTTTTTACTTTCTCGTGTTGTCTTCATATTTATCTATTAACTCCTTTCAGTATTTTTGGATATTCAATCCCCAAGTAGGTGTAAGAAGGTTCAATATCTGATGATATATCGAATTCATTTTTACTTCCTAAGCGCCAAACAGTCAATTTCAGTATTTTTAGATTTTCAATCCTAGGGGTTGTAAAGGGGTTGTATGCTTTTCTATGCTTCAACATATTTCTTAGGTTTGATGAGATATTAGATCGCTTTTCACTACCACAGACTTTTTATATAAATCGCCTACAAACCTATTTCTCGATTTTTGGATATTCAACCCCCAAAGCGTTTGCATATGTTTTCACAATTTTTTCCATCCCTTAGTTCTAATGAGATATAAATTTAGTTATTGCGGCATTTGATGTAATGACCTAAAAACTAATTTTCAGATTTTTCAGAAACCAAGGAAGTGTGAAGAGTTTGCTTACGTTTTCACAAATTTTTTCACGTTTCTCATGAGATATCAAGTTGCTTCTTATGAAATCGTCTAAAAACCTGTTTCACAATTTTTTCGAAATTCAAACCCCAAGTGGAATTAATGGCTTTATGGTATATACGTTTTAACAATTCGTCATATCTCTTAATTCTGATAAGGCAACAAATTCGTTTTTACTACTATGGGCTTCTAGTGTACATAATATACCGAAATTCGAATTGTCTACATGGGCTTTTCCAATGTTTAATTGGCTAAAAATCTCTATTTGAAATATTTTTTTTTTTAATAACAAAACTAACTTTCCAAGAAACCTGATAATTTCGAAACAACTGATGATATACTCCGACTTTGACCGCTCCCGAACTAATAAAGTTTCGCCCAGACCATTCGCAGATTTTTTTATTTTATGTCCGGCGTGTATCGTAACATTAGTAAACAATGACTTTAAGAAAACAAATCACTTTATTGAAATGGCTTAATCGAATTATTATACCTGACAATGCTACATTTCCTTAGTTTGTTATATACACGTTCACTCCCGAGACGTAGTCACACTTGGCTGTAGCTTATTAAAAACTGATCTAGTTCGCAAGGCTTTGTTGCATGTTATACTACATGTGGTGCATCGCGAAATCATTACTAGATTTCTGTCTGGAAATTTTTATTTTACGATCTCATTTAGCGATTGGTTCTGAATATCCACGAATTAACAAATTAATATTGGATAAGTAAAAACTGGATTTCCTTTATGGATAAATCAGTTTTTAAAAAAGCGCATCCTGTACAATCTGTAGAGTTGTGTCGAGTTGTTTGTGGTATAGCCTCTTAGGACATAAATATTCTACACAAAAACTTGAAAATATCCAAGACGTTGATTGTCACCTCGATTCCTGAAGTGGCAGCCAGTCATTTTGTAGGATGTAAGTCAAGTACATGCTGGGATACTATCGCTACGAAGTTGGAGCGATTCAGCTGCTTCAACAACTATAGCAATCAACGGTAACCACGGCTTCTATTCCCATGTCAGTCAGGACCGTTTTGACTTCAGCAGGTAAGACATCAACTGCTGGAGTTTACCTCAGTTGTCAGAAAGTGAGATTCTGAGGGATCAATTGATGAGCTCGACAGGAACGTGAAGCAAACGCACACTTGAAGATTTATTGCAGAGTTTCTTGAATAAATTCCACATTATCCTCGAAGTTCATGATTAGTCTACGAACGAGAAGAGGTCATTCATGACCAACTTGCGCATTAAGGCTATTACATATCGTTTTTAAGTTCGAATCGATAACGCCTTCGAAGGCAATTACGTTCTTTTTTCAAGATCTGAATCTCCCTGGGAAGTGAGCCTTTCGGGTTGCCGATCGTCGTAGAAGTGGTAACCAGCTCAATTGACTTTGAACTGCGTTCTCGAAAGCAGTGGCGTGGCGTCCATGGAAGCTTCCCTTATATTTGGCTTAAAAATATCTATAATGCGCCTTTTCTAAATCGCATAAAAAAATCGCAAAAAAAAATCAAGTTTTAATCATTTTCTTTGCACATTTTAAAAAAAAGTTCTCAAGAAACTACACGCGAATATCTCACACAGTCGAATTGGTAACACCACGAAAGGAAACGGATGAGAAACCAAGAATAAGACACA
Source organism: Beris morrisii (assembly GCA_951812415.1). Taxonomy (NCBI): domain Eukaryota; kingdom Metazoa; phylum Arthropoda; class Insecta; order Diptera; family Stratiomyidae; genus Beris; species Beris morrisii. The sequence goes on along the minus strand of OX638310.1, from coordinate 108,205,830 downwards.
TGGAAGCAATTCAAAAGTTGCTTCTATGAGCGTTTATTTCATTCGGTAGTGAACCTACTGTGACGTCATTAAAAAAAATACACGAGCGCGGTAGGTTGGAAGCAATGGGGAATTTGCTTCCAAGTTCCCCTCACGAGTAGTAAAGGAAAGCAGCGAAAAAGCTTACGCATGGCTGCAACTTTTGCTTCCGCTTTCCTCTTTGCTTGTGTTTTCTTGTGGACTGAGAATGATGCTGTCTTGCGCATGCGATATTTGAGTTTTTGAGCAAACTCGGAATGCGAGGTGTAATAAGACATAAGTTACCAGAGTAGGAATTCTGAATTATGAACAAAGTTTGGAATTGAATTGACATGTTATTTGAATGTGTGGTAAATAGTTGAAATATTTTTAATTTTTTATTGTATTGTTATTGTTTTTATTATTGAAATTTCGATTTGCAGAATATGATTTATTTTGCAATTTTTTGTTGTTGTTGTTATTGCTATTGTAGATATATTTAAATACGCTTCATTTATATACGTATAGTTACAGCTTTGTTTCTTTGATAAGTCTACCAACATATAATTTTTACAATTATTTATTTAAAAAGTAAATTATTATATATTGGTAGCGTGGGACTTAAAATGCTGATAAAATACAGTATACACGTCCCCGTTCGTAATTCCTAACGAGAGGGGTTCAATAATACGCAGTAAATTTGTAGAAAACACAATAATTGTAAATTTTTGATCTTAACCAATTGCTTCCCCTAGTTCAAATATCACGCCACGCCACTGCTCGAAGGGTGTGAACTACTCTCTCGATATCATCAACGGTATAAGCTTGTCTGACGTTTTCCCAGTGTCTTATACATGACGCCAGGAAATTTGTTCCAATGGACAGGACGTCTAATTATTTTGTCGGGTCCAAAACCCCTCCCCTCCCCTAGGAGAAAGATAACAGGGCAGTGGTCGGATAATGAGTCGTCATCACTCCAAATAGCATGACACAGAGAGAACAGCAATGTCTGTCACATCAGGCCTCGTGTTGTTGCGTTGACGAAGTAGGAGCAATGACTGACTATTGTTTGCTCCGATTGTCTCTGTAGCATTGGTAGCTCTACTATTCCACCTAAGATGATTAGTATTGAACCCCCGTAGAGAATTTTGGGGGTACGCGTGGATAAATATTTTTCCAGTTAACTCTGGACTGCGATATCTTCCGAACCAATTACGCCAGAAAGATGAAACGGGGAAACGAAGTCCACTTCCAATTATTCTTTTTGACCAAAACGAATAAATTAATTTTTAGTAATTATATTAATTTTGAATTCTCTAAAACGGAATATACCACCTATGAGAAAATTGGACGTTTACATAAACTCGGTCACTTGAAAATAACTTCCATTCACATTCTTATATAACTGAAAAGTAGCATTACAAGTCACAAGCAAAAAAAAAGAAGAATTTATTCAATTTATGCTCGTCGCATAACTATCTAAATTGCACCAGCCTAGTATCAACCATACATCGTCCGTGCACGCTCCATAGACCGACTATGGAATTATAGCCATATCTCGCGGGGTTAAGAAATGGCTACAAAGAAAAGCAAAAATCTAGCTCTAATCTAAAACCTATAGACATTTTATGCGCGCAAACGCAATAATAATAACGACAAGATCTCCCAGCCAAAAGACACAACCGAAATGAAAACAAAAAACTTAAGCGACGAACCGGAAATATTTTCTATGTCACTGCACAGGGTATCTACAAGTACCTCGCCTATTTCTTGCGAGTACCTACCTATAGATAGTATTATCAGAATCAGCGGTAAAACCTACTAGTATAGTATAAAAATGGCTAACTACGTATACCTACATTAGAGTGCAGACCGCTTTAGATGGAGTACGCTCTCTTGTGCGGCACAATCGGGTATTTTAGCAAAATTGCAACCGATCTGGACACATGTGGACACTTGGATATGTTCAGTCCGAGACATTCATTCTCTCTTCTCGGTGAGTTAGTTGCAACTTGCAATCGAATAGCTCCAGACAACTTTAGTTGCATGTCGACTCCCAGGTTTAGTCGAAAAACCTGCATACTGTGTACAGAGACGTTCGATTAGAAAACTCTATCAAAATCAGAATCAATTGAGCGTACATTTACCGGCTAAGCTACCTGTGCAGCTCGATGCCTCACGATGCAAGACGCAAAGAAAACGTGATGTCGTTCGAAAATCAGACGCACTGCACTATATCTACCTGTGCCTTAAAATCCACAAATATACGAGTATCACCTACATGCATGGAATTATATAACATGTTTCTGACGCTTAATGTCATACAGAGTGAAAATTATTCACCTTAATCGCTTTTCGCACTTGTTGGCGTTTTTTTTACTGTCATGTCACCGGGAAGACAGACATATCTCCTGATTGTCGTCAGTTAAACTAATGCGGTGAATGATTCAGGCTAGACACACACATCCACTCACATGGATCTTATAGATGAAGAAATGAGATTTCGGATGTCGACCAATCGATCCATAAAGTGTAGGGAAATTTCAATAATTTATTGATTGCCATAGCTAATATGCAAATTTTCATTCAAGAAAGGTACCCGCTGACTAGAGATTTTTAATCGGACGATAGTTTAGTTGAATGACCAATTGCTATCCAGCTATATGGAAGCGCGCACACCAATCGTTTCGATTCGTCCAAACAAAATAGTTGAATATGCAAGACAGATCTCTTTCGATCGAAACGTGACTAAACTATTGCACAGCGGTTTATGGAGATGCGCGAACGCACCAAATTAAAAAAGTCGTACAACCATTTTTTTCTCTGCATCTGATCGTGTTTTGTGTATAACATGTAAATAGATCTGTCTGGTGTGATGCAGATTGCAACATTAATTCTCTACCAGCAGAGGCGAAAGGATGATACGAGTACCAATTGACTGTAACTATCGGCCGAGACATCGACTAAATAGTTTAGTTGGGCAGATAAGAGTGTGCGCAGTTCGATGTGACTAAGAAGTTGCCCAATATCTGCTAGCCTTCAATTACTCTTCACTGGTATATTCAAGCAGAAATTTTTAAGGAGTGAGGACGTTTTTCGTACCTTATTTCTACATACATTTACAAGGGGGATTAAAAAAAAGTTGGGTAGCGGATTTAAAGTGCGGAACGCCCATCATCGTCAAAATCGTTGGAGGGAAGAAAACCAGATCAATAAGAAATGAAATTATACCTATCTTCAGAACAGACTGGCAGTCAAAGCGGTTATCTCTTCAATACTGTGATATACGAAAGTTGAATTGGAGTGTGAGTTGACGAAGTGAGGGTGTTAAAAATGAAATAATCGATTGGGAACCCAGCAAGCAAAATTTCGCCGAAACGAGACCATGAAATATACTGCAGTCACGATCGGTCTAGATGAAATACTGAACTCTAGGTTAGGTTAGGTTGAGAAGGGTGGACTGAAGCAATGTGCCCCAGTCCATCACGAGAGATCACTGTGGATACATTGTGGTCCCCTCGTATAAAACCGGGCTCTAGACTACTGATTCCAAATATTGCTCTTCCTTATGAAGAGAGTAGTTCTCCATAAAGGAATCATCGCAAGTTCTAATAGATCGGTCAAGGAGAATTTCCCCAAGTACCGATACCTGTTACGTGCCAGGCTTTCACATTCACACAATAGATGCTCCAGTGTTGGCTCAACATTCTCATCACCACAGCAACACAGATCAGCCATGGGTATTCCCAGCCTTTCTCCATGCCTCCCAAAGGGACAGTGCCCCGTTAGGACCCCTATAAGTTGTCTCAACTCTAGGTCTGAGTATCCTAAAGCTGAATCACGTTGTAATTATTTGTCCTAGAAAGAAGGAAAGCAGTACATGTTACTATTAATTAAAATTTGAAAAGTCGGGTCGAATAACCTTCTCATATTTCTTAATGCGCCCCGTGCAACATTTAGCTGAAGAGCGCGTCCACAAATAAAGTTTCTATCTAAAATTATGAAGAGATACACAAGCATTAGTGAAAAATTTAATATAAGACGGAAGAAGAGCTGCATAACGAGAAATATGGGAGGTATAGGTATCAATATTAGAGTTAGATAGAATTAACTAGGTTTAAGAATATGGAATAAGTGAATTAATTGAATAGGCTTAGGATTAGGAATTAGTACTATTAATAAAATTTAGAATTAGGACGAGTCGACAAGTATCACCAAGAGGGCGGTGAATCCGTCGCTTTCATCCAAAACACTTCATCCAAGGATCGACGAGGAAGAATACATTGGCGAATAATTTTAGAAATCATCCAGGAGCCAACGAGGAAGAATGTACCAGAGGCGCCCTTGATGTAAGAACTAGCTTAGGGTGTAACTAGATATTTGAAGATTTTTTATTCCTTTTTTGAATTGGAATTTATCCAGAAACAATACAACAAAATAGCCACCCATCAGGTTTTGTGAGTAGCATTTAGTTTTTTTCCTTTTAATAAGTTGTGAGTGGATTAATATTAACGTAACTTCGTTTCCAATTTTCTGTATTGTTGGTGTCGTGCTATAGGTCTGATTCAGTGCGTCGTTTTCGAGTGAAATTTAGCGAGATTTTCTCTAGTGGTTCCATTGGGGAAAATGGTATAAGAACGGATTTCTTAAATTTAGGAACCACTGGCGTCGACGACCCTTTTCTGGGTTGGCCGGCAAAGAACCCGTTCGCCCCTTTTGGTGCAAAGGGGTTTTCGATTGCGGTTTTCTACCGAGAAAACTCGATCGATGCGGTATTAAGTCCGCTACCGTGTGGTGAACCGTAATAGCTGTTCTGATTTTACAACCACATTGTATACGTCGAATTCTACTCCTATTCAATAATCGCATTGATCTCCTACAAGCGGGTGCGTTCTTATAAGTGCGAGAAAATGCACAAAACTAAATAATCACTAGAAAGCAATTATTTCACTTCAATCGATCAATTTGTATACTAGAAAAGATTACTGCTTTGCTCATAACTCTAACAGGCGTCACTTTACATATCTACAATTCAAAGGTGGTAACAAATTGTTGTACTACCGAGGTGTGAAAACGATAGACTAAAAGGCGTCATATTTTACTATCTAATCGCATTAATAAAAAATGTAAATTATGTAAATTTAAATTTAACGATTTTCGTTTTGCATAGAATTTCAAATACATTGTTATTTGTTTAAGCAGTTCTTAATAAAAAGGTGTCATTGCCTGCTACAGTCATGTAAATGTTTGACAGTCTAATTATGTGTCGTCTACATTGATTTGACTGTGTGGCCCGTGGCATTCACACCCGGTTTAACCTATAAAACACCTGATTTACCATAAGCACAGAGTCATCCAACTAAACTTGTACAATATAGAAATCTAGTCGTACTCTATATCAATTTTGCATTTGATTTTATGATTTTTATGCAAATTTCACATGATCTCGCCTGCACTTCACCAACATTGCAATCCACCCGAGCTAAAGCATAGCCAAGGTAGCTATAATTCCATAACAAGTAACCGAAGAAGTTGGTCAAATGAAAATACCTTTCTTCAAGTTTTATGGCTATAATTTAGTCGTACCAGGTCGTCTGTGATATGTGAGAGGTGCTGCTATAGTCCAGACGCAACGCGATTGTGTCTTTTAGTATATGTTCGATACAACGGACCTTAAGACGTAGACCATCGGGCTGTCCAGCCCAACAATCGGTGCCAGACATTTGCCACCGTTCTAAACGATGTAAGAAGAAGGAAAGCTAAAAATTATATCTCTTTAGGATGGCGGCCGTACCTGGTGAGGTGACCGAAAATACACATTTCTCTTTTAGGTGGAGCTGCAAGATGTATGACGAAGAAAATAACTATAATAGCTATGATACAGTAATAGCAGAGTTGTCTGGCTTACAACAATCTTGCCGAGGTCTAATAGCATAGTATTCGTCGATTTGCGATGATGCGTTTGCAGTATAAAGCGCGAAACTTGCAAAGAGAATGCTGCCCATTTTTCCAGGTTACTCGCTTAAGTCTTTCGTTTTGCACGTCGATTTTCTGTAGGTATAGCGCGCTTGGTGAGGGTTTTGTTTTGCATTTCTTTCAGTTTTTATTTCGAGGGCTTCACTTGAAATAAATCAATTACTTTTTGTAGCCCATAATGATCAAGCGAAACGTCTGAACATGTAAATAACAACTGAAATACGATTAGAGTTGGTTTGAAAATTTGTAAGTGTAATGATCGCGAGCGCGCGCGCGCACCTTGATCGCGCATATACACAGGTGTAGTTACTCTGTAGTGCAAAGGTATGAACATATAAAATGTTATAAATGAGATAAACCACAATAACATGGCTTCAGGCCATTTGTATCTCTTATGACTCTCCAGTTAACATGTGATACTCAAGATGTACGCATCTCGTACATTTTTGAAAATAGAATTCTTAAGATCATATTCGTGAAGATCGTGATGATTATTGTTGTTGTTTGTTTTGTTCTTTTTTTCTCGTTTCGTTCATCTGTACGTTACATTTTCGATCATCTTAAAATCAACTCTTCGTAGAGAAAATCCGAAATAGAATTCATATTGCTTTATGCAAATACTTAAAAAAACGAAAATAAGAATTTAAATAAACAAAACTCACTGTGCTTCTATTAATTACACGCTTTATTCTTTCGATAAATTCGCAACTTAGTATGTTTCACTAATTGTTTCTAATTTTTCATAATTGTTCAGTGAAGTGCCATATCCATACGATACAATTATTTAAGCTCACTCGAGCCTCTTAAAGTTTTTTTTTTTCTTAATTTTACACATAGGTGATACTATGCAATTATACTAGACTATCAAACACTATGGATGAAATAACATCAACAAAACGACACTTAACCTCAAATGAATTACATCAATCAAATGATCCGGTAAAATTATTTAAGTCAACGGCCTGCGATAGTGTCAAGAACGATCGCGGTGATTTATTACGAAGTACAACAACCGACTTAGATGCATACGATTTGAAACAAGTTTTCATTAAATCGAATTTAGATTTCTTACGACAAAATCATACGAGTGCTGTGGGCCTTGGGGATAATCCAACGACGGCATCATCGCCACCAGAAATTTCCGATTTGCGACATGAATCGTTAAATAATTTATTGAAAAGTAATATTGAAATAGTTAAAGGACCGAATGGTAATAATAATAATTGTATTGATTTGAAATTGTCGTTCAATGGCGGTCATCATCATAACGGCGATGAATTAGACGATGTTGATGAGTGCGATAATGATGGAAACGACAGTAATAATAATTCGCATCATCATCAGAACAGTCGATTAATAGTGCAAAATGTGCATCAGGGACACGATCATCAGAGGAGATTGTGTGGCGGTAGTGCAGGTGAAAATGGTGGAACTGATGGACAATCGAATAATGATAGTGATGGATTGCAGCAGTTTTCGCAGTTGATTAGCAATGATAAGGGTTCGAGTAATGTCGATGATAATGTTGTGAGTAATCTTTTATTTTTTTATGCAAAAGTGAGCTGGGTACATGCATTTTATTTTTATTTATTTATTTATTTATTTATCAAGAATGTCTCACTAGTTATTTGAAGTTATATTTCAAATTCTGTAAAATTTACTGGACTGATTTTCGGTTCATTAAATTAGTATATGAAATACCTGTTCACTTTGTATATCACTTAAAACAATAGATGCGCTGTCGAGAAGTGCTCAGGGTACTTTGTAGTCAGAATAGAGTAGGGGGTCAGTCCACCATTAAACGGCATCAAAGCGCGTATCAGGGATAGTCCCCGGACGCAGCGAACTATAAATACGAGGCGCTAACGAGCTGTAAGACCTCTGGGGCACTCTGGCCAAGGTTGGACAGACGGAGACTAGGGAGATATTGGCATAGAGTAGGGGAAATTTGCGGTTACTCGTCGGAATATGGACAGGGCACTGCTTGCCAGGGAGGCATGTTATGCGTATGGGGATCGCTGACTCTGACATGTGCAGCTACTGCCTTGACCGGGTGCAAGGAGGCGACTGAGGTGGTTGGGCAGTCTTTTCTTTGACAATTTGGAGGATCTGAGATCGATATGGCATGACAAGCTGGTCAAATTCTTTAGTGATATGGGTTGTTTCGGAGATTTTTAGTGACCTATGAGGCTCCGAAGCGATCGCTATGACTTATTTTGGTGCCTAGTGTGCGCGGTGGCTTAGCCCTTCGCCCCTTCTTAAAACTAAAACTAAAACAATGGATTTGCTGATGCTGCGAGCATGTTGGCGCAAACATGGGTTTGCGGAAACACTAACTGTAGCGCATACACCAGCGAGCATGTTGGCGAGCCTCAGCTGCTTATTAGATTCCACCGTGGAAACAACGTCTCCCTGTGCCGTTCTAGTTATACTATTACTTGCTCTACAGCAAAAAAGAAAATAGGAAATGAAAATTATGTGCGACAAAAAGCCTTTTATGTCCCTCTTTTAGGGTTTTTGTACCCCTTCTTTTTATTACCCAAATCCTTTTTATTATCCATATTCAGTTATTACTTAAATGCATTTTATTTTTATAATACGTTTTTCATATCCTGTAAAGAGGAAACTATCCAATATGTAAGAGAGATCTTCGCCAACTAATGACCAAAGACCACACAAATAAAACTTATAGTGAAATAAAGCTATCATCTTTTATTTCAAAAAATAATTTAAAATATAAAATCTAGCCTGATCTTGTATAAAGCTCTTTATCGGAAGGCTGTAGAAGAAACAAGGCACATGTAACGCCACACCAAGCATTACAACTTACAACCTTGGTAAAACTCTTCCGTGCGCGGATGAGTTGTTGTTTCGGACAAGCCCCGACAATTAAGTTATATGTTCTTTACATTATAAATTAGAAAATGATAGGCATTAGAAGAAAAAACTAATAAATATTGATTAGTTCAAAGGGTTTTTGAAAAAAATTTTTCCCTGAAAATGTCAAAAACAATAATTAAGAATTAAACTAGTCTGCAAACATACTAGCATAAAGAATTAGAACTAAGCTGTAAAGATAATTTAATTTAAACCCTTCATTGTTATGAAAATGTAAAAGCAAACTTGTATATAATCATGAAATATAATTATCTATCTATCTATCTAATAAATATTGATTGAATTAAATAATATTATATTATATCCTTAATTCATTAATAAAGCCTTGATAACGATTGTACTTCTACCTTCAACGACTGCAATTCAACAACTGACCACTAAAGTTTGCGGAAACATCACATCAAACGTGAGAACATACGGCCAACACCAGCACGTTGGCGCTGAAAAATCAAAATATTTTGATTTTTGGGCGAGCATGTTTGCGCAAACGGCCAACAATGCCATACACAAGCGACTTGGCTCGCGCAAACCTATGTTTGCGCCTACATGCTCGAGTGTCTATGGGGGGCTTAATACTAAAAACGGTTTGTTTTTTTCGCAGTCAGAGGAGGTTTTTCTGGTTTATTATTTCATTAATAAAATACAGTATCGTTATCGAACAAATATAACAAATTGTCTATCCAGATATTTTGGATGGTTACGCTTTAGGACTAGTAGACCTCAAAATTGCAAAAAATAAAATTTTAGTCTGCCTGCCCGCCTATCCGCCGTATGTTAACGCGTTAAAAGACTCGTATCTCCTAAACCCATTCAGATGCTTAAAATTATTTTTTAGGTAGATTGGGTGGAACTCTGTAAATAGAACTAGTAGCCCTGAAAATTGCAGAAAAAAAATGTCAGTCCGTCTATCCTCCGCATATTAACGCGTTAGAAGACTCGTATATTTCTTAAACACTTTGAGATATTAAATTCATATGCTTGTTGTAGGTAGACTGGGTTGAAGTAGAACTAGTAAACCTTGAAACTGTAAAAAAAAAATGTCAGTCCGTCTGTCCGCCGTATATTACCGCGTTAAAAGACTCGTATATTTCATAAACTTTTTGAGATATTAAATTCATATTTTTTTGGTAGTTAGATTGAGTAGAACCCTTTAAGTAGAACAGGAAACCTCAAACTAAAATAAATGTTGTCCGTCTGTCCACCGTATATTAACGCGTTAGAAGACTCATAAACGCTTTGAGATATTAAATTCTTATTTTTTGGTGGTTAGATTGAATGGAACTCTTTAGTCGATCTCAAAATTGAAAAAAAAAATTGCAGTCCGTCTGTCCACCGTATAGTAACCCGTTAGAATATTCGTACCTCATAAGCCCTTTGAGATATTGAATTCATTTTTTTTATGCATGTTATATAGAGTGGAACCCTCTAAGTAGAACTAGTAGACTTCAAAACTGCAAAAAAAATTCAGTCCGTCTGTCCGCTGTATGTTAACGAGTTAGAAGACCCAAAAACCCTTTGAGATACTAAATATATATTTTGTTTTTTGGTAGATTGTGTGCAACCGTTAAGTAGAACTAGTAGACCTCAAAACTGAAAAAAAAAATTTTAGTCCGTCTGTCCGCCGTATATTATCGCGCTAGAAGACTCGTATCTCCCATCTGGACGATATTCTGTATGTCATTAGAAACATGGATGGTGGTGCTTCTTCTGGTATTAATGGTATAACCATTGGATTTATAAAAAAAAATAAGCTCATTCATCTCTACACCGTTAGCTCATATAACAAACCTTAGCTTTGACGCTGGAAGTTTCCCTGGCATATACAAGACAGCCGTTATAATCCCCTTCTATAAGGGTAATATGAAGAATGAAATTAGAAATGATAGACCAATTTCTCTTGTGTCGAACGTAGGGGAAATAATAGAAAAAGTTGCAAAATCTAGGATTGTGAAGTACTTTGATGAACGAAAAATTATCTCCGAAAAACGTACTGATCGAAAACTGCACCTAAATATTTTGCATGTGTAGTCTTTGATAGTGGAGTACAATTGCAATTTTATAAAATTTATACTCTAGATGAAATCATATAGAGTATTATAAGTTTAATCCAGCCCAAAAGTTTGTAACGCATAGAACCAAGCCTCGGACGAAAAAAAGTTATATATTATTTTTTGTTTATTTGTGGCCAAAAACCTCAAATCCGTCTGACGTCCGTCCGTCCGTCCGTCCGTCCGTTCGTCCGTCCGTCCGTCCGTCCGTCCGTCCGTCCGTCCGTCCGTCCGTCCGTCCGTCCGTCCGTCCGTCCGTCCGTCTGTCCGTGAACACGATAACTCAAGAACGCCTTCACCTAGGATATTGAAATTTTGAATCTGGATGTTTGGTAGAATTTGTAAGGCTAAATTCGTTAACGGTCAAAATCGTCCTACTCCTTCGGGTAGCTGCCATACAAAATGTCCTTCAAACACGTGTTCTAGAATATTGGTCGATAACTTCAGAAGGGTTTAAGCTACGACATTGAAATTTTGTATGTATTATTTTTCCAATAGTTGGAGCTAAATATATGATTATGAAGAAAATCCTGTTAGTCCTTCGTGTAGCTGCCATACAAATATCCTGTCAAAATGTATTCACTTAATTTACGAAACTCACTATAACTCAAGTAATCTTTTAGCTATGAACTCGGAATTTTGTACAAATTAGTTTTGAGTGAAAACGAAGTTCGAGTTTACTAGTCAGCAAAATCCTTTTACTCCTTCTGGTAGCTGCCATACAAAATATCCTTAAGACACGTGTTCAACAATATTTTTCGATAACTTTTGAACGCTTCAAGCTACGAATTTGAAATTTTGTACACATTAATTTTTGAATGGTTCCAAGGAAAAGGATAAATATGTAAGAAATCGAGTGAGTCCTTCCTGCACCTCCTATGTGAAAGTCCTTAAAAAGGACATTTTTTTTCGATGACTTACCCAGTTCAAGGTATGAAATTAAACACTGAATATTGTCTTTTAGTTTTGAGTAGCAATCTAATGGCAGTCCTTAATAAAGGACATACAACATGCACACACGTAATTCTATTTTATCCCCAACTACAATATAAATCGGAGTTCAGTATTCATCTAGAGTATTATACGATTGGCTTGTAGCCGATCGTGACTGCAGTATGTTTTTGTAGATAGATTGAGTGGAACTCATTAAGTGGTAAGGAAGTGCGTACCAGGAAGGATGAACCTAAAATTTGGCAAGTCGAAACTTTTAACTTCAAAAAGAACTTTGCAAAAGAAAATTGTTGACTTGGATGGAAGGTTGCGGAAGTACGGGGAGGGAGTGTGTGTCTGTAGAACTCTGTAGAACTCTGTAGAACTCTAAAATTTACACCTCCTAACGGTTAATACCGCAAGGTTGATTACAGATATACTAGGAGAATATAACGGAAATGAAATTGTAAGGTTAGTCAGCGGCGTACGGAGGTTCGATAAAAAAAACTCTAGAATACGATATATCACGAGTATGAGTCTTAGTGGCCTGCTTTAGAATCGTCATCTTTGAGGTATTGAAGTGTACGAAGCTTCTTCCAACGCACGGCTTGCGTCAATGTCCTTAAGTCAAGTGACCTGAGACTCAGTGAGCTGACAGAGTATTGTTAGAAAATCCATCCGAATATTGTTGACACTGATGAAATGGCTCCATTAAGATTGCAAGTAGCTTCCGGTTATATAACATTCAGAATTTTATCAACTCCAATAAGCATATCAATTTTTCGTGGTACATGAAGGTGTGGTTCTATCCACTCGTTTCAAAATTTTGTCGAAATTTTTCATCCTGCATTCATTGTTCTGGACGGTTTTACTGAGGTTTATAACCTTTGACTTCGAAGCTTTAAGATGGTTTTCATATGTTCGTTATCCCCTTCATGAATTTTATCTAAGCATTTCTCTAAAGTACCTTTATTTTGGGTAGAGAAAAAATTTATTAAATTTGGACCATCATCTCTATGCCCACGTAATAATGTATTTCGCCTACCTTTTCCTATTCTCCTGAACCTGAGAAAGGTGACTTTTGTGGACAACGTTTAGTACTTTCAAACTTAGGTTATGGTACGTTCTTAAAAATATTTTCCTGAAGCTATTGCATTCTTGTGATAAAGGTTTTTTCAAATACCAAGATGACACAACCTTCATCGATTTCATGCTATAAAAAGAGACATATAGCAGAGCATGGTTTCGATCCACGGACCTCTGGGTTATGGGCCCAGCACGCTTCCACTGCGCCACTCTGCTTCTTGCTTATCATATTCTATCAGATCTAGAGGATAATCTCAACTAGAGTAACTGTATAGGAACTAACACAAACATCGATTATCTGGATTCTAGAATGAGGTCCTTTTTCTTAATCGCAGAACATTTTTAGGGCTTTACACAAAATTCTCAGATTCTCTGTTATTTTCTTCATAAAACTTCTTTCGTGACGATTTTAGCCCATAAATACTACGGCAAATATAAACATAACAAGCAAACAAACAGAACGAAATTTACTGGTTTTCATTGAAACACGCGTGGACCACTCTCAAGATAGTGAATTTTTGTGTTAGTGCGTTTACAGACTCTCCAATCTTCAATCAATCAGCTTCAATAGTTCTCCAGTGCAGAGCGTCTGGGTGATTGCGAAACTACTAAATTTTACATATTTTCGTATACATTAACGATTTTCGATAAGATCTCAGAATTTTAACATAAACCTTCATTTTTATATATAATTATGCACTTATTGACTAATGAGAATATAATGCAAATCACTTTTATGATGACATGGTTAATCGGTTCTTTCTCACATCATTATTTTCATTATGCATTTGATGCGATAATTTAGCAAAACAGTCTTTAAATTATGTGTTTAGATTAGATTTAAATTTTATTGGAATGAAATTTATGACTAAGTCATTTCTCGATATATCCCGGAACTCAGTTAACAATGAGACTTATATAAATTTAAAATATTTAAATAAAAAAAACATTGGGTGATGCTGATGGTCACTTTTAAAAATTGCGTTGCTTTTATCTTCATCAATTATCGTTGGTATGTAACAACAGTCGGAGAGAGGCAGATGAAATCTGCAGAAAGTTGAGGGCAGCTTTACTATTTTTCAGGACAAAGTCCGTTGATTATCAAAAAATCTGCCCACAGTTTGGTAGCTACTTTATTATTTTTTGGGTGATATGAGATGAGATGAGATATGCCGGAATTCGTAAAACGTAAAAAGTAAAACCTAAGAGATATGTAGGAATTCGTAAAATATACGTAATCATGTTACACCACCTTAGGCGTTGAATATCGCAAAATCGTGACGTTAATTTTTAGGCGATTGTATAAAATCCATAGAAGCATATCAAACTCAATATCTCTTTAGACCTAAAATATGTGGTGGAGTTCATGAGACCTTACGCAACTCATCATCTTCATCATCTTGGCGCTACAGCTCGTATCGAGCCTCAATACGATGGCTCTAGTAATCTCGGTTCAGTGACCACGTTCTCCAGTTCGATATCCCCAAAAGCGATTTCCTGTCCGCGGCAATGGATCTCTCCATCGCTTCCGTGGTTTTCCAACTGGTCTAGCTCCGTTTGCTTGTCCTTTCAATACTCGCTTGGTGCTGGCACCTCCTTCTCAAATCCGCAAACAGATTTAAGAAGTTCTTTAATTTGCGGCCAGGAGAGCAAAAGAAGCGTTGCAAATTTACAATTTTTTTTCGACGTTTTTGGTCACTATTCCCTCATTTCTGACCTGATTTTAATTTTGTTTGGATTTTTGGGCAACTGTTGAGTTTCTCTTTCGTTTGATATCTCACTTATGAAAATCGAAAAAATTTAATTTCTTAAAAAATGGCCAGGGGTGTACTCCTTGGCAGCTTTAAGATTAATTTCTTCAAAGTTCTTCAATTTTAACAAGTAACTTTTGACTTAAATTAAAAGTGCTGGCACCTCCTTTTTAAATCCGCAAACAGAATTAAAAAATTCTTTAACTTGCAGTCAGGAGAGACAAAAGAAGAGTTGCAAATTTTGAATTTTTTTTTTCTACCTTTTTGGCCACCATTCCTTCATTTCTGACCTGGTTTTAATTTCGTGTGGATTTTCGGGCAGCTGCATCTTGTTGTCCACTGTACGCTCACTGCAGTTTTATTACGGTGAAGACCTTTAGCTCGTCGTATAGATTATACATCAACTGTTTTTCTTTTTTCAAGATAATCAAAGCAAACTATTCCACGCGCATTCCAAAAAACTGGCGTTATAACCTTGCCTGCAGGCGGGACTGAATTCGCCTTCCTTGGAGTCAATTCTCTCCTGTTTTGACTTCCATTGTTTTGACTGTTCCTTCGTCTCAGGTGCGGATTGGTGGACCCATGTTTCGTCCATGGTTATGAATCGATGCTAAAACTTGGCTTTATTGCTTCGAAACATCGCCAAACACTCGATTGAAATACACTAACGACGCTGTTTTTACTCCATTGTGAGCAAACGCACAGCTTTCTCATGTCCAAATTTTCAGTCAATATGCGATGTACAGCACTTTTTGAGATGTATGCTAGCTCGCTCGCGCACTTTCAGGCGACGGTCATCCAATACAATTTTAAGGATTTTCTTCACCATTTCCGGAGTGGTAACCTCATTTGGTCGACCACTGCGTTGTTCATCTTGACAGCTTGTATGGCCTCGTTTAAACTCAAGTATCATGGGTGATTTTTTTCCATGATTTGGATACAGTATAGCCTCTTTTTTGACAGTATAACCTTTTTTTTTGTTTTGTATCTTTTGCCTAAAGACAACTGAATTTGAATTTTAAATTTGTTTAGACAGAGTACAATTTTCTGCAAATAAAGTAATTTATTAATTTATTGTCTTGCCCTAATTACGTTCAACATGTTCCATGGTCGCCATAAAAAGTTCATAACCAGATAGTGTTTGGTGTTTTATCTTAAGTTCTCTCACACGTATTCTAATGTAAAGAATACTTCAGGACTTATAAAAAAAAAGACTATTAAAATGTGCCAAATAATTTCATTACATATTTGAAAAAGCTCAACATCATTTTATATTAATTTGTATAATTTATATAGGCATCACTATTATTAAAAAAATATTTCAAGCAAGATTTTTTTAAAGATTCAAAGGATTTAAGAAAATTTACATATGTGCACAATTTGTTTATTGTTTGCCATTTGGCAAGTGATAAAAAACTGCAAAAAATTCCAAAAAACTAGTTAGATTTATTGTCTAATGCATGTCTATTCGAAATACTAACGAAAATCAAGAATCTAAATTTTGTGTTATCTAACAAAAACTAATTTGAATATCACAAAATTGGTATCCAAAATGCTATCTTTTCCGCTTTAATTTTGTTAGAAGTCCGGTTTAAGTGAACGTTAATAGACTAAATCGGGAATCTAATCTATGGCTCCTAAATCAGGATCTTGTTAGCATGTCTCTATTCACAAAATGTATCATAAATTTTATTCAATTAAATAAATAAAAATAATATAGTATTTTTACTGTGATTAATTTTTGAAAAAAAAAATATCAAATGCAGATTTATACTTTTGATTTTAACAATTGAAGTACTAAAATTCCGTAACGAAATACTATTTTAACTGTTGACAAAATATTTTATGTGACATTATTCTCTCATTTCTAAGCGATTAGCCCCGAAAAGTTTGATGCAAGATAAAAATTATCATGAAATCCTTCAAGAACTTGGTCAAAAAAATTTCATTCTAAAATTCATGGTAATCGAATATCTACCAAGGCACATCGAATATCAAAAGATTGTTCAAACGATTTTCTATGCTTTTTAAGAATTTTTTAGTTGTTTTTCGGCGTCAGAGGAGTTTCTGGTATTTTAGGAGTTTCTGGTACATTGAAACCTGTCTAAAACGGACCCTGTATAAAACGGAAACCTGCCATAACGGAAAAAAAAACTGGGAACGGAGCATTTTCCAATGCAAAACACCCTGTATAAACCGGAAACCTGCCTAATGCGGAAACGGAACGTGATTCGCGGAACGAAATTTTTCGCAAAACGGAAAACAGTTGAAATGTGACATGAGTGGATTTAAGTATGACTGACTGCAAGTGAAAGACGGAAAATTGCTTTTAATTTATTATGGAACTAGAGTGTTACAAAAACTTTTAAAATAATTTTGGACATCTGTTTTGAAATTTTGGTAGTTCAGTCTTTGGCAAATTGTCGGTAAGGTGTAAAAAGAAAAAGCAAAAAGCAAAACAAGTTTCCAACGAGCAGAGTTGCAGAATATGGGCTGATGAAAATCCAGGGGCACCTTTGAAAAACAAATGCATCCAGAAAATCTCACTTTGTGGTGTGAATTTTTTGCTGGTGGAGTGATTGGTTCATTTTTCTTCGCAAATGCACCTGGCAACTCTTTCAGAGTGAACGGGGAAAGGTACCGTGCCATGATCACCGACTTCTTGTGACCAATATTGTATGATTATGACATCGATGTGGTTCCAGCAAGATGGTGCGATGTGCCACACAGCTGAAGTTCCCCGGGCTAATAATCTCCAGAAACAGCGAAATCAATTGGCCATCGAGATCGTGCGATTTGACTCCGTTGCACTTCTTTCTTTGGGGTTAACTCAAAAGCATGGTTTACCCCAATAAACTCAACACCATTCAACAACTGAAGGATCTATTGGTCTAATTAAGGAGAAGTTACGCCGTGATGTCATCAAAAATTTGGACAAACGGGTCGAGGTGTGCCGTAGGAGCATTTGACTAATATTCTTTCCCATACTTAATTGCCATGGACCAAATAATATTTTTTAATAAAATTTCATTAACTCCATCATCCTCTTGTTTTCAATTTTGATTTAACTTCGGAACGCGTTATTGTAACACCCTTTATTTGAACTGTATATATTTTTATTTTTAAAGTACCCAAAAAAAAACATATTATATATGTACTGTATACTGTACTTCAAATCAAGACTTTTGCTGAACAAAACTGTATAAAACGGAAACCTGCTAAAACGGAACAGAAAGTTGGGTACCACAGCATTCCGTTTTAGACAGGTTTTACTGTATTTTTGTTCTTGAAGTTAGGGGTTCGCTGAAATTTGAAGTAAAAACGAAATTCGATTAAAATTAATAAAACTGTTCAATCGCATTCGATTATCACACTATTTGCAAATCTGCCCGATTTTATTTACAACACAATCGCTGTTATCAGTAAAAATCACTTTACACATTTGCTTTTCAGTAACACTGACCGTAGTCACGCTCTGCAGTAGAAAAAGGTAAAATGATCCCGTGTACAAAATCAGCAGCGCTTAAATACTGCATGTGTAGAGTCCAGATATTTCCAGAATATTTGTTGGTGTATGTAAAATATGAGAGAAGTTTATATCACTTTCTACGGTATTCTAATTAGATTGTGAAAGGTTGTAGTTTTCTCTGGAAACTGCGATATCATTAACAACTAGTTCGGAATACCAGGGTGTTACAATATATGCATGCTAGGTTTCAACTTTTAAGTACAAGGCGTTCTCAATATAGAAAAAAATACCCGCCCCCCATACCTTTCTACCTCTACCACAAATTATATTTTTAGAGCGCGCATTCTGTCTTTCTGTTTTATGCCTTAACAATTTTTTTTATCTTAGTGTCCCTGCTGTAAAATGCCCTAAATGAGACACCGACAACTACTGGTTATAGAAAAATAATAAAGTAAAAATATAGTAAGTCGTTATAACGGGTGTATTATTATAACCGGAAAGTTACGGGAATGTCAGAAAAATATTTTTTTATTCGTTTAATAACCAGCTGGTGTTTGTAGTCTACAAGCGGTTATATACGTGACCAAATTGAGCTACAATAAGACTTAGTTACGATTTTACACCTAAAACGTCGTCCGCTCTTTCAAAACTAGAATTAAATTATGTGGAATTGGTTATTGGGCCGACGTCGGCGCTGGTTATTATAACTTTAAAGTTATCTCGTGTTAGTATGGCATAAGTATATGTTCGAAACTCAAAGACAACAGTGACAACGGATTGGTCATACCGTGAAAGTGAACAAACAATCGGAGCGAAACATTGAGGAATGCATTAGTTTTGTCGGCATACACATACCTACTGCCTCCAGTCCAGGATGTTGTCATGCTGGATTTACACTGAACGTTTGCCGCGCGACTCAACCCCAAGCCCAGCACAAACCGGTTTTTCGTTCGAAAAGTCGAGCACTGTTGGACTTTTTCATCGCCTGATTGGTTAATTTTTCTGGTGGGAGTTAAGTCGCGCCTCAACGTGTTCGCTGTAAATCCAGTAGCACTATTGACGGATTATGCCTAGTCATGAATCATACAGGTCTGAAGTTATTTGCATTGCAGCTTCTTATTGTTAACACATCATCCCAATTTTTTTCTATCTGCATAAGAATGTGGAATCATTTCCTCCTACATCCTGTATAAAATAATTATCTATATACCTATTCGCAAATTGCTCGGCGCAGCTTTTATTGCAACCAACAAGAAAATATTTAGCACAAATTTTAGCATTTTGCTCGAATAACTACGAGCCACGCACACGTGTATAAAGAAGGCTAAAACGCTTAACCGCTCATGCGTTCTCCCGGCCCGTTCACATAATAATTCCTCAATGTCTCATCATCATCTTCGCTTAAGACGAAAATAAAAAAAAAGTCGCATTTGTCAATTACCTCGTCCATGCCATTTTACTCATATCATCATATCGATATATGCCTGCCAGCTTACCTGGCTGTTGGAGATGCCAGCGCAGACATACAGGTATTAGACCATTAAATCATATGAAGTTGTAATATTCTGCTAACGGAACTTTAATTGTTAAGATGTGCCCGGCGGACATAAAGGGGATACCTGCTCCGAAAGTCTGCCAGGTACACTAACTAAACAGATGGTTGACTTCTTCAGCTTTCGTGGACTTTCTTCGTCTTCAGGTGACGATCGAACAGAAGACTGAGAAAATCAGACTGTTCAAGTTGCCCAAGTATTTTGCTCACCTGAGACGATCAGTAGCCATGCCATCAGGGATTGATCGGAATCTTCATTTTAGTGAAGGCTATTGCATTGCAGAGTTGGGGCTACATTAGTTTATTCGCGCCAGCTTATAGCAGCAGCTCGTGAATCAGCTAGATATTAGACGTATTATAAATTTGTGTATTTGCAGGAGGCGACATTACAGGCAATTTCTATGTACTTACAATTTTTTTTCGAGCTGAAATAATTTCAAATTTGCTTTTAAGTAATGAAAAACACACTCACACAAATAAAAAAAAACAAAATTAAAAAGTTGTTTCAAGTTCTGATTGACTGTTTGGATGTAATTTAATCGGATTCGATACATCATGCCCGAAATGAAAATGTTTTATTCATTTTATTAATTGGCTACGGCAGTTTTTAAATTAAGTTTGGATGAGTTTTCGCAATAATGAGGTCTACCTGGATGATCATGTGTATGATGTAGGTGCGTGCTGCGGTTTGATATTTCATTTCTATTGACTCGATCAACATTTTTGCTTCAATAAATCGATATCAACAATTAGTAGAACCGTTTAAATTTATCTTATACCCATATCTCATAATCTTCCTTAGATTCGATTGAGATTGTTTTATAAACTAATCAAAAACATGGCATCTCATTTAATACTCGTAGAGTCTACCTATAGTTTTCCGGTTTACAATAAATTGGGGCAATTATTATTCAATGTGGATTAGATATTGTATTTCTGCTGGTAGGCATTTGATTAGGCGGATACGATATGTGCTATTAACCTAAATCATAACATATTTTTAAAAAAAATTATTTTATATTAATATTGAAACTTTGAGACTTAAGAACTTCGAGCAGCAGCCTTTACACACACTCGACGCTTGCCACCCATCTAAATTCGAGGTGTCGCAGCGCCTTGCTCTTACACAGGCTGCTTTGTTATAAAGTTGCGCAAGAAACACAAAGTCCCAGTAAAGTCTTAACCTAGTCATGACAGCGTCTGTTCTACAACTTTGAAGTCAGAAGACTCGGTGCAGTAAAAAGTGCGACGTGTAGACGTAATGCCAACTAGTTAGTATGTAGTTATTGGTTACATTTTTAAGGCTTAACATTTTTTCTATTACTTCTTACCGACCTTAGTTTTATGTTGCTTATACTGACTAATATACGACGTATATGGTATGTGTCGCCTGACTTCCTCTTCCTATATCGAGTAAAAGTGAGTACTTGATTACTGTATGAAGGATTTTAAAATCCATGTATTTAAATTGTAAGAACGTCGCAAAAACTTTTTTACAGAATACGTAGTCGCAATAACTAGGTTCTATGAGTCAAAAATGTGTGGTTGAATAGATCTTAACAGAAAGTTAGAAAATAAATAATAGGCCCAACTGTGGCTGCAGTGACAGAGGTTAACCATACCAACCCCTATTTCCAATATATCTATCTATCTATTAAACAATAGGACGACATGTTATTAAATAGAAGTCCGAAACGTGTTTAATACTGAGATGCGGTGTAAGTCACTATGCGACTGATAACCTAAAAAATAACGTTCCAAATAGCCGCCTGGTTATTCTTTAGGTTAAAATAACGAAATTCATGAAAATGTTGGAAAAACCCCTTTTCCGGCACATTTGTTTTACTCCAGCTCTGTACATCAATAAAATTTTGAACTTTTTTTTTGCTTTAACTACTCCTGTAATACTTCTACATATACAGGGTGGGCCAAATACAAGTTTCTTTTTAAAAATGCAATAAAATGAATAAAATTTTCTTCCATGTATTATGGCTTTATTAGTAAGAGTAAACATTCCCATTAATGATGGAACACAACTTCGTTCAAGTGGCTGCCTCGGCTGGCTGCGCAGCAGCGCATTCTGTCACTCCAATTTTCCAAGACCTTGTTGATGGCTTCGGGCTGTAGCTCACGGATTGCTTGGATGATATTGGCTTTAAATGCTTGAATCGTTTCTGGATTGTTGGCATAACATCGGTCCTTCACAATCGCAGCTCAAATCGCAGCTCCGAGGCGGCCAATTGACATCGCCAAGACGGCTGATACCACGATTTGGGAATTTGGTGCGTAAAAGATCGATTGTTGCATGACCTGTGTGGCATGGCGCGCCATCCTGCATGAACCAGAGGTTGTCCAAATCCATGTCTTCAATTTCAGTTATCCTTTGCGGCTTTCGAGAAATTAAAATTAGAATTTTTTTCATTTCCATCCCCTCCCACCATCACTCCCTACACCCACACTCTCAAAATTTGTTTCTCCGCTATCGGTCTACTGGTCCTAACTCCTGTAAAAATTTCAAGATCATATCTACTACGGTGCATGAGATATAAAAATTTAATTTTTTGAAAAATGGCTGTTCCCATCCTTCAGCGCTTCACCTCCGCCCTCAAAAATAATTTTACATTCAGTAGACTCCACTGGTAATTATATATACAGAAACCAAATTTTATCTTCCTAACACAATTGAGTCGAAAGATATTGTAATTCAAAGTTTTTCACCCCCACCCCCATACCTCACTACTTCCCTTAAAAATGTTAACCCCTTTCTAATCTCCTAGTATCCCTTAATACAATTACAAAATTTCGGCCATCTGGCATCAATCGTTCAGGAGACATGGATTTTAGAATGTATCAATCCCAGCTTTCAAGCGTTTTGGACGCATTGTTTCCCCCCCCCCACTCGCACACCTCTCAACCCCTATAGCCTATTTTTTTGCAAATGGGTCCACTATCATAGTACTTCATAAGTTCCAATTTTCAGCCTCCTAGCATAAGCAGTTCCTGAGATCTACAAACTAAAATTTTTCATCTAGAACGCTCCCCCCTCCTCCCCCTTTACACGCCAACCACTCCACTATAGTACCACTTGTAGACGTTCACCCACTCTACGTACCATAAAAATTTCAAATTAATATCTCAAGGGGTTTGTGAGCTACGCACCTTCAAACGGTTTTGCGTACGGCGGACGGCGTACGGCGTATACGGCGGTTTTGGTGTTTACTAGTCCTAAAACGTGTAAATACAAAATTTCAGGGTAGCAAACTTTTTTGAAATTTCAGATCGATCACAATACTTTATTATTAAAAAATAATAAAGTAAAATTAAAAGAAAAATACATTTGAACCATGTCTGAATTCGCGGCTATAACATTTAAGTCGATCACAAAAGCTGAAGTGACCACTTACATGGGTTTAAATAATCTTATTATTACCAATATGATTTGGAAGTCGTATAAAGCACGCATATAAGTAAGTAATTCAGAACATACCGTAGTCACGTCCGGCTGCAAGCCAATAGTATGATTCTCTAGATGAAATTCTGAACTGCAATTTACGTTGTAGTTGAAGATAAGGCAGAAAAAGGAGTGCGCATGTAATTTGCTCTTTTTTTAAGGACTCTTTTTGGTTGCTCTTCGAAGTGCGGAATTTTCACTCAATAGGAAAACCGATCCTACTTTTAGCTCAAAACTATTTCCTATAAAATTTAAACTTCCAAACTCAACAATTTCTCGAGTTACAGTGGGTCTCGAAATATTACTGCACATATTTCCCAAGATTAAAAGTATGCCAGCTACACGAAGGACTGGATTTTCTACGTACCAATCGAATTGGGAAAAAATTTCACATTTCTAGCTTGAAGCGTTCTGAAGCTGTCGGCCAATATTCTGCAACATGTGTTTGAAGGACTTTTTGTATGTTAGCTACTCGAAGTAATAAAGGGATTTCGCTGACTAATAAAATTAATTTTCACTCAAAACAAATTTATAGAAAATTTCATCTTCGTGCATAAATGATTTATTGGGTTATTGTGAGTTCCGTCAATTAAGTTAAGACATTTCTATAGAATTTTTGTGTGGCAACTACACGAAGGACTCATGGAATATTTCATGTTCATACCTTTAGCTGCGACTATTACAAAATTAACGGATGACGAATGTTACTAACTAAAGAAGCTTAGACTTCCTTTTGACTAAAGACTCATTTCCGTAAAAAGTTTTTCTTTTTTGAGGACTCTTGTATGGGAGGAGCCCGAAGGAGTGGAATATTGTTGCACATTAACAAACTTAGCTGTACTTTTTCCATTTTATGGGTGGTTGTGTAAAGGGGTTATCGAATTTTGTAGAAGGTTACAGAAGTTTTCACGAACTATAACGAAAGTCGAGACGTCTAAACACGCTTTTTCTAGGTATTATCAGCTAAAATCAATATTTTCGATATATTTATTGTACGTCTATTCAGCGGAATACTCCAATATGATCTGTCCGTCAGTATTTTCGGAATCCAGACTGCCAAAGTATTTCCCAATGTGGACTTAATTCTAGCCGTGATTTTATATTCCACAGAAACTAAACGGCAAACCTTGCGGTAGCCTTTACTGAAAACCTCAGGAATAAACCTTTCTATCTATTCGAAAAGTTGTTTATACTTTGTATTAAATTTTTTGCATTTTGCTCCTTACAAATTACACAATTTTTGTTGCTATGTTATAACAGAATCACCAACCACTTATGCTTATAAATACGTTAGATTAAATTTGATAGTCGATTTAAACTAATCATTAATATGCCTAACCACGCTTATATTGGCATACCGGTAAAAAGTCTTAAAAATTCCTAAACATGATGAGCTAATAAAATAGACAAAGTTTAAAAGATAAAAATGACTACTAAAACGGTATTTAAAAACGAATATTTCTAATTTCGATTTACATTATAACTGTAAAAAATGTTCTTAACATTTTGACATAAATAACATACCAATATTGCGCTGCTATAATTGTTATGCCTAGTTTTAGGATTAATATAACATGCTTAATTAGAACAAAAAACAGGTTACTAATCAAAACACTCTAGAAACCATACATTATTTTGCTAACATATCCATTGAATAAAATTCTTATCACAAAAATTTAAATTCGGTTTAATCACCATCTCATTTAATTTATTTTTCTCAGATTTTCGATAACGGATCAGAAATAAAATAGTTCACTAAATTATAATATAACAATTTAATTCAATTCTATCGATAAACGAAAAAGAAGATTCGCTACTAGAAGGAATTAGAATAGATTAGTCTTTTTCCTGATCTATAATTTTTGTTAAATTTTACTTTTTAAGGTTTTTTTCTGGTGAGTTTTTATACTCTAGATGAAATCATATAGAGTATTATAAGTTTAATCCAACCCAAAAGTTTGTAACGCATAGAACCAAGCCTCGGACGAAAAAAAGTTATATATTATTTTTTGTTTATTTGTGGCCAAAAACCTCCAATCCGCCTGACGTCCGTCCGTCCGTCCGTCCGTCCGTCTGTCCGTGAACACGATAACTCAAGAACGCCTTCACCTAGGATCTTGAAATTTTGAATCTGGATGTTTGGTTGAATTTGTAAGGCTAAGTTCGTTAACGGGCAAAATCGTCCTACTCCTTCGGGTAGCTGCCATACAAAATGTCCTTAAAACACGTGTTCAAGAATATTGGTCCATAACTTCAGAAGGGTTTAAGCTACGACTTTGAAATTTTGTGTGTGTTATTTTTCCAATAGTTGGAGCTAAATATATGATTATGAAGAAAATCCTGTTAGTCTTTCGTGTAGCTGCCATACAAATATCCTGTCAAAATCTTTTCACTTAATTTACGAAACTCACTATAACTCAAGTAATCTTTTAGCTACGAATTCGGAATTTTGTACAAGTTAGTTTTGAGTGAAAAGGAATTTCGGGCTTACTAATCAGCGAAATCCTTTTACTCCTTCTGGTAGCTGCCATACAAAATGTCCTTAAAACTGGTCGATAACTTCAGAAAGGTTTAAGCTACGACTTTGAAATTTTGTATGTGTTATTTTTCCAATAGTTGTATTGGTAAGTCATAAGTATATGATTATAAGTCATAAGTATATGATTATGAAGAAAATCCTATTAGTCCTTCGTGTAGCTGCAATACAAATATCCTGTTAAAACGTCTGCACTTAATTTACGGAACCCACTATAACTTAAGTAATCTTTTAGCTATGAACTCGGAATTTTTGTACAAATTAGTTTTGAGTAAGAACGAAGTTCGAGTTTACTAGTGTGGTGATATTCGCCAATATTTAATTTAATTTACTGAAATTCATTCACGGGAATTAAACACTTGTTACTACTGTAAACGGCAACGTCGATGTTGATTGTCAATATTTTTAATTATCGAAGTCGACGTTGATTTTAAAAGAAATGAATAAATTTAATAAAATTAATCAGTCTTTGTCAATGATTCAAATTAAAAGGTTCAATTACTAAATATGTAATTATGAATAACTAAATAATATAATAAAATGTTATGTTTGTTAAATAATAAATAAAATATTATGTTTGTTAAATAATAAATTAAATATTATGTTGGTTAAAATAATAATCATAAATAATTATTTCAAGTGATGATAAATAATTTAAAAGCCAATATTCTCATATGTGATCATTCGTAATGAAGTTAATTATAACTTAGTATTTTAATTAGCAGAAATACATCCTTGTATTATGTGATACTCAATTGGATTATCTAGGAGGTTATATTTATAATAAACCTCTCAACACTAGTCAGAGAAATCCTTTTACTCCTTCTGGTATCTTCCATACAAAAAATCCTTAAGACACGTGTTCAACAATATTTTCCGATAACTTTTGAACGCTTCAAGCTACGAATTTGAAATTTTGTACACGTTCATTTTTGAATGGTTCCAAGGAAAAGGATAAATATGTAAGAAACCGAGTGAGTCCTTCCTGCACCTCCCATGTGAAAGTCCTTCAAAAAGGACATTTTTTTTCGATGACTTACCCAGTTCAAGATATGAAATTAAACACTGAATATTGTCTTTTAGTTTTGAGTAGCAATCTAATGGCAGTCCTTAATAAAGGACATACAACATGCACACACGTAATTCTACTTTATCCCCAACTACAATATAAATCGGAGTTCAGTATTCATCTAGAGTATTATACGATTGGCTTGCAGCCGATCGTGACTGCAGTATATTTTATTATAAACTTCTTACGTATACGGAAATAAGTATTAATTAAAATCTCGTTTAAAATAAATTTCCACTTAACATCTTCAGCTCCTGTGTGAGCGCCAATGAGAGCGTAGAGCAGTAAACAGCTCCACAAAACAAGTCACGATAATTAGCGATAGCCTTACCTGTAGCCACGACTTATTCACTCCTCGAATTTGACTCTCGGTTGTTCGTCACCATGTGTTTATTGGATGATCCACTCCATGTCTTCCTCGTGGATTCCAGTCCAGAAGCTCTTTGGAAACGCTTTGTTCTGGCTTCCTCGTGGTGGATTTACACCAAACACTTGCGGCGCGACTTTACCGCTACAAGATACCATAAACCTGCTTTTCGTTCGAAAAGTCGAGCACTGTTGAACTTTTTCGTCGTCTGATTGATTTTTATGGTGTTGGTCATAAAGATATATGTACTGGCGTTGACGAACAGCGACTGTTTTGAAACCGGATACCTCGCAAAAGACCGGCAATTAACACTCTGCTACTATTATAGTCCGGGTGGCAGCGACACTTTTGATGTAATTATTCCTACAAAGCTGATTTTTTCTCATTTTGTTGTTTTTATATGGCAAGTAAACGGAACGGCAGTCTACCGCGCCAATATGGGGGCAAACAATAATAACAATTTTCGAAACCTTTAAATAAATAATATGTAAGTGCCTTATTCCTACAAGACTGAAACTTTTTTGGGTGGTCAATGATACCTAAAAATGTAATGTAATGTATGTAAAAGTATAATGATAGTCTACCGCGTCGGAGAGGGGGCCATCATGCGTCTACCACCCACGCAAGGTGTTGAAAAATTTCCTTTTTGGACTTATTTCTACAAGGCTGAAAATTTCTTCTCAAATACTTTAGTTTATAAGACAACTAAAAAAGATAGGCTACCGATCATGTAAGGGTACAAAGCCTTGATAGACGCAATGGAATGAACGATTTCCCGAGCGCAGCCGCTGCACCGATCATCTTACATTTATATTATACCCCGGTCTTGAACACGAAAAACACCATACATTTCAATACTAGGCTTCTATTTGCATTTCACTGCCACCTGGCATCAAACGCTCCATACAAAAACGTTCAATCTAGCTTCAAGATGCTTCAAACTGCTTCATACAAAAACGGCGTCTTGTCGTCTCCAGTATTTATATCTCTTCTACTTCATCAGCCCCCAACGTCCAGGTTAAGCGAGTTGTGGTATCAAAACGGCGCTAATGTGCTAATTGGGCCCTGTCTTCGATTGACTGGCCACCATGTAAACCAACCAACCAACCATGTTGTCGGTATAGTCGCATCAAGATATCGTTCCTGAATCGCAACACCTATTTTGGTCGGCCCAGTTATCTTCCATAGATTGTTGTTGAACACAATTTAATAAAATGCGTCGATGACATTAGTTCACGAAAGTCTTCAATTATCCAGTAACCATATCGATCACTTTCCACGTGGTACCACAACACGGACTTCACGCAAAATTCGAACACTCGAAGTTTTGTTTGAATTGTGATGTACTAAAATCCGTCAGAAACATGAAAGTATACTGAAGAAGTGGCAAGCTTTGTTGGTCCTATGGACCATTAAATGTAAATGTGTGATCAGCTCAAGAAGAACCTTTGCGGAATCCAGCTTACTGTCCACGTTCTCCACAGTGTCATTAATTCTTGTGCGGATTAGTCTAGCAATGATTCTAGATATGGCATATCAAGTCAATTGTTAATATCCTTAAGGTCGCTTTTCTTCGGTATCTTAACAATGATGTCCTTCTTCCATTTGGCAGGATACTTCTCCCGTATTCAAACTAATTAAGTGTGGGAGTGGAATATCAGCTATCAGTTCGTGATTCACCTTAAGCAGTTCGACGGTAGTCCGTCTATAGCTGGGGCTTTCTTTTCAATCATTGACTAGATATGTTAATGAAGTGTTAGCCAGCTGCGAAGCCATTAATCACTGCCGTCGTCTTTACGCATAGTTGCTGCCGTTTGAGGTGTGAAGTGCGTCGTCTTTTGCCCTGTATTGTGAATTGGTGTTTCAGCCACCCTCGCTGAAGTGATTCATGTAACTATACCGTGGGTACGGCAGGTTGCTACCGCTATTACTGCTGCTAATTGCAGCTGAGTCGATGACTTTATCTCTGAATCTATTGGCGGTGAAAATGCTTGACTGACCGGCAAAAGACTAACTACCACTTCGATTTTTCAGTATTAAATAGGAATAAGATTTGCTTCAGTTTGTGTGGAGTGTTTTCGGCCTTAGTGGGTGGACTGCAAAACACTCCCCACAGATGGCCCTCATGTTTCGTCTCTATCTGGGGATCGTCTCTAATAGTAGATTTTTGCAGTTGGTTATTAGCAATAAGCTTTGTATTTGGAATATCTTCCGACAAGATGTTGAATACATCGGAAAAATATTCCATTCATCAACGCATTTATTCACTCACATTAAGGATAGTTCCGTCAACATCTATTACCTATTGTTCGGCGGTGAAACTCCAATTGCACAATAATTTTGAACAACGACCCAACGTTCATGTAAGCCTTATTTAGTACTGGCATCAGCGTTTAACATATTTTTGGAGGACGTCCGATGCTCAAGAATATGCCATGTATCTTTAGACATCCGTGGCTTTCTTTTGCGCTCCACAAATCGCACTATCTCTTCCGCACTATACCAAATGGTGTTACTTCTTTATTACTTCGTAAGAGATGACATCTTACATAAGATTGTTGTACATTCAGGTTTTTTCGAGGAAGTAAGGGATATCTAGCTTCTGTTTCGTACAAAATGCTTGTGGTCTTAGAAAACCTGCTGCAAATAATCTTAGGGAATCAAGTGCTGATAATTCCGTACATGCATCCCACGTTTTTTTCGCTCTTCAAGGAGTCACTTTCTCTACCGACGACTTATGGCCAGTTCGTGACACCTGTATTATATTTTATGGTATGTCTTGTTCCTACGATGACCATTTTTCGAGTGTTACAAAACTTGAGAAGTACCTCAACGTTTTCGGGTCACTTTTCCCTGATCGTGATGGGTCCTCCAATGGAACACCAAGTTTCATCATGATGTGCTATACCTCAATATTGTCGAACCGACCAGGGTATTCATGTCTCTAGAAATGAGAATCACCTCTAGGAGCACGTTAAAAACTGACACTCAGTAGTGTCCATAGAACTCCTTCTACTATTCAGGTGTTGCTAATAGACTATATTTTTTTTAAACCTTTCGAAGTATTTAAAGGGTTTTTCAATGTAGGGTCCTTAATCGCTCCAAGCCCTCGGAATCTGTTTGCTATTATAACGAAATTATTGCACTAAGTTTATATTTTTGAAAAAAATTGCTGTTCTCAAATTTTGTGTTATAATTGAATCACTGAACTTAACTGGCTAATTCTAATTCTTTCTTTTTATTATTGAATTTATGATAACTATTATCGAAAGTCACACAAATATAATTACCTGATAATTTATTTAAGGTTCAAAAATAAATTAGGTATTTAAAAAAAATACTGTTTTATTGTAGCCATTCAGTCAGTAGCTCGGAAAGAAATCGATTAGCATGGCTAAAACATAATTCAAAATAATTTCCGATTCTGGATTCTTGATCAGCCGTATGGATCGCTTAGTCTAAGCCACACTAATGGAAGTGTTAATGTAATTTTAATTCGCCTAATTTAAGGGTATAATAATATGAAATACAATAAACAGGTTTCTAATCAACTACCAGAGACAAAACGAAATTCAGTCATTATATTAATAAACCTTTTTTCTTCTGCTTACGGCAATATGTAGATGAGATATTGTCAACTAAAATGTTTAACGACTCCATCAAAAATGAAGCCTACCTGGAAATCAATTGACAACTTGAAGAATAAAATAATAAAAATTTCGGAACTATGTTATTTTCTAGTGAAGATAAATATCATTTTGATGAGCGTACATTTACAATGAAATGTGAAAAAAAAATTTGTCACAGTTAATTAACAGTCAAACATTTACATTATTTAGCATTTTTATTTATTTAAGTTTCAGATATGAATTTAAAAGATACAAAAAAAATTTAGATTGACACATTTTATACCCCATCATTCTACAGGGTGGCCCAAAAACACTCACTCGATGTTGTTTTGATATATCTTTAAAATGAAACGACATAACTTTATTTTTTTTTTAATGTTTATTTGGACGTTAAAGTTTTTTTATATTACTTTTTGAAGATGATATCGGTCAAGTAGGCGCCGTCATTGTTGATGCCCATTTGGGCTCTTTTCACCGCATTTTCAATCGTTTTGGCGAGAACTTCGGGCGATAAGTTCTCACACTCTAGTCGGATATTCTCTTTGAGATTTTCCAGAGTCTGTGACTTGTTCTGATAGACACGTGACTTCAAAAACCGCCAAAGAAAGAGGTCTAAAGCGGTCAAATCGGGCGATCTTGCGGCCAGTGCAAATCGGCGAAACGAGACATTAGGCGGCCCGGAAACGCATCCTTCAAAATGTCTATTGTTGCGATTGCACCGTCTTGTTGGAAGCACATGGCCTCTAGTCCCAATTCATCAATTTGCGGCAATAAAAACCAGTTGATCATAATTCGTATCGTTCACCAGTCACAGTAACCGCGTTACCCACGGCGTCCTCGAAATTTTTAACGGTTACGTATCCGTTCAGATGGAAATAGGCTTCGTCGCTCATAATGAATTTCGACCGAAAATCGAGCACTTCGTCGTTGAAGTTCAGGAGAACGTGAGCGTAGTTTAGCCGCGATTAACGGTCTGCAGGGAGTAGCTGATGGACTATCTGCGCTTTGTAAGGAAAAATCTTCAAGTCTTTCACCAAAATACGCTGTCTGGTCGACGTTGACGACACATCCGCGACATCTTCAGCCACAGCGGCGATATTCTCGCCGGAGCGAGCACCACAAGGTCTTCCGGCGCTTCTTCTATCACCTGTTGTTCCAGTATCTTCGAGGCGAGCGGCTAAACGCATTAGTGCTTGACCAGTTGGACGGTCGGGAGATCTGCGCCGAAATTCACGTTGCGTCAAAATCACTGACAAATTATTCCGTAAAAAATAGTCACGGATATTCCGCGATCTTGACGAGTATAGCGTTCTTCGTTCTATGGCTTGTATTCAGCATCTGTTTACTTCACAAAAATCAAAACAAAGCTGACAGTTTACGCCATTTGCAAAAGTTTTAACATCTTCCAATTCATTTTAGGCCACCCTCTACATGTAAAGTTTTACAAATATTTGGGTCCAAAATTAATAGAAAAATCAGCCAACAGTCTGTGTGCAACTTTATTATTTTTTGGGTAGAAGTCCGAAACGTGTTTAATACTGAGATGCGGTGTAGGTCACTATGCGACTGATAACCTAAAAAATAACGTTCCAAATGGCCTCCTGTTTATTCTTTAGGTTATCAGTTGCATAGTGACCTACACTGCATTGCTCCAGCTCTGTACATCAATACAATTTTGAGCTTTTTTTTGCTTTAATTAATCCTGTAGTATTTCTACATGTACATACTAAGTTTCAGCTTTCTAGCATACGCTGTTTCTGAGATATGAAAAACCACCCCCAACCACAGTACCTTGCTACCCCTATCAAAAATGTTATTTTTCTAGGATACCTCTTCAATGACTCTATATACTCGTCAATTTTTAGCTTTCTATGCTTTGCGGTTTTCGAGAAATAAAAATCAGAATTCTTTTCGTTCCACCCCTTCCCACCGTCACCCCCTTCGCAAGCACCACCAATTTTTTTTTTCCTGCTAGAAGTCTTCTGGGCCTAACTCCTGTAAAACTGCTAAGATCAAATATGGTACGGTTCTTGAGATATAAAAATTAAATTTTTTGAAAAATGGTTATCCCCCCACTTTCTTACTCCACCTCCCCTCTCAAAATTTTTACATTCAGTAGACTCCACTTGTGATCTTATGTACAGAAACCATATTTCATCTTCCTGGTACTATTGGTTCGAAAGATATTGTAATCTAAAGTTTTTCACCTCACAATTCACTTCCCCTGTTAAAAATTTTAGCTCTTCTTAACTCTCCTAGTATCCCTTAAGATAACTACAAAGTTTCATCCTTCTGAGATCAACGGTTCAGGAGATATGGATTTTAGAATGCTTCAATCCCAGCTTTCGAACGTTTCGGACACATTGTTTTTCACCCCACTCCCACACCCCTCAACCCTTATCACCAATTTGTTTGCAAATAGGTCCACTATCATAATACTACATAAGTTCCAAATTTCAGCCTCCTACCATAAGCAGTTCCTGAGATCTAGAAACCAAAATTTTTCGTGTAAAATGCGCCCCCGTCCTTCCCCTTGCACCCCACCCATCAAAAAGATACCAATCGTAGGGGTTCACCCAATCTACCCATCATAACAATTTCAATTTAATATCTCAACGGGTTTGTGAGATATGCGCCTTCAAACGGTTTTGCGTATGGCGGACGGCGGACGGCGTACGGCGCACGGCGTACGGCGTCTACGGCGGACAGCCGGACATTTTTTTTTTTGCTTTTTTGGGGTCTACTAGTCCTAAAACGTGAAAATACAAAATTTCAGGATAGCAAATCTTTTTAAAATTTCAGGTCGATAACAATACTTTATTATTAAAAAATAATAAAGTAAAAATAATACTCATTGCAACGCTCAACATCATTTTAGTTTTATAGCATAGTTTTTTTTTTACGGCCGTCATAATAACTTAGGGGGTCACCCTTTAATGCGATTGCACAGCTAGAACGACATAGGTTGGGAATTAAATGGTGTGGTACGGGATTTAGGGCGGTGGAATGGGACGTAAGCGTATGAAGTGTCGGTGAACGTTGTTTTCGAACTGCTGAAGGTTATACCTATCAGGGAACTGATCGGCCGACAATGCGTTCCACATTACTGATGTTCGGGGTATAAAAGACTGCCTAAATTTCACTGTTCTCCATGAAAGGGGCTGAACGGTATACTCATGTGCGCGTGAAGCTTGGCGAGCATTACGGGGGCGACTTAGAGTGGAGGTATAAGTTCTTTTAGTTCCTGATTAAATTTTCCATGAAAATATCGATAGTAAATACTGAGTATTCCGACATTTCGGCGATGCTCAAGGGAGTCTATAGAAGCTGAAACGGCTTCGTCTTCAATTAGTCGGAACGCATGATGACAGGACTGTGTTTTAGAGGCATTGAACTATACTCTAATTTTCTCACCCCAGTCCAAGATAAGATTGAGGTCTGAGTTCAATGAACCGAATAACTCAGTGCTTGTCAAGGCCACCGAAGTCGGACATGCCTCTGCAGCAGAGTCGAAAAGACATTGTCCAATGTACTATCATCTGCAAAACTATGAATTAGATTGAGAGTGGAGTGAGAGAGTGAGCCCTGGGGTACACCGGAATCAATTGGAAAGGAGGAAGAAGTTATTCCGTCTAATACAACTCGTATAGATCGTTTGCAGAGAAAACTCTCAATCCATTTAAGAAAATTCGAATTTTTTTTTTAAATTTGTCATATTTTACACGAGAACATGTAACGTGGATGAATGTAACAGGGATATTTAATTACTTAAGCCGATTTGCTTAGGTTGAATATAACCATGATTCGAACCTGCTTAGCAGTGCTTGTCAAGGTTGTTCCTATTAATCCTACAAATTTTTTCTTGAGTTTTCAATACCAGCAATACTAGAAAAACCCATCAGAATTTCAATCGGTGCATAATTTGTGGAATTATTCGTTCTTCCGCACCGTATATGTCTACATTATTATATAACACGTGCGAATCGGCACTTTCATCTGATCTTGTGTTTTTCATGCAGCTAATTAGTAGATTTTAACATAACTACTATATTTAATCATCAAATTTATGGAAATTTTCGAATATTTGCAGCAATTTGTCAACGAAATCTACATTTATTAAACTCAAAATTTTTAAAAAAATGTTTAATTCGCAGGTGATCTTCATTTTAAATATGGTTTATCCGGTTCAGGGGATTTCCAGAAATTGTTTCTAATTTCAGTTTTATCGATTCGAATTTGGATTCAGTTTTAGTACCATAGGGTTGTTAATTTTATTGGATATAAAAAACAGAAATAACAACAAATTAGAAAAAAAACTAATCCTGAAATGACCAATAAAAATCATGTTTAATATCGGATTCATTTTAGAGCTTCGTTTTTGTGGAGGTAGACAAAAGAACGGA
This sequence comes from Beris morrisii, assembly GCA_951812415.1. Lineage (NCBI taxonomy): Eukaryota > Metazoa > Arthropoda > Insecta > Diptera > Stratiomyidae > Beris > Beris morrisii. Next base: position 108,170,668 of record OX638310.1, on the reverse strand, counting down.
TGTTTAAGACGCAGTAATATTGAATACCAGAAAATTGGGTAATTAAAAAATCGCCACATTAATCGAGATATAGACCAGTTCGAAGTTATTTTTTACTCGTAATTTTATTTAACGAAATTTAAATCGTTAATCGTTTTTATTGCAAATAATGTCGCGTATTTTGTAATTAGTGTGATTGCATAATTTGAAGTGTTCTCAAAAGAGTTTTCAAAATGATCTTTAAAATGTTATTGATTTGAGTGTTAAAGCGGTCGTAAGGATTTGTTTCGTTTCGACGTGTGGTCAAAACAATCCGCCTCATAAGACAAGATACCTCAAGACTTAATTCACATGAGCGTACCATTCTTTAATTGTAACTTGCCATTTTTAAATTGGTAATATTTTCGTACTTCAGACGATTGCGCATCTTAACATTATTCACATTCGCAAGTAATAAATCTTAGCCGATCGATGTATAAAAGACCACTTCCATTTGATGAGCACAGAGGTGCCTACATATCTGCACATGGTATTTAAAATGCGATTCATAGTTATACGACCTGGCAAATATAAAAAAAATTGTGTAAAGCTAAAATTTTTTATAATAGAAAGACTCGATATTAATTACGATCAACGGTCGTAGCGATTTTCAGTGCGATGCGTTGAATTTTGAAGATGTTTTCGAGCAGATAGAATATTTATATATATATATTTTTGTTTGATCGTTTCGATAAAGTTGTCACAGTACTCCAAGTTTAATTAAAATTAAATTGGCCTTTCGAGTTAAACACGTTAGTTACGTATATTGGATTAGCATTGCTGACCGTAAACTTACAAACATTTTACTTTGCTGCAATTTCCAATGCAATAACATAAATTTCATTTTTCCAGCATACGCAGTTCCTGACATTTTAACCACCACCTTTTTGTCCTGTTATTTGATTAGTCCCCTCAAAAAGAATATTTTAATCGTATTTGCCTTGTCATAAAGTTATAACATGATTCGTTTAGTATTTTCAATTACGATTTAAATAAAATTCAAAATTAATGTGTCATTAAGTGTCACAATTCCTTTCAGAGCGGCTGCCGATTTATCTGAATTACGTACAGTACCAAGACATTTGTCTGAACACATTTAGTTCCCCCTTCGAAGATTTGTGCGAGCCTGCATTCCCATATGGTATGTAAGCAAGCAAAAGAAAAATTCAGTGTTGCCCAAACTATCCCCATTAAAAATTATGTTTCAAGAACGGGCCACCACTGGTTGGACTCACTAACGTCGCATCGCTTTGCGCATATAACGTGTTCACTATAATTCCACCTCTATTGACGAATATACCATGTGCTCTGGCGGCACGTTTCAGAACCTTATAAGATAGACAGAAACTGGCAGTTGCATGTGATTTTCATACAAAATTGCGATTGAGCTCGAATAAAAGTGTTTTCCTCCAAAATATCGCTTGAAGTGTAAATAAATAAAAAATAAGAAGGACCAACGTATCATAACATATCAAAAACAAAATTTATTTTTTCCAGAAACCAATTTCAAGCACCAAAATGAAAGAAAAATGTAACGAAAAAACGGTTTATGTTCCTTTTATATAATTTAAAAATTATTCCATATTTCTTTTTTCCGGAATATTAAACATTTGTGAAGTTATTTCGAAGTTTTTACCGCCCGTTCATAAAGAAAAAGTGTTCATTTTCTGACTTCGTTGTGCGGGTTTGAGTCTAACATTTTCGGAATGTAGAACCGGAAATGAATACTTTACTATAAAGCGCACCGATCGTCATCAATTTTTATTATATCTTTCATAATGAAATTAAGAAAGAATCGAAAACTTCCCGAGCTCCAAATCACAAAATTACACACGAACCGCCATATAACAGTCAGCTGACAAAAATTTGTCTATCTTATAGGGCTGTTTTTTTGGCCACCAGGTGGAGATTTCCAACTTTACCATTCGTCAATTCTTACGGTAGGTGTGTTTGTTTTATTCCTTTACACCGTGCTTAATAAGTGCCTGAACTCAATGAAGGGAGGGAGTTTCTCATTGTCAAAATATGGTAGAAAGATGCGACGATGAGATTATCACCATCAGATTCCTCTAACTTCCTAATGTTTGGTCAGTATTACTGTAATTGCTCAAGAGAAAAAAAAATTCCTTTCGTAATCAGACTACAAGTCGTTTGCTTACATGTGCCCTTTTAGAAAAAGACAGTGAGTTAAGTCCTTGTATCAAATTATTTATTAGTTAGAGTTCTTGTAGGAGTGCCACATCGACTTTAGCATCGATTCCAACCACCTTTGGAGGTTTTCAGATGCAGCGTTACTGTTATGTAGGTTAAGCTTAACGACTTTCATCATTCTCCACATCAATGGAGAGCTAGATCTTTAGAGTAGCTCGCACTTCTTCTTTTTCACCTCCTTGTACGAGACCAATTGAAGATGTTGGTGGATCCTCCTTGGCGATACCTTAGCCTGCTATTGGGACATCTGCGTTTTTGATCCTTAGCAAGCCAAGGATCTTCCTATTGTCATAAAGATGTTCCGAAAACCAGTCCTAACGAATAACCTTTCTAGCAGATAGGACTGCCTTCGCTTTCCTTGGAGCCGATTCTCCCCTGTTAGTCCATTGTTTTGACTGTTCCTTCGTGTTGTGTGTTGTGTGATGAACCCATTTTTCGTCCTGGTTATTAATCGACGAAAAAACTCGGCTTTATTGCTTGAAACATCGCCAAATACTCGATTGAAACATCCTTACAACGCAGATTTTGTTCCATTGTGAACAAACGCGGCACCCATCTTGCGCACAGCTTTCTCATGTCCAGATTTTCAGTCAATATGCTCGCGCGCTTTCAGGCGAGGGTGATCCAATACAATTTTAAGGATTTTCTTCACCGACTTGGCAGCTCGTACGGCCCTATTTAAACTCTACCACCCAATATATTTTTGTTGTAAGCAAAGGAGCAGGCTTACACATTGAGACCTGTCAAATGAAAGTATTGTATCACATACGAATAACAATATTTTTCATGTTTAAAAACTCACTGAGATCGTTCACTGTTGATGACTGCCAAATAAAAACTAACAACGTAACGTCTTCAAATTTCAAACTTAATCCTTATAGGGATGGCTCTTTCCACAGCATAGAACTGTGTGTACTGTGAAATGAAATGAACTGTCAAATTCCATATAAAAAAAATTATATTTCGCTCACTTTTCGCGACTAAATATTTCGTTGGTTTTTCAGTACTGTGTTTATTAGTGGAATGGACATTTGCAGTAGTCACTAATAGATGGTACTTGGTTTCATTTCAAAGGGAACCCTTTTATGACAAGCGAAATATTTGACAATTCAAAATTTTCAACCGTTCGCTGGCAGTTCAGTTCGTTTGTGCTCGGGAAATTTTGTGTGTTGTGTGTCGGAATTGTAATTTCTTGCTAATATTTTAATTTCTTTCCAATTTCGTACTTTTATAGTGAACTGTATGATTTATTTCACTCTACTTCGTCAGAATTCAGTATTATACTTAATATATTATTTTCTTTCAAAGAACGTCATCTCTACGTCAGGACGGGTACTTCTATGGCATCCCTCGTACGAATCGAAGTGACAACCAGATTTCTTGGATGGAATCCAATTTGTGGGGAGTGTCTTCGGCGTTCCACAAATTCGCTTTCTTCCAGTTATCGTGGCAGTACTATATTAATAAAAAATCTGCCAACAGTCTGGGTGCAACTTTATTATTTTTTGGGTAGAAGTTCGGAACGAGTTTAATTCTGAGATGCGGTGTAGGTTACTATGTGACTGAAAACCTAAAAAAAAGTTCGGGAAGCGGTTAGAATGGGTTCGCGCTGGAATACTTACGCCGTTGCCACATATAACAGTTGAATTACATAAGTGGGTCATACTCCGGGACGAGGTCTAGTTCTAGTATAATATCAGTTGCTACGCCATTAGAAGGTTTTTCGTGATTTGGTTTTGGGCCATTACATGGAATCGGAAATGCGTTTGTAGGCGATTATATAAAAAGTCTGTGGAAGTGCAAACCAATCTAATATCTCATCAATCCTGATAAATATGTCGAAAGCCTTACGTCCTATTGGAGTTGAATAACAAACATCCTGAAATCAACTTTTTGACGATTATGTAGCCTTACGAAGTAAAAATGAATTCGATATCTCATTAGAACTTAGAAATATGTAAGAATTTGTGAAAACATATGACACCCGATTGCACCCACTTTGGGGTTGAATATTCAAAAATCCTGAAATGAGTTTTTAGATATATATAAAGAAAGCCAGAGGAAGTAAAAACCAATCCGATATCTTATCACTCCTAAGAGATATGACGGAATTCGTGATAACGTGTTCAACCCGTTTTTACACTCTTGTTGGTTGAAAAAGGAAAAAACTTGAAAACGAGTTTTAGGTGATTATTGAATTAGCTCGTGGAAGTAAAAAGTTATTCGATATCTAATCAGACCTGAGGGATACGGCTGAATTCGGGAAAATGTAAACATCCCCTTTACACCAACTTGGGGGTCGAATTTCAAAAAATCCTGAAAACACTTTCTAGGTGTTTATATGAAGAACCCGTACAAAAAAAAATAATTTATTAATAAATTATTAAATTAATTAATTGGAAAGACATAATAGATATGACGAAAATCGTGAAAGATATGCATTCCATTTTCACAGATAATTTTTTTTGCCCCACTTCCGAACGCTAATGGATATTTGAATTTTTTTTAAAATCAGAATTACTTTTCTAGTTGATTTACATACACACACCGAGTTTCAACTTTCTAGCATAAGTTGTTCTATAGTTTGGAAAAACACCCCCCACCCCCGTACCATACTATCCCTATAAAAAAAATTTCTAACATGCTACTACTATAGCTCTATCTAAATACTAAGTTTCCCCTTTATATCATTATTGGTTCTCGGGATATAAAAATCAGAACTTTTTACTTTTCACCCTCCCCCACCCTCACCCTCTGCACCCACATCTCTGAAATTTTTTTCTGCTGGGGGTCTATTAGGCCTACTTCTGGTAAAAATTTTAAACATCTGTCTTACACCGTTCTTGAGATATGAGACGTGATTTTTTAAAAAAATTCTTATCCCCTCCACTTTCATGCTTCACCGCACCCTTAAAAAATTTTACTTTCAGCAAACTTTATTTGTTAACTTTTATACAGAAACCATATTTTATTTCACTAGTGCAATTGGTTCGTGAGATATGGTAATCTAAAGTTTTTCACCCCCCACCTCCGTACTACACACAAAAATTTGTTTCCGATCTATTCTCCTAGAATACCTACAGATAATTGTTAAGTTTTGATTTCGTGACATTAACCGTTTAGGAGATATGGATTTTAGAATGTCTCGATCTCGCCTTTCGAACGTTTCGGACGCATTACATTTCTCCCCACTCACACCCCCTTTTACCCATATCAACAATATTTTTGCAAATGGGTCCACTATCAAAGTTCTATCTAAGTTCCAAGTTTCAGCTTCCTAACTTAAGCGGATGCTGAGATCTAGAATCCAAAATTTTTCGCCTAAAACGCTCCCCCCACCTTCTCCCTCACACTCCCACCCACCAAAAAGTGGTCACTTCAAGGGGCCTACCCAGTCTATTAAAAAAAAAATTTCAATTTAATAGCTTATAGGGTTTGGGAGCTATAAGCCCTCAAAAGTTTTGCGTACGGCGGACGGCGCACAGACGGACTTAAATTTTTTTTTTGCTTTTTTGGTGGTTATTAGTCATGAAACGTATAAAAAAAATTTTTCAGGGTTGAAAATTTTTTTTTTTAAAAATCGATAACAATACTTTATTATTAAAATAATAAAGTAAAAGAGATAGAAATGAGTACAATGAATTAACGGTCGGTTCTTCATAAAAATTTTTTTTTTCAATAAATACAGTAAAAAAATCTTTTGAAAATATGTAACTATCTATGTTTTTTTCAGCTGGTGTCCGAACCATTTTTATACTCTAGATGAAATCATATAGAGTATTATAAGTTTAATCCAGCCCAAAAGTTTGTAACGCATAGAACCATGCCACCGACGAAAAAAAGTTATATTATAATGTGTTTATTTGTGGCCAAAAACCTCAAATCCGCCTGACGTCCGTCCGTCCGTCTGTCCGTGAACACGATAACTCAAGAACACCTTCACCTAGGATCTTGAAATTTTGAATCTGGATGTTTGGTTGAATTTGTAAGGCTAAGTTCGTTAACGGGCAAAATCGTCCTACTCCTTCGGGTAGCTGCCATACAAAATGTCCTTAAAACACGTGTTCATGAATATTGGCCGATAACTTCAGAAGGGTTTAAGCTACGTCTTTGAAATTTGGTATGTCTTATTTTTCCAATAGTTGGAGCTAAATGTATGATTATGAAGAAAATCCTATTAGTCCTTCGTGTAGCTGCCATACAAATATCCTGTCAAAACGTCTTCAATTAATTTACGGAACTTAATATAACTCAAGTAATCTTTTAGCTATGAATTGGAAATTTTGTACCAATTAGTTTTGAGTAAAAACGAAGTTCGAGTTCACTAATCAGCGAAATCCTTTTACTCCTTCCGGTAGCTGCCATACAAAATGTCCTTAAGACACGTGTTCAACAATATTTTTCGATAACTTTTGAACGCTTCAAGCTACGAATTTGAAATTTTGTACACGTTCATTTTTAAATGATTCCAAGGAAAAGGATAAATATGTAAGAAATCGAGTGAGTCTTCCTGCACCTCCCATGTGAAAGTCCTTCAAAAAGGACATTTTTTTTCGGTAACTTACCCAGATATGAAATTAAACACTGAATATTGTCTTTTAGTTTTGAATAGCAATCTAATGGAAGTCCTTAATAAAGGTCATAGAACAGGCACACACATAATTCTACTTTATCCCCAACTACAATATAAATCGGAGTTGAGTATTCATCTAGAGTATTATACGATTGGCTTGCAGCCGATCGTGACTGCAGTATGTTTTATTTATTAAATAGGTACTACTTATACCTCAATTTATTTAACTAACCATTTAATTGCTAATTAATCAAATTATTATCGCCTTCCCCCTTCCTACAATCGTCTTTCCAACAAGTAAAAAGTTATTAACCCTAACCGTATATAACTTCAAAATCAGATTATATTAAGTAAAACAAAAAAACCAACTAACATCTATTAGATGTCTTTCAATTCAAATAAAAAATGCTAATTGAGAGAAGAAAAAAAAATAATTTTATTTTTTTGCTTCAAAGGTATAAAAATCAATTGTGATCGCACGATGACAGACTCTGCGAAAAAAGAACACATCATACATTTCCAGATATATATCACACACTTATACACCTATGGGTCTCAATCTCACCAAAGTATCGCCTACTCATTGCGCACTGCCCATTAGATACGCTAGTCCGCTTACTCCGCTATACTTTAACGTCTATTATTTCTGATTATACATTAATTGACAATATAGGTGACTGAAGTTTAAGCCGCCGTCGGCCGCACCTACCACTTTTAACTCTTTTTTTTCGAAACCACAACAACACACTAGCTTAACATCTTCCCAAGTATCTATTCCACCTTTTGCTCTGTATCTACAGATATTTTGAAGGTATGTTAGATATATATATTACTCCTGTATGAGAAGATTTCAGCTGAGAGTACTTAGCACATAATAGAGAGCTTTAAACACCCAAAGACCCACAAAATAAAAAAACAAAACACGTTAAGATATTAGCGAAAAAAAAAATTGGTTTTAAATAGGCATAAATTATTGCATGGATAAATCGAAACGTGTGAAATATCTTCGCAAGAGTCGAGTACTCTGAACTTCAACAATTCGAAAAGCGTTAAAACAAAATGACATGACAAACGTACGAAGAAAAAATTAATAAAAGATAAAAAATTAAGTACTATAGCTACATATTCATATGCGGAATTTTATTCCGTCCGGTTTTCTTCTTCGGCTTCACTATCTTAACCAAATAAATATAAAAAAAACAGATATTCCTCTCCGTCTCCCTAAGACATTTTATGGATAAGTACACATTAAAATACTTTCCTCACATTCATAGAACTGTTGTAGATCGCGGTATACCGCTGCCAACTGTTTGTGTTATTATTAATACACCTTTTTTCTTAGACCCCGATTCTCTAGACAGGTTGTTGATCTTTTTTACCAAAGAAAACCATACACCCGCTCATATGAAAAAAAAATTTTTTGGCCAAAGCCATTGCACAAAAAAATATATATATATATATAATAAAAGAAATAGATGTATTACTCTTAAAAAAAAATTACAGTCGTCGTGGTAAGGCGAAGCCAGTAGAAAAAATACTACAAGACTTCAAATAACAGACACCATCGGCAGATTAAATAAGAAGAAAATGATTGATGATTTCTGACGTATCTTTCTTTTTTTAATTTTATTTCTTACTATTTCACTCTCTTGATAAAACTAACAAACATGAGATTTAGCCGAGAAAAAAAATCATACGTCTGTCACACCGACATTACATCTACCTTTATAATGGTGATTAAGGTTGGTCGCACACGATTATGATTTCTTAAAATCGGCTAGAGATTATACTTAAGCTCGGCACATTTCGATTTAAGAAAATTTTTTGATAGTTTTGAGTGCTTTTTTCACAAGGTACACATTTAATTTATTATTTTTCTTTCTTTCTTATAATCCTCTCATTACATTGTCTTATTTGCATAGTGTATTAAGTGTGCTAAATTTTATTTATTCGAATATCGTGTTCGATTGATACTGATTTATCGCACGAAACATTTTTTTTTTTTTGGTGTGAATATGAATTTTTCAAAATCGAACCTTTCGCGACTGGGAGTACTTTCACTTTTTTCATTGGACTTCAACGAAAAATTAGTAAATACGATTATCGTCCGCCTACTTCTATCAATTTACTTGGCTACCATTTATAATGTCTTTTGATTGGATTTCTGTAAGAAATATTTAAATTGCTGATCGATTATTGTAGTCCCGCCTTTTTTTTTCAAATAATTTCACAATTTTATAAGACTTTGACTTCTTCCAATTTAAAAATTCAGAGTGTTTCTTCTACGCTATTTGTTCAAAACGAAGTCTTTTGTTAAAATGCAAAAAATGGTTAATTAAATTTAAAAAAAAAGTGGGCAACCTTTCTTTTTTGATTTTTCAGATTTCAAATTTACCATCGTATAAATAGTGACGACAAAAAAAATAATGCTATATGGATATTCAAATTTATTTCCATTGATGTTTCAAACGAATTAATTAAAAAGATTATTATTTTAATATAACTCAATCACAGTATTTCGAGAGATTCAAGTCTCGATTGAGTAAAATATACAAAGATTAACTTGTTTTTTGAAATTGATCATCGTGCCGACAATTAAAATACCATGGCCTATCAAACTCCTTGCTTTTTGTGGAACGATTAAAATAATGCATTCATTGGAATTTTATTGAAACGAAATTTCCGATTCGGTATTATTTTATTAAAACGTGTATTACAAAATATACACTGGCGTGCAATGAAATTAACTCAACTTACAAATTTGCACTTTTTTAGATGTACCAAATCAATGGCTATTCATTTTACTTTATTACTTTCTAATAATACAGTATTGTGATCGATTTTTAAAAAAAAAAAAATTTGCTACCATGAAAATCTTTTGTTTGAGTTTCATGACACGTAGACACGAAAAAAGCAAAAAAAAATTTCAGTCCGTCTGTCCGCCGTACGCCGTACGGTGTCCGCCGTACCCAAAATTGTTTGAAGGCTCGTAGCTCCCAAACGGTTTGAGATATTAAATTGAATTTTTTTTATGAATAAATAGACTGGGTAGTCCCCTTGAAGTGACAAAATTCTGATGGGTGGGGGTGTGAGGGGGAGGAGGGGGAAGCGTTTTAGACGGAAAATTTTGGTTTTTAGATCTCAGCAGCCGCTTATGGTAGGAGGCTGAAATTTGGAATTTATATATAACTTCGGTAGTGGACCTATTTGCATAAAATTTGTCAATATGGGTGAAGGGGTGTGGGAGTGGGGGGAAAAATGATGCGTCCGAAACACAAAAAAGCCGAGATCGACCCATTCTAAAATCCATATCTCCTAAACGGTTAAAGTTACAAAATTTAAACTTAATGAATATCTATAGGTATACTAAGAAAATAGATCGCAAACAAATTTTTGAGTGGGGCAGTGGCGTACGAGGGTGGGGGGTAAAAAACTTTAGATTATGATATTTAACGAACCAATTGCACTAGACAAATAAAATTCTGTTCATGTATAAAGGTTGACCAATGAAGTTTGCTGAAAGTAAAATTTTTTAAGGGGGCTGTGGATCATGAAAGTGGAGGAGATGCGAATTTTTCTAAAAAATCATGTCTCATATCTCAAGAACAGTGTAAGATAGATGCTTAAAATTTTTACCAGACGTAGGTCTAATAGACTCCTATCGGAAGAAATATTTGGGTGTGAGGGTGTAGAGCGTGAGGGTGGGGGAGGGTGAAAAGGAAAAAGTTCCGATTTTTATATCTCGAAAACCTTTAATGATATAAAGCTGAAACATAGTATTTAGATAGAGCTATCGTAGTAGCATCTTGGAAAAATATAATTTTTTATATGGGTAGTATGGTACGGGGATGGGGGATGTTTTTCCTATCTATAGAACGGCTTATGCCACAAAGTTGAAACCTGGTATGTATATGTGAATAAACTAGAAAAGTAATTTTAATAAAAAACATACTGCAGTCACGATCGGCTGCAAGCCAATCGTATAATACTCTAGATGAATACTGAACTCCGATTTATATTGTAGTTGGGGATAAAGTAGAATTACGTGTGTGCATGTGTATGTCCTTTATTAAGGACTGCTATTAGATTGCTACTCAAAACTAAAAGACAATATTCAGTGTTTAACTTCATACCTTGAACTGGGTAAGTCATAAAAAAATGTCCTTTTTGAAGGACTTTCACATGGGAGGTGCAGGAAGGACTCACTCGATTTCTTACATATTTATCCTTTTCCTTGGAACTATTCAAAAATGAACGTGTACAAAATTTCAAATTCGTAGCTTGAAGCGTTCATAAGTTATCGGAAAATTTTGTTGAACACGTGTTTTAAGGATATTTTGTATGGCAGCTACCAGAAGGAGTAAAAGGATTTCGCAGATTAGTAAACTCCAACTTTGTTTTTACTCAAAACTAATTTGTACAAAATTTCCAATTCATAGCTAAAAGATTACTTGAGTTATAGTGAGTTTCGTAAATTAAGTGAATACATTTTGACAGGATATTTGTATGGCAGCTACACGAAGGACTAATAGGATTTTCTTCATAATCATATATTTAGCTCCAACTATTGGAAAAATGACACATACAAAAGTTCAATCTCGTAGCTTAAACCCTTCTGAAGTTATCGACCAATATTCTTGAACACGTGTTTTAAGGACATTTTGTATGGCAGCTACCAGAAGGAGTTACAGGATTTCGCTGATTAGTAAACTCCGACTTCCTTTTCACTCAAAACTAACTTGTATAAAATTCCGAATTCGTAGCTAAAAGATTACTTGAGTTATTGTGAGTTTTGTAAATTAAGTGAATACATTTTGACAGGATATTTGTATGGCAGCTACACGAAGGAATAAAAGGATTTTCTTCATAATCATATATTTAGCTCCAACTATTGGAAAAATACCACATACAAAATTTCAAAGACGTAGCTTAAACCCTTCTGAAGTTATCGACCAATATTCTTGAACACGTGTTTTAAGGACATTTTGTATGGCAGCTACCCGAAGGAGTAGGACGATTTTGCCCGTTAACGAACTTAGCCTTACAAATTCAACCAAACATCCAGATTCAAAATTTCAAGATCCTAGGTGAAGGTGTTCTTGAGTTATCGTGTTCACGGACAGACGGACGGACGGACGGACGGACGGACGTCAGGCGGATTTGAGGTTTTTGGCCACAAATAAACAAAAAATAATACATAACTTTTTTTCGTCCGAGGCTTGGTTCTATGCGTTACAAACTTTTCTGCTGGATTAAACTTATAATACTCTATATGATTTCATCTAGAGTATAAAAATTTCAAATATCCATTGGCGTTCGGAAGGGGGGGGGGCCAAAAAATGTATCAGTAAAAATGGAATGCATATATTTTTACGATTTTCGTCATATCTATTAGGTCTTCTCAAATATTTAATTCATTTTTATTCATTAATTCATTATATTCTACGACTTCTTCATATAAATACCTAGAAAGTTCTTTCAGGATTTTTTGAAATTCGACCCCTAAAGGGGTGTAAAGGGGTTGTCTACTTATTCACGAATTATGCCATATCCCCCAGGTCTGATCAAATATCGAATATCTTTTCACTTTCACGGGCTTGCGTAATATTCGCCTAAAACTTGTTTTTAAGTTTTTTCCTTTTACAGCCACTAAGGGGATATAAAAGGGTTGAACAAGTTTTCACAAATTCCGTCATATCCTTTAGAAGTGATAAGTAATTCAATTGTTTTTACTTTCTCGTGCTGTCTTCATATTTATCTCTTAACTTCTTTCACGTTTTTTGGATATTCAACCCCCAAGTGGGTGTAAGAAGGTTGCATATGTTTTCACAGATTCTACATATTGCTTAGATCTGATGATATATCGAATTCATTTTTACTTCCTAAGGTTTCGCATATAAGAACCAAAAAGTCAATTTCAGTATTTTCAAATTTTCAATCCTAAGGGGTGTAAGGTGGTTGTATGCTTTTCAAAGGTTCGACATATTTCTTAGCTTTGACGAGATATTAGATCGCTTTTCATTTCCACAGACTTTTTATATAATCGCCTACAAACCCATTTCTCAAAGGTTTGCATATGTTTTCACAAATTTCGCCATCCCTTAGTTATGATGAGATATAAAATTGGTTATTACGGCATTTGATGTAAAAACTAATTTCACGATTTTTCGAATTTCAAGAACAAAGGGGGTGTGAAGAGTTTGCTTACGTTTTCACAAATTTTTCAAAATCCCTCGTGTCTCATGAGATATCAAGTTGCTTCTTATGAAATCGTTTAAAAACCTGTTTCACAATTTTTTCGAAATTCAAACCCCAAGTGGAAGCAATGGGTTTGTATACGTTTTAACAATTCGTCATATCTCTTAAGTCTGATAAGGTAACAAATTCGTTTTTACTTCTATGGGCTTTTAGTATACATAATATACCAAAATTCAAATGGTCTACACAGGCTTTTTCAATGTTTAATCGGCTAAAAATCTCTATTTTAAATATTTTTATTTTAAGAACAAAATTAACTTTCCAAGAAACTTCATAATCTCAATTATCACGATATGCTCCGACTTTGACCGCTCCCGAACTTTGACCCGAAAAATAATAAAGTTTCGCCCAGACCATTGGCAGATTTTTTGCTTTTAGTATTAAGCTATGAAATTCAGCTTTCTATATATATAACCATTTTGGGAACATAATTAGTGTTCATTGATATACGAAGCATTGAAGAGAATGTGTGAATGGTTAAGAAAATAAAAAATCTGCCAAGAGTCTGGGCGCAACTTTAATATTTTGTGGGTAGAAGTCCGGAACGCGTCTAATACTGAGATATGGTGTAGGTTACTATGCGATTGACAACCTAAAGAATAATGTTCCAAATAGCCTCGTGGTTATTCTTTAAGTTGTTAATCACATAGTAACGTACACCACATCTCAGCATTAAACGCGTTTCGGACTTCTACCCATAAAATAATAAAGTTGCGCCCAGACGTATTTGTTTTTCAATAGACGATTCAATAGAAGAAAGAAAAAGGTCTCATTAAACCTAAAAGAATTTCTAAATTCCTAAAAACTTAAGCAATACCTTAAAACCTCCCCCCCTCCAAAGGGAGCTTAATATCAAAAAATAATCGGTTTTTTTCCCCGATTACATTCAAAGCTTTTAGAGGTAAAAGTGAATTCGATATCTTATTAGACCTAAGAAATATATCGGAATTCGTGAATATCTACACTTAGTGGTTAAAAATCGAAAAATTCGGAAAAATGTTTCTAGGCGCTTATATAAAAAGTCCGCAGAAGTAAAATTACTTTGATAGCTCGAGATGTCTAATAGATTTAACGAAATTCGTGAACACGATTGAAAAAAAACAATATTCACGAACATTTTGAAAATCTGAATTTTTTTTTGCTTCAATTACTCTTGTAGCACTTCTACATATAGTTACTAAGTTTCAACTTTCTAGCATAAACCGTTTCTGAGATATCAAAAACTACCACCCTATAAAAAAATTTCTCTTTTCTTGGGTGTCTCTATAGTGGCTCTATATATTTGTCAATTTCCAGCTTTCTTTCCTTTTCGAGAAATAAAAATCAGAATTTTTTCATTTCCACCCCCCCCCCCCCCCCACCTACAACCACAGCCGAAAAATGTTTTCTTCCGCTAGAGGTCTACTAGTTCTAACTCATGTCAAATTTTCAAAATCATATCTGGTACGGCTCTTGAAATAATTTATTTTTTTTTAAAAATTGCTATTAATAAATAAATATCGACACAGCCCTTTGGTGATTTGAATTCTGGACAGTGACTTTTAGGCGATTATATAGAAAGCACGTTAAAGTAAAAAACAGTTCAATATCTATCTCATCCGACCTAAGTGTTGTGTCGGAATTCGTAAAACGTACACAAGAATTTTACACCATCCTTCCTAAGAGTGAATATAAAATCCTGAATGTAATCGTTAGATCAATATATATAAAACCCATTGAACTAAAAGCGAATTCGATCTCATTATACGATACCTAAAAGATTTGTCGGAATTTGTGAAAACTTGAACAATACCGTACACCCCAGGGGTTTAATATCAAAAAATATCGAAAAATGCATGAATCTGTGTTTCTCTGATTATATTTAAAGCCTTTTGAAGTGAACCGATTCAATATCTCATTAGGCCTAAGAAATATATCGGAATTTGTGAAAATGTACAGAACCACTTTACACCCCCTTATGGGTTGGATATCGGAAAATTTTAAAAATTGTTTGTAGGCGTTTATATTAAGGGGGAACATCCGAATAGACAGCGGAAAAAAATAGGTAAATTTTAGGAATTACTATCTCAAAAACTATTTGCTCGATTTTATCCAAGTTAGTTTTATTCGAAAGTATACATGTTGAGGTACGCCTGCTATTATGGACGGCGCAAAAATTATTCCTCGTCTGCACGGTCTGCCGTTCCCAAGATTACAAGCAGTCGGTTGATCTGAAACAAAAATTGCAAAAAGATTCTGAAAATGTAATGTATGATGCCCTTCGCATCGTAGGATTTTTTGAAAAAAATTTTTTTTACGAAATGGCGGACAATTGAATTTTATGCTCATTTTTTAGCCTTCATTTCCAACCTTTCTGGCTTGATAAAAAAAAAGTAATAAAGTGAATAAAAGTAGAAAACCTGTTCGAAAATATTGTGTCAAATTTTAGAAGCAATCGGTCCGGCCGTTTTCCGAATATTTTGGGAACCGTCTTTAAAAAGTATGTTTCGAGATAATCACGTTTGAAGTTTGGGTTGGAAGACGAACCGTTAGAATTCACGAAAGTCCCATTCAGGTTAATTCCCCATAACTTTCACAATTATTGGAATTTCAATATGAAATTTACACACAATATTCTCAAGACTACAAACTTTAAGATAAGCGAAAGAGAAAATTTTGAAAAAAAAAATTTTTACTCGGATGTTCCCCTTTAAGGGCACCCAGAAGTAACATAGATTTGATAACTCGACATGCCTAGAAGATATAACAAAATTCGTGAAAATGTGGAAAAAATCCTTTTCACTGACATTTTTTTACGCCACCTTTGTACGCAACTGAATTGTAGTACTTCTACATATAAAGGATTATTCAATGGGTACATAACAATTTTGTATTTTAATACAAACGCACGCTTAAACTTTTTTGCTGGTCTGTCATTGTCGAAACGTCAGTGAAGGTTGATATTTTTATCATGGTGAAGTTCATGAGCAAACAACGTTTGTTGCTGTGTTTTATTTAAATACAAAATTGTTATGTCCCTATTGAATAACACTATTAAAAAACGCTAGGGTTATTCAATCGGGACATAACAATTTTGTATTTAAATAAAATACAGAATTTATTTTATTTATTTATTTACATTGCTCGTTCGTGCACCATGACAAAAATGTAAACCTTGACTGACGCATTGACATTGACAGACTAGCAAAAAATTTTAAGGGTGCGTTTGTCTTAAAATACAAAATTTTTATGTACCTATGGAATAACCATTTACGTACAAAGTTTCAACTTTCTAGCATAATAGCTAAAATATGAGAAACCACCCCCATTATCCGTATTTTATTTTTTCTAGGATTCTTCTATGAAGTCGTAACTTTTAGCTTTCTATCCAGTGCGGTTTTCGACCATCACCCACAACACTCGCACCCTCAACATTTTTTTTCCTGCTAGAAGTCATCATCATCACAATAGTGCGTCAGCCCAAATCGAGCCAGGGCCTGCACGATACATTATCTGAAGTCATCTCGGTTCAGCGCCCGCGTCCTCCAATTTGTGCATCGAAGAAGCTGCTAGAAGTCAGTAGACTTGATTCAAGATATGATCTTAAAAAGTAGCATATATAATACATCCTAGGATAATTGCCAACTTTCTGGAAAGAAGTCGAAAACCCGTAACATTATGGCAGACACGTGGAGCACTTAGCCGTTCCATTAAATGACTTCTACCGAAGCTACAGAAACAAGGAAGAAGAAGAAAGAACGTTATACACCAGTGGCGTGGCGTGATAATTGAACGAGGGGAAGCAATTGGTTAATATCCAAAATTTATTATTATTATTCTACCTACAAATTTATTGCGTATTAACCTCCTCCATTAGCTACTTTTCATATTGCTAATATAAAAGCACCCAGCAATAACGAACGGGAACCAGGAGGCTATTTGGAACGTTATTTTTTAAGGTTGTCACCTACACCGCATCTAATCATTAAACGCGTTCCGGACTTCTATCAAAAAAAAATATGAAGTTTCGCCCAGAGTATTGACACATTTTTTTTTATTTATTTACGTATTTTTTTGAATAGAAGAGTCAATAGAAGTAAAACCGAATTCGATCGAATCATAAAAGTTTTTCGTCAAAATGTGGAAAAATCCCTTTTCACGGACATTTGTTTTACTCAACCTCTATGCCAATAAAAATCTGAATATTTTCCTTTAACTTCTTGAGTAGCATACGTACTAAGTTCCAACTTTCTTCTTCATAAGCCGTTTCTGAGATTTAAAAAACCACCACCCACCATCTGACTTGCTACCCATATAAAAATACTTTATTATTAAAAAATAATAAAGTCAATTTTTAGCTTTCTATGGTTTGTGGTTTTTGAAAAATAAAAATCGATATTATTTTCTTTCCACCCCTCCACAATCAGCCCCTTCACCAGTACCTTCAACATGTTAGAAGTCTACTGGGCCTAACTCCTGTAAAATTTCTAAGATCATATGTGATACGGTTCTTGAGATATACAAATTAAATTTTATTTAAAATGGCTATCGCCCCACTTTTATGCTCCACCTCCCACCTTAAAAGTTTTAATGGGCTCCTATGTACACAAACCAAATTTTACCTTCCTGGTATAATTGGTTCGGGAGATATTCTAATCCAAAGTTTTTTACCCCAACCAATACACACCACTACTCGATTCAAAAATTTTAGCTTTTGGTTAATCTCCTGTTATCCCTTAAGACAACTACAAAGTTTCAATCTTCTGACATCAATCGTTCAGAAGATACGTATTTTAGAATGTTTGCACTTTGAACACATTGCTGTCCCCTCCACTCCCACACTCCTCAACCCCTATCGAAAATTTTTTTGCAAATAGGTCCACTATTATAGTTCTACATAAGTTCCAAGTTTTAATCTCCTAACGTAAGTGGTTCCTGAGATCTAAAAACCAAATTAAATATAATTCAACTATTTACCACAATTCAGTTCCAAACTTCGATCAAAATTCAATTCCTATTCTACTCTGGTAGCACTTATTTCTTATCAGATCTTACTTCACCGCTGCAGCCAGGAATGTGTGGAAGCAAATAGCGTATTGCTTCCACCGTGGCGTGTACGAAAATTCTTTTTCATGACGTCACAGTGGGCTTACTACGGAATGAAATGAACGCTCATAGATGCAACTTTCAAATTGCTTCCATGTGTCTTCTTCTTGGTTTCTTATCGCTTGTCTTTTTCGTGGTGTTGCCAAATCGGCTGTGTACGATATTCGCGTTTCTTGCGAACTTTTATTTAGACAGTGTCAAAGAAAATGTTTGAAACATGAATTTTTTTCACGATTTTTCTGTGCGATTTAGAAAACGCATTTTAGATATAATATTTTTCAGCAAAATGTAAGGGCAATGCTTCCCTTGCTTCCATGGACGCCACGCCACTGTTATACACCTACTTTGCGAGTGTCCTCAACTAGCCAAATGTAGGTTCAGACCCATGGTTCATGGGCAGCTACTTCTTCTCCCATATCAGGGACGTAGCTGAAAGTCGCTTAGATGAACTAGCCAAATTCGTTCGCATTTGTGGCCGCTTCGAAAATCGATATTCCCATTTGCTTACCAGATTTTTAGGTTAGCGTCCGATTTCTTACGTCATATGAAAATTTAAAATCAGGATAATAATGTGCAGTCGGCAATTTCGCTTCTAAACGCCGGCCGTAATACCAAATTTCTTACATATCCAGAAATAACTACTTAAGGTATAAACAACTTCTAATCATATGTGCGTGATGAAATTATCATCGGAAAACATGTTCCAGTCACTTTAACCGATAAACCAATTTTTTATTACAATCCATTAAAATAGTTACGAAACAATAGCCACCACTTCGACGGGACCATAGATGAAATCAAAAATCGAAATAAAACTCACGTCTTGATAAAAATCTTCTATGTTAAAAGTATACCTTTAATATTTTTCTTATGAAACAATTTATCTTCACTTTTAAAAACTATGCGCATGTTAAGCGATTTAACTAACATGCCCATAACTTTAGTCAAGTCCGTTAAATCAGTCCGTCAATCACACAATGTACCGTGTACCGTCATAACCTTAATCCAAAAGGTCTTGGATGAATGTTACTAAAATTATATTTTATTTTTTCGAAAGCCCTCTAACAAGTTTTTTGCCATATAGCTTTTTTTTTTAGGTACTTACCTAAGTGAATTTATTTAACATGGAAAAATGTAACCGACATAATGAAATAATTGTTGCAAAAATATCCCACATCAATTTAAATGTCGAAAAGAAGATCAAAAGAGAAAATTTTCACCAGGGTCTTAACTATAATGAGCGCACTAGAAGAAAGAATATAATAATTAAGGTGGCGAGCGGACGAGCGTTGATTGAAGGAATTTTTATGAATTTTGACGGGTAAAAATCCGGACGAGATGAGCCTATTGATGCCCACCTATGTCATAGCTCATAGGGTTAATTGATTTTGGTTCTCCGATCGATTTATACTATGTGTGTGTTTGTTTATCTCCGATATAATAAATCAATTCAAATAATGAATTTTCGATATTTCGTGGGAGTCAATGTTTCATTAGACCGCTTTTGTTAGTATGTGGGGAAGAGCGGTACGTATAAATTGCGAAAGTTCAAATTGGATTGGTAGCTTTTTAAATAATTTTCGAATCGACCTGGGTAAGTAACTGGTAGAATTTCATCAATGCTTGATTTGCAGATGACACAAAACACAAACATATTTCATCATATCAGCCTAATTACGCTACCAGCAGTATTTTGGCTTCCATGTTCAACTTTTTGAACTTTGCCATTCGTTGAGGTACCTACTCGTACTCAAATACTCATTAATATACCTGTCGATATTTCTACTTTTTTTTTACTTGGAGAAAATTTCAGGACCGGTATTCATTTGTAAATTGAGTAAGTCTTTTATGTAAGTTGTTACTGCTATAACCGGGTATTTATCAAATCAGATATAAATAATGAAATTTTTAGAAGGATTTTAATCAAAACGATCTACTGGCCTTAGCATAGACAGAACTGAAAAGAAGTGGCCTCGATAGGATAGTGTGAGCTGATCATCCCAGAGGTCATCGTTTCGAATCCAAGACGTTATATCCAGCAACAATACGAATTCCAAAGACTGCAAACAAAATTTTGCAGTATACTCTGCGATCTTAGTAATTTTTTTGAGTCGACTTCAACTGTATCACCACTTTAAACTGACATACCCACTGAGTATGGCTGCCGTTGGAAATATCGCTTTTAGGCCAGAAAGTGCTTTCGTCAACGGACTTCATCAGAAAAATCCGAAGTCTACCATATTTTCGGTAGAGACAACCTAGCATTCATCAGCTTTAAACTTAGTAACTGCTTCAAGTTGTAATGTAGCCTCGTCGGCCGAGAGGGCCTCGCTTGCCCCTCTCACGTAGTATTAAAATCTGTACGAAAAACAAATCCCAATACGAATACTGCTCAAAATTGTAAGACAATCCCAACGAAATTGAGTAATCTGGCCTTACCTTGAGTCTATAGTCATGTTCCTCAGTATGCAACCCCAGTACAGTGCTTAAGATGTTGAATTTGAAAAGAATCCTGAAAGAAATTTCTATCTGCCTTTATCTGCGGAGCTCATGGAAGTAAAAATTGCTCGACACCAGAGAAGACCTAAGAAATATGACGAAATTCGTAAAAATATGTGGACCCCTTTTCACTGACCACTGACATGGAGTCGGACGCTAATGCAAATCCAAAAAATGTCTGTTGCTTAAATAACTTTCCAAGTAAACATGTAAAATATGTCCATAACAAGTTTCAATTTCTTTTTGAGATATGGAAACCATAATTGTTTATCTAAAGCCCTCTCCTTACACCATTTCCCTCAAAAAGTTAAACGTATTTTCACTTCCTTAGGGTTAAATTTCAAAAAAATTGTGAGATTGCTTTTAGACGCAGCCATAGGTGTTAAAAGTTACAAATATTTTTCATCGGACCTATGAGATATGGTGAAGTTCGTGAAATCGTATACCTACAATCTCTTTACAGTCCATTGGAGGCTCTTGATATGGAGAGAATTTTAATATTAACTTTAAGCGATTTTGTGTATATGAAGTCAATTCAAGAAGAAAACAATGGGATAATTTTTTCGATCCAAAAGATATATCGGAATTCGTAGTAACATATAGAACCACTTTACACACCACTTTATAATTGGAAGGCGTCGAGCCAGTTTGTCAGCCATACAGTTGCCTGGAATATCTCTGTGCCCAGCACCCAACACAGGGGAAAATTTAACAGTCTACCAACTCCTTAAGACATGTGGCCTGCAAGTATGCTGGTCCACTGCGTTGATGCTCTAAGCTGATAGGCTGAACTGACTGCCATTGGTTTTCCAAGAACGGCTAGGAATTTCACGTCCAGAGGGAGTTGTTCTCAGAGCTCCGCTGATACATATACATGCCGATTTTTGCATCTTCACTGTAGAGCTTAATCAAAGGCCGTCTACCAGAAAATACATTAGTATCTGCCGCATGACGTACACTTATTGAGATATTCGGAATTGCATACCCTAATTTTTGCCAATGTCCTTTTCGCACGAGTAAAGCGCGATTGTTACTTTAGTTACTCATTCCTAGATGTTAGGTTTCCAGAGTAGCTTCCTATCCAAAATAAAACGCAAGTATTTTGCACTGTCGGTAAAAACTAGACCGGTACCATCCAGGGAAGGAAGATCAACGTGATAAATTTTATAAATCCATGTGATGAGGACTAACTCTAGTTTGCACAGGTTCAAGCGTGACCCTCATGCAATTCATACATCGTCTGCATAAGCAATCAATCAGACTGCCCACTTCAGATACCACAGTAGTTTGGTGATCATTACATTGCAAAGAAGAGGTAAGAGTACGCTTCCTTGTGGCTACTATTGACAAACCTTCAAGCATAGAACTCACCCTACTTTGTGCTGACAATCCTGGATGTGACGCTGTACAGACTGATCAATTTGATCAGTCTGTACAACGAGGACTCTACCCTTAAGATGGGAGTTCGTCTGATCATGCCTCTGATCCAACGTTGTTAAAAGCTACTTCAGGGATGTAGGTTAGACCTAGGTACCAATTCAAGATAAACTTGAAACACGGACGAATTATATCCGAGGTCTGCTGGATTTCAGCAGGAATTATTCTATCCGGTTCCGCAGACATAAATAGTTTGAAGCCTCTTGTCGCCCAAAGAAGTTTGGAGGTAGTTGTAAGAGCGTCAGAGTTGGACGGTGTATGTTTTCCTATAATCTTCTGCACCGTTGCAACGTGCAAGCTAACAAGGAAGTAAATATCCAGAAGAAGGTCATTAGTTTTCTTACTTGAAGTACTTGGTGTAGCTGGGTTGGTAGAAAGAATTTTGCGGAGCCTGAATGCCACAGATGATTCTTCTATTTCATTAGAGTCTCCAGGATTTACGCAGCGCTTTTTTCAGTTCATATTATTGTATTTGCTTAGAGTCCCAGTCGCAATCGTCTTTAGTGCTTTAGGCTTTGTTGAACAGTTTCCTACATCTTTTTCTAAGAGCCCTTAGTTCTGGCGGGTTTCACCTTCCTGTAGTTCTACTCTCATGGTAAAAGAGCCTTATAAGCCGCGCGTGAAAGTGGTAATCATAATCGAACCATCAAGGACATTTAAGTTGCTCGATTCGAGTGCGGATTAGAGAAATGTAAAGAAAGGGTTCCCCTAAATTTTAGGAAGCCGGTCTTTACTGGGTCTAACTCTAACGAAACGTTTTCGAAAATATGGTCGTCTAAAGTTTTAAGCCTCTCCACTTACATGCCACATCTCCCCTTAATTCAAATAAGCTTTTCTAGTATGCCTACAGACAATTATTGAAACTCAAATTTGTGGCTTGAACCAAGAGGAGATATGAACTTATAATGTCTCGATCCCAACTTTAGAACATCCTCTCCCTTCCTATTCCGAACCCCTTAAACAAATGGCTCGACTGTCATAGCTCAACATAAATTCCAAGTTTCAATTTCTTAGTGTAAGCCATTCCTTTTGTGACTTGAACCAAGAGGAGATATGAACTTTACCCTGCGTCTACACTGACAATTTATCTGGCAATGACAATAGCAATATTGCCATTGTGTTAAATGTCAAATCGCAATGAGTGGGCATTTGATTGCCAGGCAATTTTCATTTGAGCGAGTGAATTCGAAGTGTCAAGTTGTGAAGCAAAGCAATCATAACTTCGAAAACTATTGATTAATTCAATAGTTTTTTCTTTAGTCCACTTATTTTCACTCATTTTGCGATCAAACCAAAAAAACGTTAGTCCTGTTGACAAACGACGCTAACTTCTGCCAAACGATTCGTTTTCTAGAAATATTATCCTCAAAATTGCCCTGGCAATGATTGCCGTGGCAATGCTGAGAGCAATATTGCCATATGCGTTTGGAGCGTCTACACTGTCAATTTGTGTATGGCAATAATGCCGTTGCCATTGCCAGATAAACTGTCAGTGTTGACACAGGGTTACAATGTTTCGATCCCAACTTCCGAACGTCCTCTCCCTCCCTATTCCGCACCCCCCAAACAAATGGCTCGGCTGTCATAGCTCAACATAAATTCAAAGTTTCAACTTCTTGGCATAAGCAATTCCTACGATATAGATAGCAAATCATCAAAAACCCTACGCCCACTTGAAGTGGTTCATCCAATCTATTCACCAAAAAATTTTGAGCTTATTGTCGCAAAGGATTTGTGAACTACGAAGTCGGACAATTATTGTTAAAATTTCAAGCTGATCAAAAATTGCCATGAGGTCTGCCCCCAACAGATTCGGGCCACTATTACCAGTGTAACCTAACCCTCTGAACTATACTTACCGCTTTTATTTCACCTGATTTAATTATTAGTATCAAATTAAGAAAATAACCACCTATCGTTTACGCGATCATGTATACGAGTAAATTAACAAAAATAAAAACCATTAAAAAAACCGCACTGCATGCAGTATATTATCCTACCACGTTAGAGTGCACATCATACCGATTTTGACTTCTGTAACACGACATAATCTGAACATGATCATGCTTCATGCACGACGGCATATGTGAAGCCAACATAATAAATCCAGTATATCTTTTATATTTGTAGGCTACTCGTATGCTCCTCGTATGCTACTCGTAGGTATCGGAGTTGGTGTAGGAGCCCAACAAAATTCTATCCGAATGATGTTTAAATATTTACGGAAGAGGTGAGCATGTAAGCTCGCGCGCTATAAACGCTCTTTACAAAGCAAATTAGCTGCGGCTACCGTACCCAGCGACTTAAACATCTTCCCGGCATTATTATCAATAACTTTGGATTCGCTTGTTTACATTCGCCACACTTCGCGTGGATACCTTGTGTAGAGTATGTCTTAGGTAAAAACATCTAAGATATAATATCTGAAGGTAGCAAAAAGGTAACGTTAGCACGAACTCAATATTTCTTCTTCGTCGCGGTTGTTTCTGCAGCTTCCCCTTCTTCTGATAGCTTGGAAGATGCTTTTACTCGTATAGTCAGTAAACCAGCTAAAATAAATTTTATCGGGGCGCATCACTTTGTAACATCTTCAAAGCGAAGAAAAAGTGGCTAAGTTGTGCGCGCGCTCGCGCGATAAAACGACAAAAACCAAACGTTGAACCATTTAGTACGGCAGATTAGTATATGACATATTCGGTCTGATATACAATGTTACAGTACGTATACTATACGTAGATATTATAATAGCTGATAGACGTGGCTAGACGGCCTTAAGAATTGGAGGATGAAGAAACCATCAAGAGCTACACTAACCAACTGGACAAATATATACAAATGTATCTTCGTGAACCATAGCCACGGGCATCTTCTACAATAAAAACTCACCCTGGAGGTATAAAACGACCTTGTCGAGCAGCCAAAATTCCATATAGCTATTTTACAAGCAGATACAAGATTTTTAATGAACGATATATTATGCTGATAAAAGGCAACAGTAGGTATAGCTTTAAAATTAGTTATTTCTTTCGAGATATATTTTTTTCCAGACATATGGTCTCATATTCTCGGCTTAAGACATGCAGATTGCGGAATAGCCTAGCAAAGAAACAGCGCTAGTAACAAGATACCGACTTTTAGATGTCACCAGGATCTGCGTATATTCTTGGTTCCGTCTTGAATTTTTATCGGGACGGTACGCGGTCAACCAACCAAACGTCCATCCCGACGATTTCTACCCAAAGCCCGTTTTTTGGCTGTTTTTTTCCTTGTGCTCCCAAAAATTTTAAGCGTGCCACTATACTCCACCTCTAAACATCTACCTTGAACCGTGTAGTCTTACTCCAGTCAGTCTATCGTACATATGAGATAAAAAAATATTCTTAGCGTTATTTTTTGCTAATTTCGTCAATTTCCGATTAAAATCATTGTGATCTAATAAAATTCAAATTCCACTTTTATTAAAAAAAAAACCAAAGGATGCAACGAATTATGGTCCAGTCAGACAGTCGCCTTGGTAGTTCTTTCTACTAATTTTCTTTGCATACATAATGACATCGTCGAAATGCCATATTTTTGTCTATAAAGGTTAGGAGGAATCTAGCCAAAGACTTAAAATTTAAATGTGTTTTAATATATTCATAAGATTTTTAAATAACTTATCGACAGCTAATAACGCATTGAAAAAAACCTTCTTCTTTTCTTTTAAATTATTTTTTAATTGCTTCACGAATTTTGCCATAACATTAAATGTTCGAGCTCTTCGTCACATTGATAAATCAGCGAAAATCGTATTAATTCAGTTTAATTTAACATCGATACCAAAAAATTGCATTTAGCTATTAAATTTAGGGTTGGGTTCTATTTGTGTATCAATCGTAACTGACAAGGAAGAGGCAAAAATTATTTTTGCTATTATTATTAAAATATTTATAAATCAATGTTTTATTACACACGTTTTCTCGACACGTTTTCCTTCTATGACAACCTGAGATACAGCGATGTACCTAAAGTTCAACTTATCCATAATTTGCCCGATCAATCTGCGCCATCTAAGTCTCAGTTCCTCATTGATTACACAATATTGCTGCACTATTTACTTAGAAGAAAAATTTACAGAAGAACAAAAACACCTACTTGCCAATGAAAAAAACGGAATAAAAACATACTGCAGTCACGATCGGCTGCAAGCCAATCGTATAATACTCTAGATGAATACTGAACTCCGATTTATATTGTAGTTGGGGATAAAGTATAATTACGTGTGTGCATGTTGTATGTCCTTTATTAAGGACTGCTATTAGATTGCTACTCAAAACTAAAAGACAATATTCAGTGTTTAACTTCATACCTTGAACTGGGTAAGTCATCGAAAAAAAATGTCCTTTTTAAAGGACTTTCACATGGGAGGTGCAGGAAGGACTCACTCGATTTCTTACATATTTATCCTTTTCCTTGGAACTATTCGAAAATTAATGTGTACAAAATTTCAAATTCGTAGCTTGAAGCGTTCAAAAATTATCGGAAAATATTGTTGAACACGTGTTTTAAGGACATTTTGTATGGCAACTACCAGAAGGAGTAAAAGGATTTTGCTGACTAGTAAACTCGAACTTTCTTTTTACTCAAAACTAATTTGTACAAAATTCCGAATTCGTAGCTAAAAGATTACTTGAGTTATAGCGAGTTCCGTAAATTAAGTGATAACGTTTTGACAGGATATTTGTATGGCAGCTACACGAAGGACTAATAGGATTTTCTTCATAATCATACATTTAACTCAAACTATTGGAAAAATACTACATACAAAATTTCAAAGACGTAGCTAAAACCGTTCTGAAGTTATTGGTAATATTCTTGAACACGTGTTTTAAGGACATTTTGTATGGCAGCTACCAGAAGGAGTGAAAGGATTTTGCTGATTAGTAAACTCGAACTTCATTTTCCCTCAAAACTAACTTGTACAAAATTCTGAATTCGTAGCTAAAAGATTCCTTGAGTTATTGTGAGTTTCGTAAATTAAGTGAATACATTTTGACAGGATATTTGTATGGCAGCTACATGAAGGACTAAAAGGATTTTCTTCATAATCATATATTTAGCTCCAACTATTGGAAAAATAACACATACAAAATTTCAAAGACGTAGCTTAAACCCTTCTGAAGTTATCGACCAATATTCTTGAACACGTGTTTTAAGGACATTTTGTATGGCAGCTACCCGAAGGAGTAGGACGATTTTGCCCGTTAACGAACTTAGCCTTACAAATTCAACCAAACATCCAGATTCAAAATTTCATGATCCTAGGTGAAGGCGTTCTTGAGTTATCGTGCTAACGGACAGACGGACGGACGGACGGACGGACGGACGTCAGGCGGATTTGAGGTTTTTGGCCACAAATAAACAAAAAATAATATATATCTTTTTTTCGTCCGAGGCTTGGTTCTATGCGTTACAAACTTTTGGGCTGGATTAAACTTATAATACTCTATATAATTTCATCTAGAGTATAAACACACATCTCACACCCTTGTATTGCCCCTGCGCAAAGAAGCCGTCCAGTGTTTTAATTTTCGTCGATAAGAAAAAAACCTTTAACTAAAATACTTATTATTGTTTGAAAGGATATTTAGTGCCGTCTTAGCGTATGAGCGAATTGGGCGGGTGCTCCAGAGCCTAGGTGCCACAGAACCATAAAATCGTGTATTTAAGGGCCGCGGAGGAACTGTTTCGCGAAGCATCTTCAATGCTATTAAGACAATTCTATTAATTATTATTAAATTTAATTAAACAAAATAAAAATTAACTGTTTCTTCTTGATCATTTTGTGGATAACTAATCCACAAAATGATCAAAATAAATATTTATACTCTAGATGAAATCATATAGAGTATTATAAGTTTAATCCAGCCCAAAAGTTTGTAACGCATAGAACCAAGCCTCGGACGAAAAAAAGTTATATATTATTTTTTGTTTATTTGTGGCCAAAAACCTCAAATCCGCCTGACGTCCGTCCGTCCGTCCGTCCGTCCGTCCGTCCGTCCGTCCGTCCGTCCGTCTGTCCGTTAGCACGATAACTCAAGAACGCCTTCACCTAGGATCATGAAATTTTGAATCTGGATGTTTGGTTGAATTTGTAAGGCTAAGTTCGTTAACGGGCAAAATCGTCCTACTCCTTCGGGTAGCTGCCATACAAAATGTCCTTAAAACACGTGTTCAAGAATATTGGTCGATAACTTCAGAAGGGTTTAAGCTACGTCTTTGAAATTTTGTATGTGTTATTTTTCCAATAGTTGGAGCTAAATATATGATTATGAAGAAAATCCTTTTAGTCCTTCGTGTAGCTGCCATACAAATATCCTGTCAAAATGTATTCACTTAATTTACAAAACTCACAATAACTCAAGTAATCTTTTAGCGACGAATTCGGAATTTTGTACAGGTTAGTTTTGAGTGAAAAGGAAGTCGGAGTTTACTAATCAGCGAAATCCTTTTACTCCTTCTGGTAGCTGCCATACAAAATGTCCTTAAAACACGTGTTCAAGAATATTGGTCGATAGCTTCAGAAGGGTTTAAGCTACGTCATTGAAATTTTGTATGTAATATTTTCCCAATAGGTGGAGCTAAATATATGATTATGAAGAAAATCCTTTTAGTCCTTCGTGTAGCTGCCATACAAATATCCTGTCAAAATGTATTCACTTAATTTACGAAGCTCACAATAACTCAAGTAATCCTTTAGCTACGAATTCGGAATTTTGTACAAGTCAGTTTTGAGTGAAAATAAAGTCGGAGTTTACTAATCAGCGAAATCCTTTTACTCCTTCTGGTAGCTGCCATACAAAATGTCCTTAAAACACGTCTTCAAGAATATTGGTCGATAGCTTCAGAAGGGTTTAAGCTACGTCATTGAAATTTTGTATGTGTTATTTTTCCAATAGGTGGAGCTAATTATATGATTATGAAGAAAATCCGGTTAGTCCTTCGTGTAGCTGTCATACAAATATCCTGTCAAAATGTATTCACTTAATTTACGAAACTCACAATAACTCAAGTAATCTTTTAGCTACGAATTCGGAATTTTGTACAAGTTAGTTTTGAGTGAAAAGGAAGTTCGGGTTTACTAATCAGCGAAATCCTTTTACTCCTTCTGGTAGCTGCCATACAAAATATCCTTAAAACACGTGTTCATCAATATTTTCCAATAACTTTTGAACGCTTCAAGCTACGAATTTGAAATTTTGTGCACGTTTATTTTTGAATGGTTCCAAGGAAAAGGATAAATATGTAAGAAATCGAGTGAGTCCTTCCTGCTCCTCCCATGTGAAAGTCCTTTAAAAAGGACATTTTTTTCGATGACTTACCCAGTTCAAGATATGAAATTAAACACTGAATATTGTCTTTTAGTTTTGAGTAGCAATCTAATAGCAGTCCTTCATAAAGGACATACAACATGCACACACGTAATTCTACTTTATACCCAACTACAATATAAATCGGAGTTCGGTATTCATCTAGAGTATTATACGATTGGCTTGCAGCCGATCGTGACTGCAGTATGTTTTTAATTTTAAATACTTGATAATAAATTATTTAAATACATATTTCTCTTTTAATTTTCATAATACTTTTTAGACGATTTCCAGCATAATTTTTTATAATGTCTGATGCCATGCTTTCAAACATAGAAACCATAATTCAAACTTAAATAATTTTTTAACGTTGACTTAGAGCTTCTAAGAAAGGTCTTGTTTATTGATATAATGGAAAAGTCGATTTGTAGCAGTTTTTTAATTTTTTTTTTAGTTCACGATTGGTAGACGCATTCGCTGATATAATTTCTTTTCCTAAAATTCTAGAAACACATTTTGTCACCTTTCATACGACTATATATTTATTTCTGTAGTTATCTTCCTTGAATACAATCAATTTCACCAATAGAGAAATTTTTTTTTTAATAACGCGCAACTAAGAAAGGAAAACCATTTCCCGCAAAATGCATCACATATATGCGTCAGATATCTTTTTGGTGAATTTGTGTCACTAGATCTTCAAATTTCACGTCTCCAGCAACACACTGCTTCTCTAAACAACGCTAAAAAAGTTAGTAGTAGTTTGTTCCAGTACATGATATAACAAATTTCCCGAAAACAATTATAATATAAAACATAAATAAAATAAAGTAAACAAATGAGAAATCCGTCTTCAGTTCAGTTCCAGACTTTAAATTTGAATATGAAAAAATTAAAGATATATAATTAAATAAAGTGTATAAAATTTAACAAATTTAGTTATGGCAAATGGGAACCTCCTCTCAGTAAACTGTAGCAAGCCTTCGATTTTGCTTTCCAAACTTATAGATAAGTTATGACAAACTCGGAGCATTTCTCCGAAGAAAATATTCATGATATGAAATTTCTTTACATTATAAACTTATCTTACCTGCTACAATTTTAATTTTGTATTTAAATTCAGCTATAATTAAATTTTTACGTTGCGAGTAAAAAACCCGTACGTTTATCCAAAATAACTTTCCAAATAACCTCCTGGTTACTGTTTAGGTTATCAGCCGCATAGTAACCTATACCGCATTTTAGCATTAAGCCCGTTCCGGACTTCTACTCAAAAAGAAATAAAGTTAATCCCTGACTGCTGGCTGATTTTTATTTAAATATTTTTTTTTCCATTTCAAGAAGATATAAAAGATAAAATATCGGCAAACCCCATTAGGGGTTGAATATTAAAAATTCTGATACCGATTTTTTGGCGAATATATAGAAAGATCTTTAAAATAAAAAACAATTCGATATCTCATTGGACCTAATTGATGTGTCGGAATTCGTAAAACGTTCAAAAGAATAAGACACCCTCTTAGGAGTTGAATATCGCAAAATCTTGAAACTGCTTAAATTGGTTTTTTTTCCCGATTATATTCAAAGACTTTGGTATTGAAAGCGAATTCAATATCTCATTAAACCTGAGAAATATATTGGAATTCATGAAAATGTGTAAAACCACTTTACACCCCCTTAGGGGTTGGATATCGAAAAATTTTTTAAAATGATTTTAGGCGCTTATTTTAATAGCCCGCGGAAGAAAAATTCACTTGATATCGCGACGTGCCTAAAAGATATAACGAAATTCGAGAAAATGAGGAAAAAACTCCTTTACGGAAAATTTTTTACTAGATCTCAATAAAAATTTGGAATTGCTTTAATTATTTCTGTGGTATATCTACTTATAAGTACTAAGTTTCAACTTCCTAGAATTAGCTGTTTCTGAGATACAGTAAACCACCCGAAACAATAGAATTGTTCTTGTTGAAGTATTTTAAGGAAAATTAAATAAAAAACACTTCAAAATATTTTTAAACTAAAATTCAAAGAAATTATAATATATAGGTATGAATTAAAATAAGTCACATATTATTTTTTGATTCATGATATGAACCATTGCTACTATTTACATTGTAATTCTGCAAATTCATACAATTTAACAACATATTTAAGAGATACCACTGTACTTAATTTCTTTCCGGAAGTTTTACATTTTTTGTTTCCTTTTCTGTTTGTAAATAAATCTCATATAAAAATGTTAAATTACAATAAAATTTTAAATCTTTTCAGAAAATTATGAAAACAATCGCCTTTATTGTCACATATCCTGTGGAAAAAACGAAACTATTTTAAGTATGACTAGACTTAAATGTCCACAAGAAGTTTTTAAAACTATTACCAAATCTTTTTGCTATTTATGAATTTCTTTATTAATTTTATAATTAAGTATTTTTACATATAATAGTAATACTCAATACCTTCATTGAAAAACTTAGCACTTTCCCTACCTTCAACAGCATAAATAAAACTCACTCAAAACTAAAAGGCAGCTTAACTGTTTTTTCGGCATATAAACACCAAAACAATTTCCAAAGATTTTTCGATAATCCACCTCCTAAGGCATGAAGAAATATTAAATAGGTCTTAACGAGTTTCTAAATATCTCTTAGAAACGATGATACATCCAGTTAGTTTTCACTTCACTTACTCATATATAAAGGCATACAAATCGATTTAAATTTTTTTTGATTTTCAACCTTAACGCGGTGAAAATGGGTTGAATATGTTTTCACACATGTGTGTCATTACACAGGATCTCT
Organism: Beris morrisii; assembly: GCA_951812415.1. Classification (NCBI taxonomy): domain Eukaryota; kingdom Metazoa; phylum Arthropoda; class Insecta; order Diptera; family Stratiomyidae; genus Beris; species Beris morrisii. Next base: position 108,138,434 of record OX638310.1, on the reverse strand, counting down.
CGGATCAGATGAGATATTTTGTAGTTTCCCTCTTACTAATAAAGTCTGAAAAGATTTTTTCTTGATTTTAATAGTGAAATAGTGAAAAGTAGTGTTATCTCGAACTTCTTAATATCTCTTACATCTGATGTTTGATATCACATCTTCTCTTCTTATAACTACCAAGAGAAATGCAAAAAAATAATTTCGAAAGTTTCGGATTTTCAACCCCCAAAGTACTGAAAAGGGTTTAAGTTTGTTTTCACAAATCACTCAATATCTCTTGGATAGATTTATCAGATATCAAATTGGTTTCTGTTTCAATAGCCTGCTTATATATAAGTACGCCTAAATGGCGATTTTCACAATTTTCGAAATTCGACCGCAAATACCTCAACATCTCTCAAACTAGATGAGTTATCAAATTTGTTTCTCCATCTAAAGGCTGCTTTAATAAACGCCTAAAAGCGATTTATCTGATCAATATCTCAGGTCGGATGAGATACCATATTTGTATTAACTTCTAGGGGAAGCTATATACAAATGCCGAAAAAGCTATTTATGGCCTCTTTTGATATTGAACCCCCAAAGGGTTGAAAAGGGGTTCAGTATGTTTTTACGCATATTTAATTCATTTTTCTTTCTAAATGTTATTTATACACTTGCCTGAACTGATTTTGTGATTTATAGACAGTGATTTTTTGAGGTTGATCTGCTACGGCGCCTTCACAGAAGCTGCGTTGAATTACAGTCAGGTTTTACTGCGTATAGCTTGCTCACTTTTTGTTTTGGTAAGTAATAACACATTCAAAAACCTGAAAAGCCGAATTCTTAAGCTATCACTTTTCTCCAATGAATTTATCAATTCTTTTTTTATCGTAGCTTTCCTACTCTGCAAAATATAACCATTTATTGGCGGATAAAACTAGACAATGTACTACTTTATTATTTCAATAATATGTACAGTATTGTGGTCGATTTTTTAGAAAAAGAAATTTTAGATTCCGATATCTCACGAACCAATTGCACTAGAAAAAAAATATAATTTTTTATAGGGGTAGTATGGTACGGGGGTGGAGCGTGTTTTTACTATCTATATTACGGCTTATGCTAGAAAGTACGTATATGTAAATTAACTAGGAAAGTCATTTAGATAAAAAAAAAATGTTAAATATCCATTGGCGTCCGGAAAGAATGCGAAAAAAATTATTAGTGAAAATGAAATGCATATATTTTCACGATTTTCGTCATATCTATTAGGTAATTCCAAATATTGAATTCATTTTACTTTATTATTTTTTAATAATAAAGTATTTTTTTCTACGGATTCTTCATATAAATACCCAAAAGGCGATTCCAGGATTTTTTTAATTCGATCGGGTGTAACGAGGCTGTATACTTTTTGACAAATTCTGCCTTATCCCCTAGGTCTGATCGATATCGAATATCTTTTCACTTTCATGGGCTTGCGTAATAATCGCCTAAAACTTGTTTTTAAGTTTTTTCCTTTTTCAGACCCTAAGAGGGTATAAAAGGGTTGAACACGTTTTCACGAATTCCGTCATTTCTTTTAGAAGTGATAATAATTTTTATTGTTTTTACTTTCTCGTTCTGTCTTCATATACATTTATTAGTTCCTTTCAGAATATTTGGATATTCAACCCCCAAGTGAGTGTAAGGAGGATCCATATGTTTTCACAGATTCTTAAATATTGCTTAGATCTGCTGATATATCGAATTCATTTTTACTTCCTAAGGTTTCCTATATAGCCGCCAAAAAGTAAATTTCACTATTTTTAAATATTCAATCCTAAGGGGTGTAAGGGGTTTATATGCTTTTCAAAGCTTCGACATATTTCTTAGGTTTTATGAGATATTAGATCGCTTTTCATTTTCACAGTCTTTTTATATAATTGCCTATAAACCCATTTCTCAATTTTTCGATATTCAACACCCAAGGGTTTGCATATTTTACCACAATTTTTGCCATCCCTTAGTTCTGATGATAAAATTGGTTTTTACGGCATTTGATGTAATGACCTAAAAACCAATTTAACGATTTTTCGAATTTCAAGAACCAAGGAGGTGTGAAGAGTTTGCTTACGTTTTCACAAATTTTTCAAAATCCCTCGTGTCTCATGAGATATCAAGATACACCTTATTATGAAATCGTCTAAAAACCTGTTTCACAATTTTATCGAAATTCAAACCCCAAGTGGAAGTAATGGGTTTGTTTGTATACGTTTTAACAATTCGTCATATCTCTAAGTCTGGTAAGGATCCAATTCGCTTTTACTTCTATGGGCTTTCAGTGTACATAATATACCGAAATTCGAATAGTCTACACGGACTAAAAATCTCTATTTTAAATATTTTTATTTATAAGGACAAAATTAATTTTCCAAGATATATAATAATCTCGAAACAACTGATATACTCCGACTTTGAGCACTACCGAACTTTGACCCGAAAAATAATAAAGTTTCGCCCATACCATTGGCAGATTTTTTTCAATTGTTGCATATTCAGCTCTATGTTTCGTATGAACTTAATACAAAATTTACGAATTTATGATATTATGAACCAGTCAGGCATTACCTGGTTATAAATTGAAAGGGTGAAAAATCAGAACGCCACGATGCCCTTCAATTCTAATTCATTTCCTGATTTAATTTCAATTTCAAAAGTCCTTATATCCTGGGGGCATTCCAACACGATGATTCGACAGTTGCGAGCACATTGAGGAAAGTATATTTTAGGGATATATTCTACATATGAATATACACCATCTTAGATCCAACACTATCGCAACACATCATTTTTTTTTAAAGTAGACCTTTGCAACTCGTTAGTGGAAAAAAAAAGTATAATTAGAAATTCGTTTGACGACAGTTTTTTATCGAAATTGGATCATACAATTAATCTCATCTAGTGATTATAATATTGAAAACTAAAGATCGGACCACTCCTTCTCGTTACTCGAATCAAAGTAATTCGCTACGACACTAATCTTCGGAAACTGTTCCAGTTTTATATCGACGAATTGAACTATAAATGCCAACATCTTAGCGTGTCTTTCGATTAATATTTTGTCCAGTATCCAGTTGCGTTGGAATCTATGAAATTTTCGGTCGCCCTCTACAGTACTCGTATGTATTACTAGTAACTAGCGTAGATTCTTCATATCGAAACCGACAATTTTAAAGTCGGTACCTGAAAGAAATGTCGTTCTACCGTTATTTCTCTTTTCTTTCAACGAAAATAATTTCATCGGTTATCTGATTCAATCGATAAATCTGAACCTGAACATACGAGTAGTGCCGGAAAAAAAACAATTTGTTGATATCTCGTAACCAAAAACTTCCCCGTCAACAACAATCGTTGATATTCGTCGCTGTTTATTTTTTTCTCAATTTATTCCTTTAAAAATTTCGAAAAGGTAATCTTGCCCCGACATCATTAAGACTCTTAGATTGGATTTGTACCTACAAAGATCTATCTATGGCTTGTTGTTTAGTTTTCTGTGGTAGATATTGCCTACATTCTCCATTTAAAATATGGATAGTGCAATATACCGACAATTATTACATATTTTTCTGTTTACGAACCAATCAACAGATGGCAGGTGATTTCTCTTATAATTACGACGCGTTAAAAACTATTTCCATTGTATTTATTTCTTAAAGTATACCTGTACGTATTTATTCGGGCCTTTTACTTAAGATACCGGCGGACAAACGAACGCCAGAGTGGTCAAAACTACTTAAGATTGGATATAATTTACATGACCATTGTCTTGTCATATTTGGCTTAAGTGGTCTGTCTTGAAGGCGGTGATCACAATTTCTCGCAATATTTTATAATTTTGGATCTTTATAAGTTGATTAAGATCAGGTTTATCTGCTGATACACTAGAAGCGGTAGGTATGAAAAATTGTATAAGAAATGGTCTACGAAAGTGATTATCTGTATTTTTTTTTACATTATACCTAATTGTTGTTTGCTTTAACCACTAACCATTCAAACATCTTTTCTGTCCCGAGATTTTTTAAGAAATTAATTATCTTGCACTAAAAATGATCCATGAACTTTTATTTGGGTAAAATGTCGTGGGAGATGTAGAGAAAACCTTAGGTATATAATTTTAAATTTCCAATCGTTAACAATCCCGTTTAAAGTTTAGTTGCGTTAACAAACTAAAAAAAATAAAACTTAAAATAGCCTCCATTAATTCTTATATGGTTATTATAATTTTATAAACTATTGATCCCGAGATCGATTTCAGGCCGTGTGAGTAAGAAGCTCATAAAAGTGAAAACCAATTAACTAAATCCTATCTAAAAAAAACAAAATTCATAACAGTAAAAAATTGTTACTACTCTCATAGTAGGCAATTTAGTGCCTACTCTGAGAGCAGTAAAATTACTATTGTCAAATTTCTTTACGCACTCTTGTGATTTTTATTATTAACGCGGAAATTCACATATAAATGTGGAAATCAATTGCTAAACATACTGCAGTCACGTCCGAGGCTTGGTTCTATGCGTTACAAACTTTTGGGCTGGATTAAACTTATAATACTCTATATGATTTCATCTAGAGTATAAAAATGTGTAAATTTACTGCTGGTATGCGTAAAATTACACACGGTGTGGAAAAACTATTATGTACTACGAAAATGTGACATGTTTATGTTTGCTTATTATTATTATTATTAATTTATTGATAATATAAAAAAATAAGCTTCAAACGAATAATCAGCAGATAAATTTCCAGACGTATTTTGAAGGGCAAAGGACACAGCAATCGACAATTGGAAAAATTCAATGAGATCAATCAACGCATGATAATTGGGAAAACCCAGGATATAGGTCAAAAAGGGTAGAAAGTATAAAACACTATACATGTTTATTATATAAATTTAATTTGTCACAATCTTCACACTTTATAAACATTATTTTCTTTTTAAATTTTAAATCACTCCTTCTTATCCTAGCGGTTCACGAGATATAAAAATCGAAACATATTACTTTCCACATATTCCTTCGTTGCATCTATTTAAAGTTTTCACCTTAGAAGGTAAAGGTCATATTTCAACATTTTTTTAATTGAAATGTCCCATTTTATCGCACACTCGACCGAAAATTACACACAACAAAAGCAACAAATTTTTAACTATAGCTCACCAATTTTAAATAATTTTTTTAAATTACTTTCTCAGAATGCAAGCTTTTGAATTTAATAATTTTTAAAATTTGAATTTAAAAACAAATGGGAAATTGGTTTTTAGTAGATTACATGAAAGCCTGAAGAAGTTAAAACTAATTTCATGTCTCATCACACCTAGATATTGCGAAATTTAGGGAATCGTATGCAACACCTTTAAACCACCTCGGGGGTTGAAATATCTAAATATTCCGCAACAGATTTTTACGTTATTATCTAAAAAAGCCGAGAAACTAAAAACGAATTCAACATCCTAACAGATCTAAGAGGTACGTCGGAACCGGTTAAAACGTATGCAACTACTTTACACCTCCTTGGGGTCGAATATCTGAAAATCCTCAAATCAGTTTTTAGGCGATAATATAAACAGTCCGTGGAAACAAAAACTAATTCGATATCTTATCAAACCTAATTACGGTTCGATCTACCAATTCAATCACAAAAAATTTTTATATAAAAAGTGCTGAGCAAAAACAGTACTTCCATTTTAGAGATAGGAAGGTACTACTCTTTGCGGATGCATTTTAAAGTAATAAAATCTAATATAAGTATATTATTATTTATATCAACATAATTGATTTTTTAAAAGACTTTTTTTATACAACAGAATTTTTTTAAGCACCCATTTAATATTCATATTTAGTTTTAATAAAAACGTGTTAAATTATAACGCATAAATTTAATAAAGGTGCCCGATTATCATGTTCAGTTTGTAAAACTTTCCACTGTTAACCACAGGTAAAAGAATCTAATTTGAATACCCACATTTAAAATATGCATATTAGTAAGAACATAATCAAACGACTACACGGATAAATAAGCAGATGCAGCATTTGCATTTCTTTTTGCGTCAATTCTTTAAGGTTGAGTATACGATTTTTGGATATATAAAAAAAAATTGTTTTTATAGATTTATTAGGTATATTTTTGGATAAATTTGATCATAATAATTTTGAAAGGTATTAGTATAATTTCGATATTGATTAATGTCGTTATTATTCAAATATCAATGATTATACCTATAAAACGTAATTTTTAAACACAGAACACAACGCAAATTTCAATTAAACGAATAAAAAATAAACGAATAAATTAAGATTCAATACATTTTAATTGCAGATTTATGGAAGCAATATTTTATCTTTTTTTCGTTCAAAACGAAAAATGTTTTAGTTAGTTGATATACAGGTTCAGACGTAAGGTCTTAAAAGTGAGCGTAACAGCCAGTTAAACATATGCCCGTTTTCGAAAAATAAAGTCTTTAACAACTTCTTGCTGTTTAAAACAATTCGAAATTTCATTAAACCTAAGAGATATGTTGAAATTCGTAAAAATTAAAGAAAAATTACAACCCTTAGTGGTTGAAAATCATAGATTCTTGAAATTGATTTTTGGGCGATTGTATGTGAAGCACGTAAAAGTAAAAGCTATATGTCCAAATTCGTGAAAGCCTACAGAACTACTTTACACCCTTTAGGGTTTGAATTTCAAAAAATCTGGATTAGGCGCTTGTAAAAAGAGCCCGCAGCAATAACATTAGTTCAATACCTTGACAGACCTAAAAGATATGACGAAATTCGTTAAAATGTCTTCTCTATTTCACGGTAAATTTTTTTCCTCCACCTCCATATGTCAAAGTTAATTCAATTTTATTTATTACTTTATTATTTTTTAATAATAAAGTATTGTAATCGACCCGAAATTTCAAAAAAGTTTGCTACCCTGAAATTTTGTATTTACACGTTTTAGGACTAGTAAACCCCGGAAAAGCAAAAAAAAAAAATGTCCGTCTGTCCGCCGTAGACGCCGTACGCCGTCCGCCGTACGCCGTCCGCCGTACGCCGTCCGCCGTACGCCGTACGCCGTCCGCCGTACGCCGTCCGCCGTACGCCGCCCGCCGTACGCAAAATCGTTTGAAGGCGCGTAGCTTCCAAACCCGTTGAGATATTAAATTGAATGGTAGGTAGATTGGGTGAACCCAAACCGGGAGGCTATTTGGATTGTTATTTTTAAGGTTGTCAGTCGCATAGTACCCAACACCGTATCTCATCATTAAACACGTTTCGGACTTCTACCCATAAAATAATAAAGTTGCGCCCAGACTGTTGGCAGATTTTTTTGTTTAAATTACTTTCTTTACTTTTTATCTACAGTTTCAACTTTCTAGCGAAAAACACCGCCCTTGTTATTACTATCAAAAAGTTTATGCTTTATACTATGCTTAGACTTTTCGCTAGAAATAGATAGGAATTTTTTGCTTTCCACCACTTAAATCGGTTCATCGAAACTACCCGTCAAAAAATTTAAGCTAATACCCCAACAGTCTAGTGAGTTACAAACTATAAGCTTTAAACGCGTTTTGCGTTTCGCGTATACGGCGGACAGACGGACAATTTTTTTTTTGCTTTTTGGGTGAACTACACTGTTTTAAAAAATTGAATTTTCAATCCAATTTTTACTTGAAATTTCCAGTATATTTCATTTTTTCAAGTAAAACTACACATTTCAATCACTTTTACACGAAAATCTGGTATTAGTAAATTATTCATGTACTTTCAGCTGAACCGTACAATTTACATGAAAAGGTTCACATAATTACGCACCCTTTAGTGTAAAATTAAATATATTTATATATGAATTGAAAGTTCCGTCCTTTTTCGTGTAATTCTACTTATCTATTTGAATTTTACTACGAAAAACATGTAATATATGAATACACGAAGTTGGACGCTTCGTTCGATTTTGTTTTCTGCTGAAATACAAAAAAACGCCTTCGGTGGAGCAGTGGCTACGCCCGCCAAACATATGCGGCAAAAACCAGAATTGATCGCGGATTGGATTCCTACCTACAGCTAAGGGTTTTATTAAGAGTAACTAAGAAAGAAATAATATTAGAAGTAAAAATAAGTGTATCTTAAAGAGTGCTAATAATACAATTTTTAGAGTGTAAATTCAAGAGATTGTCCAGTAAATTTGCTGCTTTCGAAGTTGAAATTTACTGATTGTAAATTGCATTCAAATTGACTATTACATCCCAATGAAAATTTACTTGAAAAGATATGGCATATTTGCCTACTATCCAAAAGAAGTAAAATTCCATGGATTTTTTTTATTGTGTACTTATAAAACGTGAAATTAAAAATTTCAGGTCCCAAACTTTTTTAAAGTTTTAACCCGATGGGAACTCTATTATTAATAACTAATAAATTAAAATTAAAATAGATCAGGTAAGATGATTGTCTAATTGGAAGACGGTCGGTCTAAACAAAAAAGATTATTAAATTTTATACACAGCAGTTTTTCTTAATATAAAAAAGCAAAGGCTACTTGTGGCTCATACTCACAGATCGATCTAAGCAAAGATATTAGAATCTCTTTATATAAGATGTCCCAACCAATTTAAAATAAATTAATAAAGCTTTACGATTGGCGACCAATCTCCGGTGGCTATTAGAGCTTTTCATGCTAAAATTTGTAGTCCACTGTAAACATCAATCTGAAAGCTCTGTTTTAAATTGTTTGGAACGTCAACGTCACCGATTCCGAAATCGGTACATTTGAATAAAATAGGATCAGGATTTGTGATTTTTGTCTATATACGAGTATAATATATCTCAGTAATTTTGATTTTATCGTTTTGGACATTTTAGTGAATTCATTATTATGGAGAAACATAATGTTGAAAAAACAGCCATAGCTTCGTCTTTAACATCCTTACTTCGTAAACGTTACGAAGTTTGCTGTGTTACTAGTTGCAAGAGCGATTCTACCGCATTCAAATTGCATAAATTTCCAAAGTGCGTAAGTACACGTAAGAAATGGGTACGTAATTGTGGTAAAAAAAACCTGCCTTTGATTGATTATTTGTTGTTAGTTGGCGAGCTTCCACTCCAACATACAGTGGGTTACAACATAAATTCTAAAACTTTTCAATAGCCACCGGAGTTGGGTCGCCAATCGTAAAGCTTTTTTTTTTGCTTGGGACATCTTATAGTTTCTACTGTCTTTGATCTAAGTAGCAAAACTAGGCGGATATTAGTAAATAGTAATGGAACGTTTTGTTTTTTGTTATTCATCATCAATAAGAAAAAGGAATTGCTCAACTATCGAAATTGTTTAGGTAAAACGTGAATAACTTCAAAATTTCTTAAGCTAGCGCAATAAATTTACCCTCGTGTAAAAGGTGAAAAATTTAACTTTTATAAAATTGGTAAAAAAAATAAGAATAACTATTCCGTTTTTCAGTTAAATTACAGTAAACAATTTATTTTTTGAAATATGTTATAATATAAAAAACCATACCTCGTTTGTCTCGCTACGTAAAACAATAATCAAAAGCATTTTTAAAAGCTTTAAGTATTTTTTCTTCAATTGTTAAAAAAGTTAAATGGCTCTACCGATTCAGAAATTATTTCTATTAATTAAAAGAAATGACGAAAAATACTGAAAAACTACTTATCTCGAAAACGGTATGAAAAGAGGGATATGTTTTCGAGCACATATCCTGCCCCCTAAGTTATAACAAAATGGTTTTTTTTTATACACTGAGAGAATAATTTTATCAAAACAATTCAATGGAGTTAAATTCGGTTGTACAACTTCACCTCCAAATTATAGGCGTTAATTCGAATACCTAAATTGGTTGAAAAATACTTAAGACAAAATTCATGTGTACTAAGTTCAACCCATTTAAGTAGCATGCTCATCAATGAAAACTACATATGTATGTAGACTAAAACAGCTGGAAACAAATAAACTATTTATTTGTTACATACTCAGTTTTTAATATATGAAAAACTTTATGTCGATTCCATTCACTGTATGTCCACACCCCGAGGGCAGAACGATTCTATTCCATTGAAATTAATTTGAGTGTAAATTCATACACTGCAATGAAACTGTTTCTATATTTCCTAAAAAAATCACCCTTAAAAACGTACTACCCCTAAAATTCAAAGTACCTACATTTATACCGCATACATGTACCTACGAACAAATCCAATGCCCGCTATCACAAACCATTTTGACAAAATTCGCACCCTTCTTTGAGTACATACCAACTACCCCATTTCGAGTCGATAGTGGCTAACTCCTTCAATTTTTATTCACACAAAATTGCAGCATATGTAAAAAAATGCTTATCTAAAATACCCTTTATGCATCCTGTCTCAGGTTATCCTTATGAATGTTGAAATATTTTTCTTTTCCATTCGAACAGAAGAAAAAAAAATGTTTCGGCATTGTTATCCTTTCCAAACTTAGCGAATATGTGGTTTTTATTCAGTCGTCGATGGGCAACGACATTAACATTATAAGGAATCATTTTTAAGTTGTGTCTCAGATTTTATATGAAGAATTGTCGGTCGTATACAAGTTTAGCACTTCCTTCAGGAACACAATCTATTGATGTTTTATGACTATAAAAAGGGGTTAAGAATTTCCGTGGCATTTTCCGACAGGGCATACATTATTGTGTGTTTATGTGAACGATGGAGATAAGATGGGTTAATGTATTATTCACAGGTTTCGAATAAAGGTGAGCTAACCTTTACCACATATATCTTTAAAATTTAAGACTTTTCAAAATTCCTCGACGATTAAATAAAATGATGATTTTATCAGAAAAATCAGGAATCGAATCTGAAACTTTATTAGTTTCTGGAACAAAATCCAAGAAAGTTAAAGTCGGGGTGCAACAGACTTTCCAACGATACTGCCATACTTAAATACTGCCAATTACGATTTGTGCATAGTCCTATACGCGGCTAAAGTCAATATGTAACAACCTTAAAGACTTATCCAGGAAGATATTTCAAAAGTTAATTTTCTCAGTAGAATAGCACCCTAAATTTGTACAGGATGGATATAACTGAGCAATGCTCATCTTTATCTTCAGGAAACACCCAAAAAATTCAGTCATTGCAATCTTTAACAAATGGGTCAAACAAGTTTGAGGCATCAATACGGCGCCCTTGTGCTAATTGAGTCCTCTCTGGGTAGCGGGGCTACCAACCAACCACAAAAGCATATTATAATAAAACTTGCATCTCTCATTACCGGCTTTTCAAAAACAATTCCGCAAACTCCTCATATAAAAGCATTCAAATGAATTTCAGTCTTTTTGATAATCAACCCCTAAGTAAGGGGGTTCTTTTCACGAATTCTAAAATTGCTCTTAAGTGTGATGAGATATCGAATTGTTGAGCAAGCTTTTTATATAATCATCTAAAGATAGATCTGTTTCAGAAATTTTTTTATTTTCAACCCCTAAGTGGGTGAAAAGGAGCTGTACTATATATGATTTTATGAATTCCGCTATTTTAAAATTCGGTGTAATGGGATATCGAATTGTTTTTGGCTTCCATAAAGTTTTATGTATTTTCCCGAACAAAATTTCATGATTTTTGATAGTCAACTTCTAAGGGGGTTGTATACGTTTTCACAAATTTCGTCATATCTCTTAGGCTTGATTAGACATCGAATTGATACTTCAACCGTTATTTTACATACCTACTCGTCCAAAATCCAGTCTCAGAACTTTCGTATATTTAAACCTAAAATCCAGTCTCAGAACTTTCGAATATTTAACACCTAAGGAGGTTCAAATAAATCGAAGGCATTTTTTTACAAATTTCGCATATCTGATGAAGTCTGATAAGATATCAAATTAATTCGGCAAAAATTGTCTTTCATGACACGTCTAAAAATCGATTTCAGTTATCTTTCATATTCATCCCCTAAAGGTATGTAAGGGAAGTACGCGTTTTCACAAATTTCGCCATATATTTTATGTCTGAAATTGAATAATATTTTCATTTCCACAAGCTTTTTATTTATTTTAAATTATGAAAACAACATACGTTTGAATTTTCTTCAAAAACCTCCCTAAGAAGGTGCAAATGGTTCGAAAGAATTTTTCACGAATTCCGCATATTTCGTAAGTCTGATTAGATATCAAATTGGTTGGTTTTATGTTCATGACACGTCCAAAAATGGATTTTAGTTATCTTCCATATTCACCCCTAAGGGGGCACCCTTACTGTATACGTTTTCACGTATTTCGAAATATATTTTAGATCTGATATTGAATAGCATTTTTGTTTCCACAAGCTTTTTATTTATTTCAAATAAAAAAAAAATACGTTTGAATTTTCTTTAAAAATTCGCTTTGACTTTCCGATAACTCCAATTATATAATAATAAAATACGAAATTAAAGGCAATCTCAAAATATTCCCCGTACCCACTCAATGTCGTCTGTCTAAAGTGGCATTTTTGAAACTCCACTACTCTCACTAAAAGCATTTCCATTCTACTTCAATTATATCATTATTTTCGGTATCTTGTCGCACCTGAAATTGTTGCTGCTCAACTTCAATAATTTTGGTAATTTTTTTTTTTCAAATAAATAATTGCGAATTGACAACCTAAAACTGCCAATATCATCAAATTGAAAAATCAATTAAAAATGTGAAAGTTTCGGAAGAAGATAATTCGCCAAAACATGACTCAATTAGCTTTTAAAAATAAATCTCGAATGGAACACATTACAAAACATCAAAAACTGATGTTATGTTACTTGTACGATGAATATGTGGAACAAAAATTTTATTTGTATTTTTTTACTGAAGAAAAAAATCTACCAAAATTCCCGACATTCCTATTAAATCACTTGGTCCACGTAGATACGAGTACATACCTCAAATCTCGACGAGGAATCCCATACAGGGTGGTGAGAATATATAATACATACGACTGTCCACGGCATCAAGAGCCCAATTCTACTTCAAAGGCTAAAATTAGTGGATGCCTTTCGTATAAGTTGATATTGATGTGCATACCTTATATCGTACAATCGGCTATCATGAAGTTGGGGTAATCTCATGGAAGCTACAAGTAGTCAGGCTAATTTCATATTAATTTGGTGGTAATAATACATCGCAACAAGTCTAGACAAATTCCACGCAGCCTTAAAGACGTTCGGTGCGTATCACAGAAATCGACAAGGTATGCATAATATAAAAATGATGTCGATAGGTTTTGGGTCGACACCGTCATTCGATGTCGTGCACATCAATAGCACCCAGAACGCAGGTAAAGTGCTTCTTAATGACCGGTAGAACACACGGTGTCAAAATGTCTTAAGTCAGTGACAAGAACTTCTGCTTCTAATGGTCTAGTCGCCTTTCCACATGATGCCGATGTTGTCTTAATACACAAGAGCACAAACTCCCATAGAAGGCACCTTGAAATTTTACGATTTTTTTTTCTTCAAATTAATCTTCGATCTACATGCGTATAACTGGACTCGTCTACTAATACACCGGTGAATTATTTGTCAACCAGCCAGATAGGTATAGTACCATATTTGGCGTAAGAAGCAACAACAAAACCAGTTCAAGTACTTCTAATACGCCACTATAAGACGGGAGTATGCTAACACCTCAACTTCTGCAGAACACTCTCTTTCATACAAGACAATCGCACCTATGAACCAAGCCGGTCTTAAACTATCGTCATCATCACCATCGACAGCTTACGGTGGCTGGCCGTCTTTAAGCAGAGCCTCAACCTAGCCATGTTATGATTCGCTATTATAGCGTATGGGTTCCGCACATAAAAATGTATACCAAACCCCGAAAAAAAAATTAAAATCATTCGGCACACACAAGAGGAGAGGCTACCGAGTAATGGCAAGATGGTAACCATTTTTAGTCGATAACAACACTGTCGACGGTTAACATATCGAAAAAAACGATAATCGCGATTTTTGAAACTTTTCGTCCTGTTTTCTTTTAATTGAACGTCGTCGGCAGTTCTGCGCTTGCGTTTAAATTGGCGGTAGAATTACGTGACGACGATTTTCCTGGAGGCGGTATTCTTTTCAAAATTACTCTTTATTCGAAATCACGTGCTCGATTAACACGGTAGATGCCTAATATTCGGGTTTTTTTCAAAAAATTTCGATAACTAGTTCAAACTAAAAGAAAGATAAATCTAAATTAATAAATAAATTAAAAATATTCAAGCGATAAATCTACCGGAAAATTTATTCGCAAATGTGTTTGTTAAGGTGATTTTGAAATGTGTTAAAATTTTGTGTGAAATTTAATTCAATTCATTGTGCTAATGTCGGCATTTTAAAAATAAAGTAATATTCTCTTCGACCGCACTTCAATTTTTAGAATAATATTTTAATTATAAAGTACTCCACTTGAATAACGTTTTTCAAAGATCTGTTCTTAAATTTCAAAATATATTTTTGAAAAAAAAAATTTTATATAAATACCATCCGCTTTGAAATCAAAAAGCTATTTTAATATTTAATAACATGTTAACAATATTTTGTGGAAAATTTGAATATTGGTTTTAATATTTGGTTAATTCTGGAAATTTAGTGAATAAATTTAATCCTGGCGCCGGAATAATAATCATGTGAACTGGAAGCGTTATATTTTCAAAAAGTTTTAGTTTACAAACCAATATTTGTTATATTTTGATAAATTCCTGATGTTATTTTGTGGTGTTTTCTTGAAGTTATGATGGGTCGAAGTTGTAAAAATGGATCTTTTATTGAATTTCAAATGGCATTTCTTCGGTTTGAAATTAAAAAATTGTACATTACTCGCTCGAAACAATATCAATTTATACGAAGGATTAAAGAACTACCTATCGTTCGAAAATATAAAACATATTTTAAAATATTTTTGCATAAAGTGGCAAAATTTATCTCCAATTTTTGCTATTTGATATTTAACATGGCAAAATTGTTCAGTTGTAGGAATACGTTGGATTTAAATTAAGGAATGGTTAAAAAGATTTTAAACTAGGTAAACCACCTCGGCCTAGTCTCGCTCGCGCTTATGATGTCTAAACCCCATCAAAAATCGATAATATCTGCGTTACCGTGCACCAGGGAAAAAAATATATAAAATATAAAAAGTTGGAAAACCATTTTTCTACAATTTTTATTATATAAAAATTTTTCCATTGGACACAAATTAATGGTAATGTTTGTAAAATCGGTATTTTTCAATATTGCCTTTTCTTGACACAAACCAAAGAATTGACTACGTTATCGCATACTTTACACAAATACTGAAATTAGTAAAATTTTGTTCAACCATTATTTCCTGATATTCGAACAGATCTACAAACGGGCAGAAAAACTGTTTTCAATTTAGTGAACGAAAGGAAATCTCAAAAAAAATTGCGACCCTGTAATTTTGTATTTTTACGTTTTATACAAAGGGTTATGCAATAGGTACATAACAATTTTGCGTTTTAATACAAATGCACCTTTAAACTTTTTTGCTAGTCTAACAATGTCAAAACGTCAGTCAAGGTTTACATTTGTATCATGCTGAAGTTTACGAACGAGCGTTTGGAAAATAATTTCAATTATTCTGTATTTTATTTAAATACAAAATTGTTATGTCGCTATTGAATAACCCTTTATAAGCTACCCTGTACTGTCGATATAAATAATATTTTCTATCTTAAACAGCTAATTTTTGCGTTTTTACACTTCCCAAGTTTTAAGTTCATTTATGGGGAATATTAACAGCAAAATTTACTGGTTACATTGAAGTATTTACAAACGCAATTGAAGTATGAAATATTTCATCATATTTTTCTCGAGTAATTTAATTGTTCCACTGCCCGCCTAATTTTAAATGAAACAATTAAGACCATAGTAAGTTTCTGAAAATCATAAAAATATTTTATTATTGAAAAGTCATTGAGTAGCTTGATACACTGCTAATATACATGCCATAGTTTACGAACTAAGGTCGGGTGAAGCACAGAACTCATCTGCATAAAGGAAAATTCAATTGAATGGATACTTAAAAGATTGAATTGCACTCCCAAAATAGATTATAAGCCACGCGCAGTAAGCGGCTTACGCAATTGGCGCTTGTCTTTAAAATCGCTGTCCATATTTATTAACTGACAGCATCTGAGAAAACAACACGTAATTTAGTTACTCACGTCAACACAGGCGTGCTGAATAGCGTTGCTAGCGGCAAAATCCAGCAATACGAGCAAAAATTATTTAAATCACACCGTTTATCTCGTATATGCACTGTATGAATACCAGCTGTATATTTCAGGCATTACTGTTCGAAAAATTTAGTTAAACCATTCAGGACTGGCTCAGCCTTCGGGTATTTTAGGCAATAGTGGTATTAATCTTAACCGTATGAATTTCTTCAGTACTTCAAGTCGCATCAATCTTAAACGAATGATATGAAACCCTGTTGAACTTTTCAGAACACAACTCTTTCTGACTCAGTTGGTATACGTTAAATCCATATTTTTCATGGCGTATGATACTTTTATAGACCTCTTATTGTTTTTGAATAATCGTTTCTTAAAGTGTACAAAAAGTTTTCAAGTCATTGAAGTTCTACTTGAAAAGCCTATTTTCTTAAATCTTTTCACTAATAACTTTTTATTTATTTTTCTTCAAATGTTAGTAGTGGCTCTTTCACCCAGAAAATCAAACCACCAACTAATAATTTTAGCTTTCATATCTAATTTTGAAGTAATTCTTTAATAACTTCGATTGCTTGTTCAATTTTAATCGGCAAAAAAATTAAAATTAAAGAAATTACTTAATTTTCATTAGTGAAACAGATTATATTTGTACATTAAAAGTATTGTTCAATATTACTCAAATTTTTGTTGTTTTCCTTCCAAAAATAATGATTAGTACCTGCTCTTTTAAAGTGATAGAACTCAAAAACTTTGTATTTGGGTTTAATACGCAAAGCAATTCCAAATTAGCTTGTCCTTCTTTCATAAAAGTGTCACATCTATAGCTGAATAGCTGAATGAGTAAAATAATTTCGTTACGGAACGTTTTCTCTGAACTACCTTTTTTGAGTTGTGTCACTTGAGAAGCGAAGGTGCGATATTGTTGTACATTTTTAAATTGAAAAACTAGTTTTACGGGTAAAAATATTGTTGTATTTGATTTAAGTCTTTCGTTTCGACTGAGTCGTTTAAATTATAGTAAGGGCGATGCGCGTTACTCTTGCGCCCAACGAAATCCGAAATTGGTAATCGAAGCAACGTGAGCGGCATCATTATAAATCTTAACACTCACTAAGAAACATTCTAGTCAACTGCCACGCGTCGCATCGCTTCATGCGCGAGCGTCGCGTTCACTACACTTTCATCTTACTCAAACTTGTTAAAGGACTCAGTCGAGTCTTTAACCTTACACTAATACCCTGTACAGACTATGCGTTTTAAACGCGTTTAAGTAGGCAAAATAATAGAGTTATACCCTGCACAGACTATGCGTTTTAAACGCATTTAAGTAGGTAAATTTAACATGTTAAAAAAGTAGTGTTCAGACTTGGCAACTCGTTTTATTTTGATACATGATAGCTTGATGTGATTTGTTTTCACAAGTAGATATTCAGCTGTGTTTCAATAGCAAATTTATGCTTTATAAATTGTTTGAAACAAATTAGTTTGTATAGCAGTAATGAAAAGGGAATTTATTAGCTAATGCAGTCGTTGCACAAGCACAAAATTGAGTTTCTGCAGCATTAAATAGTTTCTTCCAAAGTTTACTTCGATTTCCGCGAGGGTCGCAGTACATATTTTCGGTTAAACGCGTTGTAGCTACGTGTTTTCGTAAACGCGTCCGGGAAGTGTTTTCAGCGCATTTTACTCGATTTAAACGCGTTAATCTCGTAGTCTGAACATAGTATTAAATAAAATAAAAACAGTTCGTTTAATCCTAACAAGTGCAGGTGGTGGAACATAACGTTCAGGACTGTACAGGCCGCCTTCATTGGATTTCGAACTGCATTTCAACAGAACCTAATCACTCAAGGAGATTGAGTCAATCTCTCAAATATTTGGTAAATCTAATTTTGATGGAGTTTGGCGAAATTTCAAGATTTTATGACATTCAGCTCGGGATCTAGTGATGTAAATCAGCTATTACTCCATTTCTTAGATATGAGCTGAACATACGGCACTTTGCACATACTCGTACATATGAATTTACTTTCATAACATTCTAATTAAACAATGGATTTTTTAATCTTCTGTTTATCACTTCCCTATTGGGTGGTTTTGACCATCTTTAACACCCTATCTACGCCTCTGCCTAGTGCACAGCTCTATATCGTACTCTCTCTCTCTCTCTGCTTGAACGTACCTCTTGTTGTATCATGATAGAGTATCTCAAGTCCATTGTTTTCCAATGCCACTAAGTCTAACATTTTGTTGTCCTTTTGAGGAACTTCAAAAATTAAGATAGAAAATTCTAAACCCACCTATTTCGACAAATAACACATTCCATCCAACTATCGATGCACCAGAGCTTAATTCACCACAGCCAACCATATTTAGCTAATGTTTCCCAGCAGGCTAGATTGTTGTTTATGTAACACATCTTGTTTATGCAACACATCTCCTATAGGATTTGTACTTAAGTGATTTCATTTTTGATAGCCAGAGCTGGCCATATGAACATAACTTGGCTATCATATTTGATAGCGAAGCTCCTATGGAGACATCTTAGGTAGGTTAGGTGGATGGAGACATCACTGACTATCAAAAATGATAGGTATGGCAGTCAAAGTGCTAGATTGTTTCATTCAAGCTCAAACAACTTCAGTCGACAACACCATTAAAAACGAGTCCATTATAAGTGAGTTCGCCTGTACATATCAGTCGAGACTTATTATTTTGATGAAGACAATAATTCGGAACCGCTGTTTTCGCATTTCACATGCAGTTTTGTTCAGAAAAGTTAAATAATTGCAATTTTACTATCGTATTTTTAGAGAAAAAGAACTAGGCAGGTGTTTACGGTTCTCCTGTGCACTATCAGTTCTCATAAAAACTACTTCATTCGTCATCTGCCAGATGACTCCAAATTGTATTGAACGTTTTAAACTGTCAAAAACTGCCAATTTTGAAACTCTTAGCAGTTTATTGCTACTGTAGAAGTAATAAAAAACTTAAGGATCAAAATACGGCGATGCGCCGGTAGTGAAGTTCTGCGTTAACTTTAAAATTGCTTTAAAGCTCGGTTGACGGTCACGTTGGCCATGATGTCGAGGTTAGTTACACATGTCCATATCCTCAAAGTCGATATTGGCACTAACGCGCTCATTGTAGACATGGTCCAAGAATTTTGCGGTCAAGAGGTCCAATAGAAAGTCAGGCAGGATCAGTGGGTCCATAACTCTTCTGATTGCTCTTATATGTATAAATGTTGATGAATTTTTGACCGATCACTTGCATCAAAAACTATAAGGAATAAAATTATAGTAGCAAGAAATCAAATCCTTCTGCTTTTTTAGTCAAAAAAAAATTTTGCTTCGGCAAGAACATCCTGTAAACTGTTACTGCGCTAATCGAACTGATTCTATTACACCAACTATTCAAACAGGAATTTAGTATTTCATCTAGCGTCTTTAATGATTGTCTCCAGTACAATAGTATTTATGTAAACTCCATTATTCTATTCTATCAAATGTCGCCAAATTATTCATAAAATCGGGGAATGACAAAAAATATTTTCCAATCATTTCTGAATATTTTACTTGTATCTAAATGTATGTCATTTATTTTTCTACACATTCAGAATAGTAAATTAACTTGTGATTCTTTTCATAGGTAATATAGAGTTTCACTTTCCCTTAAACAAGAGATTTACATTACAAACTGTCTACAATATCAAGTTCTACGATTATTGAAATGCCAAAGTTAAGAACCTAATATCTTTTTTACTCGAAGTCCAGAATTTACATAATACTAATTCTTAATTTATCTCTAATAAGCTTCTTCTTCGATATAAATAATCATTTAAATAAATGGTATAATAAATATCTATTAAAAAAAATCGAAATTTATTTAAATCGAAATCTACTGAAAAATTGTTTCCTGAACATATCTTTTGAAGTTGATCATACTTGGAAGCACAGTGTTTTTTATCTAATCTATTCAATTCAAGAACTGTAGATATACTAATTAATTTGTCAAGCCATTAAGATTTTTCCTTTTATTTTTATTTCGCGTAATTTATTTTGATTTTCTGTTTAATAATGCGTAAATTATTTTGGTTGAAGCCGCGATTTCTTTGATTATTAAGTTTCCCTAATTTATGGAATCTTGGCTCCGTTTTTGAATAGATTACTGTGAAATTTTAGCTAAAGTTCTTATTCTAAAAATCTAAGTCGGTGTTTCTTAATCCCTTATTAATAATCAACTAGTGAACAAGAAAAATATACTTAAAATAATGGATTCAACAATAAGTAGAAATAACAACAAAAATTTGTGAATTTTCGTTAAATGTCAATAATATCAAAAATTAATAATTTAAATTATAAAAAAATACTATAAAATTGATTAACCATGACTATGGCTTTAGCTTATGTCGATATGTCGTCCGTGATTGAAGTTCAGGTAAATGATTTCAAAACTGGAAGTTATTAATAAATTACTTGTTTAACAACACTTAAATAAATCATTCACTCACACACTTTAATTGCATATTTTTTCTTTATTTTTGCAGGAACGCTTGACAAGCCACGGTAGTATAGGCCTGTCAAGTGGCAGTCCGGCATATACGACACATACTGGTGGCCACGGCGGACGTGGTGGACCGACTGGTGGTCATGGTGGCGGACATGGCGGAACACATGGTTCGGCCGCATCAATGCATCATCAATCGCTTCAGTCTGATTTTCAGCCGCCATATTTTCCGCCTCCATTTCATCATGCCACACAAAGTCCTCCACAACAGCAAGTGAGTAAAAAAAAATTAAATTCTTTCTTAGGGGACAATAAGATTAATTGAAGAAATTAGACAGACAGCGAATCTGTATTTTTTTACAGAGCGCAGACATTTTGTTCAGTACTGTATCGGAATTGCATCAGTACTTACAAACTTATTCTAAAAAAAAATAATGTTTCGTTACCGAAGAGTACGTAATTTCTTAAGAAATCAGTACTGAACGAATTCATGATATTCGCAACATATTCGGGATGACAATGTTATGCTAAAGATATTATTAAAATGTTTGAAGACATGCTTACCATAAACAAGAAATCGGACGATATTCGTACTCGACTTCAAAAAGATCTCACATCTGTTCATATTCTAGATGAAATCTGTAAAGTGAGTTTGTAACATATAGAACGGGAGCTCGGATGCTCGGATGAAAAAATTTTATATATTGTATCGTTCAGTTGTGTCTAAATATGTTGGTATCCTTCCGTCTGTCCATCTGTACGCACGTACGCAGACTCAACAACGTGTTGACCTAGGAAACTAAAATCAAGTCCCCATTCGCTGAATAGAATTTTTAAGACCGAGTTCGTGAACGGACAAAATCGTCCCACTCCTTCAAATAGATCCGTCACAAAAATTTTTTAAACACGTTTTCGCGAATATTGTACGATTACTTTAAAACACTTCAAGCTAGGAATCCGAAAATTTTTTCACATTATTTTTCCAACAGCTTCAGATAATAAAATGAATGCAAAGGAAATCGTGCGAATTCTTCGGTAGGTAAAAGAAGTACGGCAGAGAAAATTGCTGCCATACAAAAGTCCTGCAAAAGTTTGTTCTCATTTCTGAGAACGCAATATACTCCAGATATCATTAAGGGCTCATATACCCCTGAAATTTTCAAAAAATGGATTTTTTTTTTTGCAGATTTTTATTTTTTATACTTTTAAGAATTAAAAAAAAATTAGAATTTAGAAAATTCCACTCCATTACAAAGTTATAGCAATAAATGTCACCTGACATCGGTTTGAAGCGGCTTCCTGGCTAATTGCCGCGCCACTCTCTACAGCAGCGTTTAGCATTTATTTTTTTTGCAAAAGTTGGGTTTCATAGAAAACAAGGTCATTTATAGGACCATCTGTGAAAAACACAAAGTTATAAGAGGAAGAAGGTGTACAGTACGAAGCTGGAATGGGAGACTAGCCGTAAGTTCACGTTGTACCTACCAAAAACTTTAAACCGTCCATGGTTTTTATAAGTAGTCCGTTTAAACCCGTAAAACACAATGTTAATATTAAAAAAAAAAAAAATTTTTTTTTTTTATAGTTAAATAGTTAATAAGATATGTGAACTCAACAATTCAATTTTTTTTTTACCATATAACCTTTATAATAATTTTTCAAATTTACTCGGTTTTCAGCGCGTTCAGGGGTATATCAGCCCTTAAGCCACAAGCTTCAACTTTGATAAGAATTAGTTTTAAGACTGAAATAAGGTTGAGTTTGTTAGTGAGAAAATGAAATTCTTTCATTCCTTTCGTTAGTTCTCATACGAAACTTCTTCAATCACATGGTTCCACTTAGTGTACGCATAATTGTTATATTAACAAAAACAGGTAAAATCGTTGTACTCTTTCAAATACTTGCCATACAAAGGTTCTTAAAAAATGCGCGACAACTCGACAAGGTTGGCCCATAAACCTAAATTTTTATATGATGCAGTTTGGTGGAAAAATAAGTTGCACACAAATATCATTAAAACACGTAGGCAAATACGTTGCATAATAAATTAAGAACCTGATATAAAAATAATCTAAAATTTGGCCTTAAAGTTCCAGTTACACAATTGAAAATCGAAGCAATTGTCCTTCTCCTTTGAGTAACGATTATTTAATAGTCCTTATAAATTCAGGTACATACTTTTTTCGTTACTAAAATGTATTTTTATGTGCGTAAGCTAATCAAAAACTTAGATCGGTTTCGAAATATCCTGTTTTATTCAAATAAAAAAATTAGTTTTCAACTTGACGTATGCGAATTCTTAAAGTCAGTATTGTACCAGTGCTGATAAGGATTGAAACAATGCACACATAAGTGAAAAATATTTTAATAAGATACTCTGTGCTAGATTAGGGTCAATAGTTTTGCCGTCGGATATATATGAATCCGAGTTCTATCTATAAAATTAAGGATTGAAGAAATAATTGTCATCTAATTAGACCAACTAAGTTATTCACAGAATGTGATCAGAATTCAGTATCAAAACTGAAATTTATTACCCTGTTTTCGAAATTAATTACCCAGTACCCAATTTCAGTACAAGCGTTGTACTGATATACGATGTTAAATCAGTTCCTGATAAGAGATTACTGCCAGTACTCAAAATGTTTCGCTGGTGTGCTGCGTGTTTCGCTATTGGATTGAGAAAAGAGTTACTCTAGAATTACCCTGGAGTATCGGTGTGTTATATGGGTAGTCGCGATTTGAGAAAAAAAATTTAGATTCCTTTCCTACGGTTGCAAAATAAAGGTCAATATTACAATCAACGTTAAATGCTAAAAGATACTCATTGTAGGAGCAGCACTATATATTTACATTCAGGTTTTTTACTTTCTCTGATTGGTAACTTTTACCAAAATGATTTTTATATCCCAAAGAACAATACTTGTTCTGATTTTTAACTTTTACTAAAATGAATTTTATGTCCCAAAAATACAATAGACTAAGTTCTAAGTTGTTTATAATTATTTCTACACGTAAAGCCCGTCTACTTGCTATATCCTGCAGATAGACGGGCTTATTGCTACAGAGCTATCGCCCAACAGTGGTGATCCCGACGTGAAATATATTGAGACCTATAAAAATTTCATATTCGAAATTATTCAAGGCCTGATAATTATATTTAATTATATAGATTTTGAAAATATGTATTAACGTATAATATTATTTTTATTTAAATGTAATTTCATCACTATCATTACCAATTAGCAATTCATTATCGAAATTATTTTAGCACCAATTCAAACGCAACTTAAATATTAATTGCTCATTTGCTATAATTCCTAGTAATTTATTCAATGAAATCATTACGTGCATAAAATAAAAATATAAAATTCAATATTATCATATTTTCGACGATTTTAAATTCTGAATCTTCACTATGTTGCATAGATATTAACAAATAAATGATAGAAGCTGGATTTCTTTTTATGTATTTGCGAATTTATTAAATTTTTTGTTGGAATTTATAGCTTTTCACGGTTATGGGTTGGGGAATGACTCAAAAAATGGTTCACAACTTTTTTCATTTTTAATTTCTTTCAAATTTATTGTCTCATTTTAGCAATAATCGAATCTTGAATTTGTTGAACTTGTGAGAAAAGCAAGGTCCAGGAACTGGTTATTTATAGGTGGATTTAAAAACGATTTAAAGTTAGTAAAATGTGTCGGCGAAAATAGCGGTGTGTAACGTGGATATAACGTTTCGGACTCGACAAGATTTGATAAAGGATTCAGTTAATTGCTAAATCGAACAGTATTTTCACCTGGAAAACGTACACGGGCTAAAAATGTATAGACAATATTTTATTGAAACGATATCGACCCCTATTAAAACAATCTGCAGAGTTTTCATTTCCGTCAACCAAGGTCACCCGTAAAAGGTACCAAAAACACTTGTTCACATCTCTTTTTCACCAATCTGAAAAACTGATTAATGTTATAAAATTAGAAAAATAATTTTTCAACCAAATTTTACAATTCAAGTTGACTTTTAAATTATTGCTCACTTCTTTTGGTTTCCATATGTCGCTGGTTCAAAACTGGCTCGACGAACCAAAAAATGTTTGATTCTTTTGCAAATGAGGATTTTACTTAGTTGTCTTCGAGAGACAATTTAAGACTTAAAATTCGAGGGAAGAACCTCTTCAAATTTTCTTTTATTTACTGCCAATTACTTTTTGAAAACGTTTTAAAAACACATTGCAGATTTTAATTATCAAATTTTCACGCATTTTAAATAATTTAAAATCTGGCAAATCGCTGTTCGCCAATATAGGTGGAATTACTATGAGAGTAACGGGCGCGATGACCCAATCGCGTCGCGCCTGCCATATCGCGACACCAATTATAGAAAGAGCGGTGAATCGCTTTGCTGCCGAATAATAGTCTCAAATAGTAAAAAATATTTTTCGTTGCCTGCAAACGTATTGCCAGTTTTTATATTGTATGGTATATAAATTTATTTTTTGATGTCCAGAATTAGGAATATTTTCCCAATAACATCCTAAGACACATTGAAAGATTTAAATAAAAATACGACTGATTAACTCTTTTAAGCAATAGTAGGTGATAACTGGGATATCAAAAGTTGCTCCTCGAAAGAAAAGAAAACATCTGCCGTTTTCATTTTTAAATCTGGAACATTGCGTAAATTACCGCAAGTAAAATTTTCTTTTTTCAAGGACTTTCAGGGTTGCAGGAATCGATTCTAACTACTTTTGTGTGGGAGGTACTCGAAGAAGTAAAAGGATTTCGTACAATAAATCGGTCTTTCCTTTAGCTCAAAATTAATTCCTATAAAATTTAGACCTCCTAGTTCGACAATTTCTGGAATTACAGTGGGTTTCGAAATATTAATGCACGAATGTTCCAAGAAACTTTGTATGGCAGCTATACGAAGTACCCACACGATTTTCTTTACACATATTGTTCTAAATATAACCATTAAAATGTCAAAGTGTGAAAAATATCAATTTTGTACCTTGAAGCGTTATGAAGTTATTGACCAATTTCCCTAACACGTATTTTAAGGACTTTTTGTATATTAGATACCCGAAGTAGTAAAGGGATTTCGCTACCTAATCAACTCGAACTTCATTTTCTCTCAAAACTAACTTGTACAAAATTTAGCCTTCGTGGCTAAATGACTTCATGAGTTGTAGTGGATATTTTTAAAGAATTTTTATAACGCTGCTACAGTGATCATTTTTTTTGTACCCCTTCCGTACGGCAATAGATATTTGATTTTTTTTATTTACATTACGTGTTTAGTCCATTTACTTATTCTTACCCCACCCCTTACCATACTGCCACTATAAAACAATTATTTGTAAAACATGGAACTACCACAGTTCTATCTAAATATGAAGTTTCAGGTATCCATCACCTATTAGTCTATTAAGTCTATTTCCTGTAAAAATTTTAAGCATCTATTTTAAACTAGTTCCTGAGATAAAATTCGGAATTTTTTAGAAAAATCCCCACCCAGCATCTATGCTCCACCGCCCCTTAAATAAATTTATTTTCAGCGAACCCCATTTGTATATACAAATAGAATATAATTTTTCTAGCCCAAGTAGTTTGTGAGATATCGTAATCTAACATTTTTCACCACCCAGATCTAGAAACCAAAATCTTTTTCTAAAACGCTCATCTACCTCCCCTCACATCACCCCCATCAAAAGGGTTCACTCAGTCTACCCACAAAAAAAATCAACTTAATAGCTCAAACAGTTTGGGAGCTACGACTGTTCAAATGATTTTGTGTACGGCAGACGGTGTACAGACGGACTAAATTTTTTTTTGGTGTATGGTATATTAGTCATGAAACGTAAGAATTTTTTTTTTATAAAAATCGATAACATTATTATTAAAATAATAAACTAATATGTAAATAAAAATACATAGTAATTTCTTATTTTAAAATATGGCTGTGTCACGGCACCGCTACATACCCTTTCCCCACTCGTCAGAGTAGTGTGGGAGACTCTTATTTTATATTTCATAAATTTTTTTTAATGAAATTGTTCATTGATTCATTGAAAAATACATTGAGCTCTGTATTTTTTCAATCTTTAATGCAATATAGCTTGAGTTACGAAATTTTTCACTATTCAAAGAAATTGTTCGTTAAGTTACTGAAGTTTGCATTGTTTTAAAATCAACTGTTAATTAAATCAATGGACTAATTATGATGAATTCATTTCATCAAACTATGAATCTTTTCATTAAATGTACAGAGGTCATTTTTGCATAAAAACGATATTTTATGAACGTCTGTTCATTGAATCAAAGAAAAGTTCAACAAAAACAAATTATTTTCGATTAATTTGTACTTTGAATCAATGAATTTCAGTTGATGAACGGAATTCCTATTTTTATGAAGAAATACCTTTTTCAGCGCAGTTGAAATAAATTGGAATTTTATAAAGTATTTTGTTATTGAACTATTTAGACTAAAATTAAATACTACGTAATTTTAAAAAGTATTTTTTATTAAATTATTAAGACAAAAATTAAATACTACGTATTACTATATAATACTAAAATTAACACTGATTAGTTGTCAATTGTCTTACAGAATCACGGACCATTGGAATATTTAGGAACAGATCCATATGGGCAGCCTCTATCCTCATTACATCATGCCCCATTACATCATTACAATCAACTGGCAGGACTACGACCAACGCAAGATCAACTTGGCATACATCGATCTCATCGTGAGGCTGAATTACAGGGGCACGTGGTAAGTAATTCTTCCATTCTTTTTTTATTGTATAATTTAAAATTTAAGTAGCTAAAGCCCAGGTAGACCATAACTAAGCTTCCTGAACCAATCATAATCCATTTATTGCTGTGCTCGGCAACAGAAGTAAAATCTTAATTTCTTTAAGGCTAGATCGTATAATTGAAATTGATTTCAATTTAGGCGTTATGCAATTTGTGGACCTATACGTTATTATGTATGCCTGTCTCTCGTATTGGGTGTTCCTTCTCATCCGTAGTCTAATGCCTATATTCAAGTCGTTTTATTATTCCAGCAACCATAGAATTATAAGATCTATATGAAAACGGGTTCTAGTAAGCCTTTTCAAATTAAATTTACGCTATCTTATGATAAAATCTGTGTAGGCTACTCTTGTAAGAGACTAGTACTCTAGACACTTAGCAGATTCAATTTAAATTTCTCTTCATTACGCAGATCGGTACGTGTATTTACTAGGTCAAAATAAAAAAAAAATTATTTAATGTGAAATATCAGAACTTGTATTTTATGAAAAAAACCTGCACCCCTTCCGAACAACAAGTAGTAAATATCAATTTCCTATTTTGCTTAAAGGCCATCATCAATTTAAATCTTATTGAATTTGACTTAACAAAAAATTTCCTTAAGATCCCATAATGCATCAATAAAATTACCCCGATATGTTTTTTCTTCACATGCTTTCTGTCGCCAAAGGCAATTTAAATTTGCTTAAGTTCAGAACGATTCAAACTAGACATTCGGACGCTTACATTTATCGCTGTAGAAAAGATATTCCACTTCTTGTATTTACATATATGGAAATTGATAAAATATGAGATCTTTCTCTCATCCGTTACCATAGTAATAAAATCCGAAATTAAAGTCAATTAGAAAAAATATAAAAAGATTTCCGATTGATAATTGTTAGATATCCTGCAGCATTCACGCAAGAATATCAGTTTCGTTTCAAGAAAGTAAAAAAAAATTCTTCGCGTTTTATCTAATGGTAAAATATGCTAGTTTTATATCACAGATGTTTTCATTAATTTATTTAA
Source organism: Beris morrisii (assembly GCA_951812415.1). Classification (NCBI taxonomy): domain Eukaryota; kingdom Metazoa; phylum Arthropoda; class Insecta; order Diptera; family Stratiomyidae; genus Beris; species Beris morrisii. The sequence continues at coordinate 108,109,878 of OX638310.1, read as the reverse complement.
AAAAAAAATATTTCTAATTTTTCGGTTGAATTTTTATCCGTCTGTACGCCGTACGAAAACGCGTTCAAAGAGTCGCAACTCATAAACCCGTTTAGACATTAAGTTCAAATTTTGTGGGTAGATAGGGTAACTTTTAAGAGCGTGAGGGTATGAGGAGCATTAAAGGAAGCGTCTTAAATGCAAAAATTTTGATTTCTATACCTCAGGAAACACTTATGCTAGGAGGCTGAATCATAAGTCTCAGTAAAGTATTGTCGTAGTCGTGAGGACGTCCGTTCTACAACCATAAAGTCGGAATACTCCGAGCCGTAGTAAATGCGGAGTATCGAAGTAACAGCGAGTAGTTAATATGTAGTCATTAGTAGCTACATTTTTAAGTCTTAACAACTTCTTTTACAACTCTTTACCGACCTTAGTTGATATGTTACTTATACTGACTAATATACGACGTATATGAGTCCTGTGACTTTATCGACTTTATATCGAGTAAAAGTCACTACTTGGTAAAGTCATAGTCGGTATTTAAGGTTGCAAAAACGTTGCAAAAACTTATTAAAAGACCTCGTATTAGCATTACGGAAGCATTCCGAGAATAGTAAAGGAAACGTACGTTGAAATATAACCAATAAAGTAATAAGCCGATATGAATTAAGGATTTAGGTACAATCACAAGGTCGAAAAAAGAAGGTTTTAGAGATTTTTTTTCAATTCTGAATGGATATAATTATTTTAATGTTTTTGCACATAAAAAAAGTAATGTTTGATGAACATTTCAGAATTTGATCATTAAAAATATTCATAATTATGTTAGATAAGAAACTCTCTTTTTGCTGTCACATAGAAAACATATATTTCAAAGTCAGCAAGGCTACATATGCTATGTATCCTCTAATCAATAGAAAATCACAACTTTCCGAGGAGAACAAGATTCTATTATTTAAAATGATAATCCAACCCATTATCGGACTCCTGTTTGGGGTCATTGTGCAAACTCACATATTAAAAAGCTTCAGGTTTCCCAAAATAACTGACTTAAATGAAGAAGCCATTTTCTTCTCTACTAGAAGTCTTCATGTAGAACCTAAAGTTCTGTTCTTGAATTAGTTGCAACCAAATATTCATCTTTCGGAACTAGGCTGGAACTAGCCAACAATCCGCTATTATTATCACTACTATAATATCTAACTAGGTTTAATTTAGCTGTTAAGATATTGAATTATCTGTTCTTTAAACGATAAATTAAAGGATGGTGGACATAAGCGAAAAACACTAATAAATATTGATTGAATCTTGAATCTAATCCCCTGGTAGCAGTGGTTCGTTAACGCTTGGAAAAAAAAATTTATTTGCGGTGCGTAACGTACGTTATCACAGGATTATCAGAAATAAATAAATCTAAAGGATTTAGTTAATATATTAATTTCTTTCGGGGATGAACGAATTTATTTTGAAAAGTATGCAATTTAAATTTTTGGCTTGGTTTTGAACTAAAGAGGACGATTTTCACTTAAAAAATCAGCCTATTATTGTTTATAAAAAATTATAAAAATAAAAAAATTAAAAGAACAGCGTTCACCCGCGAGCATTATTCATATCAAAGATGCGTGAAAAATTTCATGAAGATCGATGCAGTAGTTTTTGAATTATGTTTCGCGCGGACTTCAAAAATCTAGTTTTGAGATAAACGCGATTAAAGTTTTCCGTGTAAATAAAAGTATTCTCAAAGATTATTCCTGAGATGTCATACTATCAAATACAACATTTTCAAAAAATTATTTTTTTTCGTCCGGATGTACCTAACCCCTTAAAGGGGAAACAGTTTGCTTACACTTCGATTGGTAGAAGGGGTTGGTCTTTTAACCCCTGTCATTGCTGCCACAGTTGGGCCTATTGTGACGTCACTTGTTTATACTTAATCTTCTTAGACAAAATTGAGCGAAACGTTGAATTCCGAAAAAGGCCGGGACAGAGATGAATGACGTTCTTATACAAGACTCTCCAGTTCTAAAAATATGTGTCAGTTTTTTGCTCTCAACGTAAAATTTTTAAAAATTGTGACTTATGCAAAAATATGAATGTCACAGTTTTTCTTAAATTGAGACTCTCCGCTAAAATTGTGACTTGTGACTGTACACTGACTGGTAATTTCAAATAATTTTTTGCACTTCATTCAAAGTGTTCACATAGCTACATACGTTTTGTAATGAAAATTGTTAAGATACAGTACTACTGTTTAGAATTAAATTGAATTTCCTTCTTCATAATGTAAAGCTGACATTACGCCTCTATCGAGCAGGTATAGTTTCACTTTTGGAATGATTGTATATAAATTTCACAAGACCCTGCGTTTGTTAAATTCTTGAAGTGCTTCATCTGGCCACCCCCTACGGGCGCCCTTACAGCTAGATGACCAGTGGAAAATGTAATATCAAATCAATGCATTGCAACATTCTAAGGAATGGAAGCATTGCGTTTCCATTGACAGTTTATCATTTTTTTGCATTGATGTGTTTTCAAGGTATATAGAAAGCAAATGGGGTATAACCAGTAAGGCTTACGGAAGTATTCCAAAAATAGAACCTAAAATGAATGTACGGAGAACTGTAACCAGTAAAGTAACAATGAAGTTTGCAAAGTTACGTACGAATTATAATAACGATTTGTTTCCATGGAAACTAGCAAAGGAAAAATGTTCATGTTTCTATCATGTCAAATTTGACTTAATTATTTAAAAATGTATGTCCTTTTTGCTCTAAATTTGATTGTACACAAAGATATACAACGCAACAACTAAATAAAAGATTTTTTGGCACCTTCGAAATTTAAAAAAGCACGAAAATGTTAATGTTTTTACTTTGATGGAGTGGTGTTTCATAATATCATTTCCCTGGCCAAACATTTTAAAATTGCTCGCTGAAAAATGTTACTGTAGTTACTTATAAAGGGTGTTACAATAACTTGTTTCGAAGTTTATTATGAACAACGCTTAAACGTCAAATAATTTTTGACATCTGTTTTGACATTTTGTTCAATCTTTGGCAAAGTTGGTAAGGTGCATCATGAAAAGATTATCAATCGTAGAACGTGTAAAAATTGTTGAGGCCTATTACGTAAATGGGCGCTGTGCTCTTCGTGATTTTTTCAGTCAGCATAATTATCTTGTCCTACCGAGAGAGTAACTGAGAAAATTGAAAAAAAAATTTCAAGAAACTGGGTCAGTGGCGGATGTGAAAACATCATTGCGTGCACGTGCCGGTCGTTCATCGGAAAACATTGCTGCAGTTCGTGAGAGCATGGCAGAAAGCCCAAACATCTCCATTCGTCGTCGCGCACTGGTATTGCACCTGTCCCTGCACGCCTACAAAATCCTACTGACGAAAGAACTGAAGCCTACTGACCATTTGAAGCTCCTTACGTCCGCCCATTGGATGAATGAGCAAAACCAAGCTGACAATGGATTCGATTCGAAATCAATTGGCCGCCGAGATCGTGCGATTTGACTCCGTTGGACTTCTTTCTTTGGGATTATGTCAAAAGCAAGGTTTACGCCAAAAAACCCACCACCATTCAACAACAGAAGGGCGAGATAACAAACCATATTAGTCTAATTGAGGAGCAATTATGCCGTCATGTTATCAAAAATTTGAACAAACGGGTCGAGATGTGCCGAACTGATTATCTTTTTGAACAGCTCCGGATGGATAAGATAATCCATTCCAGCCACAGGTCTCTGTAAAACTCTGCATCTATTTAATCAACCCTTAACAACCAGGTCAAACGAGTTGTGGTATCAAAACGGCGCTAATGTGCTAATAGGGCTCTGTTTCGACTGACGGGCCACCACGTAAACAAACCAACCAACCGAGGTGTGCCCCAGGAGCCGTGGCGAGTATTTGAGTGATATTCTTTTCAATACATACTTAATGTCCATGGCAAGCAAATAACATTTTTAAATAAAAATTTCATTAACTCCATTATCCACTTGTTTTTAATTTTGACTTAACTTCGGAACGAGTTATTGTAACACCCTTTACTATGTACCTACCAGAAAGTTCCAAGTTTTCAGTTCAAAAATGTCTTATCTAATGGCTTTTTATCCTCACATATCCTAGAACCATTCCAACTTGACAGAATACATCAAGAAACCTTGTTATTTTACCGCTTAAATTCCCATTTAACAGAAAAAAAACCAAATGTTTAATTGAAAATCGATCAAAATTGATATGAAGAATATTTCTGTAGAAAAAAAGATCGAACCAAAATATTAATAAAGGTTTCCGGTCGTGAGTTACGTGTAAACGCCGTAAAAAACATAAAAGATTTTCAACAAACGATAAACCAATATTCCAAATTAAATTCAAATAATAAAACCTGAGTGGGAAGTCGTTAAAAAGAAATAGAGAACTAAAAAAGCAAACTTAAAATGCTTATTAACACCCTTTAGACGTGTCAGATAATCGCACCGGAGGAGAAATTGGGGTTATCGCGATTTTAAGATCTTTTAAGTATACTTCGACATCAAACATTAGTAAGGCTATTCTCGGACTCGGACTACGACTTTTGTTGGGCTATTTGGCGTTATTTAATCGTATAAATACCTACCAACTTTATATATAATTTTTGGCAAAGTTGTTAAGCTATAGATGGTTTGACGGGACTTAGACAATATTATCTTCAATCCTAAGTTGGTTCATTTTTTTTTTGTTAAGTGAAAAACGTTATAACCAATTGAAATGTCGTTGAACGCTACTAGCAAAGCTTTGCTCTAGACATTGACCGTAACTAACTGCTAGATGAAAAGTTGACGCAATGTTTGTTCAATGTTTTCTGGGTATAGAGCAGTCGAGTTCGACATATGGGTATATAAAGTTAAGTATCCGAAAATATCTGTAGAGCGCTTGGGATAGATATTTCTCTTCACTTACGTATATTTTCATATATATATCTGTCATAATTACGAGCTCTTATTGTCGATGATTCGAATTGTTTGCAGAGCCCTCGATCAGTGAAGAAAAACTGATGGCTTTTCTGTACAGCCGAAAGAACTGCTCAACACGCATAAATCGCTCGATCGCAGAATAAACTTTTCAAACTAACTGCCTGTACAACTCTTCCTACTGATCCAACCACTGAAAACTAAAACTATATCAATAATTCAACTAACTATTCTTCATATTAACATATACATCATACCTAGCAAGTATACATACGAGTACCATAAAAATAAAAATTAAAAAAAAAATACATGAATCATATTCAAAAAATAGCGTAATCGGAGTTGTTCGATCAATTGAACTAATTCAAAAATCGTGTTCCGAAGTTTTAAATAGAATTTTTTTTTTTAATAAAATTTATAATTTCATAGCTGATAATTCGTCAAATGAAAGGCTAAGGTAGTTGGCGCAGCCGGTACGCGATTTAAGACATCAAACCAAGTCTTATTTTGGGTAGAACGTAATACGTAAGGTAATCCTATTTGAAAGTTTGCGTGCTTGTTGAGCGACTTGTTGTGTTGTTACTTGGCGGTATTTACAGATAGAACAGTCAGGCAGAAAGTTTGGCTACATTCATCGAAACGAAACTGTAGTAGGTACCTGTCCGGGTCCATTGTAAGGCAATAGATGAAATATTTGAGCACACCTTTTGCTTAGATCCGATACTCTCGGTAATAGCTTTAGTGCAGTATTCTTGACGGTTTTTCAGCTTAACTTGGTAGTTCCGACTTTACGAGTCTCTTCTTTCCGAAACAAGTGGTTTACATTCTTGACTTTATACTACCTATAGAATAAAATCGTCTGCTTAATTAATTCCACGGATTTTTACCGGACCTAACACGTGCCTTTCGGTCAAGTACTCGCTTCTATCGGGCAAATCGGCACGATGATTTTCTCTTTATTTATTAAGGTAGTGATTTTTTTGATTGTTACTTTATATTTTTGAAGGTACAGAAAAAAAAGCACATTTCATCCAGTTCGAAATGTCGATACAGTGTAGCATGGATAATTTTTCAAAGATTGGATTGAAGTTCAAGTCGATGAAAAAAAATTTCGGTGTTTATCTGTTGAAACTATCAATTAAAGGAGAATTCAAGACACATTTCGATCGTAATTGACAAATTTTATCACATCAATCACGAATAGAATATTTTTTTTTGACTCGTCTTTCACGTATTTATGCAGTGTCTTTTGTTTTGTGTTATAATCTGATTAACTGACAAGGTTTCAATTGATTTAAATATTTTATTGAACGTAGAAGTATACCTGATGGGTTTAGTAGAATAAAATCAATCACGCTTGAATTATGTCTATATTGAACCTACCTACTGATATATTGTTTTATACTAACCGAGTCACGCGGCTTCGCTTCCGCAGATGCGTCTTCACTTCAGTTTTTAACTATGTCATTAACTCCAGAGTGATTGAACTGCTAAACCCATTTTACCACCATTAAAATATAATTTCGAAAAATTCTGTAATTACCATTTAAACAATGACATAAGGTAGCCTATAGAAGCGAAACCAATAGAGGCAAAAATATTTTGAGAAATCCATGAAAAAAATCCAAACGTTTTTCACCGCTTTTGTGGTCGAATATCCAAAAGTCTCAAAATAATTTTTCGGGCGTTTGTTCAAGGACCCCTTAGGATGTAAAACCAATTTAAAATCTCATTCCCACCAAAGAAAAAACTATAAACTATAATTGTTGTCTCGTTCGGCCTCAAAAATATTGAAGTATTTGTTAAATAGCATTTAACTTCTTTCACCATCATTGGGAATGAATACTGCAAAAATTATTTTTAAGCGTTTGTTGTCAGTTGCAAAATAACTTACACCACATCTCAGCATTTAACACGTTAAACACCCTAAAAATAATAAAGTTGCTCCCATACTGTTGACAGATTTTTTTTTTATTTATTTACGTTTGTTTTTTAATAGAAAATTCAATAGAAGTCAAAGCTAATTCGATCTCATTAAATCTAAAAGATTTTTGGAATTCGTGAAAACTTCAACAATACCTTACACATCCAGGGGGTTTAATATCGGAAGCTGCTTAAATCGATTTTTCGCCCAGATTACATTTAAATCATTTAGAAGAGGAAGTTAATTCGATATCTTATTAGACCTAAGAAATATAACGGAATTCGTGAATATGTACACAACTGCTTTACACCCCGTTAGGCGTTCAATATCGAAAAACTGATAAAGGCGTTTCTAGGCGTTTATATAAAGAGCCCGCAGAAGTAAAATATTAATTTGATAAATCGACATGCTTAAAAGATATACCAAAATTCGTGAAAATGTGGAAAAAACACTTTTCACGGCCCTTTTTTTACGGAACCTCTGAACGCCAATGAAAATCTGCCCTTTTTTTGTTTTAATTACTCCAGTAGCACATCTTCATATACGCACTAAGTTTCAACTTTCTAGCATAAGCCGTTTCTGAGGTATGAAACACCACACCCACACCCACCCTACCCCCGTACCTTGCTACCCCTATCAAACATTTTATTTTTGGAAGATGTTTATATAGGGGCTCTATATAGCCATCAATTTTTAGCTTCTAACTCTTTGCGGTTTTCAAGAAATAAAAATCAGAATTTTTGCTTTTCCACCCCTTCCACCATCACCCCCCCCCCCCCCATTTTTGTTTAATGGAAACCTGGAATGGATCCAACTCCTGTAAAATTAATAAGATCGTACCTGCACGGTTTTTGAGATATACGGTAAAAATTAATTTTTTTTAAAAATGGTTATCGCTCCACTTTCATGCTCGAAAATTTTACATTCAATAGACTCAATCTGTAATCTTATATACAGAAACCAAATGGTATCTTCCTTGTACAATCAGTTCTGCAGATATTATAATTCAATGTTTTTTACCCCCTCCCCTCACACCCCAGCACCCTCCTTAATAATTTGAACCCTTGTCTAATTTCCTAGTATCTACCAAGCCATACACAACGTTTCAACCTTCTGACATCAGCCATTCTGACATGGATTTTACACCCCTCAACTCCTATCGACCATTTTTTTTGCAAATGAGTCCACTATCATAGGTTCACATTAGTTCCAAGTTTCAGACTCCTAGCATAAGTCGTTCCTGAGATCTAGAAACCACAATCTTTCATCTAAAACCCTCTCCCCACCTCTCCTCACATCCCAATCCCCCGAAAAGATACTACTCAAAGGGGTTCACCCAAACTATCCACCAAAATATTTTAACTTAATATTTCATCGGGTTTGTGAGCTACGCACCTTCAAACGCTTTTGCGTACTGCGACTATGGCGACGAGGCAGACATTTTTTAAAACGCGAAAATTCAAAATTGCAGGGTAGCAAATTTTTTTTAAATTTCAGGTCGATCACAATAATGTATTATTAAAAAATAATAAAATACAAAATTATCAAAATTTTAAGCAAAAAACAGGAGTTCTACCAGCATGCACCCGAGTTCCATAGATCTTGATACTTTTTAACAATAGTTCCGTTCATTTCGGCCGGCATGTGTAAAACACCTTTTTGGAGACTTGGTATGCTAAGTTTATAGACATATGTATCAATTTACTACTTCGTTTATTCCTCAAGAGTAGAAAATTCACTGCATTAAACGCGTTCCGAACTTCTACTCAAAAAATAAGAAAGTCACGCCTAGACTGTAGGCAGATTTTTTTTTAAACTTAAGCTCTTTCGCGGCCTTTCGGCAATGGAAGTTAAGGCGACATACGACTATCTAAAAGATTTTACATTCTTGGAAGACCATTCAATTACCTAAAAATTATTTTTTTCAGATGTAAGACATTATAAATTCTGCGAAAATCACTGTAACTACACTGTTTTAAAAAAAAATTATTTTCAATCCAATTTCAAATTGAAATTTCCAGTATGTTTCATTTTTTCAAGTAAAAGTACACATTTCAATCACTTTTAAATGAAATCACTGGTGTTAGTAAATTATTGATGTACTTTTCAACTGAACCGTACAATTTACAGGAAAAGGCTCATTAAATTACGCACCATTTCTTGTAAAATTAACTATATTTATAAATGAATTGAAAATTACGTTCTTCTTCGTGTAATTCTAAATATCTATTTGAATTTTACTTCGAAATACTGTAATATGATATGAAACTACGAAGTTGGACTCTTAGTTCGATTTTGTTTTCCACTGAAATGAAAATGAAACGCCTTCGGTAGCGCAGTGGCTACACGCGCCAATCCTACGCGGAAAAAACCAAAATTATTCGCGGGTTTTATTCATACCTACAGCCAAGGCTTTTATTATGAGTAACTAAGTAAGAAATAATATTAGCAGTAGAAATAAGTGTATCTTAAAGAGTGCTAATTATTCACCTTTCTTAGAGTGTAAATTCAAGAGAATATCCAGGGAATTTTCTGCTTCCGAAGTTGAAATTTACTGACCGAAAATTGAAAATTACATTCAAATTGACTATTACATCCCAATGTAAATTTTCTTGAAAAGGTGTGGCTTATTTGCCTACTATTCAAAAGATATAAAATTCAATGGATTTTTTTACTGTACATATAATAATCACAAAAAATTTCTCAACAGACCTTCTGGTACAGAACTAAAGAGAATCATTCTATAAATAATAACTTCTTCGTTTCGCTCAAGGTTAAACTTATTAAAGTCTTAACTTAATTTATCCACTTAAATCTTAAATCAGAATTGCTCTTAAGTCACAGACTCCATGATTATCCTTTATATTCCAATTTTGCATTGCATGACAACATGCCGCATTCTCCCTTGCAATCAATTTACCGGCCTAAAATTCCACAAATATCAATTTTCCAATATCGGTTTTTTAATAAACCCATAACCCACTTAATTCACAATTTTTCCTCCCACAAACATCCTCTTGCTCCTTCAATTTATCGAAACAATTCAAGAAAATACCCTAACAAAAAAAAATTAGAGAAAATATCCCTTACCCGAAAAAATAACTTGCAAGACATCACCATCTCGAAGAGCCATGATCTTACATATTCCGGCTACGAAAAGAATTCGCGGATAATCTTAACAACAATTTCTTGTACATTTACAAGAAATCCCTCCTTCAAGAAACCGCCTTTTCGTGTAAGACGCACACACGCTCTCCGAATCTTTGAATTTTTCAACTATTCGATGAATGCTGCACAGACGTCCTTTTTGGAGCATCATCTCTTAAAAGAACGTCGGCAACTGAATTTGTTGTACTGCTTCCATGGAAGCGTATCTTCAAGATTGTACATAGTCTTGTATAGTTGATATGCTAAGATTTCCTTTGGTAGAGCACAGAAATTGTTACACCAAAGAATCTTCAGCATAGTGTTGTGTTGAGATCCTCATCTTCTAAAAACAACATCCTTCGACATAATCCATAACTTTTAAGGAATTTCTGAATGCCTTATCGTTCCAGTTGCTAAGTAAATCGAAAAGCATCTAATTTTAGTTTGAACGGTTTTATGCGAGAAGGGAAAGGATTTAATAAGGGATGATGTTCACGTCTTGATGAAACAACCCCTTTCCGAGGAACTGAAATTCTTCTCGTAGGTATAGCGAATATATAAGGAATGGAAAAAATATTTTAAGAATACCTTGCCGAATTCTTACGAGAATTGTACAAAGAAATAAGCATAAAAGTTTTTTGATAGTATTAAAAAATAATTTTTTAATTTTTGTTTTGCAGACACAACTTTCACACGGATTTCCATACACAGACCGAAGGGGTGATTATGGCGGTGCAATAACTGGAGCTGGAGGACCTGGAACTCGATTAGGACATGAACATGATCCTTTGGCACTACATCAGGCATTACAGAGTGCTGTCGATGATGGACAAAATCCTGGTATGGATGAAAATGCTGCTTTCATGTCAGATCTTCCGTTGCTGAAAAGTAAGTATTCAAAATTGGGGAAAAAAAATGCTGTATAGCGACTACACGAAAAAGAGATGGAAGCAATTTTATCTATTTTTAAATTACTTTATAAAATAAACTTTGATATGTTTGAGATGTGGTCAACCAACATTTTTGGGACATAGAACTATAAAAAAACCAATTTCAAATTTTTGATTTTACTCACCCTGTACAATTCGAGCCGCCATTATGTCAAGTTTAGCAAATGCGCGCTACGCTTCAACTACCTTTTCTTTTATAGTGGAAGCAGATCTGGAAGTAAATACTGCATTTCCTTACTTACCTTAATTTCCTCAAAAGTACTCTGATCAAGAGGTTCAACGAATCATAAGACAAAAATATAAAAAAAACCTCTATGTGACGATTTGAGGAATAAAAAAGTTGAAGTTCTTGGCAAAAGAGCGCTTCAACGATGAGGTGTTACCCTAACTATGGATTTAACCACAGCCAAAATGAACTCTTGATATCCTGATGGTACACACAAGCTTTTGCACCAACGTCTCCATCGAGATCACTGGTGAAATCATCGAGCCGATCGTCGGCAAAGCGCAACAGCTTTGCGGCGCTAGAAGAGGTGCACTGGAAAAAATACTGTTCTTAATATTAATGAATGCCTTTCATTAAAGGAAATTCATCGGATTAATGAAAAAATCGTTACAACAATGTAGAAAATCATCAAATATTTTTCATGATATATGAACCGTATATTAATACTATCAATCTCATTTCATTAAAAATATTTTGATCAATTTGTATATATGGAAAGGGCACATATACTTTCAGAAATCAACACCTAGGACTTTTGATGCACGCCTTCATCATATTGATTAAAAAGTTCTTATAAACATGGTATCTTCGTTTGGTATTCGTAAAACATATTGATTAAATTTATAGTAATAATGAACGGAATAATGAAGAAAACGACCATCGTACAGCTCAAGATTTCGGATCCTCTGTTGGCTACTATTTTTTGTTAAGGTTTCCACACACGAGTAGATAATCGTTGGCACGTAATCAAATGGTGTCAATTGTTCCGCTGAGAAACAGTCGCGCAGCAGCAAAAATTTCGCACAAGTGTCTGGGAACCTTTATTCGTTTTTATATGGCATAAAAAGCCGAAATTATATACAGTTCCACATTCATAATATTAATGTTCAAATTCATCATATTGATATCAATATGTGCATTAATTTGCAGGATTAATCGTAATTATGAATTTATTCTTTACATTAGTAACATTAATTACTATTTCATTAATATTATGAATTAGTTCATCATATTATACTCAGAGTGACACAGTTAATAGTAATAATGAATCAGTACTTCAATACGAATTACTGATTTCATCAATATTATGAACTCGTTTATTGTAACAATGAATTTTTACATCGTTTCTATTATTGGGTGTGTGTGCCCAAAGCAGACTGAACAATGATGAACGGTTTTGCACAATATCAATGAATACTTGCATCGCCTCAAAAACAATGATTTTTTCATTACGATGATGTAGATTTAAATTGGTTGGATGTACCTTTTTGGTTTAGTGGGGTCGTGACACTTGCCCGTCAGTTGGAGGATATCTGAGCGAATAATACGCTTAGCAAACGGACGAATGTCGAGAACAATCCTACGCAAGAGGTGTGTTTTTTCCACAAGAGTCTCAGAGCACAAGCTAGAAAGTTTTGACAACTGCGCGGCTTCCTGTCAACAACCTAAGCTCACTCACGTCTCACGAGGTTGACGACGTGGGTACATCAAAACACAACGATGGACCGCCGTTTCTAGTCGATACTGGGAATACGTTTCAGTGCTGCCGGGAGCACTTTCAGATAAAGTCACTTAAACCCAAAACAATAAACTTTTCGCAACGAATGGAACTACCATTTCAACCTTTGGTAGCTACAAGGGGGAACCAAAAGGTCACCCTTTATTTTATTTTGGCGTACGTCAAGAACGCGACCATTGGTGCAGATTTTTTGAAGAAGCTTTGAATCGCTAGTTGATATAAGAATCTAGTCTAATCAAAGAAGACAACTGCAGTTCACTTGAGGAAACAGCAAATTACAAATAGCATTTCAGCCGACTACGGATTTAACAATGAACTTCAAGAGTTCCCGATAATCAGGAAAACCGCAAACAAAAATGGAGCAGGAAGGCACGGGGTAATGCATCCTCCAGAGGAGGATCACCTGTAGCATAACGAGGGTAAAATTGAGTTCAAAATCGTGATCCATAAAGGAATATGCCGACCATGTTCCAGCCTATCTTTAGCTATGAAGAATTTTAGCAGCTGGAGAGCCTGTGGAGACTACCGCCGTTTGAACGCAGCTATGATTCCGGTCAAGTACCCAATCGGACACATCGAAGACTTCTCACATCAGCGGAAAGACGATTATTACAACCCTTGATCTTCAGCGCGCCTATCAGTCAATCCCCAGGATATCCAGAAAACAGCTATTATAACTCCATTTGGATTATATGAATTTCCTTAGGCCCCCAAAAACAGCAATCCTTGGACGGTACATTTTTGGACTTCGGCTTTTGGTATGCCTATTTGGACGCATTAAACAGCACCGAATGGCGAAGCGTTGACGGCTCTCTTAGAACACCCAAAAGGAGACGCATCCACGGATCTTTGGCCGATACTTCCAAATCTGACCATCGAAGCAGTGCCAGAAAAATTAAAAGTAAAATTTAGCACTAAATAAAGGTTTATAATATTAGGATCCAGCTGGCGAAATCTACATGAATCCTGCAGATATTTCGGTTTGTTTGCAGGATTCTTTGAGACGCCTTTTAAAAAATATATACTTATCGGCACAAATGCGCCTCGAATCTCGCAGATAAATCTACCCGGTAGAAAAATAATTATCGTTTCAGCGCCATCTGTTTAATATTAGATTAAGGTATATTTCATTTTTAGTGCCCACATATTCCAAAAAAGAAAACAAATATAAATAAATTTTTTTTAATAATGGAACGGATACCAAAACAACAATATGAGTGATTCACATATGAATTCTTCAGCTAGTAAACAATAATTCACGCAAATACACATTACGAGTACCTGAAAATCAGAAGCTAACATATTTCAATCGCACTGTAAAGTCACATAATTGTCCTGTTTCGAATCACTTAACTTTTTGCTAGCAAGTCGCGTTCCGAACTAAACTACCGCGCATTCAAATTAAAACTTAAATTAATTGTCAGTTTCACAGATTTCATTTTTCATGATTTGTCTATAAGTGCTAGACGAGATTTTAAGACATACGGTCGTTTTCTGCACTTCTAATAGTTCGTGCAAGGTGCAAGTGCTGCAAGGGTTTTGCTCCTAACTCTGTCTATCTAATGATGAAGAAGGAGACGTAATATGATACCAAAGACTCAAACCACGAAGACTACGTTCCGAATGAGACTCGTTATCATCTGGATAATGGAATAAGACACAAGTCGAAGCAAGAATCTTTGGACCTTCATCTTCTCTGACTATATCCAGTTACTATTTCTTATCCAAATCACGAACCCAATTAATGAGATCTTTCCACACTAAGAATAGTGCAAGATGATCTCTCCATTAGTTTTCGCAAAAAAAACGGTCATTCGCACCTCTAATCATAACTTACATGTCACCTCGCCAAACACGACTAATAATCAGGTATGCTATAATAAGGTAAGGTAATCAGTAGGGAAGCTCATACTGTGACGCGGAAAAATGAGGTGTCGAATTATGGACGTCTCGAATTTTACAATAGATCGGCACTCCTAGGGGTCTCCGGTTTGCACTATTTATGACAAAAAAAAACATTTGCCATAGTATAGGCTTCCTTTAACAATTATATACTGAAATAAGAGCGAAGACCCTCCGAAGTCGAGTATATCGAGGCGTTTACGAATAGCGTAAAATACAGCATCTGTTATTTGGACACCATTGTTATAGAAGCTATATTACCCACCCAATATAACAAGTCCTTCGAAAAAAATATGTCCTGATTTCTGATTTTCACCTTCTTTTTTTACAGATATGAAAAGTGGTAAAGACGTGAGTAATATCGGTATTGGATCGCCGGGTGATGTATTTTGTTCGGTTCCCGGACGGCTTAGTCTACTATCGAGTACATCGAAATACAAAGTGACCGTAGCTGAAGTACAAAGACGACTTTCACCACCTGAATGTCTGAATGCATCGCTTCTTGGAGGTGTCTTGCGACGGTACGTATATACACTTTATACCCACCATCTAATGTTCGATTTTACTTTATCATTAGTTTTGAATCTATACCTGAAACGTACCCGAGGAAATACAAAGTGTAAAGAAATGATGACAGCGACGATGATTATTGTTATTATTTTCGAAATTTGATTTTCGTGTTCTCCTCTAAAAGGCAACTTAAATTGCCTGTAACTGATATAAATCACGGCCTAAAATTCTTCAAATTGTTCTGTAATTTTCATATCTTTGTAAAGATTTGGTGCTATGTTCACGTTTACAACAGGATCAGCCATATAGATATAAATTGAAAAAAAATATATATACGCAATTATTTTAATGTAGATCTTTTTCTTTATCACCCCGACAGTGCAAAAAGTAAAAACGGTGGACGCTTATTACGTGAAAAATTGGAGAAAATTGGCTTAAATTTACCGGCCGGTCGACGAAAGGCCGCCAATGTTACACTACTTACATCGCTAGTTGAAGGCGAAGCGATACATTTAGCTAGAGATTTCGGTTATGTTTGCGAAACAGAATTTCCTGCCCGACAAGTTGCCGAATATTTACTAAGACAACACACTGAACCTCAGGATTCGTATAGACGTAAAGAACTTCTGCTTAATACGCAACAGGTAAATATTTTTTTTTTAATTTTAATATCGAAAAAAATACTTAAATCGGTGTTTTCCGTTTTTATTTAAAGCCTTTACGAGTGAAATTGAATTCGATATCACATTCGACCTAAGAAATATATCAAAATTCGTGAAACCATCCAACCAATTTACACCCCCTTAGGGGTGGATATCGAAAAATTAAAAAAAAGCGATACTAGGCGTTTATAACTAGAGCCCGCGGATGTAAAATTAATTTGATAGGTCGACATGCCTAAAAGATATAATAAAATTCGTGAAAATGTGGAAAAAAAACATTTTTCCGAACATTTTTCTTACTCCACTTCTGTACGTCAACAAAAATTTGACCTTTTTTTTTGCTTTAATAACTTCAGTAGCATATCTTCATATAAGTACTAAATTTCAATTTCCTAACACAAGCCGTTTCTGAGATATAAAAAAAATCACCCCCAACACCGTACCTTACAACCCCTACCAATAATTTTATTATTCTCGGTTGTCTCTATAGTAGCTGTATATAGTCGTAAATTTTTAGCTTTTTATCTTTTGTCGTTTTTGAGAAAAAAATCTGAATTTTTTTCCTTTCCACCCCCTCTTACCATCACTCCTATACCCGCACCACCATAATTTTTTTTTTTTATCAACTTTCTTGCAAAAACCGCGTCTGAGATATAAAAAACCACCTCCAACCTTGCTACCCCAAGCAAAAAAAACATTTTTTTTAATTTTTCTAGGATACCTCTATAGTGGCTATACAGTTTTATGTTTTGCGGTTTTTAAGAAATATTGTTTTCCCCTCACACCATCACCTCCTTCACCAGCATCTTCAACATTTTTACCCTGCTAGAGGTCTACTGGGCCTAACTCCTGTAAAATTTCTAAGACCATATCGTGCACGGTTCTTGAGATATAAAAATTAAATTTTTTGAAAAATGGCTATTCTCCAACTTTCTTGATACACCTCCCTCCTCAAAAATTTCACATTCAGTTTACTTCACTTGTAATCATACACAGTAAAAAATCCATTGAACTTATTTTCTTTTCTTTTGGATAGGTACGCCTCGTCAAATTTAAGATCAATTTTTTCAAATTTCGATTTTGACAAGTGACAAATTTCGATTTTGACAAGTGACAAATTTCGATTTTGACAAATGACTCCTTAAATTAAAGGTGCGGGCATCTCCTTTTCAAATTCGCAAACAGATTTAAAAAAATTCGTTAATTTGCGGCCAGGAGAGTCAAAAGGAGAATCGCGAATTTTGAAATTTTTTTTTCAAGGTTTTTGGCTGCCATTTCCTCATTTCTTAATTGATTTTAAATTTGTGTGGATTTTCGGGCTGCTACTGAGCTTTCCTTTTGTTTGATTTGTTTCATTTTCGAAAATCGAAAAAATTTATTTTCTTAAAATATGGCAAGAGGTACCCCTCGTCAAATTTAAGATCATTTTTTTGAAAAAATTTCGATTTGACAAGTGACCCCTTAAATTAAAGGTGCTGGCACCTCCTTTTCAAATTCGCAAACAGATTTAAACAAATAGTTAATTTGTGGCCAGCAGAAGCAAAAGAGCAGTCGTAAATTTCGAAATTTATTTTCCACGTTTTTGGCTACCATTGCCTCATTTCTCACTGGATTTTAATTTTGTGTGGATTTTCGGGCAGCTGTTGAGCACCCCTTTCGTTTGAAGTGTCACTTTCGAAAATCGAAAAAATTTATTATATTTTCTTAAAATATGGCAAAAGGTAGGTATATAGACAACCTAAAATATTACAAAGATATTATAATCCAAAGTTTTTTACCCAACCACACGTTGTTTTCGTGGAACATTACTGTTTTTAAGTTTTAAGCCAGCTACCTGAGCGAAGAGGAGGATATTGCTCATTAACCTGATTTAAAATTACAATATCTTTGGTGAAGGCATTCTAACAGACGTATGGACGGACAAATAGACGGACAGATAGACAGACGGCCGGACAACAAACGGGTTTTTCGGGCACATCCGAAAAAAAAATAATACACAACTCTTTTTCATCCGAGGCTTGACTTTATACCTTAGAAATTTTTGGGTTGGGTTCGAATTATAATACTCTCATCTAGAGTATAAATATAGAAGGTGAAATAAAGAGCAGGTAAATGTAAAAAATTCATAAAAACACCTCATTTCTCTTCTTTGTGGGTTTTATATCGAAAAATCCTGAAATAGTGGTGTAAAGAGCCCGAGGGTGTGAAAACCGAATCGATATCTTATCGGAACTAAGGGATACAAAAATTAAACTACCTCTTTGTAACCAATTAGGGACTGAATATATAAAAATCCAGAAAGCGATTTCAAAAAGTTCAACCTATCCTTTGAAATAATCAATAACGACTTAGGTTAGGTTTAGGTTTAAGAAGGGGCGCAGCGCTAAAACCACCACGCCCACTAGGCGCCAAACGGGCCCATTGCGATCCCTTCAGGTCCTCGTGGGCTATTACATCACCTCAGAAACACTCCAATTCCCTGCAGAACCTGACTAATTTGTCATACCCTAACGACCTCAAATCCTCGATGCTCTCGAAGAAAATGCTACCCAACCATTTCAGACGCCTCCTAGCGATCCCCGGACATTGACACAGAATGTGACTGATGTCCTCCACAGCATACAGATCATGGCAGAACCTACACATGTCCGATTCCGCAATCCCTAGCCGCATAGCGTGTTTCCTCAGCATACAGTGCCCCGTTAGTGCTCCGACGAGCAGTCGCAGTTTTCCTCTATCCCAAGTCAATATATACCTAGTCTTTTGACTATCCAGCTCGGGCCACAGGGATCTAGAAATCCTGCAGCTTGCCAGTCCTGCCCGCCTAGAGTTGGCAGTCTTTATAGATCGCTCACCAATTTGCGCTTTGATGCCGCATATCGGTGGACAAACATCCTTCTCAACCCTACCATTCGATGCCGATCCCGATCTCGCCAGCTCGTCCGCTCTTTCGTTCCCTAGAATATTACTATGCCCTGGCACCCAGCAAATCTGTACTTTGTTCTGACTACAAAGTACCTTTAGCACTTCTCGACAGCGCTTTACTAACTGGGATTTAATGGTGACCGATTCCAGCGCCTTTATGGCCGCCAGGCTGTCAATGTAGAGTGAAATATTCTGATCGCATATCTCCCCCATTAACAGGATGTTTGATGCCTGCAACACCGCCAGAATTTCCGCTTGGAATACGCTGCACATATCTGGCAGCTTAAACGACTTCCCTACACTCAGCTGCTCAGAGAAGACGCCTGCGCCAGTGCCGCAATCCATTTTCGATCCATCCGTATATACGGAGATTTCCCCTTCACGTAGTACCCTATTGTTCTCCCAGTCCACTCTACTAGGATACACAATTTCGTATGGCGTCACAAAATCCATCCCCGGAATTAAGTAGTCCGTACTAATATCCGCCGGGCTTCCCAGAAATTCGCTGAGAATTGAACTATGCCCTTTAGAGCTCCGCTTAAAAAGTGCACAGCTCGATAGCCTAACTGCTGTATTTGCCGCTACCTGTTTCACAAAGATATCCACTGGTAATAGATGCATAAACACCCCCAATAACGACTTAGTATCACGTAAAAACGTTAAGACAATTAATTTTTGAAACAAAGTAATTTTTAAGAAACCATGTCGCTCAGCGAGGTCGATTTTTAACGGTTTGAATAAAGAGTCCGTAGAAATGAAAAGCAATTCAATATCTTCTTGAACTTAATAGATATGGTTCAATTCTCGTTCAACTCCTTTTTATCCCTTTCAGGGGTTGAACTAATTTTCAGGCGTTCTAGATATTGAACTAGTAAATATGGACGCAATTCATGTTTTTTGTCGGACCTAGGAAATATTCTCTTTTACCCGTTTAGGGTAAAAATCCTGAATTCAATTTCTAGGCGATTGTTCAACAACACGAATTCGATATCTCATAAGACCTGGTAGATATTTCAGAATTTGTGAAGCTGCATGCATGTAAGTAAAGACCATTTGAATATCTCATCAGACTTAAGAGATATAGTGGAATTCGTGAAAGTGTATACAACCCCCTGAAAAGTTGAATACCAAAAAATCCTGACACGAAGATTCGGATGACTATATCAGAAGTCCATGGAAGTAAAAACTAATTCGAATTTCAAACCTAAGAAATCTAACGATATTCGTGAAACCTTTACATCTCTTTAGGGGTTGAATGTCAGGAAATCCTGAAATTGGTTTTTAGGTAATTACATAAATAGTACCTACGTAGATATAAAATTAATAATTATTCAAATAAAATTAATTTTTAGGAGATTATATCAAAAGTTCATGGAAGTAAAACCAATTCGACCTAAGAGAAATGACGGAATTTATGAAACATGTATAATACATCCCCTTAGGGGCTGAATTTCAAAAAATCCAGAAATTTGTTTTTTCGTGATTACATAAATAGTTCATAGAAGTATATATTATTAATTCGATATGATAATATTAGATCTAGGAGACATGTTGAAATTTGAGGAAATTTGAACCGAAAGAAATACCTAAAGTTCCTACCAAGACCACCATGAAATAGTGAAATTAATAGTTTCTTTTTTAAACATTACAGGTCACAAAAGAATTGGTGAATTTATTAAATCAAGATCGATCACCCCTATGTAATACACGGCCGCAACATCTACTCGAACCATCAATACAACGACATTTAACGCATTTTTCATTAATTTCGCATGGTTTTGGATCACCAGCCATTGTTGCAGCGTTAACCGCATTTCAGGTGAGTCTTAATTTTCTCGTTGTTTTAGTGAATAAAATAAATTAGATCCTAAGAAATTGTATGATTCTGAAATTTCAAATCAATAAGACAAATCTAGGAATAGTTCACCCACAAATTACAGAAAGAAATTCAAAAACAGTAATCTTTTTTCTTTATTTTAAAATTATTTCGTTAGTTTTGTCAATTAAAAATCAAATTATTTATCTTTAAGAAATTATAAATTTATTAACAATTTAACTTATTGTCATATCTCACCGTTTTCAGAATTTTCTTAACGAATCTGTTAAATGCCTTGATAAAATGTACCCGCCAAATGGTGGTGGTATGGTTTCATCATCGTTGGACAAATCTAAAATGGACAATGATAAAAAATGATAATTTATCTACCAATCTCACCAAGAACAATCAAATTTCTAATAAATCGATTCAACTCTGCAACATAATTTGCAAACTATGAAATAATTACGTAGGTATCTAATTTCTATTTATTGTTTAGTTTAAGCAGCATTCATTGTTTATGAAAAGAAACAAAAAAGAAAAATTATAAATAAAGTTTTTAATTTAATAAGTTTGTACAGATAATTAACAAAAAAAAAACGAGAACAATACCCGAAAATAGTAATAACTCAACCTTTCCAATAGCAAGCAAGAATTTGCCTTTAATATTTAATAAAATAAATGAGAAGAAGAAAAAAACAAGAAAAATAATTAAATATATTATAAAAAAAATGTTTTGTGATATAAATAGTATTCTTATGTAATTAAAAAAAAAAGAAAATGAAAACGTGTGGTCAATTGTTTTGCCGAGAATTCTCAGAAAACGGAAATTATTGAGATTATTTTTTTATACTTACTTTAGATATTTTTTTATTTAGTTGAATAATTTTACTCCGTTTAGAAAACTTGATATCATTAATCGATCACTTACTTATGTGTCATGTCAACGAGTTCCAAATCGCATTATTTTTAATTTAAAATACTTGTTCAACTTTCGGAAAATATGTCTCTCTACTCTGTAGTTCAGAAATAAATTTAATCAAATTATTTTTAATTGTGCCAATTTTCCCGAAATATCGATCTTCAATATTCCGCCATAATTTTGTAATTTATTAATTTATGTATAAAATTCTTTACATTGCAAATTTATAACTCTTCTCATTGCATTTATGTCTATATATGTGCCAAAATTCTAAACATAATCTCAAAGTAATATATTTTTCGTTCATTTTACATACATATAATTATTATAAATAAATTCAGAAACGAATTACGTGTAAAATAAATATTGTATTTAATATTATAAAAAAAAATGTCATAAATTGAAAAGCTCGCCATATTTTCTAGAAAATCTTCCACAAAAAACCAACATTATATTCTCGTGTATATCAAAAAACAAGAAACATACGATAGGGATATAAATAATAATAAAATCAAATATATAAACAAATCAACTCTCAAATTAAATTAGTTATTACACTATCCATCTTGCCATCTTTGTAAATTAAACTCTATAATATATGAATTAAAACTGAAAATAAATTTTTAATTTATTTGAACATTTATCTAATTAATTAGGAATATTACATTAAAACCTACAGAAATGATAAATCAAAATATATATTTAAGTCTGATAATGTTTTTTTTTCGTCCGATTATATATCAGCAAAAGCAATTTTAAAGTTATTGCAAAAACGCACATAGCCGGAAAAAAAATTAAATTAAAAAAATTACGATATTTACTACTGTAAAATTTGACCTAAAAAAGGATCTTTTATTGTGTATAAATTGTAAAATAGTTAATCGAAAAAACGACAAAAAATCATAAATATTTAATTTAAATAAACAAAAATACAAAAATCTGTTTAACAATTTTTTTAAATTTAATAATTTAAAAATTGAAAGGAAATCGAACTATGAATCAAATTTTTGAATGATACAATCAAAAATTTATTATGCATTTAAGTAAATCAAAAGTTGAATAAACATTATATTTTATTGTTTTATTAAATAAAGAGGAAAAAACAGAAATCATAAAAAAAAATAAAAATATTTAAAAAAAAATTAATAAAATGAAAATAAAAACAAATGAATAAAAGAAATGAGAATGATTTTATTAAACTGCAAATTTTGCAAACTACCTAGCATTGCAGAAGCTACGACTCGTCTAAATACAGAAATATTCTTAACAGCCACTTTTTAGTGAATACAGGTGAATACAACTGCTGGGTTTCAACTTTCGACAATGTGCCGTTCGAAAGATGTTCACTCACACCCTATGAAGCAGAAATTTGGTCTCCATTCGTTAAATATGATTTGTAAGGCTGAGTTCTTAAACGGGCGAAATCATCCTACTCATTCGAATAGCTGCCATACAAAAGTCCTTAAAACACGTGCTTACGAATATTGACAGATAACTTCAGAACGTTTCGCACGGTGATTTTCCACTACATTCGCATATAAAACCCAACATTTCTCACTAGATTCATAGTGCGATAATTCCACCAGTGGTCACATGCGTCATCTGTATGACAGCACAAATCATGGTCTTGTTCAAGTTTTCACGAATTCCGACAAATCGTTTAGGCCTAATGACACATCGAATTTGCTTTTACTTCTATGAGCTTATTTTATATTGATCTAAAAACTAATTTCAGGATTTTGCCCCACGTTGGGCGCTAATTGTTACCCCAATAAATGTGTAGCAAGACGGTGACGGGTGTGGAGAAAAAAAGAAGCATATATTACTCTCGAATTGAACCTGCCCCACTCCAGTTGGAAGACCCAAGTGCTTCCCGTTCAACCACTTTGCTACTGGAGCAACTGGCCCCTTGTGTAAAATGAGTGTGTATAATAATAAATTATATACGTTTTTACGAATTCCGACATATCGATTAGGTCTGATAAGATAATGAATTCTTTTTATTTTAAAGGACTTCCTATATAACCTATATTCAACCCCTAGCGGGTTATGATGATATTTTCGTTTCTGTTTTTTTAAATTGAAAAAATAATTAAATAAATCGGACCAAAGTCTGAGCACAACTTTATTATTTTTTGGAGTCCAGAACGAGTTTTATACTGATATGCGATGTAAGTTACTTTGCGACTGACAACCTTCAGGATAACCAGGAGACTACTATTTGGTACGGTACATTTACCGAAAGCACAAATCATGGTCCTGTTCAAATTTTCACGAATTCCGACAAATCTTTTAGGTCTAATGAGACATCGAATTCGCTTTTACTTCTATGAGCATATTTTAAATTGATCTAAAAACCGGTTTCAGAATTTTGCGATATTTAGCCCTTAAGAGTGTGTAAAATAATTGTATACGTTTTTACGAATTCCGACATATGGGTTAGGTCTGATAAGATAATGAATTCTTTTTATTTTAAAGGACTCTCAACGTTAAGGATAACCAGGAGACTATTTGGTACGCTATATTTACTGAAAGTTCTAGATACGAAATTGAACGTGGGAGATATTACTTTCCTCTTTTGAGTAGCAGCCAAATTACATGCGCACTTATTATTCTATTTTATCTTAAACTGCAATAAAAATCGGATTTCAGAATTTCATCTAGAGTATTATACGGTTGGCTTACAGCCTACCTATCCTTACGAAGCCTCTTAACCTTTTTTTTCCCTGAGATATGTCGTTAGTCCAAGTTCGAACCCTGACGGGGTGAGGAGATTACCATAAAAAGATAATTGAGTATGGGTTTTTTGAGAATGGATATTATTGAAAGGTAAGGAAATCTTAGTATACTCTTATGAGTGGGATTCCAACTCATGACCCTTGGATAGATAGACTAGTACGCTCTCTACTACTACCGAGGCCTACGATCATATGGCTATCGTTATTTGTTCACCTGCATCGATCGCTACACTCGATGGCCTGAAGCTTGACCAATGATTGAAGTTACCGTAGAAAGAATTGATCAACCATATCGGGCTGGATTTCTCGCTTTGGAGTTACTTTAAGGATTTCGACTGATAGGGGAATTCAATTTCAAAAACACCCCGTATCTTGAAAACAGATATGAAAATAAACCTCGTTGCAGCGGAATATATTATTTTTCAGACTGGATATTTAAGGGTGCAAGGAGTAAGGAAGGGTGAAAAGGAAAACATTCCGAATTTCATATCTTGAGAACCACTACTATATAAAGTGTTGCCACTTCTTAAAAAAAAAATTAAAAAAAAAATTCAAATTAATATGGTACGGGGGTTGGGGTATTTTTCCTATATGGGGAACGGCTTATGATGATGGGTGTATGTAAAGTACAAGTTACGTAATTTAGGTTATTGTTTTGTGACCAGCGTGCGGAGGTGGGGCAAAGAAATTTGTCTGGAAAAAGCGGTGCATTTATTTCCACGATTTTCGCCATATCTCTTAGGTCTTCTAAAGAAAGTGTTTTCAGAATTTCTTAAACTCAATACCTAAATGGGGGCCAGATGAAATACATTATCACAAATTGCACCATATACCTTAGGACTGATAAGATATCTAATTAGTTCTTCCTTAGTATCAGAATTTTTGGATATTTGGTGCCCAAAATTTTATATTTTATTTCGAAAAATCAAAGGTGATTTGCAAGATTTTGCATGATATGACTAGAGAGGGTGGTAAAGTTACCCCTGCTGTTAATTTGGCCGCTTAATTATTTCTAATGATTCATAATACCATTTATGGTTTGTGTTACTTATCGTGCTTTCTAATATGTAACAGATAAACGCCATAGAACAAAATTGAAGTGCATTGCTTATTCGTACGACGGATCGCATTGCTTCCGCAAGATACGCAAAATTTATTCCATCAACATCTGTGATTGTCTTCAAAGGTGCATCCTATAAGAATCAATGAAAGATATCAAAAGATCTCAATGAGCGAAACGTAGCCGCGGTCAAGACTGTGGATGTGATACAGAAGGATGAAAAGATCAGTACTGAAAGTGGCGAAAATGAGGCTTCTTCGACTGAATACAATTCGACCAGGGACGTCATTTAAGTTTTACCCAGCGGGCAAGATCTTTTTCACTTCATTTAAATGCATTTGTGTCGATATTAAGATATGTAGTGTATACATGCGCACAGTTCAAGGAGTACGTACATTTTTTAAACTCCTTTGAAAATAGTCTTTCTTGAAAACGTGTTCAACACGTTTAAGTAGGTCTATTAAAATTGCAAAGTTGAGCGCGGTATTTGGGCTACAAGTCTTCATGCGGGTTTTGGGCTATTTCATAAGCTCACTCAGCGGGTTCTGCTGCCAACTATCTGGCAACACTGAGCACAATGAATGTCCTGGAGCAGAAAGCGATTTTTGCCAATAATATTGATTTTTTTACCTATTTTCCCTATGGTTTTATACACACATTTAATTTGGCTCTCCGATGCTATATTATCCACACATTTTCAGTGATTAACCGTATGCAAGAATTTTTGAATTTTAATAATTTTTTAGAAACTGTGAGACTTTAATCTTATTTTAAATGTATTTTAAGTAATTAAGTTTGAAGGCTGAATCGACATAACGAAACATTTTAAAGTAGCCTTTGAAACGTATTAAATATTAGCACCTTTTTTCCACATTAAAACCTAGTAAGAAAAATATCACATTTTCTTTGGTTGTCAAACAGTGCTTCCAACTCGTGAAAATTCTAAATATTTCAATTTTCTCGATAACATTAGAACAAATGTATCGGTATTTTCGTTCAATTATTAGATAACAATTCTTAATTGCACTCGAATAGTGGTGGTACGTCATGAGAGTTTAATTCCCTATATATTTAAAAAACATACCAAGAGAAAATTAAAAAGCCCATCGGAATTGATATAAAAAATAGTGTGCATAAAGATCTGAAGCACTGGCACCGCGCATGCGCCTGTGGTCTCTGAGGTCCCCATGCATTCATATGGCGCACTTTTATAAACTGCGCCAGATACCATGAATACATATGCACTCAGCGGAATACAACGCATGCCGTCGCGCATAAAAACGCTGAATGTTTACTGTACCGTGTGTGTTGTATGTCGAACAATGGTGCGGATGAAATATGTTTGGGTGTACGACGTGTTGTTAAATTGTATTTGGATGGATAGGTATACTTATGTAAGTAGGATGCCGTGTTTTAGAATTGCAAAATTTTCAATCAGTGAATTTAGTGATAATGGCATGATTGTATAATACATGACCGAACAATAGTGTAGGTAGGTGGAACAGTAGGTGCGGCGCCCTAAAAATGTTGCGCCCGGCGCAGTTGCTCCACTTGCTCCTATGGAACCTCCGCCCCTGCATGGAAGCAAGGAAAGCATTGCTTCCCTTACATTTTGCTGAAAAATATCTAGAATGCGTTTTCTAAATCGCGAAAAAAAATTCATTTTTCAAATATTTTCTTTGGCACAGTCTAAATAAAAGTTTGCAAGAAACTTCTCGCGAACATCGCACACACCACGAAAAAGGCAAGCGAAAAGAAATCAAGAAAAAGTCACACTGAAGCAATTTGAAAGTTGCATCTATGAGCTTTCATTTTATTCCGTAGTAAGCCCACTGCGACGTCATGAAAAAAAAATTTTCATACAAGTGACGGTGGAAGCAATATGGAATTTGTTTCCACGGGTAGTAGAACACATTCTTGGCTGCAGCGATGAAGCTTTCAGCAAGCAGAGATCTGATAAGACATACATTCTACTAGAGTGGGATAGGAATTGAATTCTGAACAAAGCCTGGAATTGAATGGTGGTAAATAGTTGAATTATATTTAATTTGGTTTTTAGATCTCAGGAACCACTTACGTTAGGAGGCTGAAACTTGGAACTTATTTAGAACTATGATAGTGGCGATAAGGGTTGAGGAGTGTGGAGTGTAGAGTGGAGGGGGAAGCAATGTGTTCGAAGTGCTTGAAAGCTGGGGTTGAAACATTCTAAAATACATATCTCCTGAACGGTTGATGTCAGGGATAAGAGGAGATTAATCAAAAGCTAAAATTTTTGAATCGGGTGGTGGGGTGTAGAACTGGGGGTAATCAACTTTGGATTAGAATATCTTCCGAACCAATTATACCAGGAAGGTAAAATTTGGTTTGTGTATATAGGGTTACAAGTGGAGCCCATTAGAATCTCATCCATAAAATTTTTGAGGTGGGAGGTGCAGCACGGAGTAAGGCGGTTTTATATCTCAAGAACCGTACCAGATATGATCTTAGAAATTTTACAGGAGTTAGGTCCAGTAGACTTCGAACAGGGAAAGAAGGTACTGGTGAAGAGGCTGATGGTGTGAGTGTGAATTTCGATTTTTATTTCTTAAAAACCACAATCCATAGAAAGCTAAAAATTGACTATATAGAGCCGATATAGATTTTTTATATCTCAGAAACGGCTTATGCAAGAAAGTTGGACTTAAGTATGCTACTAAAGTAATTAAAGAAAAAAAATGAGACTATTGTTGTCATAGAGGTTGAGTAAAACAAATATTCGTGAAATGGGATTTTTCACGATTTCGTTATATATTTTGGACATGCCGAAATAAATTTTGCTTCTGCGGGCTCTTTATATAAGCGCCTAGAAATGTTTTTTCCCAATTTTTCGATATGTATGGTTGTGTACATTTTCAAGAATTTACATATATTGGGTCTAATGAGATATTGAATTCACTTTTATTTCTAAAGGCTTTAAATTTAATCGAAGAAAAATCTGATGTAAGTATTTTCCGATATTAAGCCCCTGGGGGTGTTAGGTATTGTTCAAGTTTTCACGAAATCCGAAAAACTTTTAGGATTAATGAGATCGAATTCGGTTTTACCTATATTGACTCTTCTATTAAAAAATACGTAAATAAATAAAAAAAAAATCTACCAATACTCTGGGCGAAACTTTATAATTTTTTTTGGTAGAAATCCGGAACGCGTTTAATGATGAGGTGACTGTGACTGAAAACCTAAAAAATAACGTTCCAAATAGCCTCCTGGTTCCCGTTCGTGATTGCTGGGTGCTTTTATATTAGTAATGTTAAAAGTAGCTAATGGAAGAGGTTCATTTAATACGCAGTAAATTTGTAGAAAGAATAATAATAATAAATTTTTGATATTAACCAATTGCTTCCTCTTGTTGAATTATCACGCCACGCCACTGGTGTAAGGGGCTGCGTACGCTTTCACAATTTTCGCCATATCTTTTAGGTTTGATGAGATATCAAATTGGTTTTTACCTCTACGGACTTTTAATATTATCGCTTACAAATTTTTTTGATAATCAGCCCGCGAGGCGGCGTAAAGTGCATGCATATTTATTCATGAATTTTAACATACCTCTTAGATTAAATAAGATATCGAATTCGTCTTTACTTTCTCAACCATCCCTTTTGACTTAATTTTAAAAAATTTTAAGCTTTCAATCTCCAAGGGTGTTCAAGGGGGTCACAAAAATTTTTGCAATTTTCACCATTTCTCTTAAGTCTTATGAGATATGAAATTTGATTTTACTTTTATGGCCATTTTATGTAATTTTCTTAAAATCGATTGCTGAATTTTTCGACATTTTTACTTCCATGGGCAATTATTTCAATGTTTGTCTAAAGAACATATATTGAAAGTCACATCTTACAAGGAGCTTGTACAGTGTCAAAAATAACTTTCCAAAAAAAACTCCTTTCTTCGAAACCACCGATGATACAATTCGACTTATTCCGCGTCCCGGACTAATACCCAAAAATTAAGCACTTCTGACGCTTCTCCATTTCAACCGCTTCCAGAATTTGCGAAAAGAAATAAAATTTTGCTGACTATTTGATTGACTTTTTTACTTAATTTTTTTTTAACTCTTGGTGTCCTGACCGGCATTGTTCATCCGATTGCCGATTTCTATGAGGGACAGCCTAGAGATGGGCCATTCACGATTGAACTACTCTAAAAGAACACTTCATTGCGTGCTTAAGGGCCGTATTATTCACCTCGGGTTATTTTCGCCTTAACCAGCTGTTAACTTATCCAGGGTATTCAATTTAATCACCGGTTAATTTCTCTGGGTATAAAATTGTATTATTCACCTCAGATTAGCGATTTAGTAGGTCGGGTTATCTTAACGGCTGGTTTTCCATTTTTCCATTATTTTTCCAGTCAAACGTCAAGAATTTTATTAATTATTTACAGAATGTGACATTTTTCTTTTTTGTGAATATTTAAATTTGTATTTTCAGGAAAAATGTGAATTATTGGCTGCAATTTTTTCATGGTTGCCGAGCTAGGAGCAATACAAACGACGTGTGTGATGCACGGCTTACACGTTCACCGAGAACCATCCCTGTTGATTCCGATAGTTTTCTGAGTATGTGCTTCCGGGTGGTTGGATTTTACAGTGCGGACAGTCGATTGAAGGCTTGCATCTCACAAACCTTTGGAGCTATTGAATTTAAGTTTATTGGTAGGGTAGATTGAGTGGACCCCTTCAAGTGATAAGTTTCTAGTGGAGGGGTGAGGAAGGATGTGGGTGGCGTTTTAGACGCAATACTTTGGTTCTTATATTTCAGGAACCATTTATGCTAGGAAGCTGAAATTCGGAACATAAATAGATCTATGATATTTTACCCACTTGCTGGCTTCATTTTTATATGAGTGAAAGCGTTCAGGAGTTCGGAGAAAAACAATGTGTCCGAAACGCTTGAAAGCTTAGGTCGAGACATTCTAAAATCCATATCTTCGTAACGGTTAATGTCACAAAGTTGAAACTTGATACTTGCTAAACAAGGAACTAGGCGAATAGATCGAAAATAATTTTTTGAGAGTGGTCAGTGGCGTGGGTGGGTGGTAAAAAACTTTGCATTGCAAAGTCTCACAAACCAATTAAACCAGAAAAGGAAATGTGGCTTATGTTTTTAAGATGGACAATAGGAGTTGGCTAAAAGTATTTTTTAGGGAGGCGATGGATAAGCATTTTTTTTAAAAAATCACACCTCATATCTGAAGAACTGTATGAGATGGGATCTTACAAATAATACGAGACCTAGACCATTTATACTCTTAGCTGAAAACTGGAGGGAGATATGATGGAAGAAGTGATGGTGGAGAACCATAAAATGGAAAAAATTCATTTGGCTTTGCAATCCGGTATCGACAGAAAAAGTCTTTGTCGTCGCATATGTCAATGTCGATTCGTTGTGCCATTTTTTTTGGTGACGCTCGAGTCATGTTCTTCATCAGAATCACTCCAATTATCCCACAAATGAAATCTTGCTATAACTTCAATCGTGAATAATACAAAATTTGTCAAATCGCCGGTTAAATCCCTGGATATCGTAGAAAACTGGAAGTTTTCCACCGGTTAAATTTTTCCCTGGGTAACTTTAATCAGTGATTACAAAACCAGCGAATCACCGGTTAAAAACGATAACCGGAGGTGAATAATACCAAATCTTTGGAAAAACTGGAATTAACCAGAGGTTATAAATAACCCGAAGTGAATAATACGGCCCTTAGTGAATTAAATTTTTTTCATTTTGGTGAACTAAGCGCAAATGAACTGAGTGACTAATGAACGCCTGTTAAGAGAAGCCAACCTACACACACCACCACGATTGAACGACTGAATGACTAGTGAGTGTAGTAGGCTGGTTAGAGAAGAGAATAGAGTAAGTGAACAATTCAATTGAAGGAGTTGCGACTAGTAACTACTGACTACTGACCGGCTTATTAGAGAAGAAAATAGAGTAAGTGAACAGTTTAATTGAAGCAGTAGTGACTAGTGACTACTGACTACTGAACGACTGGTTAGAGAAGAGAAAAGATGAAGTAAACAGTTTAATTGAAGTACTTCACTGAACTAATTCTTTAGAGTGAATGACTAGTTAAGTAGTACTTCACTGAAATGAACTGATTTGTCCATCTCTAGGACAGCCCATCCTCATAGAAATCATCCTACTCACCTACTTTAGTATCTGAATACATAACGTAAAATGAAGAATAAGTTAGAGCAACAATTTCCGCAGCACACTGTCCTTAACAACACTTCAAACTTAGCTCGAAAAATAATAAAGTTGCGCCCAGACTACTACTTTTACAGCTTTGATTAAGTTGGTGTGTTTAATTTATTTTAAATTAATATTTCCGCAAACATGTTGTCATCTTATAGGAATGTATTTTTGCACAATAAAGCGAACTGGATATAAAAAAAACATGAAATATCGTCCTTTGAAGAACAGATAAAAAAATCTGAAAGTAAACAGGAATTTTATTTTGCTGCTCGACAGTGTATGAGGCTTTGTTCACATTTGAAATTCTTGTGGCTTACATTGTTGCCTTGTGCAAAGCATAGAGAGAGCATATCCTGTCCCATCAAATATAGCATGTCCTCTAAAATATAAGAAAACTTTTTAGCCGAATAATCTAACTTTTTAAAACTCGCTATTTAACTGCAACTCAGCCTTTCCGAACCGTATGAATTGTCCCTCTGATAAAGGCATATATTTTTGGTA
The DNA here is from genome assembly GCA_951812415.1 of Beris morrisii. Classification (NCBI taxonomy): domain Eukaryota; kingdom Metazoa; phylum Arthropoda; class Insecta; order Diptera; family Stratiomyidae; genus Beris; species Beris morrisii. The sequence goes on along the minus strand of OX638310.1, from coordinate 108,077,895 downwards.
TCCAGCTACTGTACTAAAATATTGAAACGATTATAATTTGTGCGGAGTCTAGGCAGCGTTTTTGTAAAGTTCAAAATTCTACAAAATTATTAACAAGATAGTTGTGTTTTTTTTGTTGAAATTTTGACTTTATTTAGTTTTCTCTTCTCGTTAATATTGTTGTTAATTTTACTGGAAATTAAATTAAGGATATCATGGCCTATCAACACAACTATAAATTTTGGCTTGCAACAACCGAAGAAATCAACGATTTGCTACTGCAAAAAAGGGTTATACAAAAATTGAAACCAACTCAAGACAAGTTTGCGGCTCACGGTATATTTGCGGTACTCTACAGTCGCTACGTCACTCTAGTGAACCGCTTGTCCTACATCTTCGATAAAACATGCCAGGTCCAGAAGCGCGCATTGATTCAACGCTTTCTGGAAGCAGCAGCGAATCGATTGCTCGAACTACGTAACGAACTGAAGCAGATCGAACTGAGCGAGTTTATCTACTTGGACAATGCGCTGATCAAGCAGAAGATCCTTATCGATGATATTGCGATATTGCATCCGTGCTACTTCCCCATGTCCAGGGAACAAACAGTTCAGGATCTAATCGATAAGAAAGTGGTTGAATCGGAAAAATCCAAAGATATTAGTGAATCTTCAGTAATGGTAGATCGACCGAGGCGGAAAACCTCAAGGATGAATGAGTTTAATAAGTTGGAGGAGTTGGCGCAGAAGGATTCAAATAAGTACAAATTGATACTGGCCATCAATCTAATCCGAATTCATGAAAAAGCACGACAGGCTCGGGTTTTCAAGACTAATATTCGATACCAACCAGAAAAATATAGACCAAAGGGACCCAGACCTAGTGTTGGACTCGATTTTTATTTCACCCACAAACCAAATCAGCCAATGCTATTTCCCGTCAAGCGACCATACTTTAATTCAAATTATTTTCGTGGTCCCAAATTTTCCGAATCCTTTGAGTGCTATGTGCGTCCTGCCCACCGAAACCTTAGACTACCCGATATGCGCGATACTAAAAAGGACGAAACTGTTGAAGGACCAGTAGAAGTAGAAGCAAAGGTCGAAACCTTAGGTGAAGAAACCAGTAATTTGGACGGTGGACTAATGGAATCTCCCTATGAATCCGTAAACCGAAATCTCATGGATATCAGCAATGCTATTTTGCAACCAGGCAAGGGTGCTCCTGTTTCAGCCCAAGAACTAAGGGCTGCACTAATGAAATCCACTAGCTTTGCTCAAATATCAAAATTAGCACAGGCCATTTTGCGTCAATCAAGTGGTGTTAATCCTTCGTTACCAGTGAGTGTTGCTCGACACTCCATAGTAGGAAATAGTCGTCTTGAAATGCCCTCAAGACGACAAAGCCTTTTCGAGTCGAAGGAAGCCAGCAAAGAAACCGGTGCCCACAAAGCATACCCTTCATTGGTATCCCATATTTCCGGTAATGGATTGAAAGTTCCCAGAGGTTCGAAGAATGCGAGTCAAATTCACATTCTAGTTAATCCGGATGGTTATGCAAGTCGTCTAACCCGGACCAGTGTGAGAGCTGAACGAAAAACCAAAATGCGACCATTAGACGTCGTTCCCGAAGTCCGGGAAGGTATTGACCCAATACGCGGTAAAGCAGGAAACGTTATGAACATAAATCCTGATGATATGGCTAGTAAGAAGCTCCTGGTTTCACTTTCGGATGGTATGATGCGAAGCTCAGACACGAAACATGTAGATCGACATTCTTCGCAGATGTCCTTGCTAAATGTTCCACTTACAGAGGATTCCGATGTTAAAACACTAACTGGTATTATTTTCACACCCAAGCTTTGAAAGGTTATAGGTTAGGGTTTCTTCTCTCCTTCATAGACTCGATGTTGGTGCTTCTCAATACAAAGCTGAAAGACTCGGCAGCAACCCGAATACAAACGGCCTGGCGCCAGTACGCCCTTAGCAAGCGAGTCGCTGCATTTCGGTTACGGAAACTCATCTTCTATGGAATGATTCCTGACTGGGTCGGGAATACAAAGAAAAACACAGAAGTCGACGAGGATCGCGAGAAGCTGCGTAACAAGAAAGCGCTCTTCGATCAGCAATTCATTCAAGTGTGCAAGGACGAAAAGGCGCGGATCTTAAAAGTTCGCGGACCCTGGATCATGGAAGACATCTCGGATCATATTCGTGCATGGTTCCGGGAATTGTAACTAAACAGCTCAAATGTCCTTTGACCGATCTTAAGCACTTCCACTAATCTTTTAGTTACGACGGTGTCGGCGAATTTGATCGTTACCCAGAGGAATTTGAGGGCGGTACGATTTTAGTGTTACGTGGCGAAACTATGACCGTTGAAGAATTTCGACAGGCCAAGCTCGAAAGAGCTACTAAAAAGAAAAGATCTCCAGAAGAAAAGAAAAAGGAAGCAGAGCTGCGAAAAAATGAGCGCGAACGGAAGATAGAAGAGAAACGTAAAGAAAAAGCGGCAGCGAAATTGTTGAAGAGACTAGAAGCGAAAGCCGGAAAAACATACGATTTTTCAAAGGAGTCACCATTCTTAAGTATGAGTATATGGTTTATTGTTGTTGTATTTGGGAACATCTGACCAACTAACTGCCCGATTTACTACCCTTTCGGTTTCAATCTGACCCCTTCTGCCTTCTGGGCAGAGTGCAGTAATAGTCCACTTAAAATTCACAGAACCAGTACCCTACTGTGGAATGCCAACAGCTTCGGCAAAAGAAAGACTTAACATCCAAGCTAACCTCCACTGGATAGAAACGGTGGGGTGCAGACAATCCAAACTGTTCTTAAGAGGTCACTCCAAGAAACGAACCTCCGATTTGCTCAAAATGGAAATCCTGAAATTGACTTTAATGTGGATTACATTTAAGGCCTATTAAAGTTTAAAACAGTTCGATATCTCATCCCGCCTAACAGAAATGTCGGAATTCGTGAAAACGTATACAACGTCCTTACTTCCGCTTAAGAGTTAAATTTTTATGCTTTATCTGAGAATTCGTGAAAGTAAAATGAATTCGATCTGAGAAAATCTAGGAGATATGATTAAATTTTAAAAAATGTATAAAATAATTACCCAAAATTTCATTCAAATTGGATAAGTGGTTTCTGAGAAAATGGGTCATGAAATTTACACTGAAAAGCCCTCGCGATATGCTCCCCTTAAACGAGTTTACGTACGGCGGTCAGACGGACAAAATTTTTGTTGGTTTTTTACGATCTATTACTTTGTGAAGAAACGAGTTTCGGAGTTGAAGAAGAGTTGTCCAAAATTTCATTGAAATTGGATAAGTGCTTTCTGAGAAAATGGGTCATGAAATTTACGCTGAAAAGCGCTCGCGATATGCTCCCCTTAAATGAGTTTACGTACGGCGGTCAGACGGACAATATTTTTGTTCCGTTTTAGGACTTATTACTTTGTGAAGAAACGAGTTTCAGAGTTGAAGAAGAATTGCCCAAAATTTCAGTCAAATTGGATAAGTGCTTTCTAAGAAAATGGGTCATGAAATTTGCACTGAACTGTACGGTGGTCAGACGGACAATTTTTTTTTTGCTTTCATAGGATCTATTACTTTGGGAAAAAACGAGTTTCGGAGCTGAAAAGTGTTTTTTTTTTGGCGTCTGGCTGGCTCTGACTGACTGTAGTTCTAGCGAATTTGCGTTCATTTTATCATTTTCTTACAGCCGAGATCGAAGAAACTATGAAGAACTATGAGAGCGAGTGGACACTCGTCGATGATAAAAACAACGTGAACGAAAAGCCTTACATGGATTGGATCAGTCTAGGTAAATTTGCTGAAATTCATCAAGAATTGCGACTGGTTGTCGATGAAGTTATGAGGTTTGGATTTAGTTTCCGTCTGTCTACTGATCAGCTTTTGGGTATCATCAATTTTGCGATTTTAGAGTCGAATTCGAGTTGCTTCGCAAAGCCTTGGCCCTGGATCGACGCAGGAAATACAAGCCCCAAAAAAAGAAGAAACAGAAAAAGAAAAAGGGAAAAAAAGGAAAGAAGCGAAAAGCGGAACGCCCAGATATTACAGCGGATCGTACAACCGAATCGTTGTACTTCGAAATGGAGGATGCCGACCTTTTCATGAACTACGAACGGTCGAATCTAAACGATTATGTTGGCGAATACAACTATTCGGCCTATGAGAAAAGAATGATCTATCAATTGTTAGAATTGTACACCAATCCAGTGTCCTTCTTTGATTCTGAATTGCTATTTACTTTCAGAGATCCGCAACCGGGTCAGGGTGAAATAAGGGATGTAATCCGGGAAGCTATTTACGGAATGGGACCGTTGAATCTACCGAAAGCAAAGTCAATTTGTATCACAGGCCCCCCGAAGTGCGGAAAACTGTTTTTGATCCATGCAATCGCATCTGAGCTTGGTAATTCTCCGATTTATGAGTCTATATTCAATGTGACCTGTGTTTCAATTTGTAGGAGCCGTGATAATCGACATAAGTCCGGAAAAGGTCCTGAAATTTGAAGAAGACATGAACTACTTTATTCATCTGATCAATAAAATGGCGCGCGTCCTGCAACCAACTATTATTTTCATCAACAATTGCGAACGGATCTTCTGGAAAAAAGTACCAAAAGATCAGGCTTATCTGAAACCTAAACTTCTCGGAAAATACCTTATCAAACAGATCGTTAAACCGATAAGAAAAGAAGAAAAAGTGATTGTGATCGGAATAACTGACGAACCGTACAAAGCGAACATCGGTAAAATGAAGAAAGCGTTCGAGAAAACAATTCTGGTACCACGTTGCGATTACGGTACCGCATTCCAATTCAGTCAGAAGATTGCCCTGTCCAAACCCAATATACCACGTGATTTTGAATTCTCGCCGGTATCGATGGTTACGCAAGGCTATACTTCATCAAATCTTTACGATAATCTGAATGAAACATTGGACATTCAGAGGCGAATGAAACTGCCGTTTAAGCCGCTCAAAGCGCAGGAATTGATTTCAGGATATCTGGATCGAGAAGAACCCATATTCCCGATGCCCGACAAGGTAAGCCGGTCTTGGAAGTCCTAGCGCTTCTACTAATTTAAAGTTTTATTACCTATTATAGGAATTTGAAAAATATACGAAATTCAATGCAAAAGTCAATAAATTAGCCAAACAACGCGCTAAATTGATGAAAGAACAGCAAAAATTAAAAGCGAAAGAAATTCCGAAAGGAAAAATATAAACGGGAAATTGTTCATGGAATGTATGAACTATTTAAAAAGTAAAAATCAGACAACAGTACGGACGAAAATTTATTATTATTTTGGGTGGAATACCGAGTTGTAAGTTGACTAAATAGTTTAGTCGGGCAGATAAGAGCGAGCTAAGTTGCCCAACTATTTGGTCCCCAGTGTTACTCCTACTTGAAATAATTGTCTAATTCTGTGAACCAAATTTCTTGTTTTAGTGAACAAATATTTTCCTTTTCTTTCCAAGCTTTTGGGATTTGGAAGGACCGTGATTTCGGTATGTTGAAAACGAGGCAAGCGAAGATATTATGAACAATGTAACTACTTGTCCTGTGTGAAAAGAAACCAAACAGAGTTTTAACTTGATAACTGATAACAAGACGCACGATTTGGTTATCTGAATTTTATTGTTTTATATACGTATAATTATTTTTTTTTTAGACTTTTCACATAAATCCACATAGAATGAGCTAAAAAACATTCAATAAATTTGTTTTTGCTTTACCATTTACAAATATAAAATTCTATTTAACTTTTTAATCTGTACACATATAATTGCTTTTTTATGTTTATCATTGCATTTTCGTAGCATAATTTTTTTTTTTAAATATTTAAAAGAGAGAATTTAACGGAAAAATTGTTGTTCGAAAATATTTAGTTAATTATTATTTTGTCGATTGTGTGGGTTCTTGTATACGAAAAGGCACGACTAGATCTTCTTTATGCTCGACTTTAATATCTTCGAGAGCTAAATGAGCTTTATTTATCGCACTTTTTATCTGAAATTTAATTAACAAAGAGACAAACGAAATGAATTACAATTACAAACAACTTTTAAATATCAATACAAAATAAATTACCAAAGATAAATCTAGTGCTGATATTGGCGCTGCTGATAGAAAATATTCCGGATTCGGGATGTCTTTAAGAAGACCTGAAATTTGTGAAGAGAGTGTAAGATTTTAGTTAGCAGTATTATTTAATAGAATAGTCATGTATTTTAATTATTTACTATAACATTTCTGACAAAATAGGATAACAAAATCTACCAATAGTCTGGCCGAAACTTTAGTATTTTTTTAGTTAAAGTTCGAGTGAGAAGCGGTTAAAATGTGGTGCGACAGAATGCTTATAACATAGTATTTACGTAATTGGGTCATATTACAGAACGCGGTAAAAGTTGAAATGTAACATCGGTTACTGCGAGACTAAAAGGTTTTTCGGAAATATAATTTTGTTCCTAGATTAACTCCTACATCTCCTTAATCATAGTAAATGTTCAAAATGGCCACCTTCAATTTGTAATGCCCGCTAAAGAACGTTTCCAAGTATTGTTTTAGAATTCTGTTGATCCTGCATCGATTCGGGCATTCAGATCTTGCATGTTGCGCTGTAGCAGCATCTTGTTGTTAAAAATGGAAACTAATCGCAGTAGTGGAATATCATGCAATACATTTTTTTGATCATTTGTTAAAAAATTTTAAGTAATTGGAGCTATTTTTAGCCTAGGTCTAACTGATCCAACGAAATTCTCACTGAAATGGTGCTGCCTTCTTTTGTGTGGATTGATCTCAACCCACTTATGTAGGTTGTATTAGTTTGTAATACCGTCTCTGGTGAATTGGGACTCATCCGTTTAAAGAATCCTTTTGGGTAAATCATTTGGTAGCTACTCCTGCACTGGTGTGTGATAGTAGGGGTGCAAGCGTTTTCCTTTTAAGAGACCCCAAACTTTCCACTTACAGATTTTACACTGCAGTGCCAAGCGTCTGATAGTGATTGATGAATCATTTCGAAGTGCCTGAAGTATTCTTTCGTCGAGTTGGACAGCGAATGCCGGCACAGGATTTTTTTTCGCTTTTCTTATCCTAGCAGTACCTGTTCCTCAACAATGTAAAAATTGAGGCGATCAACGATGCGCTGAGGGACGCATGTTGGAAATGGGGCTATGTAACTGGATAGGCGATATGTTGAGTAGCGCGAGTCAGGGACTCGGCACTGGGCAGAAGCAAAGTGCGAATATACACGGCTCGGGGTCTCGCCCTACAGCTTAGAGATAGCGCTAAATACTTTATAATATTTATATTTATTATATGGATCGGAAACTAACCTGGAATAAGAATATCAACGAGAGACTAAAGAAGACTTTAGGGCTCTCTACGCTTGGAAAAAGATGTTCGGGAAAAAGTGGGAAATTCAGGCAGAGATGGCTCATGGATGTGAGTCAGGCCATCATAGCCTACGCAATTTTAGTGTGATGGGGAGCACAGGAGAAGTTCACCTACCTCAAAAAATTCACTAAGGTTCAACGTATGGTTTCCACATGAGCAACAGGCGTACTTAGCACCACGCCTGCAGCGCAGAACATTTATTTTTTCAGCGCAATTATCTGAAAAAATTTTGACCGTATCGACATACTCATGCATTTATACCGACATTGAAAATATTCCCCCTGTCCGAAAATAAGAGTCCCATTTGAAAAATCTGTTTTTTTATTATTTAGGAGTGGAAAAAACCGATCAAATATTCTTTGATAAATGTAGAGTTATTGCTTATGCAGATGCAATTGCTGTCACGGGAAAGCACCTAAACACGATGAGTTCAGGTATTAGAGAAAGCTCTCTCTATTCTCTCTAAATGGTCAACTGAATGCGGGTTGGACGTGAACCCTCGCAAAACAGAATTAGTCCTCGTCCAGGAAATACAAAATTCCTCACGTTGACCCTCCTTCTCTGGATGGTACCAGTCTAGTTTTCACCGATAGTGCAAAACATTTGGGTCTTATTTTGGACAGGAAACTACACTGGAAACCCAACATTCAGGAACGAGTAAGGAAATCAACTGTTGCGCTTCACTGGTGCAAAAAGGCCATTGGCAAAAAATCGAGTAGTTCATTGGCTCTAAGTGTCCGTCATCAGACCGATACTTTTGTATGGTGTTATGTCTGGTGGACGGTACGGGAAGACACAGAGATCAGCATGCATATGCATCAGCGGAGCTCTGAGAAAAACTCCCTTTGCAGCACTAGACATGCTATTCAATCTATCACCCCTAGAAACTTTTGGCAAGCAAATGGCAGCCAGTGCAGCCATTCGACTTAGGCATCTACACAGTGGACTAGCAAATGTGCCGGTCACTCAACAATTTTAAATCACTTCAATAACATTCCCGAAAACACCGACTACGCCCCTCCAAGTTTTGATTTTGACAAAAACTTGCTAATAACCATCCCAACCCGTCTACAATGGGAAAGTGATTCGGTACGGAGGGAAAAATCCGTACAGACGGTTCCAAACATGAAGGCGGGGTTGTTTTCTCTGAGATGCTTAACATTAGCAGCTCTTTCCACTTTACGGACCACTGTAGTGTCTAACAGGCGGAGCTTATGGCGATCAAGGATCCCTTGTACTGACTTCCCTGGAAAGGCAAACGAGCTCGTCAGAAGGGGGTCGGAGATGAGCATAGAGCTGGCCGACGAGTCGGGAATGATTGATATTGAAGCGCTCAGATAGATGGAGAGGGCCTGGGTGAAACTTTCGGGATGCCGGCAAGCAAGAATCTGCTGGCCGAAACTTGATAGGAGGAACTCTAGCTTCATTTTGTCTCTGGTCAGGGACATTTCCATTAAGACTATACTTCACAGGATCATTTCTGTAGTATGTCTTCATTAACTTTCAAATCAAATTGAAAGATTTTTGCGCCGTGAATGTGAAAGCCTGGCACTTACCAGATATCGGTACTTGCGGAAATTCTCCTTGACCGATCTATGAGAACTTGCGATAATTCCTTTATGGAGAACTACTCTCTTCATAAGAAAGAGCAATATTTGGAATCAGTAGTCTAGAGCTCGGTTTTATACGACGGGACTACAATGGATTCACAGTGATCTCTCATGATGGACTGTGGCACATTGTTTCAGTCCACCCTTCTCAACCTAACCTAATATCTACTAGGGATACTAGCATTTTTACAGACAGCCAGGCGGCAATAAAATCCTTGGAATCGGCCTCGACAACATCAAAGGTCGCCGCAGAATGTCGATCGTCTCTTAAGGAGATGGCAGAGCAGTTCAATATTCTTCTGTGCTTAGTGCCAGAACACAGGGATATTTCAGGCAACTGTATGGCTGACGAACTCGCTCGGCGCGGTACTACCATTTAAATTACATGTAAACTGCTACTATGATTGGACTCAGTTAAGAAAACTAACTCAAGATGGGCAGACTGTATTACATGTCATACTGCGAGAGAGATCTGGCCGAAGCTGGATCGGAAACGCTCTGATTTTTCTCAAAAGGGCGATTATCAACACCACAGTCGGTGTTCTGACCAGACACTGGCTTATAGGCCGGCATGCTAAAAAACGCGGCCTCTTCTCAAACGACTTCTGCTGAAGCTGCCTGGATGAGGAGAATGAGGAGACAGTCCTTCATCTTCTCCGTACCTGTCTAGCTCTATCTGCTAGAAGAAAAGCTCATCTAGGAGCTTACTTCTTCAACAGTCTTAGTGACCTTGCTGCAACGGAGATTGCGAGAATCCAACGCTTCATTGTAAGCTCTAAATGGTTTAGCGAGTAGCACCGGCGTTCTCATGAACGCTAGTTTTGCCCCGCTGCACAGCATCGAAAGATGCTAGGCAACTCCCTTTTCAGCTTCAGCAGTAGCTACAAATCTCGGATTTCAGAAAGTTGAATCAAATTTTTCTAACAACAAAGATGCTTCTTTGCAAGGTGTTTTAACTGGAACACATTCTTTGCCGTTTGTATATTTACCGGTAAAGCATTATATTCTCGAATTGCCTCAAAGACAGGATTCTTCCTAAGTCGGTCTGTCCTAGTCCTAGGACAATGTTGCTGACCTAATTTTATTCGGTACCCCCCAAATATATGGCCAACGTAGGCCAGAGCGAAGTCCGAATTCAAGCCATAGTCAACGTACGCGACTGCTTCCGTCCACACGTTGGTCGTGGTTCGTAAGCTTCAATTGTGAGTTGCCAGCAGTTCAGTGTCAATTCCTTTGACTTGTGGTCAAAAAACCGGCATAGCGGCGAAGTAGCGCCAGCGCCGACAAGATAGCCAACGAACCCAAGTGGACTGTCCACATTTTGGCACTTGTCTGGTTGGCCAACATGTATTCGAGGCATTCCAGGGTTATTTGCTGATAAAAGATTCGTTTTCCAGAAATAGAAAAAAGTTCAACCGATGGTATTAAGTATGGTAAATTATGACTTTTTGAGTTAGAAAGCAATTGCCCATTTTGCACGAAGGGAGTTTTTGTTGTTTGATGCGGGGGAAAACACGCAGCAAAGTAGCGCATCTTGAGCACTCAGGCAAAGATAATGATAATAATAATAGATATAGCCCCTTCATGCAAAATGGACGATTCCTTCCCAACTCAAGAGTTGGAGAAGAATTCCCCATTTGTTGAACTGGTGAAAATGCTGTCACTCAGCTCAATGAGCTGGAAATATTTTCACCGTATCGACATACTCATGCATGTATGCCGACATTGGGCTCAATGTCCAATCAAATTACCTTAACCCGAAGGTACTCCCCATTCAGTGCAACTCACTGGTATAAGGGGTCGTACGGAGATATATAGTTTTCAAATATTTTAATATAGAAAAATAAAAATAAAATTATTAATAAATTAAAACAAATATAAGTGAAAAGGAGAGACGATTGTGAAAAGTTTTAAAAATAAACACGTAATACATGCAACAACACAATACAACAACATTTCCTACAACCATTCCTTAGAATCTTCGATAATCTCGAGAGCCGCCTGAATAATTATCTGTTTCCAGATCGTTTATAAACGCAACAATTCTTAATACCGTTCCAAGTTTCGACCTAGAAGATGCTTTTTTGCAAGACGTTTCAACTGAAACACATTCTTTGCCATTTGTATATTTGTCGGTAAAGCATTATATTCTCGTATTGCCTCAAAGACAGGATCCTTTCTAAGTCGATCTGTCCTCGGAACATGTTGTTGTTTAATAGAGTTCGCACTTCTTGTGTTAAAGTTGTGTGCTTCTTGGTTGTGGATCAATTTGATGGAGGATTTAAGTTTCTTCTTTTTTATATTGTGAATTAGCTTTATTCGTTCCAGGCTTATGTGCTGGTGTATGGTTAGTTTCCCATAGGTAGGGTAAAGTTCCTCCGATGGTGTCAGATGAGGTAAATTATATACGGCTTTAATGCCCCTAGTCAATAGTCTCGCAATTTTGTCCAAGTTTCTTTTCAAGGTCTGGCTCCATATAAGGAGACCGTAACTTATATTGGATAGGATGAAAGCAGTATATATCACATTCTTTATTGGGACTTGTAGGTATTCGTTCCGTCTTATTACTCCAATAATCGGGGCAATTCTATTTCTCAGTTTAGTTATGTGCGGAGTCCAAGTTAGTTTGTCGTCAATTGTCAGCCCTAAGTATTTTGTTTCCTGTGCTCTCGTTAGTTGCATTCCTTCTATTTCTAGTTTTAAATCAATGTCTAATTTGTTGGTTTGTCTAAAGATATAGTTTTTTTTCGAAGTATTTGACAACTGGCGTTTTTTGGCAAACTTTGAGCCTTTATTGTGGGAAATTGGTTGCATTATTTTTTTTAAAAATATTGCCCATCGCTAGCCACAACCTTTTCCCATCTTTCTGGCAGCATACGAATTCCGCGTTGAAAAAACTTCACGTCCTTTCAGGCGATCCACGAATCGACCCAATTTTTGACATCTTCAAAAGAACGGAAGCGCTGCTCAGCCAAGCCATGCGTCATTGATCGGAATAGGTGGTAGTCGGAAGGGGCGATGTCGGGTGGGGTAGGACGTCCCATTTCAGTGTTTCCAAGTAGGTTTTCACAACCTGAGCAATATGTGGCCGAGCGTTGTCGTGTAGCAAAATCACTTTGTCGTGTCTCTACTCATATTGCGGCCGTTTTTCTTTCAATGCTCGACTCAAACGCATTAGTTGTCTTGGATAAAGAGGTCCTGTGATGGTTTCACTCGATTGCAGCAACTCATTATACACCACACCGAGTTGGACCCACCAAATGCAAAGCATGACTTTGGTACCATGGATATTCGGCTTTGCGGTCGATGTTGATGCATGGCCAGGGTATCCCCACGATTTTTGGCGCTTCGGGTTGTCGTAGTGTATCCACTTTTCATCACCAGACACGATACGATGCAAAAATCCTTTCCTGTTCTGCCGTTGGAGCAGCTGTTCGCACGTGAAAAAACGCCGTTGGACGTCTTTTGGCTACAATTCGTACGGCACCCAATTTCCTTGCTTTTGCATTATTCCCAAGGCTTTCAGACGATGTGCAATGGCTTGTTGAGTCACATCCAATGAATCCGCAAGACTTTGTTGTGTTTGGCATGAATCTTTTTCCAGTAGTGCCTCCAATTCTGAGTCTTCGAAATTTTTTGGACGGCCGGAACACTCCTTGTCTTCCACGCCGAAATCACACATTTTGAAGCGATGAAACCATTTGCGACACGTTGATTCGCTAATAGAAGACTCGCCATAAGTTTCTCTAATCATCTGAGGAGCATCAGCCGCAGATGATGTGTATATACTAAAAAAAAAAAAGCAAAACTTCCCGCAAATGGCGCTTACAGGCTCGAGCTCCGACATGTTTAAGGACTCATAAGTAACTGACACCGACAAAATTTTACAAATGTAATGATGGGGAATTGTTGCAATATGTCTGATCTTGCCATATTACGAGCTTGATTCGCCATTTTTTCCCAGTATTTCGTGTTAGTGCCATCTATACGAGAACGCCGGGAACTTATTTGTACATCTAATATATATATATTGCCTAAGAGCAAGTTTTTGAAAATTTTCAGGTCAGAGTTGATCAACATCTCTAGTTCTTCTGGATGTTTACCTTTGTAAAGAAGCAGTGTGTCATCAGCATAAGTTATATGTTTGGCTTTAAGTCCTGTGAACAGTAGATTGTGTATATACAGAAGATACAATGTAGGTCCAAGAATTGATCCTTGTGGAACTCCTATATTGACAGTCTTAGTTATATAATAATAGATTTAATCCCTTCATGCAAAATGGGCAACTCCCTCCAACTCAAAAAGTCGGAGAAGAACTCCCCATTTGGGCACACTTTCGCAGCTTAAAGAACTGGAGACAATATTGTCACAGAGCTCAATGAGCTGGAAAAATTTTCACCGTATCAACATACTCATGCATGTATGTCGACATTGGGCTCAATGTCTAAAAATTTGTATACCTTAAGCCCAAGAGTACTCCCCAGTCAGTACATCGAACTGGTATAAGGGGTAGTAGAAATAAATTTTAAAAAAAATATATAAAAATAAGAAACAAAAAATAAACAAATAAACAAAAACTAAGTTATCAGAGAAATAAAAATAAAATAAAATAAAAAGAACCTGATTTGCAAAATGCAAAGAAATAAGTGTGGAAATGAAAGGGAAAAAAAATTAAAATTAAAAGATTAACCAAAATAAAAATAATTAATTATAGTTATATATATAGTAAAACTAATAGTAATAAAAATAAAAAGTAAAAATAAGCAATTCGCAAAACATGCAACAACAACTCAAACCACAACCATACGTTTAGGCGTCAGTCTCGTCTGATGGCTCGAGGACCAGGTCTTCGATAAGTAGGTGAAGCCGCCTGACTAAAATTATCTGATTCAGGTCGTCTATAATTGCAACAATTCAAAAATCACATTCGTAGCTTCGACAAAGAAGATGCTTCTTTGCAAGGTGCTTTAGCTGAAAGACATTCCTTGCCATTTGTATTATTGAAGGTAAAGAGTTATATTCACAAATTGCCTCAAATACAGGATCTTTTCTAAGTCGGTCAGTCCTAGGACAACCTTGTTGTCTAATAAAATCTGCACTTCTTGTGTTAAAGTTGTGTATATCGTGATTGTGGATCAATTTGATTGAGGATTTTAGTCTATTGTTCTTAATATTATAAATAAGCTTAATACGTTCCAGGCTTATGTGCTGTTGTAAGGTAAGTTTTCCATAAGTATAATAAAGTTCCTTCAATGGTGTTAAATAGGGTAAATTATGAATAGCTGTAATGCCCCTATTCATAAGTCTCGCAATTTTGTCTAGGTTTCTTTTCGAGGTTTGACTCCATAGAAGAAGTCCATAACTTATGTTGGACAGAATAAATGCATTATAGAGCATATTCTTAATTGGTACGTGTAGATAGTCGTTACGCCTTATTACTCCAATAATGGGGGCAATTTTGTTTCTAAGTTTAGTAATGTGAGGAGTCCAAGTAAGTCTATCGTCAATTATCAGCCCTAAATATTTTGTTTCGTGTGCTCTCGTTAGTTGAATTCCATATATTTCTAGTTTCAAGTCAATATCCAGTTTGTTAATTTGTCTAAAGATCATATAATTTGTCTTCAATGTATTTAATGTCAACATATTACCTAAGAGCCAATGTTGAAATAGTTTCAGATCAGAATTAATCAACAGCTCCAGTTGATCGGGATATTTACCTTTATAAAGAAGTAACGTGTCGTCAGCAAAGGTAATATATTTTGCTTTAAGGCCCGCGAACTGTAGGTTATGTATATATAGCAGAATCTAGGTAGGTCCGAGAATCGAACCCTGAGGGACGCCTATATTGACTATCTTAGGAGAGCTTAGTTCGTCGAAATTTTTGGTAATGTACTGTCGGTCAACTAAAAAGTTTTTTATCAAGTCATTGGCCTTTCCCCTAATTCCAATTTCCTTCAATTGATCGAGCAACAATATATGGTTTACTGTGTCAAAAGCTTTTTTTAAGTCCACAAAAATCGCAGCGACATAATAACTCTTATCAAGGCTTTCATTTATAAATTTCATTGCATCTAATAAGGCTGATGTCGTATTGCTGCCTTCCTGAAATCCGTATTGTTGTTTATCAAAACCAATATGTTTCTTTATAAAATTCAGTAACCTCCTGTTTATTACTTTTTCGAATATTTTGCTAACTGCGCTAGTTAAAGCTATTGGTCTATAGTTATTAGGATCTTTTATTGAGCCTCCTTTATGAATGGGAGAAATCAGTGCTGTTTTCAAACAAGGGGGAAATGTACCACAGTTTAGATGGTTATTTATGGCAGTGCTTAGTGGTGAAGAGATGATTGTCTTAAGTATCTTCAAATCATTTGTTGAGATGCCATCAATACCGGGGGCTATGTTGGATTTGAGTTCCTCTATAATATTTTCAATTTCAATATAATCTGTTGGAAAAAGAAACATAGCCTCTGTTACCGAAGGACAGCAGAATCTTTGAAAATTCTTCGCATTACTATGGTTTATTAGATTCTCCGCAAGAGTGGAGCCAATCGTTCCGAAGTGTTCATTTAAATCGTTGGCGATTAACGCATGATCTTTAATCAGACCATCTCGGGAATCTAACTCATCAATTCCCTTTTTTTTAACTTCGTAATTATCGCTTTTACCAATAGATTCTGTAATTACTGTCCATAGCTTCCTCGGATTTCCATCCGTCGTAGCGAATCGGTAATTATAGTACTGCTCCTTAGCCATTCGGATCATATTTGTTGTCTGGTTTTTTATCCGCTTATAATCTTCACGTAGTTTCTGGTCATTGGGATTCATCAACATTTTTTTGTAGCTTTTTTTTTTATTATCAATTTGTTTTAATATACCATATGAAATCTAAGTATTATTTCTTGTTCGTCTCATTTTAGATGTTGTCGCTACTAATTTGGCGGATTTTATTATATCAATTAAAGGTTCAATTGTTTGAATTTCTTGACCTCTTATCCTTGCCTTTGCTTCTTTTATTAAGATCTCTCTGTCGAGAAATTGGACCTTATTTTTTAACATTTTTGTAGTTTTGACTCTGGCATTATCAATCGTAAGCGTTAATACTTTATGATCTAGATCTGGCCAGTCATCTAATTCAATAGTAAACTCTTTCTCATCCAAATGTATGTTTGTTGTAACGTGATCAATTAATGATGATGCCTGTCCGTTAATTCTAGTAGCTTTAAATTCGTTTAGTATCTCGACGTTGTTGATGGCTAACATTTCTTTATAGTTACGAGTTGAGATATTTTCGTGAAGGATGTTAATATTTGTGTCGGCTATTGTTAAAATTCTAGGATACTTCTCGTAGACTAAGTCGAGGTAATTTATAAAACGGTCTACTGATTCATTTGGAGGCTTATAGAGTGTTGCTATTTTTGTTGGAGCATCATTGATCATTACCTCTACTATTATTGTGTTATATACATCGTCCATCAATATCTGATTGAAATGCATATCACTCTTTAGAAATATCGCTGTCCCTCCTCCTCGCCCTGAATTACGACAGTTGTGTACCGAACAGAATCCCTTAAGGGCAAAATATTGAGTTTCAGTGTCGTAAAGCCAAGTTTCATTGAATATTATAATATGTATGTCCGGATTAACTTGGAGATATGCCTCGATGGATGGGATTTTGTGCCTCATACTCCGAATATTTGCGTATAATATTTTAATGTTATTATTCATTATGATAGATTTTTTGACAAGTAATCCGTTTTACTCTGGATGATCTTAATCGCTTTCTGGTATTCTGGGCACTCTGTACTATTTGCTCTATGGAGACAATCGTTTGATTTTTTCAAAAAACAGTTCGTACACTTGATGTTTGTATTAGAACAGTCCATCGTTCTATGAGAGCCCGCACATTTTGCGCAAGTTTCTGTGGGTTGCCCGCAGTTTTTCGAAGAGTGACCATATCTTTGGCATTTGTAGCATCGTTGTACATTGAAATCCTCTTTAAAATAGTAACTATTGAAATCTATATTAACGTATTTGTTTACTATCCGATTAAATAAAACACCATTTGCCTCCACAAAAGTGACTATTTTGTTCGTGTTCTTATTTATTGTAGTATGGACTACTCTCAAATTAGAATCCTTATCAATATCTCTATTAAGCGACTTGATTTGCAGTAGCAACTCCTCGCTTGTATAAATTTTTTCTAGCCCATATATTGTCATCCGCGGCGATCTTTGTTTGGTTGTATCGATTGAACAACAGCTCCCAAGTTTTGATTTAATTTCCTCCAATAAAATCTTTGTATTTTCTGCAGAATTCGTTTTTAAAATGATGCCTCCTTTGGAAATTTGTTTTTGAAATGTTATTGGTGTTTTCAATTTAGAAGGTTGAATTTTTGCTCGTAGTTGGCTCATAGTTGTATCACTGTTTTGTTCAATATTTGGCCTAATTACAATTCCACCGTTAAAAATATTGTCCCGGTTGACAGTTGGATTCACGGCTGTTTTAGCCACTGACGCATATGATAACATGTTGCCGTTATTGCCTGGCAGATTGATTTTCTTGTCTAAACCACTTACCTTCTTAGCCAAATTCTCAGTGACCTCAACTACCTGTTTCAATTCACTATTTTTTGTGACCGCACAGCCTTTTAAGAACTCCCCGAGTTCATTGCTAACAAGCTTTTCAAATAGCAATCGGTCGTCCTCACACTGCCACATCACTTTCACTTCCAACTTCTGCAAATTAGCGTAATCATCATCACTAATCTTCACGCACTTAGTGTGATACCACTTTTTACAGAAACCGTCGCACTGAATTGCCGAATCGCAATCTTTCACCTTTTTTTTACATTTTCCGCACTTATCGTTTTGCCTGTCGTCCGTCTTGTCAGCCATTTTGACGATATATATTTGGCTTTAAGTCCTATGAACTGTAGATTGTGTGATACAATGTAGGTCCAAGAATTGAACCTTGTGGAACTCCTATATTGACAGTCTTAGTTGAGCTCAGTATGTCAAGATTTTTGGTAATGTTCTGTCGCCCAACTAAAAAGTTTTTTAATATGTCATTGGCCTTTCCTCGAATTCCAATTTCCTTTAATACTTCAAGTAATATTTTGTGGTTTACAGTGTCGAAGGCTTTTTTTAAATCCACAAATATCGCAGTAACATAGGAACCTTCGTCGAGACCTTCGTTTATAAACTGAATAGTGTCAATCAAGGCTGACGTTGTATTGCTGCCTTCTTGAAACCCGTATTGGTTATTATCAAAACCAGAATATTTTTTTATAAATTTTAGGACCTCCTGTTGATAACTTTTTCATAGATTTTGCTTACCGTGCTGATTAATGCCATTGGTCGATAGTTATTCGGATCTTTGTTTGAACCACCTTTATAGATGGGAGAGATCAGTGCTGTTCAAGCAAGTTGGAAATGTTCCTTTGTTAATATGGTTATTTATATCTATGCTAAGGGGGGTCGATATGATTGAACTTGGTGTTTTTAGATCATTTGTTGTTATACTGTCGATATCCGGGACTATGTTGGATTTGAGTTCAGCAATGATGTTTTCCACTTCAATAGCATCCGTTGGAAAAAGAAACATTGCATTCGATGCCATAGGACAGCAGATCCTTTGAAAATTCTCCGCATTACTTTGATGATGACTTTGAGATGACCCATTGTACTCGAGTCCCCCAGTCTCTATCCAAACTCACACGATCAATAATTTAATCAATAACCTCATCTCCCGTTCGATTAGTAATCAACCCTTGGTCTAAAATCCTAAACTGAACTACTACCAACTTACCCGTGGGCGAATTACTCGGATGCTGTATGTTACTCCACTGCTGCTGCAATTTGTGAAAGTACAATTTCACGCGGTCGTTGTACTCCTGTGGCTCCAAGTTATGTGAGTCCATTGCCGCAACATCGATGATATTTCTGCGAATCAAATCCCCATCCCCGTTACTATGACGCCGCATAAAAAATCCAACAAGACGGGAAACTTACATGGCCGTGTTCTGGATGATTTTGTTGAGGGCCGTCTGTTCATCTTTTTTCGGCAGCGACTGCGAGTATTCGTTGCTAAAACTGTCGGAATTGGTGCGTCGTAATGCCGGACTATTGCTAACCGGATCGACAAGAAGATGAGTCCGTTCGTTCGGTTCCAATCCCTAAAATCAACAGTTGTGCCGACATGCAAACATAAGTTCCGAGAGCGAAAAAAATTCAAACCAAGTACGTAGCGCTTCTTACCTGTCCGCTCAAATCCTCCGAACAATTCAAACAGCTGCAGAAATTCGCGAAGCAATTAAGCGTCGAGCGTAGGTAGTCCATGATGTGAACGATGCGTGTACTTAAAATTCGCAACTGGATCGACTTTTTCGTTTAGAAGAACATTTCGGGGCGCGCAGCAAACTTTTCTTTATTATCTGTCGTGGGCCGATTGTCTTATCTGTCAGAAATCAATGACAAAAACACCAGCTGATCGCTGCAGTGAGTGTAAGTTCGAAGTGGACGGCTTATGTCGATGGTGTCGCTTTCGACTATTTTACAGTGTAGCCGCAAAACAGTGCTCCCTGTCTATGGAATTTTTCCCTTCGCAAATCTAATGACTTCATGAACGAGGTGTTTGTAGAAGCGGTTCCTGAGGTACACCCCATCTCCCGCATTCCTAAAACGCAAAACCGTCCACCCCGTCCGCCCTCTAAATAAATTTGAACTTGGTAACTCACAAGCTTGCGTACGGCGGTCAGACCTACTTATTAAATCAATGGTTTCTGTTTTAAATTCAAGTTAATGAACATTTATTCAAATACTGAAAATTAATAAAATTAATTATAGCTTCACAAAATTTCTTAATTTTTTTTAAAACTTTACCCACTTTCTCATCCAAGATCACATCCAGCACGGGCACACAGGACTTTATTTCATTGACAAATGCGCCATACCGCATGCGTCATATCGCTGACGAAACTGTCAAAAGTTTGCTGGACTGAGTTCTGTCTGTCGCACCGGGTCGACCACGTAAAGATGTAAACAAAGTTTCTCCCTGAGAAACGGCCAACGATTCTATTTAATCCTCGAGGACTAACAACTAAATTTACAAATTCTTAAAAATGATCACCGTCCTGAGCTTGTAAGTATGGCTGCAAGGCCACTGTAAATTCTGCCCGGCGAAAATCACAAATCTGAACTTTTCCTGTGTTTTAGACTTTACGTGGTGATTGGACTGCTCCTGTTGGGAGTTGCGCTTCTGTTTGCGGCGTTCTTTGCCATCCGGAAGTACATCCTGTTCCGGAAAGAGAAGCTGCACAAGGGCAACAACGATGTGAACGTGGGCATTTTTCATCCGTACTGTAACGCCGGCGGGGGAGGAGAACGAGTCCTTTGGTGCGCTGTTCGAGCTCTTCAGGTAAGGCGAGTCAGGAGTGTGATTCAAGACGATAATTTAATTAGCGGAATAGCGAAAGAATGTTGAACCGATAGAAGCACACGTGTCGCAAGGTAATGCAAAAATTTGTAAACTTGTGTAATGGCATCTAGTAGACCTTGCCAGGGCAAATAAGTTTACTTGCTTCCCGGACAGAGACACGGTTCCACTACAGTATTCATGTGTGGTGCCATGAGCCGGATGTCGGGACTAACAGGACCGCCATGGACAGAATTAAAAGAATTGCACTCATTCGGGTTACTGGTGCTTTACGTACCACAGCCACCCGGGCCCTGAAGGTAATGCTCCACATAATCCCACTAAAGTTTGTTGTGAACGGAGGCCTTGGAGTGAATATTTTGACTTGAAAAGGTCAAAATATTCGAAGGAAAGGTAAGGTACGATTAAACAGTGGGTCAATTCCACCAACGTCTGAATTGGTGGATGAAGTTAGAGCTGGAGCGACGCGCTAGCTGCGTCTGTGGGGGGGTGGTACGTTCCTCGAAAATAAGACCATAAATTAGTCGCGCCGACTTACCCTGGGAATTAAAATTTGGTATATCTTTTCCAAGTGGTCATGAGAGACCGAGAAGCGATGGTTTACACGACTTGTCAGGGCGCTCTGGTATTGTTCACCCCAGGCGGCTGTAATTACCGTATATCTCCACAGAAACTTAGTGAAGTTATTTTACCACATGTAGCACGTGTAGTTTTCATTCCCAAAGCGGGAAGACCCGGTCACACGATAACGAAGGACTTTCGACCTATCAGTCTATCGTCATTCGTTCTTAAAGTGTTGGAGAGGCTTATAGAAACATACATTCGAAGATTATGCGAGAACAGGCTGCTGTCTAACGCTCAGCATGCCTACATCAAAGGGAAATCCGTAGACACAGCCCTACATGAAGTAGTGGGGTCTCTAGAGTTTAGTTTGGAAAGTAAGGAATGGCGTTGGCGGCATTTCTTGACGTTGAGGGGGCTTTCAACAACGTAACAGTGGAAGCAATTAGGGAGGCTTTAAATAGCATAGGCTTAGAGGAGGGACTGACGGGCTGATTGACGACCTTGTTGGAAACCAGGATTGTGAGTTCGGAAAGGGGACAAGGAAAGGTAACAAGGCAGGGGTACTCCACAGAGTGGGGTGATATCGCCCCTTCTTTGGCTCCTTGTAGTGAACGAGGTCCTGATGGAAATCGAAAGGAAAGGAAACAAGGTTGTGGCCTACGCAGATGACATAGTCATACTAGTTCAGGGAAAATTTTTGGATACTATTACTGACATCTTGGAGTTGGAACTCCGTACACTGAGCAGGTGGGCCAAAAGATGTGGCTTGGGGGTTAACGCCTCAAAAACTGAGTTGGTTTTATTTACTAGGAACGTTGAGAGGGATGCCATTCGGAAAGCCCTGCAGAATGCAGGGGCTGATCTGGGCTTTACCAACTGGATCGACGGCATGCTTGAAAGTAGAATGATACATGCATCCATTGGTGAGAATGAAATATCTGGAACTGTGAAGGAGAGGTATCCCGCATGGCGAAGTTCTATGTCGTTTTTTGGTTTAAATAACTGATTGGTCATAAGATGACTACAAAGTTTGCACACAAAGTCAACTTCTGTCCAACGAATTTCTTTTGGACAAGTCGGGGATGGGTACGGGTTACAAGCTCGAGTGACATAGTAGTCATGCCATCGTCGAAACGACCATACTATCACTGGAAAAAAGTTGGTCGGCACGACCAATCAATTTGTTGGTATGACTAAAACGTACTGCTTGAGTAGATTGTGGTTAATCTACAAAATCCAGAAACAAAAATGCATACATACATTGGTTCCACTGGAAATCCGTTTCTTGAATCTTTCGCTGCCTTTTGATCGCTAAATCAAAGGCAGATTAATTTATCAGCGAGACGCTAAGATTGATCTTACATTCGCCTCGAATAATTTCCTTTTTTTCTTGCCGTAATCGTATTGAATTTCAAATTCCGCCAAACGGTTTTTCTTGATCTATTCTTTGGCATATTAACCGTACCCGTCACTGGCGAGAAATAATGGAACATTTTACTGGGATCCCCTTTAAAGCTAATGGCATCGTCCCAGATTACATATCCGTCATACGACTAGGTGACAAATTATCCGCAACATTCGTAGCCGAGAAAAGATGTGTGACCAAGTTCATATTGCACACGTTCCGTAGACATGAACGCTTCGGAGACGGGACAAACTGAAAGTTAGAAATGTGCTGGCGAAATTTAATTAATGTCCCGCTCCACATGGAGTTCGGATTTAATCGAGATCATATTCAACCGTCACAAAGTAGAAATCGTAATGCGTACAGAATCGATTTCGTAATGGCTACTAGTAAGTAGGCTTATGTAGTTCACGAACGAACTAGTTCAGAAGAGCGTTCCCAGAAGAGAAATTAACAAACTAGTTCGCAGTCAGTCCCGCTCCTAGTTGGTTTGTATTCATTCATTGCCGTTTGAAAGTCAGTGGTACAATATACTTGTACGCGGATGACCTGTTTTTAGGTCATCACATTGTACATGAGGATATTTTTTTTAGGTCATCACATCGTACCTGAGTACTAGGCTTGCGCATTTCAGTTCACCATAGTGAGCGATCATTTCCGATGCCCGATCCCTCGCGAACTAGTTCGTTCTTTTAATTCATAGTTCATTACTTCAGGGGAGTTCAGTGATAAGTAGTCGTAGTTCGAAGACAGTAGATCTAGTAGAACATGATGAGCAAAAAAAAAACACTAGATCTAGTATAGTAGTATATTATCTCACACAGTTCCGAACGGCAATGAAAAACGAACTAGGAGCGGGACTGACTGCGAACTAGATCGTTCATTTCAGTTATGGGAACGCTCTTTTGAACTAGTTCGTTCGCGAACTACACAAGCCTAGTCACAATAAGCCCAAATGTGGCTGCAGTGACAGAGGTTAACCATACCAACCCCTATTTCCAATCTATCTATATATTCAGCCTTATTGGCTTAGATTTTCTCCTCGCTCCCAATCCTAGAGCATCATTTACGTGTGTTTTTCATGTGACCCTATACCTCGCATCTGTCGCAATGAGGATTGTTGTTCCTTTGCCTGCATTCTGAGTAAGTATGATTGTCTGTTTCACAATATCCACAAGTTACATTACAAGATAGCTGATCTGTGGTTGATGTTGATCTGATCGATAAATGTAGCCGTAAGTTGAGGTGGTAGCCGTTTGGTGAGGAGACTCCACATATTGATAAGGTGTTTGGACGCCATGGAGAATTGGCTGTAGGATTACCTGAAAATGCTGAGCTAAAGGAGGCTGGACGGTATGAATGCATACTATGAAATTTATCATCTTCCTTTTTAGGATTTTCTAGTCTTAGTGGTCCACTATCTTCTTCACTCCGTAGAGCTCTTGTTGACCACGGAAGCTCTGATCGCGAAAAAAATTTATCGGTTGCGTTTTTCCACTTCTTGAAAGCAATATTTACAAATGGTTCTAAATTTTGATGGTTATCCTTGTCCACCCCATGAAAGTTTGATCCGCATTGTTAATGGCTTTCGGAGATTTCGTGAAGCGAAGAATATGTCCCCTGCAGAGCCACCATCCAGGCGTATAATAGAGGTCACCCGATATCTCAAGGTGACTGTTTTCGATGCACATATTTCTGTTCCTGCACCATTCACCCTTAGCTTGATTAGTTCGTCTTTCTCTTGGTTCGATACGATATACCTTACTTCCTCTCACTACGGTCTGAATCCTGGAGGCCCAATTAATGGAAACCTTGTGCTTTTTGGCACTCTTATCCCCCGGATATTCTTGTGCCCAAAACTTTTGAGCTCGGTATCTGATCGGACTTCATAATGAACTTTATTGAACATTTCAAAAACTACTTCCAGGCGAAATACGAAAATGTAAAAATTGTCATTTACACTGGTGATACGGACGCATCACCGAACACAATCTTCAATCGTGCGAAGAACGTTTTCAACGTTTCCGTCGACGAGGACAACACTAGTTTCGTCTACTTGAAAAAACGACATTGGGTCGAGGCAAAAATGTACCCGTACTTCACATTGTTAGGTCAAAGCATAGGATCGATGATTCTCGGCATCGAAGCCTTACTGAAATACCAGCCAGACATTTACATAGATACGATGGGCTATGCGTTTACATTGCCTATATTTCGATTCTTGGGACTATGCAAGATCGGGTGCTACGTTCATTATCCAACAATCAGCACGGACATGTTGAGGCGAGTGCAGTGTCGGGTCTATGCGCACAACAATAAGAGCTATGTGGTGAAAAATCCATTCCTTACGTGGATTAAGCTGATGTACTACAGAATCTTTGCTAAGGTAAGAATTTTTCAAAATTTCATTTTGAATGTTCGCTTAATTGCGATTTCATTTCGCGATTTCAGTTATACAGTCTGGTCGGCTGTTGCTCACAAACCATAATGGTAAATTCGTCGTGGACGGAAAATCACATTGTCGATATGTGGGACGTGCCGTTTAAAACGCATCGCGTCTATCCACCGTGCGAAGTCGACCACTTGAAAAACCTTCAACACACCGGTAATGATAACGAAAATATTGTCATACTTTCGATTGGTCAATTTCGTCCGGAAAAAGATCATCCGCTACAGTTACAAGCCTTGTACGAATTGCGTACGCTACTCGTCAAAGATGAAGAGCTTTGGAATAGAGTGCGTCTGGTCATTGTCGGTTCATGTCGTCACGACGAAGATCACGAACGTCTGAAGAACATGCAGGACTTAAGTAAGCATTTATCGCTTGAAAATTCGGTCGATTTCAAAGTGAACGTATCGTATCAAGAGCTGATACAACTTTTCCAATCGGCCAAAGTCGGCTTGCATACCATGTGGAACGAACATTTCGGTATTGGAGTTGTCGAATGTATGGCAGCCGGATTGATTATGGTTGCGAATCGATCCGGTGGCCCTTTAATGGATATTATCGAGACGTCGGAAGGTAGTCAGACCGGATATTTAGCTGTTGATGCTATCGAATATGCCAACTGTTTTATGAATATTTTGTATAATTCGAAGGAACAGAACGAGCAGATCAAGAATGCCGCACGGTAAGTAGTAAAGCGCAACAGCTCCTAATAATTGTGTCTGTGAATTTCCTAACAATTTTCATCTTTCGATTGCAGAGCTTCCGTTGATCGGTTCTCCGAAAAAGAGTTCGAAGTCAATTTCCTCCGTGCAGTTAGTCCGCTTTTTAAAACTGTTTAATTGCGTGATATTTTCGTCATATTTAGTTTAGTATTCTGCGATTCAACTGATTATATTCATCGAGAAATTAAGTACTGTTTTTACGTTTTTGCTGAAAAGGCGGAGCAGGTAAAGTTTATTTAAGTTTTATTTTTGCGTTTTTTTTTTTGCATCTCGGCGGAAAATCAATATTTTAACACACTTCCTGTGCATTTTTTGTAGGTCAAATTTTTTTTTAATTATTGTAATTGATAAAGTGTGTAAAATAATTATACGTATATTTATGCGATCATATTTCGTACAATTGATTATTAAAAATTATATTGAAAAATTTAAATTTAATTTGAGAACTGTCTCAGTTCAGTTTATTTTTCCGTCACTGGTTGCTGGCCGATTACCTAACTCAAGAAAGGCTTAATCGCGCGGCTTAGTCGAGTCGTTAGCAGGTAGTAAGGTTATGGTATCAATTGAAAGTCTGTTCAGCGCTGTAGTCGCACAGGAACAAAAAGAAACGCATTTAGAAAATACTGGCACTCGCCCATGTATCCGCTGTAAACCCAAATCATTTTTAATCAATTAAGTCAAAGTTTCTGGAAAGACCCGGAATAATCCTAATTCCGGAACGGATATTTCCCGCGCACAATCGAGCGTACTCGAGACGTTCCGAAGCACAGCGATGTATTATAAAAAAGCAGCAGGGGCGTACCCAAGATCAAGCGACATCTGAGTGAATTTCAGTCACACAACCGACAAGCGCTGTGAGAGCGAACGTGTATAGTGAAACTGCATCAAATTATTTCACTTCAAATCGAACCCCTAGCTCGTAACAACAACAAGTATGTGATGTCCCTTAATCATTTCATTGGAAACAGTGTCTGCTCGTGGAACTGTGGGGAAAGAAGCGTTTCAACTCGTTTGGGATTGGCTACAGGTTGTACTCAGTGTCGCAAGTAGCTGGGCCCATACTGTATTTTTACCCAATAAATAAAATCGAATCGAAGTAACCCGAGCTGTTTTGAAGGGATCACTATGGGCCCGTATGGTGCCTAGTGAGCGTTGCGGTTCTTAGCGCTACGCATCGTCCTGAACTGAACTGAACCCGAGCTGTGAAACTAACCGAAAAAAATAATAATTGAACTAAGAACTAAGCCTTGTATGCATCTGATTTGCAAATAGAAATAGTTTCATTAATTCAAATAAATCAGGTCCATGCCCATCGGGAGGTTGGCCTTGGGGGCTTAGACGACGAATATGATGTAGGTCGTCTGCACGTATAATGCTTTTTCTGTACAATATTGTTTGACTGTACACAAGTTTTAAGTCAATGATTGATTGAACTCTCGTGTTCGATCCTTCTTTTCCAGCTGAACGGAGGAAAAGGATTTGTAGAGTGAAAACGCTGGTTATGTGAGATATTCGATTGTATTA
The DNA here is from genome assembly GCA_951812415.1 of Beris morrisii. NCBI lineage: Eukaryota > Metazoa > Arthropoda > Insecta > Diptera > Stratiomyidae > Beris > Beris morrisii. The sequence goes on along the minus strand of OX638310.1, from coordinate 108,050,767 downwards.
TTGTCAATTCAATTCTTTTAATAAGTTATTAAAATCAGAATCGAGTCATCAAAACGCATCTTGCCTTCACGTTTCAGTCCGCCGTACGCAAAATCGTAAATTATATTACAAAATCGTAAATAAATTACTTTTTTTGTGTAAACTGAGTGGACAACAATTTTGATCTCAGCGACCACTTATAGTAGTAGTAGGCTGAAACATGGTATTTATGTAGAGCTTTGATAGTGGACCTGTTAAAAATTCTGGTTCTACTTAAAGATATTTATTGCGCAGTATTATTATTTTAATTATCGAGGAGAAGGAAAAATCAATAGACGCATTTCAACGTCGAATTCTCCGAAGAATTTTGGGAGAGAAGTAGAGAAGGCACTGAATGGCGTATCCGGTACAACAAAGAATTGTATAACATCTACGACCCAGCCGCATCGACTCTTATAAAATTTCGTAAGCTAAAATGGGAAGGTCATGTGGAGCGAATGGACGACGGAAGAATTCCCAAACGCACACTGAAAGGTAGAGCTCAGGGCAAACGACCGGTGGGAAAAGATACGAGGACTCAGTGGACGCAGATTGCAGATCGCTTCTTAGATTCACAAATTGAACGACACGAGCGAGATGACTTCAGACAATGTATCGTGCAGGCCCTGGCCCGATTTGGGCTGTCGCGCAATTGATGATAATGAGGAAGGCGATTAAATTTTAATGAGTTTCGACAAAGAAATCAAGCAGCTTTGGCCTCCAGAAGAGACGCTAATTATCCTTTGAGTTTGCTGAAAAGAGGGGAGCACATTAGTTGATTAAATTTAATGGCTGCGTGTCTTCCAAAGAAAAATACTGAGTTTGTGCTCGAAAGTAAAGACTTATTTTATTCGGACGTTTTCAGAAGGCTCATCAAATAGTTCATCGTTTAAAGAAATACTAAGGGTCATTATTACGATCGTCAATTAAACTTTAACCGGAAATTTTGTATGAAAATCTGTCAGTTAAAGTTCCAGTTAGAACGTAACTGAACATCGTAGGAACGGCCCTAAGACTTAATCGCTAATTGCAATAAAACTTTTATACTTAAAAAGTGCAGACTGTCACGGAATTGACTATCGTGTTCCGCTTTGGGGAAATATCTGTGCCAGTCGGTTAACTTTTTTTCAGAATTCAGTCCAAGTCTTAACAAGGTCACTTTGCTTAACGGAATTGGGAATTCCAAGCGAACAGACGACTATTTGGCTGAAGTTTCAATTCCACTTCCGTAATGCAAGCCGCCGCTAAGACTTAAGATGGAACCCCGCGTTATTTACTTATGCTGTGATTCATTGGCACCGGTAATTACCAGCAGGTCGCCGATAGAATGAGCTGTTGCAGTTGTTTTTTTACTTTTGTTTACGAATTACAAGATATGCGGTTGCCTTTGCCTTTTATTCTCTGTATTTACAAATTGTAAGCCGACTTGCCGGTAACTGGCGGACGGGAGTAAATCCAAACAAACGATACAGAATAGAGATGCCGGTAATGCGCTGGCCACAGCACTACGTACACCAATGATGAATATGCAGAGATTTTGTTCATCTAAGGATTCTGTAATGGAAGTGCACGAGCGGCATCCTATTCCACGGGTACCTGCTAGGGTTGTGTTTCGGGACGTTAATAGAAGGATTCAGGAAACAGGTATTGTTCGGACAAGAAGCGAAATGCAAACCCTGCACCAGCAATCGCAGTTCAGTTTGACGAAAGAATACCACCAGCTCAAAAGATTTATCAAAAAGTTTAAGACGCTTGGTATTCCAGCTTAACATCTCCATGTGGAAAGATTGAAGAACGTTTGCATCTCAACCGCCACACACCAGCGCAGGATCGTCTCCCCAATGATTTACCCGAAAGGATGTAGTTTTGCAATTTGCTGCTTGAGCAAAAATTTTATGAACAACAATTCAGGCTATTAGACTTCCACCAATTACTGACATTTTTTATGGATGTTGTACCGCTCTTGTGATTGGCTTCCATTTTTTACGAACATGATGGTGCTTCCGCGCATTACGTTTAACTAATCAAAGATTGGTTACTAATTATGGCAATCGCTGGATCGGTAGAAATGGTACAGAAATAGTATACGCTGGCCTGCAAGGTCTCCTAATCTAACCAGACTCAATTTTGTTTCCTGTAAAATTAAAATGACATTTTAAAAATGGGGTTTTCTGTGAAAAATTACATTGATCAAAAAATTGTCACAGTAGCAAACATTACAATATCAACGCTTACATCAAATGCAACGTTGTTTTTGTTGTTTGATGCGGGGGAAGACACGCAGCAGAGCAATGCATCTTGAACACTCAGGCTTGATGGCCCATTGTACTCGAGTCCCCCCCAGTCTCTATCCTAACTTTTTCATCCTCGCGAATTTTAAGAGCTAAGGGAGGGAGCAAGAACGGTGTTCTTTCATCCTCATAACATAAACGTCGTATACATGCATTCTCTCAAAAGAGTAAGCTGGACACTCTAGAAGAAAATGTTCCGTTTTGTCATCACTCTCTTCGCAAGCAATGCACATGGGATCGTCTATAATTATCACTCTGACCAAATATAGGCCACAAGAGTTATGCCCAGTGAGGACATCAACCAGACAAACACATTCTCTTCTGGTCAGTTTGAGAAGAAAAGCAGCGGTTCGTCCACTTGGTCCCTCAACAAGGTGCAACGTAATTCGATCCCATAAAAAACAAACTGGAACCTATTGAATTGACATTATTCATTTTGAAGATATAACGGTTTATATGAGTGGGGGTACATGTCGGAAAGACTTTTCTTTACCACCCTGTAACTCCACGAATATCGAAAATTGACCTACCTTGTTCTACATTTATTTTCACAAAATACATCAAGAAAACAACCCTGAAAAGTTGCCACCCACCTGCCGGACACCCTATACAATTATCATCATCAATGGCGCGACAGCCCAAATCGGGCCAGGGCCTGCAGGATACATTGTCTGAAGTCGTCTTGGTTCAACGCCCACGTCCTACAATTTGTACATCTAAGAAGCGATTTGCAATCTGCGTCAACTGAGTCCTCGTATCTTTTCCGCGGTTTTCCCACCGGTCGTTTGCCATGAGCTCCACCTTTCAGTGTGCGTACGGGAATTCTTCCGTTGTCCATTCACTCCACATGGCCTGCCCATTGTAGCTTACGAAATTTTATAAGAGTCGATGCGGCTGGGTCGTCATAAATGTTATACAACTCGTTGTTGTACCGGATACGGTATTCAGTGCCTTCTCTTACGGTCCCAAAATTCTTCGAAGAATTCGTCGTTCAAAAGAGTCTATTGATTTTTCAGACGCTTGGGTGAGAGTCCACGTTTCGCTTGCATATAGTTGCACAGGTCTTATTATGGTCTTGTATATGCGAAGTTTGCTCTGCCTGTGCACTTTTTTCGATTTTAAGATCGGGAGAACCGTGGAACACGCCTTATTTGCTAGTGTGATCCGTTGTTTTACTTTGTCCCGTTCGTTGCCATCTATTACAAGGTGTGCTCCCAAGTATGAGAAATGATCCACATTCTCCAGGTTGTAGTCCCCCATGGTCATATTTTGTCTAGTTGGCGCGTTTCTTCTTGTTTGGGTCATGAACTTGGTCTTATTCTCATTGACCCTTAACCCGACATCCTTTGCCGATGAGTCTAGGCAATGGAAGACTTCCTTCGCGTCTGGAACAGATCTGGCCATGATGTTTATGTCATCCGCATACACCACTAGTTGAGTGGACGTGATTAGTAGGGTACTTCTGGTATCAACGGGTACCTTTCTGATGACATATTCCAGGGCGAGATTGAAGAGCATGGGAGCGAGTCCATCTCCCTGCTTCAGGCCGGATTCTGTTCGGAAGCTTTGGTTAAGCTCGTTTTGTATCTTTACTTGAGATTCAGTGTCAGTCATGGTCATTTTTGTCAATCGGACGAGTTTTGATGGAATTCCGAAGTCAAGCATTATTTTATATAGTACATTACGATCTATACTATCGTAAGCCTGTTGGAAGTCCACGAAGATCTGGTGCACGTCATGTTATACTCCCAGCATTTTTCTAGCACTTGTTTGACTGAGAATATCTGGTCAATAGTCGATCGTCCGGTTCTGAAACCACCTTGGTATTCGCCGTTTATACTTTCTGTATAAGGCTTTAATCGATTCTGCATTACTTTCGTCAGTATTTTGTAGGGCGTACACAACAATGATATGCCTCTGTAATTTTCATATCGCAGTTTATCTCCTTTCTTATAGATTGGACATATCATGCTCTTGCGCCAGTCGTCGGGTATTTTCTCTTCAATCTAAATTTTTGTCATGATTTTGTATAGGGGATTGGTCAGGTATGGACCACCTCCGTTTAGGAGCTCCACTGGTATTGCATCAACTCTATGTGATTTGTGAATTTTTTAGTCGCGCAGGGCTGCTTCCACTTCTCCGACAGTGGGTATGCCGCGAGTCCAACTACACCGGTTTCAGACCTACTTCCTGAGACGCACTGGTGTTACTGGCCATTCAGGATGTGTTCATTCGCTCCTCCTTATCTCAACCTATGGCAAGGTTACCCTATACAATCGCCTACAAACTAATTTTAGGATTTTCTGATATTCAACCCCCAAGGTGGTGTAAAGGGGTTGCAAAAATTTTCACAAATCCCTTCATATTTCTTAGATCTGATGAGATATAAAATTAATTTTTTCTTCCTAAGGCTTTGCATATAATCGCCAAAAAGTTAATTTCAGAATTTTTCGATATTCAACCCTAAGGGGGTATAAGAGGGTTGCATAAGTTTTCACAGTTTTCGACGTATTTCTTAGGTTTGATGAGATATCAGATTGGTTTTTACTTCATCGGACTTTTTATTTAAAAGCCTACAAATATTCACAGCATTGTGATAGTTTAAAAAAAAATTTATTAGTTCAGCCGGGGCCATAAAATTTTTGCATTGCGAAGTGGTTTCCGTTGTGTAAAGGTTCCACTGTAGTCAGGTTTTGCTGTAGTTTGTTTTTGAAGTATTCGACGTTAGCATTGATTCTAAAAGACAGTTTATCACCATCCTCCTCTAAAGATCACAGCAATTGAATAACGGTTTTCTTGGTACGTCATTGCAATTATATTCCCCACGGATAGATTTCACCACGGTGGAATACTTTCTTTTCGTAGTGTACGCCTGCATAAAAGTGACATCTTTACCACCAAACGAAGAAGAAGACGAACTGTTTACATTCGAAATTTCAAGTTTCGCGCAAAAAAAACACTCAATCAAGAAACAATAGTTAGACAGCCGTACCACTTCTTATTGCGCGATTGAAAATCGAACAGAAAGTTGGACTCGGTGGTAAGGACATAGTTTACATTGGGCTGTTGTCTTCTTGATGGACGACATACTCAACGGCAATATAAACGCCGCCCTCCATGGCGAGGACTCATTTTCCCTGCCGTCACATCAGCCGGCGAAAAAGGTATGCCTGGACAGCGAGGTCTCGCACACTTCGCATAGCTGGCCCCAGGAATACGATGAGGGCGACAGTATTTTCTCCGATATTATCACGACCGCTTGCAGCAATGAAAACGACGACGCGAACGCTGTAGACGAGGACGAACGGGATCCTGTGCAGTGCACGCAACGTTTTATTAACGATATGAACTACGAGAAGTTAGACTACAGCAAGTTCATTTGCGGATCGCAGTACACGACGAGAGACGACTTCCGTCAGCAGGTGGAAAGTAACAGAACGCTGGTGCTCAATGTGATACAGGACGTGCGCAGCATTACTTGGTGTTCGCAGGCTTTTATGGATGAGGTACGAACGTTCGAAAGCAAGGGACCGTTCTACGGGTTGCCCGTGCAGGTCGAAAAGTTGATCTACGAGCAGAAGAGGATTAGAAGTTTGTACGGTGAGTAGACCATAAAATCTGGGTGGTTATCAAAATTATTTCGCCCCGAATTTTTGTTTGAGGCTGCGGAGTTTCTCACACCGCAATAGACTTCGGGGCGAGCGTAGGTATGTGGTAGTACCACCCAAATACCGATTATTGTGAAAAACCAAGCTGGCGTAAACATAATTTTTCTTCGGTTTACTAAATTCCTCGAATGCATTCGCAACTGCCGAATATTTTTTCCTTGAGTCAGCATCCAAGTTGAAACTGTTAAACAGTTCAACTGCATCTGTTCCCTACTAACAAACTACCTTTCATAAGGCCTTACCAAGGCTACGAGGCAGGGAAATAGCTTCGGAAGGTCTTATGAAAGGTATTTTGCTAGTAGGGGTTCCAACGGTATTGAGGAATACCGCTGCTTGAACCTCTTCACTTTTCTTTGCCAGTTCTGCGACAATATAACAATAATCAAAGTTCTGCTTGAAAAGCCGCCAATTTTCAGCAACATTTTTTTTTTTTTTTTCAAAATTCAATTTATTTATTAGTTCCTTCTATATACAATATTCCATACAAATAGTTAATATTTCGTAGTTATATTATTCTTCTGAACTTCCCAGACAGCAAAAGCTGGTATAATGGAAGTTGTGGTAATAAATCCAAAGTAAGAAATTGTGTTTACAAAAGTATATCGTACATATAAATTATTAGTGTAATGAAATCGCAGTAAATGTAATTTTGTTGGACATAAATAATTCATAAACGGATACCAAAATAAAAGAAATAATCCAAATGATTAATAAAAGAATATATAAAAAAAAAAGAAAAAAATCTAGTGAGGGTAAAAAAAGAAAAGTAATTAAAAAGTAGATAACAACAAGGTACTTGAATAAAGAAACTACGGTAAAAAGAAATCGTATATATAAGATACTCTTCAGTTGATGTCCATATTCATCCTCATGTTGGTCCTATCTGTCTAGTTAGCATTCACCCAGCTTGTGTCGCTGGAGTTAACCCAGCTATGCTGAGTATCAAACAGACTCTACTGGATGTCTACTACGTCAGGATTACTCTTTACGTAACTTTTCAGCATCTTTGTGAATTTAGTAATAGTTTCCGCAGTTTTAATTCTATCCGGAAGTGCAGTATAAAATAATACTGCTCTATAAATTGGGTCTTCTCGTACTCGATTTGTTCTTGGACGGTGGAAATTCCTTAGGTAACCTGTATTTCTAGTCGGATAGTCATGTATTTCTCTATTAAGCATTATTGTGAGTGATGTTTTTGCATTACCGTGCAGAGAGTTACATACATATATACAAATTTGGCTCTTTCAATGGCTATTAATTGCTTGATATTATGCAACCCCGTAAGTTCATATAACTCTACTGACTGAGTCAGGTGAGGTAAGTCGAAGACAGCTTTAATGCTCTTATTGAGTAGTCTGGCGATAATGTCAATATTATCAATGTTATTGTTAATTTGTTGCCATATATCCAGGTCATGTAGTTGTCTAGATCAATGTTTATCGTATTTTCCAACGTTTCAAGTGCCTTGCCGCTATATAGTAATACTGTATCCGCGAATATCACGTACCTTCCCGATAGTCCAGCAAATTGCAACTTATGAACGTATAACAAGTAGAGTGTTAGTCCAAGGATCGAGCCTTGCGGAATTCCAGTACTGTCAGTTTGTTACTTAGGAGCTTGTTATTTTTGGTTATATGCATATGTATTTTCTGTCTTTGAGATAACTTGAAATTATTGAGTTGGTTGTACTTCTTATACCTAACTCCTCCAAGCCCTGGAGTAACACTTCGTGGTCAACTGTGTCAAAAGCTTTCCTCAAGTCAATGAAAACTGCAACAGCATAATTAGCTTCGTCCAGTTCCTTATTAATTGCTCCTGTTGTATTGCTTTTTTGCTGGAAACCGTATTGGTGCTTGTCAAATCCTCCTATTGATTTCACGAATTTAACAATCCTTGTATTCAGTACCTTCTCAAAAATTTTGCTTAACGAATTTATGATCGCAATTGGTCTGTAATTATCTGGGTTTTTGGTGTTACCACTTTTAAAAACTGGAATTAGTACTGTCGTTTTTAGTATATCTGGAAAGGTACCAAGTGATAGGTGTGAGTTTATAACTTCGGCAAGTGGACCAGATATAATATTGCTTAGTATTTTTAGGTCCTTTGGTGTTATATCGTCAAGTCCTGGTGATGTGTTCGACTTTAATGCTGTGATAATACTGCTGACTTCCACTTCGTCAGTTGGATAGTCTTAGTTACACGGTTGTTCATTTGTCGTTTTATGTTAAGATCCGGTAATTCATTAGCTAAGTTTTTACCTACATTTGCAAAGTGGGAATTCATGTGGTTTACTATTTGACCCTCGTTCGTTATTGTAGTGAGACGGGTGTCTATTTGTGTAATTCCAGCAGACGATGGCGAGTTAGTGTTTTTACCCATTGCTTCTCCGACCATTTTCCATAGTTTCCTTGTGTTACCATCAGCGTCTGTTAGTCGTTTGTTGAAATGCATGTCCCTTGCCAATCTAATTACTTTGTTTGCTTTGTTTTTAATCCTCTAATATTCAACCAGCAAGGCGTTAGTGCTATCTTTTCGTAATTTGTTGTAAGTGTTTCTTTTTTGTGTCATTAGAGATAAATTTTCCTGCGTTATCCACTTGTTGTTACGAGTCCTCAAGGTTTTTACCTTTATGGCTGATTTCTTAGCTGTTGTGAAGGCATCAATTATACCCTCAAAGGAAAGGTTTTGAAGTTTTGATAAGTTGTTCCGTGTCTCATCTTTTAAGATGTCATAGTTTATTAGTGTAACGTGAGCTTTTATCATTGGTTTTTTCGCTATGGTCTTGTTGTTCATCCAGCAATAATGGTTCAACCTTTCTAAGGAAATCCATTTCTCTTTTTACCACCGTTACTATACGCGTTTTTGGTTGACGACCTCGTGTTTTTTCTGTTCTACCAAACTCTCCGTTTTCACAATTCCCATTCAAATTTTCACACCTCACTTTATTTTCTAGTGTTCGCTCACAATTTATCTCCTTTGTTTACCAGAATTCAAATTCTAAACTTTTAAGAAGAGAAACCTGGTCGCCATGTAGTATCCAGTAACAACCACTGTGTTTCTTAACTGTTGGATGCTGACTGACTCCAGAGTCGTAGTCTATATCACTATGCTACACATGCGACCGCTGATTTTCGGTTGAAAGCGTACAACGGTGCTATATCGGTCCAATCGTTCATAAGCAAATACACAATCGTCGCATACCACGACAAATCGGGACAATAATTGGCAAAACCGTTGCATCGTGTATTTTCCGCTTTAAAGCATAACGTATACCGACTTTTCTTTCCGTTTTATGCTTTAATTTCAGTTTTTACCCTTCCTTAAATTGAAGAGTGATGTTACGGTATTAAAGGCCCCTCAGATCAGTGCGATATCGTCACAAAAAAATTATGGGTGTTTCCGATTCGTCCTAGATGTTGTACAACTCATTCTCTAGGTCCAGGGACCGTATTCAAGATTTGGTATCGGAAGGAAGGGGATCCAAAAGTCTCTGATTCTGAGTAATAGGTGCGTCTTGCTTTATGCTGCCAACAGTAGGTTAGCGTCAGAGTAGGGATTGCTTTCACTCCTTCCCCAACATTTTCTTTCTTTCTTTCCTGAACTCTCCCCGTCGTGAATTTTTATTGTTGTTTTCGTTGGTTCGGTTTGAGTTCGGGACAAGCTTTTAAAGGTTCTGGATCACTTAAAACAACAGTCAGGGCATAACTGCTTTCACTAGCCGTGATAGGAACACACTGTCTCTCATGACATCCTAAGACAATTTTAATTATTAATTTAATTTTTATTTTCGCTACACCTACATTGCTTGAACCACTGCAGGGCCAGTTACCTTCCTCATCGGAACGTGCCAAACATAGGGACTCGGGAAAATGAAACCCAGCTCGCAGTTCTCCAATTTAACATTTAGTGTAAACAACCTTGTTGAGTATTCTCGTAAATTCTAAACGTTTTTGTGCTGCTGTTGGCTGCAATTGCATTTTGTATAACGGGAACGAGGTTTCCGATTGACGTTTTGCTTCCTTGCCACTCATTTAGCTTTTGTTCGATGTTAATGCGCAAGGCATCATTGATTTGAATTCCATGTACTACAGCTGCATTAAGTTCCAGTTCGCCAAAACACATAGATCACCAATGGGTCCATTGTGATCCCACGTGCTGTGCCCAAGACCTTCTCAAGTAAACGACCCAACTACAGCAGCTTGTCTAGATTTATGTTTTAATTCCCCCCCCCCCCACCCTGTGCATCTTCTGCAACACCTAGTCTTCTGGAGTGCCGGCCGATCAGGCAGTGGCCTGTCAGTACACCAATTACGATACGTAGAGTACTCCTATCTCCGAGTAGGACAAACTTTATCCTGCTCGCTTTCAGGGCCGGCCAGAGCTGCCTAGCAACGAGACATGATGTGAAGCCCGACCGCCACCAATAGCAACCCACCTAACCTAACCTAGCCTGATTATTGATCTGATGGTGATAACATCACATTCGAAATAGGTTTCCAGCTAATAAGGTTTTCCTTTATGTAAGCAAAACTGAAACTCAATTTCTGGACCAATCAATAAGGATTCATTCCACTTCATTTCAAACTAAGATGTTGATGTTATAGCGCTCCCGTTCATGTCCGATTGTTTCGGTATGGATTAAATTTCTTTGTTTATTTATTGACCAAACGTTCCAGAAGCCAATCAGGTTCTGTCGTCGATAGCTTGAAGTCTTTACCACTAAAATGTCCGTAGTCAGAGATGCTGTGGAAATTCTTTGTTTTTCAAATTTTGTCCTTTATTTTTATTTGGCCGACGGATAGTAAAATTAATGAAATTGAGTAAGCCAATAAAATAGAGATATCCAGTTGCATTCACGACTAAATGAACAATTTTTAAATTCATATAAAGGACATCAATTTATTTCAAGTCTTTCTTTTCAGATTGGCAAAAGGAATGCCTCAGCCTCCCAGCAATCGAAAAACGAAAAAATTTAATATACGCTCTGCCCACAAGTGGCGGTAAGACTTTAGTAGCAGAAATTTTAATGCTTCGCGAAATAATTTGCCGCGAAAAAAATGTAATATTTATACTGCCATATGTTTCGATCGTGCAAGAGAAGGTCAGTGCAATGGCTCCGTTTGCGTACAAATTTGACTTCTTAGTCGATGAATATACTGCCGGAAAGGGACGGTGTCCGCCAATAAAAAGATCAAAACGACGCTCGATTTTTATCTGTTCGATCGAAAAGGGAGCCGTGTTATTAGACAGTTTAATTGATGCGAACCGAGCCAACGAAGTCGGTCTTGTGGTCATCGATGAAATGCATTTAATCGGCGAGAAAGGACGTGGATCAACACTCGAGGCGATACTCACTAAAATCAAGTATTTAAAAGGTAAAGAATTTTATTCGTGTGTGCGAAAGTAAGTTGGCAATATTTCTTTATCGCAGCTGGCATTCAAATGGTCGGAATGAGTGCAACCATAGGAAACTTAGCGGAACTATCGGAATTTTTTGATGCCGATATTTACACGCGAGGATTTCGTCCTGTCGAACTGAAGGAGTATATTAAATGTGGCTGTGATATTTTGAAAATTAATAGCAGTGGTAAGGCAATAGAAGAAATTTTTGTTCAGGATAGGACAGTTAGTTTTAATGTAGGACCTCCAGTAACCTTTGTGTAGCTCAAACATTAATCGGATCAATTTGCAGTATAGTTCCAGTATAAAGAAAGCCGATCCCGATCATCTAGCCGGTCTTGTGTCGGAAGTAATTCCCCAGGGTTCCTGTCTTATATTTTGTTCGACCCGGAAAAATTGCGAAAATGTTGCCATCTTGCTAAGTAAAATCCTGCCGAAAAAGACTTACGGCGAACACAAGAAAAACGAACGAGCAGCCTTAATGGATGCCATCCAAAAGTTGTGCGGTTCGCTGAGTCCTGTATTGAAGCAAACAATTCCATACGGTATAGCTTATCATCATTCGGGCCTGACGACTGAGGAACGTCGCCTTCTCGAGACTGGCTATCGATTCGGAACAATTTGCGTAATTTGTTGCACATCGACACTAGCAGCTGGAGTAAATCTGCCTGCAAAGCGGGTAATAATTCGTGCACCGTACGTCGGTTCGCAATTCATGACGCTCTGTCAGTACAAGCAGATGGTCGGCCGAGCAGGACGAACCGGCTTAGGCGAGGCAGGCGAAAGCATATTGATTTGTTCATCGAAAGATAATCTAAAAGTCGGTCAAATGTTATTCTCGCCGATGGACGAGGTGATTAGTTCGATGAACGACAAGGAGTCGATTGGCTTGCAAAATTTGATTATGAGCGCAATTGGTCTGAAATTGGCCAGCTGCTTGAAGGACTTATTAAAGCTGGCTGCGAATACTTTGCTCGCTGTGCAGTCCTCCAAAACTGATATCTCAATGTCAGATGAAGTAACCAGAATACTACGAAATATGTTCCGGCACAAAATTTTGAAAGTGACTAGCGCAAAAGTAACGCCTCTCTCAAATATCAACGAAATACGAACGACTCAAGAGATTAAGGACAATAAAATACTGGACTCGAGCAGTTCGACATCAGGCAAACATTTGGTTTTAAGTAAGAGTACAGCATTCGAACTAACGACAATCGGACGTGCCGCATTCAAATCCGGCGTTGACTATACAAAAGCTGAGACCATCTACACCGAACTTAAAACCGCTCAAACATGTCTAGTCCTGGGAAATTTCACGCACCTTATATACCTGATCGTAAGTTACAGTTCGAACGACAGCATTATCTACCCGCAACCGTCGATACTCATGCGTGAGTATAACAATCTTGACAATGCCACGCAATGCGTGGCTAAAACGCTCGGTATAACAGAAGCGAGTATCGTTCGGATGGCGAAAACCGATTCGGTGAAAGGTTCGGTCGAGAAAGAATTGACGCGATTCTTTAAAGTGCTGATTTTGAACGACGTGGTGAACTTAATGCCAACGCATGTTGCAGCAGAAAAGTACAGAATCGATCGCGGTGCCGTTCAATCGTTAATGAATCAGTCGATTTCTGCGACCAGTAGTATTATGCGATTGTGCGAGGAGATCAATGAGTTCTGGTGTTATACACCGCTGTTCGAGAAACTTTTTAATAAATTGGACTATTGCTGTACGGCAGAGTTGGCTCCATTGTTGGATTTGCCATGCGTGAAAATTGTATGCGTACTCGGTTTTAATTTTGATTTTTTTTTTAAAACTTTTTTCTTTTAGAATCGTGCCAAACAACTTTATGCTGCCGGTTATAAGTCTGTGGAGGATGTAGCTAAGGCAAAACCTAGAGACTTATCCTTAATTATTGAGTATTTGCCGTTTCGAGTTGCACGGGAAATCGTTTCAGCAGCTAAGGTAGTGCCAGTGTTTAATATGAACTTTTTTTAGTTTTTCTTTTTATATTTATGTTTGAATTTATTTCTAGGTTCTTTTGATTAACAAACTTGAAGTCCTACAGGAAGAGACGGACGCTATTATAAGCTGTTTGCAATAAATCGTGTAATTTATTTATAATTTTAAGAATTAACTCTAATCGGTAAGGACCGTGTTTTTCTGTGAACCAAATTGAATTTGTATTAAATTTATTATAAAAAATTTCATTGTCTATTTTTCTTGTTCAGGTTTACGCCCCTACCAATCTAAAAATTTAGTAGTATAGCTTTACTGTTCAGGTTTACTTCCACATCCATCTGACCCTCGTCAGCCTAGCACTCTGACCACGGTCGCATATACCCCCGTGGTGTGGGTAGACTGCTTTTGTGATGAAAATAAATAAATACAGCTTCTCGTTATTATGGACAGGGTCGCTACTAGCGATTGGATGTGCAACGCAACTACGTCGAGTATGCAGCCGTGACAAGAAATGTCCGACAGAATATTACGAGCACCACGACCCTGGTAGTTATTGCAACAACAGCCAAATTTCTGTTCACAAAAGGTTTCTACCCCAACCACAAAAAATTGCATTTAGTTTCCAGACCTGTATGTACGACCGTGACTGTGACAAATCAAACTCCTAAACTGTCCTGTAGTTATGTAGTTTAGTTTTAGGAAGGGGTGCCACGCTGAGCCGCAACACACACTAGGCATCAAAAGAGGGCCAATAGCAATCTGCTGTCCTGATTTTTAAACGTTAATAATTTTTTTAGGTGGGTGGATTTTTTTAATCGATTCAAAGAGAATGTCGCTGCCAGAAATTTTTATTTTTTATTTTAGGACTAACGCTCCAATTCTAGTTGCAAACCAATCGCTCTGTGTGCGGAGAGCCTAAAGGGAACAATTGTTCAATGACTTTGGTACGGCTGATCCAAAATCTGTTGCGCTCGTGTTCGGTTCAATTTTTGTTGCAAACTGGTTGTGTGTGTGACTAGTATGAAACCAGTTTGCAATTAGAGTTGAATACCAATCGCTCCGTGTGCGGAGGACCTTATAAACACTTTTTTACGTGGCATTTAGTTCCCTTCCAATGAGTATCATTAGCGTGGTTCAGTTTAATATAATAATTAAATTTAGCGGAGTCCAAGAGTAGGGAGTCCCACGGAAACTGCTCCGGCTTACAAGAATGACAATGACCGATTCTTTGTCACAAGTCAGAGTAGAAAATGATCTGACTTCCAGGTTCCAGCTTTAGGACTGAAAACGGCTTTAAAAGGGGTGATGTCCTGGCACCAATGCTTTTCAATTTGTCACTTGAATCGTTCGTAAACTTCCCGTTGACACCAAGGGGACACTATGCTTCAAATCCACACTACTCTTAGCATATGCCGGCGATATAAATATACATATTTGCAAGATCTCTAGATTGCCATTAGGTTGTTGCAGATGAAATGTTGTTTTTCGCTATGAAGTGAAGTTAGTTGTGATTTTCATGTCTCAAACTGCCGCCAGGAGGCACTAGTGGTATTGGATAATGAAGTATAAATACCCCTACATTTATTCATGCAATCATTTCAGTTTTGGAATTCATTGTGATTGGACAGAAAAAAAAAATGAATTCGAGTCAAAAACGGGTATTTTTCCTTTACGAGTTAAAACTTGGCCACATTGCAACGGAGGCAACCGTAAACATCAACAGGGCATTTTAAGCTGACACGGAAAACAAACGAACCACATAGCGATAGTTCGAAAAATTCCGATCAGGAGATATGACCCTTCAAAGTGAGCCACGTGGTAACCCAGGACCTTCGATCGACAAGGACGAGCTGAATTTACTAGTGGAATCTGACTCACGCCAAACTGTAATGGACATTGCAAGAAATTGGACGTACACCATTCGACAATTTGACAGCACTTGCAACAGCTTGGATAAGTCAAAAAGCTTGATAAGTGGGTTTCGCATGAACTTACTGAGCAAAACATGACGCATCGACTGGGAATTTGCAGTTCGGTTCCCTGCTCTCCCGGAAGAGAAACAATCCATTTCTGAACAGAATAGTGACATGTGATGAAAAGTGGATACTGTACGACAATCGTCGCCAAACGGCGACCCCAAAACACCTGCCGAAAGCCCTGCAGAGCAGAACCTTGCCTAGCTAATTCGTCAGCCCGCTCGTTACCCTCTATATTGCTGTAGCCCGGAAACCAAAGCAGAATTACTTTGACCTGACTTTATAAATAGGCTAGCCCCTCTCGGCACTGTTCGACGAGTTTAGAAGAGGTTGTAGCCGAATCTAAGGCTTTGATTGGGGCTTAAGATACAAGAGAGCCATCTTCGATAATCCAGAAGTGTCGATCTTTATCAAATTTAAGACTGTGCTGGTCATGTGGAGCGGATGGATGACGGAAGAATTCCCAAACGCACACTAAAGGGAAAAGTTAATGGACAAAGACCAATGGAAAACCACGGAAGCGCTGGGAGGATTCCATTGACACAGATCATTGTTAAGATTTTCAAACTGGAGGACGCGTTCACTGAACCGAGAAGGATAGAAGCGGAACATACAGTAGGCCAAGGTCCGATTTTGACTGTAGCGCCATCGTAAGTAAGTAAGAGTAGGGCGACTAACAAATAACTAGACAAATTGAGTCTCGTACTTATTTTATTAGCAATAGTAACTACATCCTTTCTTCAAATATGCTAAAAGAACGCCCTTCGTTCCACAGGGTTTCAATCAACGACCACCTCCTGCTCCGCTGTCGGGATTTGTTGCGCCCGATATCAAAACCAGAAGTCCAACCGGAACGATGTACATCCACTACAAAACAAAATAGAAAGAATTTAGTTCGTCCGAAAATGCAATCCGTAAAATCAGAGCCTTACATATTTCGCAAAGAACCCGCGATTATCTTTAACTTCACCGCGATCTCTAGCCTCACGCTCCCGCTCCAATTTCTGAATGAAGCTAGTCGTGTCCGGAACGGGAGCCAAGTCCATTTGCTTCACTAAAACGTGCGTATTAAAATTCTCAAGATCATCTTCGGACATATGAAAGTCCTGGCAATTCCCGATACCGCTCACTGTCTGGGTAATGGCCAGAACCGATCCGGCCGTATCGATAGAGACCCATAGCAAATCGCTGAGCTGTGAATTGGCCAATGCACAAGCTTTTGTCGAAGTCAGGAAACTGGACTTGGTACCGTCCGAGTAAATTGCGACCGCCTTCAGCCGGTAGAACTGATTAGCTTCGGCCAGTTTCTTTGGGAGCGAAGAAAGTTTTTTTTTTTTGGGGTTAGGTTTACAGGCTAGAAATTGATTAAATTGACGATACCTTCAGATTTTGACGCTCCTCTATACTGAGTGGCTCTTGGATAATATTCGCATGTCCCAAATTCAAGCTGGGAATTGAAATATTTCCACGGAAAGTGAACTTGTCCGGGTTCTGACCGTCGAGGGCATGACTGAGCTCGACACTTAGCCAGCTGTCGCTTTCGAGGTAGGGCTAGAAAGAAAGTTTGTGAAGTCGTCGAATAAAATATAAATTTGAGCTACTTACAGTCACTGAAGCCAGGAAACTGCACAAAACTAATGCCGAGAAGAACGAAGGCGATGACATTTTGCTTTGCTTTTAGCCACTTTCTCAAATTTTTATGAAATGTCAGATGACAGTTTAGGGTCTTCTTCTTTTTACTAGATGTAAAAGAGCTCTTGCTTGACTCTTTGATGGAGGAGTTAATCCAGTAGAATTTCACTGTACGCTTTTGGAGAACCAACCTAAATCGTAAAATATGTTCTTTTTAGATTAATTTAAACATCGTTCACCCGCTGCCTCCTACCATCAAGCAACAAGCACGTTACTCCAGCTCACATTTTAGCAACCAATCGGACGCAATCGAAACTGACAAACTGTTTCCTTAAACGTATTAAACTCAAGTCAAAATAATCACCCCAATTTCCTGATCGTAAAAATTCTATTTTAACAAACTTTAGAATGGAATGGCAGGCTTATCTTCTACCCAAATTACAACCAGTCGAAGAGTAAATGAGTCTATGCGGCAGATGAAGGTTTTTGCCCACATCTCAGTGGAATAAACTTGTGTTCTCCAGCAGAATGGAAGCGGTACTGTCCGCCCCAAATTTTACCGCTTAAAGTATTTTTTTAATAGCAGGAAGTACAAACAATTTTATCAAAAGAGACCTGTTATATCTCTTCATGCAAAATGGGAAGTTCCTTTCCAACTCGAAATGACCGAGACAGTATAGCCTCCTAGCTACAGCCAGAAAGGACCCTCAACTCAGCTTAAGGAGGACACAAAACCAACTGTAAGATTTCGTCCAAAGTCTGGCTATTTCGTTGAGGATAAAGTGTGGCGATTTTCACGCTCATTTTCGGTTCATAATTTAAAATTAAACAGAAAAAATTGTTCATAAGAAACTTGTGAATCTTCAAAGTACGTGGTAAAGTCTTTCGCTCCGTTGTGACAAGGGTTCCGCCTGTAAGACAAGGATAAATGATAAAAGAGGTGTTAAAAATAAAACTAACAACTTTGTCAACTACATCACTTTAATTAATAAACAGTTCTAAGCAATTGCTCATTCCTCGTCCTTCTCCACCTTCTTGTCGGTCTTCCCCTTAACCGACTCGGTGATCTTAGCCATCATTTTATCCTCCTTGTCCTTTCGTTTTGCCTCTTTGGTCTTTTTCCGATCCTCCCGTTCCTTCTGCTCCAGCATCTCTTTGAAGCGTTCGTCGCGCGGATCGACCTTAAAGCCGAAATGCCTCCGTACCTCCTCAATGAGGCGTTCTTTCCGATCCTTGGCAACCTGGGCGTCAGCTTCCTTCTTGGCCGCCTTTGCTGCCAGTTCCTTTTTCCATTGCTCCAACTTCTGAAGCTTACGAGAAATCTCGTCCTCGCGTTGCTGAATCTCCAACTGTCCTGCCGCTCTGGTCTTCTTATTGATGGCAATCATTTGCGGCACGGTATGCGGAAATGCGACTCGTTCGTATTCGGCTTGGTTTGCCAAGTCGCTTTTGGTTGGGAAGCAGACGCGGGGATTTACGTTGCTCGCAAGACCGTAGCGGCCGAACATTTTGCGTTGGTAACTCTCGGTTGTATGGATCCAAGAGTGCGGCTCCGCGTAAGGAAGTTCTTCGCGAAGCATGTTTCGATGTTGCTGTGTCAGCCGGGAAGTGTTCAGTTTTTCGAGCGGCTTTTCCGGTTCATTTTCAGCGAAGGATGGCGGCAGTTCTTCGGGGTCGGTGTGAGCCTGTGCAGATGGAATTATCGTCAAGCGTTTTAGTGGAGCACAGCAGGACTTTCTAGTCAGGATTTGTTGTATTCCGCGGTAGTTCCTCATTTTAAAGCACAAAACAACGATTCTAACCAAAATGCAAAATATATAACATGTCAAACGATTTTTCTTGTTCTTGATGAATACTTTAAAGTACAAAGTCGAACAGTTTCTATGGTTATCTCGATGACAGCCAACGTGTATATGAAAATTCCACAACCACCGGAATCATCTCAGCCATTTTCTTGACCGTTATGTCAAGTACCTAAACTGGTAAATAATTTGAACAATTTGGCATCAGCTTGGTAGCTCTGATACTGTTTGTGTATCTGATAAGAATGTAAACAGAACGCACCAGCTTAGTGTTAAATAATTTAGTAGTGACTCTATTCAACATTCCTCACTGTTCACTATTTATATTAATTTTTCTAAGCCAATAGCAACTAAAAAATTTTTATAAACAATTTATGCGTTGAGTGGGAACTGAAGCAATGTTTTCAAGACCAACCCAGGTAGCACAGATAGTTCTTGATCACAACCTGTAGTCCGGCAAACGTTGTCACAACGAATTTTTAGTTGTGGCTTGTGCGTATTTAATTTTGTTGGCACTTAAAACCATTTTTAGTTGCGAAAACTCCCTAACAACTTATTATCAGTACTATATAGTCGTACGACCATTTAGTTCGTTTAAGTCTTAGATAAGGTAACTAAGGATAGGACACCCCGGTGTAAAAGCACGAAAAAAATAGAGACCAAAATTATTTTGACAGCACCATGGGATCCAAGCTTATACCTTGGATACACAGCTCGTATACAAATCATAATATCGTCAATATCACCAGTGTATCACCCAATATTATGCATATAGTACGTCAACGAGCTGATATCGACGTAATATCAAACCTGTTTCCTTGTATATAAATTCGATGATTTTAGCTGATATAGCCTTCTTTTATCTGCCATCAGCGCCATCTGTTACTAAAATCAACTGAAATTCCAATGAACAACACTTGTGGATTTTTATATTTTCCCGTCAGTTAAAATTCTTTGAGCGTATTTTCATTTTTCTGTGTGATATGATGGTCCGCTTTGTACATTTCTTTATTAGCAATGAAAGTGCTATTCGCCGGAACATCATACTGCAACGTTTAGCACGAAGAAATTTTGTCTTTGATAGCTAAATGTCAAAGTATAACATGTATGGGCTGTGTATCATGCTATCTTGTATCGTATATCATGATTTGAATAACGTAATTTGTATACAAGCAGTGTATCCATGGTATTTGATTATATACCTAAAAGGATAGGACACTCCGGTATAAAAGCACGAAAAAAATAGAGACCAAAACTATTTTGACAGCACCATGGGATCTAAGGATGCCAACGGATCTTGCTTGTCAAAAACACACGTGAAATAATTATGATGGAATATTTTGTTGATTATTTTAAGTGGTTGTCATGGTAACCTGAACGGCTTGGATCTTGGATCCAATGGCGTAGCAAAATAACGTTATATTTGGGGTCATCCAAAAGCATTACAAAGGTGAACATTTCGAACATGCAACTGTACTTAAAAAATAAATATTTATTAAAATATCCATTTCTGTACAAATGCTTTGCATGGAAAGAAATCTTTTCGATGACTAGTCTCCCTTGAGTTCACAACAATATAGCCTTCATATTAAATTAGTAATAGAAAAATGGTTGCATTATTGTTAAAAATAAGTCTAACGAAATATCGAAATTTGGTGTTTATCAAAAAAGTACGCATTTGAATATAGCAGCTAGTCTTTTTTGGTATTTCGCCGAGATTTCAGTTACAGGATCATACCAGATCATAAGTAAATATGTACATATATAATAAAATAACATGCATCTGTAAAGCATACATACGAGTATATGATTACAAAGAGATAGATAGTTTTATACTCTAGATGAAATCAGAGAGTGTTATATCCAGCCCAAAAGTTTGTAACGCTTAGAACGAAGCCTCAGAACACAAAACAAGTTAAATGTTATTTTGTGCTTATTTGGGGCCAAAACGTCCGTCCACCCGTTCGTCTGTCCGTTAGCATGATAACTCAAGAACGCCTTGACCTATGATCTTGAAATTTTGAATCTGAATGTTTGGGCGAATTTGTAAGGCTAAGTTCGTTAACGGGCAAAATTGTCCTCATCTAGAGTAGGTATCATGATCGTGACTGCAGTGTGCTTATGCAATATATTTAATATATGTAAAAAACTTTTAAAATGCGAGCCCATACAGCTTTTACTTCGACATGCACATAAAACAACTTGGCTCTTTTTTATTGTGGCATGTCCAATCCTTTTATATATAATCTAAGGTTTAAGTAGATGTAAAATGGTTTTGCGAACTACTGCGGACAACCTTAAGAATACTCCCCAGCGAAAAATTGCAAAGCGCATTGATTTAAAGTGCTTTGGTAACAACATTAAAGTGCTTTGAAAGCGCTTTGAAACAAGCGAGCGCAAAGCAGATGCCAATTTTCATTTTGATATTATTTATATATGTATATATATTCAAAAGTTCTGCGTAAATTGCCATATATTACGTGGATTCCCGACTTATCGAAAGAAGCGCGCTATTCTTTGCATTCGCACTCTTAGTGTTCATCAGTGATCGTAAAGTGGTTATTTAAATTATAGTGTTAATTTCAATTCAAATTCGAAAATTAGTGATCACATGTGAGTAGAATATTATTATTATTATTATAGTATTTTATTTGTTGTTCATACAGTCAAACGGATATTGGCACACCTATAATTTTTTTAGATTCCTTCAAACATATATTTAAAATAAACCTTTGTTTTTAGATTAAATTTAACGTAATGTAATTTGCCAATGTATTAAATTAAAAATAACAAAAAAGAAACGTACTTCATTATAAAACTAGCTACAAAATTAAAAAAACTAAATACACGGTCATAATATATTTTCATCACATGGTTATTGGCATTTTAATTTATTAATTATGGAAATCAACATTTCTTTTACACATATGCAGTAAAGAATTCGTTAACTCGTGAAGAATATGAAAAAGAGATGAGGGTTGGAATTAAAGCTCAGAAGAACAAATTTCACTGTGGGACACACATTGAAAAAAAATAATAAATAAATAACTCATGAATATTTCATATTTAAATTAAATATAATTAATTTTAATTTTCCTAGATGAAGTATCACTTTAATTAATAACATAATAAAACAATAATTTTTTTCCCAGTCTGATCTCTACAAAAAATATAGAATAATGTAATAAATAAATAAATAAGTAAATAAAAAAATATAATTATATACCCAATTTCTTTTCTTTAATGTTTCTTGCTTATCTTTTCCAAGATCTTATCTTTAACCTCGTTTTTGGATTTAATTTCATGGCTTTATGCCAGACATTCTTCGTAGGAAAATAAGGTTGATAAGAAAAAAAAAATCTGCCAACAGTCTGGGCGCAACTTTATTATTTTGTGGGTAGAAGTCCGAAACGTGTTTAATGATGAGATGCGGTGTAGGTTACTAGGCGCTTATATAAATAGCCCGCAGAAGTAAAATTGCTTTGATAGTTCGACATGTCTAAAAGTTTTAACGAAATTCGTGAAAATGTGGATTCACGGACATTTTTTTTACTCAACCTCTGAACGTCAATAAAAATATGAACATTTTTTTTGCTTTAATTACTCTAATAGCACATCTACATATACGTACCAAGTTTCAATTTTCTAGCATAAGCCGTTTCTGAGATATAAAAAACCACCCCTCTCCCCCGTACCTTGATACCCATATCAACAATTTTATTTTTCTAGGATGTCTCCATAGTGGCTCTATATAATTCTAAATTGTTAGTTTTCTATTCATTATGGTTTTCGAGAAATAAAAATCAGAATCTTTTCCTTTCTACCCCCTTTCACCATAACCCCCAGCACCCACACCAGCAACATTTTTTTCCCTACTAGAAGTTTACCGACTCCAACTTCTGTAAAATTTTCAATATCATATCTGATACTGTTTCTGAGATACAAAAATTACACTTTTTGAAAAATTGCTGTCCCCCCACTTTCGTGCTCCACCTCACTCCTCAAAAAATTTAGTTTCGGTAGACTCCTCTTGTGATCCCATATACAGAAACAAAATTTTATCTTCCTGGTGCAATTGGTTCGGAAGATATTGTAACCCAAAGTTTTTCACCCTCCACCCCTACACCCCACCACCCCTCTTAAAATTTTAGCCCTTGTCTAATTTTGAAGTATCCCTAAAGACAACAACAGAGTTTCAATCTTCTGACATCAATTGTTCAGGAGATATCGATTTTAGAATGTTTCAATCCCGTCTTTCATGTCTTAAAGACTCATTGTTTTCCCCCCCACTTCCACACCCCTTAACCAAAATCGACTATTTTTTTGCAATTGAGTCCATTATCATAGTACTACATAAGTTCCAAGTTTCAGCCTCCTAGCATAAGTGGTTCCTGAGATCTAGAATCCAAAATTTTTCGTCTAAAACGCTCCCCTCTCCTCTCCCCTTGTACCCCCACCCCTCGAAAATATACCAGTCGTAGGGGTTCACCCAATCTACCCACCATAAAAATTGCAATTTAATATCTCAACGGGTTTGGGAGCTACGCGCCTTCAAACGATTTTGCGTACGGCGTACAGAGTCTACGGCGGACATTTTTTTTTGCTTTTTTGTGGTTTACTAGTCCTAAAACGTGTAAATACAAAATTTCAGGGTAGCAAACTTTTTTGAAATTTCAGGTCGATCACAATACTTTATTATTAAAAAATAATAAAGTAATATTATCCCTTCATCGAATTTTATTTTAGGGTCTTCTAGGTTATAGTTTTTATTTAAAATTAAAATTTACTAAAAAAACATACTGCAGTCACGATCGGCTGCAAGCCAATCGTATAATACTCTAGATGAATACTGAACTCCGATTTATATTGTAGTTGGGGATAAAGTAGAATTACGTGTGTGCATGTTGTATGTCCTTTATTAAGGACTCCCATTAGATTGCTACTCAAAACTAAAAGACAATATTCAGTGTTTAATTTCATATCTTGAACTGGGTAAGTCATCGAAAAAAACCGTCCTTTTTGAAGGACTTTCACATGGGAGGTGCAGGAAGGACTCACTCGATTTCTTACATATTTATCCCTTTCCTTGGAACCATTCGAAAACTAATGTGTACAAAATTTCAAATTCGTAGCTTGAAGCGTTCAAAAGTTATCGGAAAATATTGCTGAACACGTGTCTTAAGGATATCTTGTATGGCAGCTACCAGAAGGAGTAATAGGATTTTGCTGATTAGTAAACTCAAACTTTGTTTTCACTCAAAACTAATTTGTACAAAATTCCGAGTTCATAGCTAAAAGTTTACTTGAGTTATAGTGAGTTTCGTAAATTAAGTGAATACATTTTGACAGGACATTTGTATGGCAGCTACACGAAGGACTAACAGGATTTTCTTCATAATCATATATTTAGCTCTAACTATTGGAAAAATAACACATACAAAATTTCAAAGTCGTAGCTTAAACCCTTCTGAAGTTATCGACCAATATTCTTGAACACGTGTTTTAAGGACATTTTGTATGGCAGCTACCCGAAGGAGTAGGACGATTTTGCCCGTTAACGAACTTAGCCTTACAAATTCAACCAAACATCCAGATTCAAAATTTCAAGATCCTAGGTGAAGGCGTTCTCGAGTTATCGTGTTCACGGACAGACGGACGGACGGACGGACGGACGTCAAGCGGATTTGAGGTTTTTGGCCACAAATAAGCAAAAAATAATATATAACTTTTTTTCGTCCGAAGCTTGGTTCTATGCGTTACAAACTTTTGGGCTGGATTAAACTTATAATACTCTATATGATTTCATCTAGAGTATAAAAATGTACAAAATGTTAAATCTCTGTTTAGCGAATCAGTTTCAAACCTGGTCCATTACCGGATGTTTAGCAGTCCGCTGGATTGCTGGCCTTGTTCTGTTGGTACGCCATATAGAACGAAGTTCGACTACAAAAATTACGTTGTTCCAATCAATTAATTAATCAAGTCTTTTTACGACGTGTCTTATGATCAATAGTAGTTTCTTTACTGTGCTTTGAAATTTCACATCAGCCAATAAACGTATTGGAACCGTATTACAGGAAACAATCAGACCTTTTGTTCGGGGGGGGGGGGGGGGGGGGGGGGGTTGTTAGAACATTTGGTAGCTCTGTACACCTTCGCCGCATAATTTAAATTTTTATTCATATACAAGATGCCGGTTAGGCTTGGGTTGGCCCTGTTCGTAGGCGGTCATCATTCGTCGTGGTTGACACTAGAGATGGACCGTTTTCGAGTGAACTATTCTACAAGAACACTTCATTGAAGTGAGTAAGTAAAGTAACTGAGTCATTTGGTTGAACAACAGTTGAAGTGGTATTTTGCATTGCGTGAATATATTTATACGCGGTGCGGGAAGCATACTTTGACATTCCATTATAAGAAAGAGTTGCTGTACATGTACATATACATCGCTCTTCTTCCGATTTCCCAACCCACAAGCACAAACTGAACTGACTGACTAGTGAACGGCTGTTTAGAGAAGCCAATACACACACAACAGCACAATTGAACGACTGACTGACTAGTGAGTTACTACTGAATAGGGTCACTGGATACACAAAACTCTCTACCTAGGGTTTGGCAGATACGTCTAATTCGGTCGTTTATGTACTAGAAATTGTAATTTAACCTCACAAAAATCGCCTGTTTATGTACTAGTTCGCCTGTTTTTGTACTACTGAACATTGCTCTCAAATTGCGTTTTTGGAGTGTGTTAGTGCGAATATGTGAAGAGTCGGAAAAAGAGCTGTCGGTTCCCTTCCACAATTCTAGTACTTGTTTTTCTTTAGTATGGAAGTGTGTGTGCGCGAAATTGAGGTTTTCAATTGAAAATTTCCGTATTTCTTTCATTTCTTTTATGGAAATTTACAATTTTGCAGCGAAAAGTTTATCATTTCGAATGTTTATAAAGCGAAATCCCATAATCCTGAAAAAAATTTAAATTTACTGGTTTTTCACCTTGGTACGCATCTGCCAAACCCCTCTTAGAGGCTTGGTGTGAGTGCATATACAGTAACCCTACTACTGAATGGCTAACGGTTAAGTAAACAGTTGAAGGAGTAGTGACTAGTGAGTTGCTAGTCATTACTGAACGGCTGATTTGAGAAGAGAAAAGTGGAAACGAACAGTTCAATTGAAGTACACATTAACTCTTTAAAGTGAATGAATTAAGTTGTGAAGTACTTCACTCCTCACATGAATTGTTTTGCCTATCTCATACTGGATGGACGCAGTGATTATAAGTTACTAATATGTGTGAAAATCTTTATAGCATTTTTGGATAGACAGAGACACTGTAAGCAACTGCACTTAACGATTTTGACCAATTTATTAATTTTCTAGACTGGGTAAAATTTATAAACTAAATTAGTTCAGAGTTTCCACAAAGCTATGTAACCAAGTTCGTATTTGATTTGATTCTTCAAATAGAATTAATTATCTATCAATGGAAATAGGAAGGAACCAACTGGAACTTCTCACCAGTACTTAATTCGAAACCACCCAAAATGCACCAGACTTGTTCGAGTCTTTGCAGTCCATTCGATCTGACGAGAATCATTCTATTGTTACAAATTACTCCGTTTACACCTTTCAAAGCTTTAGCACATAATACGCCCGGCTTCAATATCGCACATAGCTGCAAACTTTTCCTTTAGCAGGCGGTATCCTTAAGACTTAGCAGTTCCGTCTTTCTAACAAATGGAATGCTTTTTGGTTGTAATCAAGTTCGACGAAGGATCTTGAAGAAACGTGAGCGAGCGAGTGTGTAGGTAAGGCTGATACGGTATAACGAGCTGACTTCGCGCCACAGTGAACAATACGAAGGCTCTAGCTGGGTGTACTATCCTTGAAGAAGTTGCGAACGACAAAGCAAGTATTGACTCAAACTCTCTGGTGAATTAGTAATGCTTTTAGTTAAGAAGGAACAGAGTATCAAAGTCATATTAAGAACAATTCTATGTAAGTTTTTTAGGTAGAGAGATGAGACGATTTGGGTTGGTAGTCTACATGCTGCTGAAAAGGACTTAATATTTGTTGAAAAAAGAAATTAGTTTAATTGGATATAGTTGAAGTTTTATACAACTCTCGAAACTAGTTGCGGTGAGCAGTTTCGTACAATCTAGGAACGATAAGAAACTTGACTTCACACTAAAGTTGTACATTGCACTTAAATTTTAATACAGAATGCTGTTTTGTTAAAATCTTGCCCGAATACGTCCATTTGTTAGGTCCTTTAAAATTCTCCCAATTCATGTTTAAGAGATTTTAGCAGTGCAGTGAATAAATAGAATACTTAGCGAAAATTTCTTTAACTGCAGTGCAATCACGCAGCGGCCGACTAGCAGAAATACAGAACTTCCCAGCCTCTGAAGCTTTTGAAAATATGGACTTTAAAGGGGGGACTGTTTTAGACGAATAATTTTGGTTTTTGTTTCCTATCAGGAACTGCTTATGTCAGGAAGTTGAAATTTTGAATTTATATAGATCCACAATCGTCGACTTGGGTGCAGGGGTATAGGAGCGCAAGTTCAACCGCTCGTAAGCCGGAATCGAGACATTCTTAAATTCATATCTCCTGGTTTATGTCACAACCTTAAAAATTGGTGATTATTTGCTGGCATACAAGAAGAGTACGAAACGTATGTCACAAATGATATCATGGGTGAAAAACTTTGCATTACGGTATGCGCAAACATTTAAAAGTTGAAAGTCTAACAATTATTGTGGAGAAAAAATTTTCATATCTAAAGAAATGTTACAAAAAGGGATCTTTATGCAGTAAGTAGTAGTAATAGGCCACTACCGCTAGAAAATAAATTGAGGTATGGAGGACGAGGATATAAAAATAGAAAGCTGAAGCTTCGTTCCCGACTTCAACCAAAAAAATAATTAAGTTGAAGCCTGAACGATTTATTATTTATTCCTTTTTACTTTATTATTTTTTAATAATAAAGTATTGTGATCGACTTGAAATTTAAAAAAAATTTGCTACCCTAAAATTTTGTATTTTCACGTTTTAGGACTAGTAAACCTCAAAAAAGCAAAAAAAATGTCAGTCTGTCCGCCGTACGTAAAACCGTTTGAAGGTGCGTAGCTCTCAAACTCCTTGAGATATTATGTTGAAATTTTTATGGTAGGTAGAATGGGATGAACCCCTACGAGTGGTGGCTTTTGGAGAGGTGTGGGTGTGAACGGAGAGGAGGAGAGCGCGTTATAGATGAAAAATTTTGGTTTCTAGATCTCAGGAACTACTTATGCTAGGAGGCTGAAAGTTGGAACTTATGTAGTACTATGATAGTGGACCCATTTGCAAAAAAATGGTCTATAGAGGTCGAGGGGTGTACGAGTGGGGGGAAAACAATGCGACCAAAACGCTTGAAAGCTGGGATTGAAATATTTTGAAATCCGTATCTCCTGAGCGATTGATGTCAGACGGCTGAAACTTTGTAGTTGTCTTAAGAGATACTAGGAGATTAGAAAAAATTACAATTTTTAAGGGTTCTCGGTATCTCAGTATTAAACACGTTTCGGACTTCAACCCATAAAATAATAAAGTTGCGCCAGGCTGTTGACTAATTCTTTTTTAATTTCAACAAAAACATAGACGATAATACCCATTGCGGTCTACCATAAAAAAAAATTCGAAACCGATTTTTAGGCGATTATATAGAAAGCCCATTAAATTTAAAACCAGTTCAATATCTCACAAGACCTAAGAGATATTTCAGAATTCGTGAAAACATGCACTAATACTTTACACCCCCTTAGGGGTTGAATATCGAAAAATTCTGAAATTATTTTTTGGGCGATTAAATATAAAACTCCATAAAAGTTAAAGCGAATTCGATATCTTATTACATCTTAAATTTTGTTCGCAATTCGAGAAGAACCAACTAACTTACGCCACTTTGAAGGTTGAATATCAAAAAATGTTTAAATCAGTTTTTTAGCGATTATATTTAAATCCCTTAGAATTCAAACCGAATTTGATATCTCATTGGACCTGAGAAATATTTCGGAATTAGTGAAAATGTACACAACCACTTTACACATTCTTGGGGTTTGAATATAAAAAAAATTCTGATAGCTGTTTTTAGGCGATTATCCAATGAGGTCGCGGGAAAATTAATTCTATTTCTCAGAAGACCTCAGAGATATGACGAAATTCGTGAAAATATATGGAAATTTGCACCACACCCCCTCCTCACTTCTGTGGTCCCCTGGTACCCTAAATATGTAATAATTATTTATAAAAACAAATCAAATTTCACTTTCCTTGCGCAATTTTTTCGTAAAATATCACAATCAAAAGTTTTTTACCCCAAAAAGTGGCCAATCTACCAACTAAAATTTTTTAACTTGTAGCTCAAACGGTTTGGGAGCTTCGAGCTACTACAAGACGAACAATTTTTTTTGCATTTTTTGAGCTCTATTAGTCCAGAATTATACTCTAAGGTCCAGAAGTATATGGTAATACTAAGCTCCGCGTGAAGTGAAATTTTGACAAGTCTTCATTTTCAGGTCATTCTCAAGCAGTAACAAATTTTACAAGTGGTTGGTTTCCGTGGTGGCCCGTCAGTCAAAACAGGGTCCGATTAGCACAGAAAGCGCCGTTTTGATACTACAATTCGCTTAACCTGGTCGTTGAGGGCAAATGAAGTAGATACAGAGTTTTACAGAGACCTGGGGCTGGAATGGTTTATCATATCCATCTGGAGCTGATTAAAAAGATAACCAGTTCCACATTTTATTGTTCGAGATCTCATCGAGGTTATCAAAGAAAGTGTTGCCTAATACACGAATTCTGGCTCTAGCTAGGGCCGGAAACTCGCAAAGAAGATGGATAACAGTTTCCCTCTCATTTGCACCCCCACAACTGCGGCAGTTGACGTTAAAGGGATACCCATCCACCGATTGGATAGTGACCCGTGTTGACCGCCGTCACTCTGGAGTCCACTACACGGCTCCTGCTCAAGAGTTGGTCTGTTCAGCTCCGGCAGTAGGATGACCATATCTTCCTAGATCTGACGCATTTCGTCTCTCTATCTGGAGTTCGCGTTCGTATGAAAGTGGGAGGATACTTGGCGCTTCCCTAGTGGGACTTGAACGGATTCCACGAGAGAGTTCTGAAGAGCAGAACCTTGCCTAGCTAATTCGCCAGCCCGCTCGTTACCCTATATCTGGCTGTGGCCTAGGATCCAAAGGAGTGTTACTTTGACCTGTCTTCTTAAGTAGGCTAGCTCCTCCCGACACTGTTCGACGAGTTTAGAGTTTACAGTCTTGTGCGATAAGCTAATGATCTATTTTCCAAAAAATTAATAAACTAGGCTTGGGAACATTGAGAGAAAACTTTGAACAAATGAAGTTGATATTTAAATAAAAGTGCATCATTTTGATACTTAGCAGTTGTCCTGAAATAGAACTTATTAACATTTCCGAGTGCATTATATATATGTAATTGGCTTAGTACTAAATCTTAAATTTAATATAAAGCACAAGGATCGTATTCAAACTTATTGCAGTTGACAAGGACTGAATAAAATGTCAAAGTAATTTGTTTGTGGAAAATGAATTGTTAGAGTAAACCACATAAATGCATAACGTATGAATTTATTGCATTAGATGGAAACAGATACTGCAACCTTCAGTAATATGGCGTACATAACATTGAATCAACAGTATCTTGGACGCACATTCAAGAAATTTATTTTGCAGTAAGAAGCATTACACAATTGTAGGATTGTGCTATGCAATTTCATGAGGATACCTGCTAGTAGGACTCATCATCATCATCAATGGCGCGACAGCCCAAATCGGGCCAGGGCCTGCAGGATACACTGTCTGAAGTCATCTCGGTTCAGCGCCCGCGTCCTCCAATTTGTGCATCTAAGAAGCGATCTGCAATCTGCGTCAACTGAGTCCTCGTATCTTTTCTAGTAGGACTATGTTTCATAAATTTCGAGTTCGCAGGCCTTTGATTACAGATTCTGCAGTTTTAAAACAGCCTGGTCTAAATTTATGTAAATATTGCATCAACACTAACCAGAAGCCTTCAGATAATCCTTTCCAAGGGCTAAAAGCATTTAGCGAGTTTTTAATCTCATCTGAAGGAGGTTTGCCAAAAGTTAATCGACAGTAAACGGGTTGCCCTTAGAGAATATCCCCAAAGAAGTGGGTGTATACTTACCAATAACTTTAGTTCCAGTAAAACCGAAAAATTTCTGCCAAAAACAATGCTGTAACCGTCGTAAACATTTAAGAGACAGGTACGAGTATCTACTATTCTAGCTACGAGTATCTACAGTATACAACTGAACATGATAATGTATGTGCATCTTGGGATTAGACAGAATCCGAAAATAAAATTCGCAGTACATCAAGATTTAAGGGTTGGTGGGTGTACCTCTAGACCGCAATCTTTCCGACCGGGTAAAGATGCAGAAAATTGTTTGCTTTTTCTGGATTATTTGTGGGGTTTCACACGAAATGATGGTATGGTTTTAACGATTTTTTATAGTGGTGAGATAAAGAAATAAAGTTTGGGAGAAATTTATTAGTGTGTTCTATTGGAAGGGTATGGAAACAGATTTGTAGTTCATCGATTAGTCCTTGCCGCTGGATGATTTGCTGTGATATCAATAAATGCCTGGTGTCTTTTGAATTTTAAATCGAAATTTTGATACCTTTATAATGAAGGTGGGTAGGTAGGTACACGTGGCTGCCCGTGAGAACACAGCAACCAAATTTTAATATTGACCAATTTGAACTTCAAATTGACCAGTGAAATTCGATATTATCTACAAGTAGTTGGTAGTAGTAGTAGTACATTTTCTACAATAAAAAAAAAGAAAAGATTCATATTAGAATAGGTAACATTTTTTAATGTAATGGACTCTATAAGAAGAATTTGCTATTGTGCAAAAATCACCACCCTCTCTCTACCATAATGTCCCTTTTAAAAGTCTTATTTTTAGAACGTGCCGCTACTATAGCTCTACCTAAATACCAAGTTTCAGCTACACATCATTATTGGTTCTCGAGATATAAAAGTCGGAATTTTTCATTCTCCTTTAGAATTTTTCCTATATAAATTCTAAGCTTCTATCTTAAACAGTTAAACTCTACGCAAGAAGTCGTCAAATTCGAGCCCCCTCCATGGAAGCGGAGGTATAGTACATTCGGACAAGGACAAGGCGGAATGCTTTGCCGACTCATTGGAGTTGCAATTTACGCCCAATTTCACCCACGCTGATCTCAATCATATCGAGCACGTGGACCGTTCGATTCCATATACCCTGATCGAAGCTGAACTAGAACGTCCACCTGATCCTGTTTCCCCTGAGGAGATTGAGTACTCTCTGACTTCTTTAAAAGTCAGGAAGGCTCCAGGACCGTGCGGTATTCACAACAAAGCTTGCAAGTTGTTGCCGCACACCTCAATTTTACAATTGGTAGCCATTATTAATGGCATATACTACGATGCGGCTATTGTTCTTCTCTTTGGAAGATTGCCGACGTAATTATGATCCCCAAAGCGGGACAAAATGGTCTGTTTCCGCAGAACCACCGACCAATTAGCCTTCTTTCTGCACTTGCCAAAATGGCTGAAAAAGTTATTCTGTCTCGTCTACAGGAACATGTGGATGAAAACGGGGTACTCTCTGACGAGCAATTTGGATTCAGATCCGGGCACTCGGCTACTTCTCAATTAGAGAGGGTCGTTGAACAAGTCACGGGTTCAACAGATATCAATATACTGGTGCGGTGTTTTCAGATGTCGAGAAAGCCTTCGATAAGGTCTGGCACAATGGTCTTGTGTTCAAACTTGCTGACCATGATTTTCCTTTAAATCTTGTGCGCCTAATTAGCTCTTTCCTTAATGATAGGATCTTCAGGGTTAACATCAATGGGGAGAGATCTTCTTTGAAACCCATCGAGACTGGTATACCACAAGGGTCGACTCTCTCGCCCCTGCTGTTTGCTATTTATATAGCAGACGTACCAAGAACTGACAACGTCAAAACCGCTTTTTACGCTGATGACACAGCTTTCCTGTGCAGCTCATGGAGCCCAGTTAAGATTACCAAGTGTTTGCCGGAGGCTGCAAACAACATGGAAGACAGGTTTAAGCTCTGGAGGATCAACGTGAATCCAAACAAAAGCGAAGCCATCCTCTTTGCGAGGAGAGGTAAGTTCCCTAGTGGCCATGTCATATTCAGGCAGCTGTAGGTAGAGCATGTGCGGCATCGGCTATGTTGAATCCGATGACCAATCACAGCAGTAAACTTTCCAGTCGTAGCAAATCGCTACTTTACAAGACTGTAGTTCGTCCCATCCTCTGCTACGCTTCTCCTGCTTGGGGTTATCTAGCTCAATCACACATTCTTCGTCTTCAAAGGAAGCAAAATGTCTGCCTTAGAGCGGCAATGGGTGCACCTTGGTTTGTTAGATACAATCAGCTGCATAGGGATGCAGATCTCCTCTCCATTAAGGAATTCATCAAGGAACGGGCCTTGAAGCATTTCTCTGCGTCCTCTTCACTTACTAATGCGTTAGTCCGTGATAGTGTTGACTACGACGAGACTCTTCAACGTAAGTATAGACGCCCTAAATCGGCGCTCCTCAGCAACTAAGACTTATTTCGAGCCTTAGTCAGTATGGTCGATGCAATCTGTTGTCCTTCACGGACTCAGTTTGGATCGGCTATAGTTTTACAGTGATTTCTTTTTGCTGTTAGGCATTCTCACGGGTTTTCCATGGTTCCCCGTGTGCTTGGATGAATTTCGATGCTTCAAAGAGCCAGAAGCCTCAACGTTCATCAAACTACGTAAACTGCAGTGGGCTGGCCATGTAGAGCGGATGGAAGACAGAAAAATCCACAAGCGTGCTCTTAAAGACAAAGCGAGTGGTAACAGGCCAGTAGGCAAACCACGCAACCGATGGGAAGACTCGGATGATGAAGACAGCAAAGCCATCTTAAACTTAACAGCTGGAGGACGCGGTCTTTGGGCCGAGACGATTGGAGGCGACGGGTTTATTTAAATGTACATATGTATAATCGAAAGCTGTATATGCATGTATTGTAAGATTTTATTTTATTTAATATCCTTCATGAAAATTCTGTTCGCCATTGAAATTGATCTGATGTTACTTCTACTTTTCCAATACTGCGCCTAAAAGGGTTTTCTATTATAGTAACACACTGACTACAAGGTTTCTATATAGGTAGAGTTCCCATTGATCGATTCAATTATGATTGACTTCAAATAGGCGCGATGAATATTTTCCTTCTAAAATGCCATAATTCCCAAAGAATTTGGCGGCGATTTGGGAACTGATACTATTTTGGGAATTTTTTCTATATGGAAACATTTTTAGGAAGACTCGCGTTTTTATGTTACTTAGACTGCCTAAATGGGAAGTGTTACTGACAATGCACGAAAACTTAACAATTCCATAAAAAATGGTAACGAAAACATTTCTGTAACGTCGCTGTGTTAAAAGTGTGACTATAGTAACAACTGGGCACAAAATTCTTGTTGGGACCCTCTGCCTCCATTTTGAGTTGGTTTTCTTAACACCTAGTAGCAGTTTACATGTAGAGAGAGGCACACCCAGATTCCGATGTACTGGCATAATCTGAAGGGTAGTACCACGCTAAGCGAGTTCGTCAGCTATACAGTTGCCTGGAATATCCTTGCAAATGCAAAATATGCGCATTTAAAGATATCCTCCCAGTCTACGTACAAAAAAAATTCTATGAGCTATGGGACATCAAACGATTTTGTGTACGGCGGAAAGCGCGCGGCGTACAGACAGACTGACATTTTTCTATGCTTTTTTGGATCGAGAAACCATTTTTTTTGTCTAAGACGCTCCCCTGCCTCCAGTGGCGGTGCTGATAGTTTTAGCGCCCGGCGCACTTTCTACGTTTTGGTGCCCCAAATTTTATATTTTGTTTTCGAAAATGAAGGACAATTTTCAAGATTTAGCATGATATAAATAGTGGAGATGATGTTAAAGTGACCCCTGCTGTTAATTTGGCCCGCTAATTATTTCTAATAATTCACAATATCATTTATGGTTTGTGTTACATATCGGGTTTTCTAATATTCTAGCCTTAGAGTTTGAGAGCTATAAAGTAGTGAAAATGAGGCTTCTTCGACTGAATACATACAATTCGACCAGGGACGTCATTTCAGTCTTACCCAGGAGGCAAGATCTTTTTCACTGCATATAAATTCATTTGAGTCGATATTAAGATATGTAGTGTATGGTATGTATGCGCGCACGCACAGTTCAAGGAGTACGTAAATTTTTTTAACTCCTTTAGAAATAGTCTTTCTTGAAAAAATCAAAAAGTCACGGTTCCCTTCAATTCTGAAATTTCCCCCCCCCCCCCCCCCCAATTACGTCCCTGAATTCGGCATCTAATATTGAAACAAATTGTGAAGGATCCTTTCCTACTGACCAAAGAAGTAAAATATACATTCAATTGTGATTTTATGAAGCAGAATGAATGTCCTGGAGCTGAAGGCGATAATTTTATGCGATTTTTGACTATAAAATTGATTTTGTTACCTATTTTTCCTCTGGTTTTATGCACACATTTAATTTGGCTCTCCGGTGCCATATTACCACTCATTTCAACGATAGTCGTATGCACAAATTTCTGAATTTAAATTATTTTTTAGAAACTGTGAGGCTTTTTTCGAGTTTTAACTAATTAAGTTTAAAGATTTTGCTGACATAACGAAACATTTTAAAGTAGCCTTTGAAACGTAATTACTATTAGCACTTATTTTTTTCCACAATAAAACCTAGCAAGAAAAATATCACATTTTCTTTGGTCGTCAAACAGTGCTCCCAACTCGTGAAAATTCTAAATATTTCAATTTTCTCGATAACATTAGAACAACTGTACCCGTATTGCCGTTTAATTATTAGATAACACTTCTTCATTGCATTCGTATAGTGGTGATCACGTCACGAGAGTTTAATTCCCTATTTATTTAAAAAAAAAATACCTAGAGAGAATTAAAAAACCTATCGAAATTTACATGAAAAAATAATGTACATAAAGATCTGAAGCACTGGCACCTCGCATAAGCCTGAGATCTCTGAGAACCCATTTCGTTCCTGTGGCGCACTTTTATAAACTGCGCCAGATACCATGAATACATCTGCACTCAGCGGAATACAACGCATGCCGTCGCGAATAAAAACGTTGACAGGTCACCGTACTGTGCGTGTTGGATGTCGAACCGTGGTGCAGATGAAATTTTTGCGCCAAAGAGTAAGTCAATAGATTCGCACATGTTTACTCGAACAAAACGATGTACATGTCGGATCGGTGGAGGAAAATGATGTTGGTTATACAAAATCGTTTTTGTATTTTCTATGTATTTGGAAAAGGGTGCTTAGAACATGTATTTAATTTATATGATAAGATCAAACAGCAATCACATATTTAAGGGAATAAAACAAACGTTTGGGAGTACGACGTGTTATTAATTTGTATTTGGATGGATAGGTATATGTAGGTAGGATGCCGTGTTTTAAAATTGCAAAATTTACAAACAGTGAATTTGATAATTGCAGGTTCGTAAATGAGCGAACAATTGCGTAGGTAGGTGGAACATTAGGTGTGGCGCCCTAAAATGTTGGCGCCCAGCGCAGCTGCTCCACTTGCTCCTATGGAAGCTCCGCCCCTGCCTGCCTCATCGCTCACACCCCCACTATGCAAAATGTGCTCACTTAAAGAGATCCACCCAGTCTTCATACAATAAAAAATTCACCTTAAGGCCCGGACTACATGGTCCGTTTTTTTTCCACTCCGGAAAAAACCGATTCCGGACAGCTTCGACTACACGGCGTCCGGAATAAAAAGCTTTCAATCTACTGCGAGCAAGCGTGGTGTGATGAATGCGTTCTGTTATGGAGAATTTAAGCTACGAAGAACTGACATGTTTGGCGATCGTTGTAAAGAACAATAAAAATCTGCCTGGGGACAACTTTATTATTTTATAGGTACAAGTCCGAAACGCGTTTAATGTTGAGATGCGGTTTAGGTTACTATGCGACTGACAACCTAAAAAATAACGTTCCAAATAGCCTCCTGGGAATTCCTTAGGTTGCCAATCGCATAGTAACCTACACCGCATGTCAGCATTAAACGCGTTTCGAATTTCTTTTTATTTCTAGCATAAGCCGTTTCTGAGATATGAAAAACCACCCTCCACCCCGTACCTTGCTACCACTTTCAATAATTATATTTTTCTGTGGCTCTATATAGTTGTCAATTTTTAGCTTTCTATCCTTTGTGGCTTTCGAGAAATTAAAATCAGAATTTTTTCTTTTCCACCCCCTCCCACCATCACACCCACACCCCCAAATTTTTTTTCAACGCTAGAGGTCTACTGGTCCTAACTCGTGTAAAATTGAGATATACAAATTTAATTTTTTGAAAAATGGTTGTCTCCCGTTTCCGCGCTTCAAAAATTTTACTAGACTCCACTTGTAATTCTATATACAGAAACCAAATTTTATCTTTCTGGTACAATTGGTTCGGAAGATATTGTAATTCAAAGTAGTTCACCCTCCACCCTTATACCCCACCACCTCTTTTAACAACTTTAACCCTTTTCTAATCTCCTAGTATCTCTTAAAACAACCACAAAGTTTCAACCTTTTGACATGAATCATTCAGAAGATATGGATTTTAGAATGTTTCTATCTCAGCTTTCAAGCGTTATGGACGTACTGATTTTCACCCCACTTCCACACCCCTCAACCACTAGCGACCATTTTTTTACAAATGCGTCCATTATCATAGTTCTCCATAAGTTCCAACTTTCAGCACCCTAGCATAAGTGGTTTCTGAGATCTAGAGTCCAAAATTTGTAGTCCAAAACGTTCCTCTGAATCGACCATGTCGATTGAGCATAGCTACTCGAGTGATAAAATCACACCGAAAAAAATTCCGGACACGCACTTGTAGTCAAGCTCATACAACTCTGTATGTTCTTGAAATTTAATTCCGGATAGGTCGAAAAATTCCTGATCAACCGTCCGGAGAAACCTGTGCATGCTCAGGTTTTTTTCCGGACGCGCGTTTTTCCGGAGTCATGTAGTCGACGAGCTAAAATCTCATACATTTCTATGGGACATGGTTTCCATTCTTTCCGGAAGGCGAAGCCTATTTTCTCCAGAGTCGAAAAAAAACGGACCATGTAGTCCGGGCCTTAAGACTTGAAGCAATTTTGTGTACAGACCGCCTGAATTTTTTTTTGCCTTTTTGGTGTCATTAAACGCAAATTATTTTTTTTAAATCGATAACAATACTTTATCTAAAAACTTCAATTTCTTAAGGCTTACTTTTACGATGTTATTGTAGAAAAATATAGACGCTACACATCTTAGAAACGCGATGCTTCAGTGCGACCGCAAGTGACAATCTCATGAAATGATAGTAGCGTATTTTTGAATGATTTGATCCGACCTTCACAGGACGAAATACTTATGTGACTCACATTACCAATTAGCTCTCATTACTCCCTTCTTTCCTATGCTAAGGTCGAATAATGCATCAAATTACAAAAGAAACTACAAATACACCATCTTCAAGTTTTCTTGCTAGTCGCCCTGAGGTGGGTTGTCCAGCGAGGACGAGCATCAACATCAAGGGTAATTTCATCCCTTAATAGTACAATTGATTTTACTGTTGAAGAAAAATTGCAGCCACTTATCATTGCACGACGACGAAAGCATAAAACATTGTCGCAAAACAAAAGGAACCGACTGTCCTGTGAAGTCCTTCGGATAACAAACTATGGCGCTAAGACGATTCTTAGCTTGGCTGAGGGCTTTTAGGAAAAGATTAAGTTTACTTAAATGGAGATGACTTGAAGAGAAATGGCAAAAGATTTTCTTTCTGTTCCGAAAAATCGAAAAATTATAAAAGTAAGGATTAACTAAGACATAATAAAACATTTACAAATTTTACCTGTAGATCACGAAGAGGAAGAACTTTGCTGTTAAAACAAAATGAGAAATGCTATTTCCGTAAACCAAGTCAATTATTGTCATTTTTCAATAAGTTTCGTTGCGGTGATGACAAGTTTTTTTTAAAGAAGTTATCTGATTTGAGGGCGCGCTGACAATGATATATCGGTTCAAATTTTCGAAAAGTATAAGAAAAATATTTTGAGGGTAAGTCGTAGCTCGTAGAGAGATGGAGTTTTACTCTCTTGAGTCAATTTCGTTAGTTTGAAATTGGGATTCCGAAGGGAAGTCTCGCTGTACTACTTCATGGAGCTTAGTAGAATCAGGTATTACGTTGAAGGTGGAACTTGCTGACTTCGGTGAATCATATTTTGATGGATTCTCCTTTAAATTTGAACCAATTTGATTGAAGTTATCAAGTCGGAATAGCTTATGAATTCTTCGATAGATGGCGTTAGTCATCATTTTGACAAGTCAGGAGTGGCTTTACTATTCCAATTAAAAAGTATTGTATTGTATTATGTCACGCGGTTACGCCCGCTTTTGTAAAGTGCAATGCTTCCACTATTGTACTGAAAATGCTGTATTATACCGTAACACGTAACCGAGCACCTTTGCCAACAGTCTAGGCGCAACTTTATTATTTTTTAGTAGAAGTCCGAGACGCGTTTAATGCTGAGATGCGGTGTAGGTTACTATGCGACTGACAACCTAAGGAAATACCAGGAGGCTATTTAGAACGTTATTTTTTAGGTCGTCAGTGGCATAGTAACCTGCACCGCATCTAAGAGTTATGGCGAAAATTTTGAAAACGTATGCAACCCCCTTACAGTGGCGCTTGAACATCCAAAAATTCTAAAATTAGTAAATGAGGGAATAGTGGAGAAAAACGTCGAAAAAAATTCCAAATTTGCACCCTTCTTTTGCTTCTCTTGACCAAAAATTAAAGAATTTCTTAAATCCGTTGATTTGAAAAGGAGGTGCCAGCACCTTTAATTTAAGTGGTCACTTGTCAAAATCAGATAATTGTGAGAGAATTTGGAAAAATTGCCCTAAAATTTGCCAAGGGAGTAACATGTAATTTTTTTAAAAAGTAAGTTTTTTTGACTTTCGATTTTTTCACCGCAAACGAAAGGGAAGCTCAACAGATGCTGAAAAATGGGGGGGGGGGAAGGTAGCCAAAAATTTGCGACTCTTCTTTTAACCCTCCTGAGCCGCGATTCTGGCGACATGCGGATTGCGAAAATTCTGCATATTTCCCTTTATTTTCGAAACAGGGAAATTTGTCGGTTTCATGAGGCAAGGCTGTTGACGAATATTTTCGTGACCTTCCTAGGTATTCAAATTGAAATTCGCATATGTGAATTGAGGAAACTGTTTGTTTTTCGTTTCGTGTTTGTTGAAAATATTAGGTCTGTTCTTTTTGACTGATTGATTGGTTGAAGGGTGTTGGAGTGGGGGGAAGGACAATGAGCCCGAATTGCTCGAAAGCTGAGATTGAAATATTCTAAAATTCATATCTCCGAAATGATTGATGGCAAAAGGTTGAAACATTGTGATTGTTTTATAGGGTACTAGGAGCCTAGACAAGAACTTAAGTTTTGAAGGAGGGGAGTGTGGGTGTAAAAAAACTTTGAATTATAATATCTTCCGGACCAATTATACTAGGAAGATAAAATTTGGTTTCTGAAGATGGGATTACAAGTCGAGTCTACTAAAAGTAAAATTTTTGAGAGGGGAGGTGGAGCGCGTAAGTAAAGGGACAGCCATTTTTCCAAAAATTTAATTTTTATATTTCAAGAACCGTACCATGTATCACCTTACAAATTTTACAGGAGTTAGGCCCAGTAGACCACTAGCGGGGAAAAAAATTGTGAGGGTGTGGGTGTAGGGGGTGATGGTTCGAGGGAGCGGAAGGTAAAACTCTGATTTCTATTTGTCGAAAACCGTAAAGGATGGAAAGCTGAAAATTGACGACTAGGTAGAGCCACCACAGAAGCATCTTAGAAAAATAAAAAAATTAATAATTATCAATTAAAACTTCAAATCTCTGGGGATTTTCTTTCATGGTATTCTTGAAATGTTATAATTAACGATTATAACTAATTTTTAATAACTAAAGATTTCTCAATAAGCCAAAAAGGGAAAAGTCGTATCGGAAAATTGGTTCGGTCGTGTGCAATGTGTACGGCGCCTTTTTAATGTTTACCTTAAGATGAAGGAGAATTTTAGGATCTACACCATTATCTATAAATGGCTCCAGCTCCCTGAAGAAATCTTACTCTAACTGCGGAGTCAATCGATGCATTTTGCGGAATCTAAACACACAGATAGTTACATGTACATTTCACTATATGGATTTTGTGAGTGCCGTAACAATTTCCTATTTATTCTCGCTCTATTACGAGATTTTTCGTTCAAAATTGGGAAGATTGCATCCATTTTATCACACTTTACGCGTATATTAAATTTAAAATAGTTTGGTTTTTACTGACTGTTTCTGTCAACGATAAATGTCAAAACTTTAGTGGTGCACGTTCAAAACACAAATGAAGCCATTTTCGAAATGGGGTATGTTCGAATATCAATTTTGACACATTCGAACTTAGCGAAAAATTCGCAAGGGAAATTTGCGAATTGTCATCAGAATCGCGGCCCTGGCCGCAAATTTTAAATTTTTTTAAATCTGTTTGCGGATTTGAAAAGGGGGCGCCAGCATCTTTAATTTAAGTGGTCACTTGGCAAAATCGAATAATTGTGAGAGAATTTGGAAAAATTGTCCTAAAATTTGCCAAAGCATGGAATTTTTTGAAAAAGTAAATTTTTTTGACTTTAGATTTTTTCACCGCAAACGAAAGGGGGGCTCGACAGATGCTCAAAAATCTAAACAAAATTAAAATCGGATCAAAAATGGGATTGGTGGTGAAAAACTTCGAAAAAATCAAAATTTGAGACTCTTCATTTGCCTCTCCGTGCCGCAAATTAAAGAATTTTTTCAATCTATTTGCGGATTTGAAAACGAGACACCAGCACCTTTAATTTAATGGAGTCACTTATCAAAATCGAAAAACTTTAAAAAAAATTGATCTTAAAGTTGCCATTTTTTACATTTTGCCAGCTCTTGCCATTTTTTAAGAAGCTCAATTTTTTCGATTTT
The DNA here is from genome assembly GCA_951812415.1 of Beris morrisii. NCBI lineage: Eukaryota > Metazoa > Arthropoda > Insecta > Diptera > Stratiomyidae > Beris > Beris morrisii. The sequence goes on along the minus strand of OX638310.1, from coordinate 108,008,814 downwards.
CGAAAGTGACATATCAAACGAAAGGGGAGCTTAACAGCTGCACAAAAATTCAAACAAAATTAAATGAGGGAATAGTGGCGAAAAATGTTGAAAACCGGTCTTTCCTGGCCGCAAATTAAAGAGTTTTTTTAAATCTGTTTGCAGATTTGAAAATGAGGCGCGAAACGACGTTCAGTTAAACGCAAAAGAGTTTGCAAAGCGATTTTCATTGATAATAGCGATCGGGAAGTCATTTGTGTTGTTGAAATCCTTGCCAATCTCTGGCTCACAACATTATGTTTCACATGAGTTAAAAAAAATCTGCCAATGGTCTGGGCGAAACTTTATTATTTTTCGGGTCAAAGTTCGGGAGCGGTCAAAGTCGGAGTATATAATCAGTTGTTTCGAGATTATGACGTTTCTTGGAAAGTTAGTTTTGTTCTTAAAATAAAAATATTTAAAATAGACTATTCGAATTTCGGTGTATCATGTACACTAAAAGCCCATAGAAGTAAAAACGAATTTGTTGGCCTATCAGACTTAAGAGATATAACAAATTGTTAAAATGTACACAAAGCCATTACCTTCCACTTGGGGTTTGAATTTCGAAAAAATTGTGAAACAGGTTTTTAGACGATTTCATAAGAAGCAACTTGATATCTCATGAGCCAAGACGGATTTTGAAAAATTTGTGAAAACGTAAGCAAACTCTTCACACCCCCTTGGTTCTTGAAATTCGAAAAATCGTGAAATTAGTTTTAAGGTCATTACATCAAATGCCGTAATAACCAATTTGATATCTCATAAGAGCTAAGGGATGGCAAAATTTGTGAAAACATATGCAAATCCTTAGTGGTTGAATATCCAAAAATTGAGAAATGGGTTTGTAGGCGATTATATAAAAAGTCTGTGAAAGTGAAAAGCGATCTTATATCTCCTCAAACCTAAGAAATATGTTGAAGCATACTACCCCCTTACGCCCCTTAGGATTGAATATCTGAAAATACTGAAATTGACTTTTTGGCTCTTATATGGGAAACCTTAGGAAGCAAAAATGAATTCCATATATCATCAGATCTAAGCAATATGTAGGAATCTGTTAAAACATATGCAACCTCCTCCGTTGAATATCCAAAAATCCTGAAAGGAGTTAATAGATAAATATGAAGACAGCACGAGAAAGTAAAAACCAATTTAATTACTTATCACTTCTAAAGGATATGACGGAGTTCGTGAAAACTTGTTCAACCCGTTTATACCCTCTTAGGGGCTGAAAAAGGAAAAAACTTAAAAACAAGTTTTAGGCGATTATTACGCACCCCCGTGAAGGTGAAAAGATATTCGACATTTGATCAGACCTGGAGGATATGGCAGAATTCGTGGAAAAGTATACCCCCTTAGGGGTCAAATTTCAAAAAATCCTGAAAACGCTTTCTAGGTATTTAAATAAAGAAGCCGTAGAATAAAAATGAATTCAATATTAGGGAAGAACTAATAGATATGACAAAAATCGTGAAATTATATGCATTCCATTTTAACTGATATATTTTTTCGCCCCCCCCTTTCGAACGCCAATCAATATTTGAAATTTTTTTCATCTAAATTACTTTTCTAGTTAATTTACATATACATACCGAGTTTCAATTTTGTAGCATAAGCCGTTCTATAGATAGGGAAAAAATCCTCCACCCTCGTACCGTACTACCCCTATAAAAAATTATATTTTTCCAAAATGCTACTACTATAGTTCTATCTAAATACCATGTTTCAGTTTTATATCAATATAAGTTTTTGAGATAAAAAAATCGGAACTTTTTCCTTTTCACCCTCACGCTCACCCTCTACACCCTCACCCCCAAAATTTTTTTTCTGCTAGGGGTCTATTAGGCCTACTTCTGGTAAAAAATTTTAAGCATCTACCTTACACTGTTCTTGAGATATGAGACGTGATTTTTTAGAAAAATTCGTATCCCCTCCACTTTCATGATCCACTGCCCCTTTAAAAAATTTTACTTTCAGCAAACTTCATTTATCAACCTTTATACACGAACCGAATTTTATTTGTCTAGTACAATTGGTTCGTGAGATATCGTAATCAAAAGTTGTTTACCCCCCACCCCCGTACGCCACTGCCTTTACTCAAAAATTTGTTTTCAATATATTCTCCTAGTATACCTACAGATGTTCATTAAGTTTCAATTTTGTGACGTTAACCGTTTAGGAGATATGGATTTTAAAATGTGTCGATCTCGGCTTTTTTGCGTTTTGGACGCATTATTTTTCCCCCCACTCCCACACCCCTTCACCCATATTGCCAATTTTTATGCAAATGGGTTCACTATCGAAGCTCTATATAAATTCCAAGTTTCAGCCTCCTAGCATAAGCGGTTGCTGAGATCTAAAAACCAAAATTTTCCGTCTTAAACGCTCCCCGCTCACACCCCCACCACTCAGAATTTGGTCACTTCACGGGGCCTGCCCAGTCTATTCATAAAAAAAATTGAATTTAATATCTCAAACTGTTTGGGAGCTACGCGCCTTCAAACGATTTTGCGTACGGCGGACAGAAGGACTGCAATTTTTTTTTGCTTTTTTCGTGTCTACTAGTCATGAAACGTGAAAAAAAAATGTTGAGGGTAGCAAATTTTTTTTTTTAAAAATCGATCACAATACTGTTTATTAGAAAATAATAAAGTAAAAAGGGAAAACAAACAGTCAAACCGAAATAACAGACACTAGATGAACCCAAAACCATTCAAAACAAATATCTTCATTCAAAGCTTACCACTTCCAGATTAAAAAACATTAAAATTGAATTAACCAATTAGAAATTCAAACCATAAAGTAATTCATTAAGTACTTCACTACCTATCCGCAAAAATTATATTTACCTTTTGCAGAACCCTACTACAAACTCTCTTTCACTTGTAAAAATAACAACAAACTTCTGCGTAAAGATTTCGATATTAAATTTATCCAGAAATATTCTTCTCTATAATGATTTAAAATTCTCGGCAGGTAAATTGCTTAATCGACCTTTTAATTAAATTCTCTCAGTTTCGAAAGTATAAGGAATCTTCTAACTTAAGATAATATTTGCCCGGTATAAGGTAAACCGGAAAATTGAAAGAAAAGTGTATACCACAATTACCTACATATCGCATAGTTAAGAAAACCATACAGTATATGTATTTATGTATAAGGATGAAGATGTAAAGTACGCTTACATCTTGGAATATTTTATATAAAATTTTAAGAGCAATTACCAAGCCATTTCGTTTTACATCATCTCATCCGAAATGTTCGAAAATTTATCGTTTTATGTAAATTAATCTCTCATCGTAGCAAATTCAAGAGGATCAAGTTATCGGTTGTGATGTGAAGTTTATGCGCTGTAAAAGTTTAAAGAGGTAAGCTGTGAAGAAATTGTTAACAAGGACTATTCGAAAAAAATATCAATAATTTTATATTCATTAAAAATTTTCATTTTTCGGGTAAAGGCAATTTTTTTTCTTAAATTGGGCCAATAAGACTCGTAGTTGTTGCGTGCTCAAGTTATAATTAGGAAAATGGTTGCGCCTGGGAAAGCATTCATCTTTTATTCTTTAGATGAAATCATAAGCTCGATACAGACCAAAACATATTGGGGACTTCAATAAGTTTCCGCCGTTTTTGTGTGAAAAAATTGGCAGAAAACATGTCATTGAAAGCATTGTCCATCGCTAACTACAAACTACTCTTTCCCATCTTTCTGATAGCATACGAATACCAGTGTTGTTTTCTTGGTTGAGCATTAAAATATGAAATTTTGAGCGTTAATTTCAACTTAAAGGCACTAAAATTAAATTTTTCCATATTTTTCATATTAGGCATATTCAAATAAAGTGCAAGCGGTAAAAGTAACTTTTGATCACTGAGACAATATTTTGAGCACCAAATTTAACGATAAAAGCACTAAATTGGCATCACTGCAAACGAATACTATGTCGAAAGAACGACTCATCTTTAGAGGTTTTCCACGAATCGAGTCAGTTTTTACATCTTCATAAGAATGGAAGTATTGCTCAGTCAGGCCATTAGTCATCGATTGGAGCAAGTGGTAATAGGAAGGGATAACGTCCGGTGTATACGACGAGCGGGGTAGGACTTCCCATTTCAGCGTTTTCAAGTAGGCCTTGACCGGTTTTGCAACATGTGGCTGAGCGTTTACATTGTCTTATCTCTTCTCGTATTGAGGCCGTTTTTCCTTGAAAGCTCGGCTCAAACGGACTAATGTAGTCGATAGCGATCTCCCGTGATGGTTTCGTTGGGTTTGAGAAGCTCATAATACACTACACCCTGCTGATCCCACCAAATACAGAACTTGAGTTTAAACCATGAATATTCGGCCTTGCCGTCGTTGTTGATACTTGGCCGGGCTTACCCCGCGATTTTGTACGCTTCAGGTTATCGTCGTGTATCTACTTTTCATCACCAGTGACGATACCATGCAAAAAAACAAACGTTTGCTTTTCTGCCGTTGGAGCAGCTAATCCCACATGAAAAAACGCCGTTAAACGTCTCTCGGCATTAATTCGGTACCCAATTTACTTGCTCTTGAATCATTCTTAATGCTTTTAAACGTTGGCAACTTTCCAACTGTTGTATGATAAACTGATAATGATTCCGCAATTTCATTTTGCATGGTCTTCATCCAGTAATGCTTCCAATTCTTCGTTTTCAAACTTTTTCGGTGCTCCAAAGTGTTCTTTATCTTTAACAACTATTCTGATTTGGCACAAAACTCGACATGTTTAACGCTTTGAAAAATTGGATGTTTACACTTCGGCGGAATAACATGTACTGTAATTTCAAGCTATCATTGGCTTCACGATGAAGTTAGCTGCGGTATTGCCCGATGCAAAAAGGCTGAAATAACACCATCTATCGGAAATCGGTGGGAACTTATCGATGTCCCCAATAGAACATAGTCTCGGGCGAAATTTTTTTTTAATTAATACCATAAACTCGTTTGTTGTCCATACGTCTGATCGTCCATCTCTCCGTCTGTCCGAATGCACGATAACTTAAGAACTCCTGAACCTAGAATGTTGTAATTTGGAATCCGGATATTTTACCGAATTTGTAACGCTAAATCCATTAACCGATAAAATAATCCCATCCCTTCTGGTACCTGCCATACAGAAGGCTTTAAAACAAGTGTTCAGGAATATTGATCGATAGCTTGACAACGCTGCAAGCTTAGAAGAATAGTTTCAAGTAAAGTAATGAGTTTAAAAGAATTCGTATATGTGTAATGACTATCATTACTACAATATCTCTATTGCCCGCGATATCATAATATTTTTTGCGATGCTTTGATTTCGAATCATTGAGAACGCGTGAACGGTTCAGTTTCATAAAAAATTTGACAGTTGAAAATAGTTGCGTTGCGGTCAAGTTTTTGGATATGCTATTTTGGAATCTGCACTCCGCACACTTAGCCAGTGGGCTGGAAGATGCGGCCTGGGGGTGAATGCTTCTAAAACTGAATTGGTGCTATTTACAAGGAAGCATAGAATTCCGGCACTTAGGCTTCCGAAGCTCGAAGGCGTGGAGCTTAGACCATCGGAACAAGCTAAATACAAACTAAATACCTAATTCTGGATAGGAAGCTCAGCTGGAAATTGAATATTCAGGAGCGCATTAAGAAGGCAAATGACGCGCTTTTCACGTGCAAGCAGACCGTGGGCAAAAGCTGGGGTCTCAAACCAAATATAGTACACTGGTTGTACAGGGCGGTTGTGAGACCTATTCTGACCTATGGGGCAGTGGTATGGTGGAAAGCCATGGATAAAGAGTACAATCTTAGGGAACTAGGAAGAGTGCAACGGACTGCCTGTGTTATGATCACGGGATCACCTACTACCGCGTTGAAGGTGTTTATACATCTATTACCAGTGGATATCTTTGTGAAACAGGTAGCGGCAAATACAGCAGTTAGGCTATCGAGCTGTGCACTTTTTAAGCGGAGATCTAAAGGGCATAGTTCAATTCTCAGCGAATTTCTGGTAAGCCCGGCGGATATTAGTGCGGACTACTTAATTCCAGGGATGGATTTTGTGACGCCATACGAAATTGTGTATCCCAGTAGAGTGGACTGGGAGAACAATAGGGTACTACGTGAAGGGGAAATCTCCGTATATACGGATGGATCGAAAATGGAATGCGGCACTGGCACTGAGCAGCTGAGTGTAGGGAAGTCGCTTAAGCTGCCAGATATGTGCAGCGTATTCCAAGCGGAAATTCTGGCGGTGTTGCAGGCATCAAACATCCTGTTAATGGGGGAGATATGCGATCAGAATATTTCACTCTACATTGACAGCCTGGCGGCCATAAAGGCGCTGGAATCGGTCACCATTAAATCCCAGTTAGTAAAGCGCTGTCGAGAAGTGCTAAAGGTACTTTGTAGTCAGAACAAAGTACAGATTTGCTGGGTGCCAGGGCATAGTAATATATTAGGGAACGAAAGAGCGGACGAGCTTGCGAGATCTAGATCGGCATCGAATGGGAGGGTTGAGGAGGATGTTTGTCCACCGATATGCGGCATCAAAGCGCAAATTGGTGAGCGCTCTAAGAAGACAGCCAACTCTAGGTGCGGCTAGGGATAGCGGAATCGGACATGTGTAGGTTCTGCCATGATCTGTATGCTGTGGAGGACATCACTCACATTCTGTGTGAATGCCCGGGGATCGCTAGGAGGCGTCTGAGATAGTTGGGTAGCCTTTTCTTCGAGAGCATCAAGGATTTGAGGTCATTAGGGTATGACAAACTAGTCAGGTTCTGCAGGGAATTGGAGTGTTTCTGAGGTGATGGAATAGCTCACGAGGACCTGAAGGGATCGCAATGGGCCCGTTAGGCGCCTAGTGAGCGCGGTGGTTTTAGCGCTGCGCCCCTTCTTAAACCTAAACCTACTCTACCATTTGCAGTGTTAAATTTTTTTACAGTTCTACTCTCCCATTTGCAGCGTTAAAATTTTGGACAGTTCTACTCTCCCATTTGCAGCGTTAAAATTTTGGACAATTCTACTCTCCCATTTGCAGCGTTAAAATTTTGGACTGTTCTAGTCTCCCATTTGCAGCGTTAAAATTTTGAGTAGTGCTACTCTCCCATTTGCAGCGTTAAAATTTGGGACAATTCTACTCTCCCATTTGCAGCGTTAAAATTTTGGACTATTCTAGTCTCCCATTTGCAGCGTTAAAATTTTGAGTAGTGCTACTCTCCCATTTGCAGCGTTAAAATTTTGGACAATTCTACTCTCCTATTTGCAGCGTTAAAATTTTGGACAAATCTACTCTCCCATTCGCAGCGTTAAAATTTTGGACTGTTCTACACTCCCATTTACAGCGTTAAAATTTGGGACAGTTCTACTCTCCCATTTGCAGCGTTAAAATTTTGGACAGTTCTACTCTTCCATTTGCAGCGTTAAAATTTTGGACAATTCTACTCTCCCATTTGCAGCGACAGTTCTACTCACCCATTTGCAGCGTTAAAATTTTGGAAATTACTCTTCGAGAAAATATGGTTCTAAATAGTCAGGTTGGACCTTCTTAAACAGGTAGATAAAGCACTTCGAGCACGGTTTCATCAGATGTCCAGGAATAGATTGATTGCAGTGACAATCGTAAAGGTAGACTTATAGTGAACGCACCTCTTGCGCGTTGAGCGATGCACTGCTATGAAAAAAAAATTGATTAGGATGCAGGCTACTGAGTGCAACCAGTTGCAGTGATGTCGCGTCGCTTTGAGAGTGTACTTTCTAATTCGGTTGCGAGTCCAACTCGATTTTGAAAATGTGTGGGTGGGGGTGTTGTAGTTGGGGATTGTCTCTTTTTGCAAATTAAATTGGAAATTTCAAGATAAGGCATTTCAAAATTAGGGATACTTTGAAATTGAGGATGTTAAAATTGTGATTTCTGACCTCCCCATCGCAAAGCTGACTGGACTGTACAGTACTGTTTATTACAGGCTAATCTCCTAAGTCCAGTTCGATGTCCTTAAAAAAACATAATTTGTTTTCTTTGGAGTTACGCTTGCCACCCCTAAAACTGATCGAACTGTACGCTACTATATTAAAGGTTTACCCTCAAGTTCAGTTCAATATCCTAAAAAAACAATAAATCCGTAAAAAACAGAAATTGATACGTTAGCAAGACCTGAATTTACATAAAGCGTAATTGGTTAAACATCAAAGTGACGCTTGACTACTTCGCAGCTTAGAAATTCTGCATAATTGAATCGAATTATAACCGCTAGCTACGAAGTACTTAAAGTACTTACTATGGTACCATATCCGGGATATACCACTCATAACGTTAATCTGTAATATGAAAATCCAATCTGGATCTGCTAAGCAAACCAGACCAACTCCTGTCATCTACCGCATACCTCCACCTCACCTTCATTCGTCCACAGTCCATTACCTCAGGTGTTAAATATGTATGCACGCAATTCAACTGGCTCCTGGATGAAATTCACATTTCGAATCGGTTCACATTATTCCCGATCTGATAAATGACGAACCAACCGCATTATGTTGCAGGGCTTGTTTCCTTCTCATAACCAAACAACCAAGTTGTTTTTATACTTCGTATTGACGTCCAATACACGACCTGATAGGTAGTTACATAGGTTGCCCAACAGGTAGGGAGATAATCTAATCCCTGCTGCCCTGGTATTTTCATTTATAGAGAGTCGACTAGGCACTACCCTTATTTGTTGACAGAATAAAGTATTTATAACTTTACTTCCTAGCGTACATTGTGGAACTAATATTGTTCTTCAGCTGTGGACACTGGTCGCAAATCTGGAAATCGAATTATGAAATTGATTTGATTTGATGATTTGGAGGAGGGAAATCGACTGCTGATTTTGATAATGCGGATATTTTGTATACATGTTTAGGTTCAGTGGTGTACTTAGATCGGTAGTTACAGAAGTGGGAGAGGTCGAAACCCTTCCCATATTATTATTTATTGGTTTGAGTCTGTAAAAGCTTTCCTGTTTCTCGAACCACGTCCTGGGTGGATTTTAGTTCCTGGCTCTTAACCATTTACTAGGCCATATTTACCTCCTTAAGATTTTATTCTTCGACAGATTCTCATAGGTGAGAGTAAATCCACCAAAAATCTGCCTTCTACTTTTGGCTACTGCGTCATAATTCTAAAGAATGTTTGCAGTGGTTTCAGATGTGCTTTCACAGAATCGCCATGCATCTAATGATTCTTTTTCAATGATTTTAAGGTGAAATAATATCCCATTATAACTCTTGCGTGACACCTATTTAAAAAAAGTAATTCTGACGTTCTCTTACTGGAGAAAATCAGGACTTTTCTTGGCTGTCTAAGTCCTGAGAGTGTGTTCCACATGAAGATTTACTAACTTTAAAACTTATCCATAATGAAGGCTTTGAATACTTCATAGAATGGTTCCGGGCCAGACGTTGGGTTATTGGCTCTCCATTTAGCCAGTTGGTCGAGTCGTCGAATTAATAAAAAAAAATATGTAATGAATTTAGTCCTGTCAATACCATCAAGAAATATTGTCTCCACGAGGTCCCTGACTCCCACATAACGTCCCACATACGTATCTAACTCAAACAATATTTATTTATAATAATTCAATGTGCGTTAACAGTGCAAACATGTTTTAGAGATAAGACTTTTCATCCTAACAGCTAAGTTGTAATAATTATAGCACTAGGCAATGAGGAAAAACAATAGAAAATATATAATAATTTGCCAAGGAAAAGTCACATACGTATCTATTCTACGTCTCTTCTCAATATAACCGTCAAACCCTATGTATCCAACGTACTTACCTATCCTAAAATACCAACCCTACGTACCACCTATATGGATGAATACATCTGCACCCCCAAAACTTGGTTCCGCTTTCAACAGGATCTTAAAAAAAAATTCAAAATTAGTAACCCTTTTGTTGCCTCGCCTGGCCGTAAATTAAAGAATTTTCTAAATCTGTTTGCGGATTTAAAAAGCAGGCACCAGGCAGCACCTTTAATTTAAGGGGTAATTTGCCAAAATCGAAGAACTTTGGAAAAATGTATCTTAAAGTTGCCAAAAAATCAATTTTTTCGATTGAAAAAATGAGCTCCCCAGCTGCCCGAAAATCCACACAAAATTAAAATCAGGTCAGAAATGAGAGAATGGTGACCAAAACGTCGAAAATTCGCGACACTTCTTTTGCCTCTCCTGTCAGCAAATTTTAAAACTTTTTAAGTCTGTTTGCTGATTTGAAAAGAGGGCGCCAGAACCTTTAATGTGTGGTCACTTGTCAAAATCGGATAATTGTGAGAGAATTTGAAAAAATTACCCCATAATTTGCCAAGGGGTAACATGGAATTTTTTACAAAGTAAATTTTTTAGACATTAGATTTTTTCACCGCAAACCAAATGGGAGCTCAACAGATGCTCAAAAATCCAAACAAAATTAAAATCGGATTAAAAATTGGGGAATTTAGCGAAAAACGTAAAAAAAAAAATTCTAAATTTGCGACAAAAGATTTTTCTTTCCTGGCAGCAAATTATATAATTTTTTAATTCTGTTTGCGCATTTGAAAAGGAGACGCCTGAACCTTTAATGGAAGGGGTTACTTGTCAAAATCGAAGGTTTTTGAAAAAATTGATCTTAAAGTTGCCAAGTGGTACACTTCTTGCCATTTTTTAAGAAACTAAATTTTTTCGATTTCCGAAAGTGTCACATCAAACGAAAATGGAACTCAACAGCTGCCCGAAAATGCACACAAAATGAAAATCAGGTCAGAAATGAGGGAATGGTAGCCAAAAACATTGAAAAAAAAATCAAAATCTGCGACTCTTCTTTTGCCTCTCCTGGCCGCAAATTAAATAAATTTTAAATCTGTTTTAAAATTTAATCTTCCTGGTATTATTGGTTCAAAAGTTATTGTAATCCAAAGTTTTTTACCCCACCCCCACATCAACCTACCCCCTTCCAAATTTTAGCCTTTATTTAGGCTCTTAGCGTCTCTTAAGACAAAGTTTAAATCTTGTGACATCTTGATGTATTTTAGAATTATTCGATCATAGCTTTCGAGTTTTGTGGACGCATTGTTTTTACCTTCACGCCACGTCCACACCCCTTAACCACTATCAAAATTTTTTTTGCAAATGGAATCAACGTTCTACATCAATTCCAAGTTTCAGCCTTCTAGCATAAGCGGTTTCTGAGATCTAGAAACCAAAATTTTTTGTTTAAAAAGTTCCCCCACCTCCCATGTACCACACGTAGGAGTTCACCTAACCTACCTACCAAAAAAATTTCTACTTAATTTCTTATCGTATTTGTGAGCTACGCGAATTCACACGTACGTAGTGCGGAGGACAAACGATTTTTTTTTTCGTTTTTTTGGGGTTTACTAGTCCTAAAACGTGAAAATACAAAATTTCAGCAAATTTTTTTGAAATTTCAGATTTTGGCGACTAGATTTCAAAATCGCAAAAAGCGATTAAGTCGACTTGAAGAGATTTGTTTGACATTTAAAAATTTAGCACCCACTTATTTTGTCAAAATTTTTAACTTATTTTGTAAGGACTATTTTGGTAGATATCGAGCTGGATTCCCACAAAATCTAGTCATTTGAGGGGTTTGTCAAATGGCTCAAATGCATGGGAAATCTAGTAGATTTCGATAGAGATTTATCCCATTTACTGGGACTTAACACCGGGCAACAGGCACGTCTTAGACACGTCCGATTATCTGAAATTAAGCAGTCATCAGAGAGCTGAGAACGCTGACTGGACATTGTTACATGAGGAAGCATTTCTATGGGATTGGTCTCTCTGAGAGCGAAATATGTAGAATTTGCGATGACGAAGACGAAACACGCATCCTCTGTGAATATGGGAGACTTACTCACAAAAGACTTCGTCACTTCGGTATGGCCTTCACGGAACCATCGAAATTCCTGACTATTCCTTTTCGAAAGATACCAAGCTTGAAGGGATTGAAGGGAAATCATAGATAATCCAGGGCACGTCACAATAGGCCCAATTGAGGCTCCAGTGACAGAGGTAACCAAACCAACCCCAACAAGAAAATCTAATCTAAATTAGAGATAAAATTTAAACAAACCGCGGAAAAATGGATTAAATAAAAGAAGGCAATGAATTTTTTTTGGTTAGAATTCCTTTTACCAGAATTCCTGGTTCTCATACGATTCTAATGCATACGGGTATGTAAAGTATGACTTTTATTCTTAAACTCAATTTTCAGGTAACCAGCGGAATAAGCGCGTTACAAAAACACTGCTCCGTTTTTACACCCTTGATATTATTGGATTTTTCTTTTCAAGCTCTCCACTCCACGATTCAAATGAAAATTTCTTATTTTATTACGCGACTCATATTCAGTACGTACGTCCGTATTCAAGTAGATACATTTAGAAGATTTTCACAGTCTGCTCCCAACTTGCGATTGTTAAAAATGCAAAATTGTATCGTGAAGCATTTTTATGCTTAAACGTAGAAAATGTACGTGATCTTCAAGAAAAGCGTTAATGAAATCGCGATGAAAGCGAGAAATGGATTTTTTTTATTTCTAATAGAAAATCACCCGTCTTCCTTTGTTAAAGGGTAGTAAAAAGAACCGAGAAATTTAAATTATCTGATATAATGGCAATTTTCATTTATTTATGGGATATACGTTAAATACAAGTAGATACCTGAAGAATAGTACAACCATGAACAAAACTTAAGATGTTTATTTAATGAAAAGTTCCGCACTTCAGAAAATGAGATTTCATTTCCCATTTAAGAGCAAAATTTACAACGATCAAACCCGAACCCATTTTTTAAGCGATTGTAGAAAAAGTTCGTGGAAGTGAACCAATTCATTGTCTCATTAGACCTAAGAGATATGGCGAAATTCGTGAATGTTTTTATGGCGTATTCATCCCTGAAAATAGTCATAAGGTGATTTTATAAGAAGAATGGACCTTATTTGTCAAAAACACACGTGAAATAATTTTACAGGAATATTTTGGTACTTCGGGTCTTCGATTCATTAGGGTCACTTTGGTAATTGGTAGTCTATAGACCATTATCCTTTTTGGACAATTAGGACAAAGGAATCAGCGCCTTGGACACCTAAAATTTTCGATTGTGCCCTTGCGTCTCTGCGCTCGGCATGATCAAAAGCATGACCCATCTTGCTACGTCTGTGAGTAGAATTAATTTCAAGTAACTTAACATATGTACGACTACATCTTATGCCAATTTTCCACTATCGCGCGACCCGTGCGAACTAGCGCGTATGCGAATATGGAAACAGCACATTCGCGATAGTTTGCAAACTCTATTCAAGAATCGCTTAGATTCGAATCGATGGCGGTGCTTGGACGCACATCATTGAACTCGAATGTAGTGTTTTCACTATCGCCTATGCATTCGTGTGCAATACACATGTCCAATGCACATGAATGCGATAGTGGAAACGCGGCTTTAACGTTTTGAATGTACCAATTACATTAATCGCAATTGGCCTCTTATGAGATGACAGTTTCGGTAGTTAGTACGCCTAATTGACTATAACGTGAAATCTACAAGCTTGTCTCATAAAAAACCCTACGAGCAATATAATTTCGATGTCATTTATCTTGGTTGTTATTTCGTAGTAAAACCTGGTAAGGGTTATTATTTAATCCATCCCCAACTTTTCTTGGTATTACCTACTCGTGGTGGAAAATTATCCCTGCGTAAAACTACCACAGGCATACGACGACAAACAGAATGTTTACATGCTTAAGAAGCGTGGATCCCTCGCAAATCGCACCAAGGACATCGACAAGGACGAGGTTTCTGTTTTAGGTATCATGTAGGATCATAAATCATAGGCACAACATATCAAGCCCATCAAAATGCTATTTTAAAGTGGTGTTTTTAAAGCTATTACTTTTGTGGGGTGTTGTCTGCGCATAATAATATGTGGTCCTGATATATGACGGCTTTGATAAAATTTGATGTGTTATACTGTAAAATAAACATCATCACGATTGGATTTATGGGCACATCAAATCGCTTTTTGCTGTTATTTTAGGAAGCATACGCTACTTGACAGATGTTGTGGAATTAAATGTACCTATACGAGATACTTAAGTCGTGAAAGTCATTTATGAGGGATGCATGAAACTAATATCCGGAATACTTCTGCAAAATGCAATATGGCGTTGGTACTGAGGTTTAGGTTAAATGGTACCTGAAAGTAGCACATATGTAAGTAAAAGTTGGTTCTGAACTCCCATATCTTTATTTAGTTGCCGATAGTGAAATCAAAATCGACGACGAGCTACTTCATATTCGTGTGTACAATTTCAAATTCGTAGAGTGAAGCGTTCAAAACACGTCCTTTAAGAACCTTTGAATGCAAAGTACCCGAAGCAGTGGAGGAATTTTGCTGGCTTATGAAGTCGATCTTAAAATCAGTTCAAAAGTAAATTGTAACAAATTTTCATGGCCAAGCAATTTCCTGATTTCCAAAAATTAATTTACTCCTTTGGGCAGCTTCCATACAAAAAGTTCTTAAATGTTCAAAAATATTGGCGGATAACTTCAGAATGCTTCAAGCCAGAAATTTGAAATTTTTCCCCAATTTGATATATCAATGGTGGCATATAGGTGAATTGGTATGAAAAAAAATCGTCTGTGTTTACAATGGTGCTTGGAAAATAATTGCATTGAAATTTCGAAACCGACTATAACTCGACGAAAAATCGTTGAGCTTGGAACTCTAAAATTTATAGAAGTTAGATTTGAGTTGAAAGTAGGATTGGTCGCAATCCAATCACTTCTCAAGGAGCTCTGATACAAAAGTCCTTAAAACACGTGTCCACAAGTGTTGCCCGATAACTTGTGAATGCAGAAATTTGAAATTTTGTACACATAGGTAAATTACTATATTATTTTAATAATAAAGGATTGTTACTGATTTTTTTTAAAAAAAAGTTGCTAGTTATACTATGTTCAGACTACGAAATTAACGCATTTAAATCGAGTTAAACGCGTAGAAAACCCTTCCCAAACGCGTTTACGAAAACACTTAGCTACAACGCGTTTAACCGAAAACATGTACTGCGACCCTCGCGGAAATCGAACTAAACTTTAAAAGAAACTACTTAATGCTGCAGAAACTGAATTTTGTGCTTGTGCAACGACTGCATTAGCTAATTAATTCACTTCTCATTACTGCTATACAAACACTTCTGTTTCAAATAATTTAGAAAGCATAAATTTGCTAATGAAACACAGCTGAATATCTACTTGTCAAAACAAATCACGTCAAGCTATCATGTATCAAAATAAAACGAGTTGCTTAGTCTGAACACTACTTTTTTAACACTTTCATTTTGCCTACTTAAACGCGTTTAAAACGCATAGTCTGTACAGGGTATTACTCTGAAAAATGCAACAAAAAATGTCAGTCCGTTTGTACATCGTCCGCCGTATATTTTAAAAAACATTGCAGGGTTAAGTTATCTTTACAGCTTAATTCTAATTCTGTATGAAAAAAAATGATCAGTGAAAACAGGAAGCATATATTTTCACGAATTTTGCCATATCTCTTAGGTCTGCTGAAATATTTAATTAATTTCTATTTGGGGGATTCTTCACGCAAATGCCTGGCAAGCAGTTTCAGGATTTTTTGAAATTCGACCCCAACGGGTCATATCCTTCAGGTCAGTATGAAAAAAAACAATGGTCAGTGAAAACA
Organism: Beris morrisii; assembly: GCA_951812415.1. NCBI lineage: Eukaryota > Metazoa > Arthropoda > Insecta > Diptera > Stratiomyidae > Beris > Beris morrisii. Next base: position 107,993,052 of record OX638310.1, on the reverse strand, counting down.
GGATGCATATATTTTCACGAATTTTGTCATATATCTTAGGTCTTCCGGAATATTTAATTAATTTTTATTTTGGGAATTCTTCAAACAAATGCCTAGAATGCAGTTTCAGGATTTTTGAAATTCGACTCCTATGGGAGTGTAAAGGGGTTGTATACATTTTCACAAATTCAGCCATATCCTTCCGGTTGATTAGATATCGAATAACTTTTCACTTCCACGGGCTTCTTGTATAGTCGCCAAAATCTTGTTTTCAATTTTTTTTCCCTTTTCGACCCTCAAGAGTGTATAAAAGGGTTAAAGACGTTTATACAAATTCCGTCATATCTCTTAGGAGTGATAATACATCGAATTTATTATCACTTCCTCGGGCTTTCTTTATATTTATGTAAAAACCTTTTCAGGATTTTTGGATATTCAACCGCCAAGTGGGTGTAAGGGTGTTGTATACGACTTCACAATTTTCGCCATATCTCTTAGGTTTGAAGAGATGTTAAGTTGGCTTCTGCAAAGTTTTTATACTCTAGATGAAATCATATAGAGTATTATAAGTTTAATCCAGCCCAAAAGTTTGTAACGCATAGAACTAAGCCTCGGACGAAAAAAAGTTATATATTATTTTTTGTTTATTTGTGCCCAAAAACCTCAAATCCGTCTGACGTCCGTCCGTCCGTCCGTCCGTCCGTCCGTCCGTCCGTCCGTCCGTCCGTCCGTCCGTCCGTCCGTCCGTTAGCACGATAACTCAAGAACGCCTTCACCTAGGATCTTGAAATTTTGAATCTGGATGTTTGGTTGAATTTGTAAGGCTAAGTTCGTTAACGGGCAAAATCGTCCTACTCCTTCGGGTAGCTGCCATACAAAATGTCCTTAAAACACGTGCTCATGAATATTGGTCGATAACTTCAGAAGGGTTTCAGCTACGACATTGAAATTTTGTATGTGTTATTTTTCCAATAGTTGGAGTTAAATATATGAATATGAAGAAAAGCCTGTTAGTCCTTCGTGTAGCTGCCATACAAATATCCTGTCAAAATGTATTCACTTAATTTACGAAACTCACTATAACCCAAGTAATCTTTTAGCTACGAATTCAAAATTTTTTACAAGTTAGTTTTGAGTGAAAAGAAAGTTCGACTTTACTAGTCAGCGAAATCCTTTTACTCGTTCAGGTTGCTGCCATACAAAATGTCCTTAAAACACGTGTTTAAGAATATTGGCCGATAACTTCAGAAGGGTTTAAGCTACGACTTTGAAATTTTGTATGTGTTATTTTTACAATAGTTGGAGCTAAATGTATGATTATGAAGAAAATCCTATTAGTCCTTCGTGTAGCTGCCATACAAATATCCTGTCAAAACGTCTTCAATTAATTTACGGAACTTTCAATAACTCAAGTAATCTTTTAGCTATGAATTGGAAATTTTGTAGAAATTAGTTTTGAGTAAAAACGAAGTTTGAGTTTACTAATCAGCGAAATCCTTTTTCCCCTTCTGGTAGCTGCCATACAAAATGTCCTTAAGACACGTGTTCAACAATATTTTCCGATAACTTTTGAACGCTTCAAGCTACGAATTTGAAATTTTGTACTCGTTCATTTTTAAATGGTTCTAAGGAAAAGGATAAATATGTAAGAAATCGAGTGAGTCCTTCCTGCACCTCCCATGTGAAAGTCCTTCAAAAAGGACATTTTTTTTCGATGAATTACCCAGTTAAAGATGTGAAATTAAACAATGAATATTGTCTTTTAGTTTTGAGTAGCAATCTAATGGCAGTCCTTAATAAAGGACATACAACATGCACACACGTAATTCTACTTTATCCCCAACTACAATATAAATCGGAGTTCAGTATTCATCTAGAGTATTATACGATTGGCTTGCAGCCGATCGTGACTGCAGTATGTTTAAAAAGGGTCTTTCAACAAGGACGTTTAATTTTTAAATTCAAATAAAGCAAGTTGTGTGTGAGATATCCACCCAAATTTTTTTTTATTTGAAAGAATATTTTATGGCTTTAAGTATGGAACATAACGTCGTTCAAATATCCGCCCGGCTTTGGTTGGTGGCACGTATTCGAGAGGTCCAATTTGGACGACTTTGTCGCATAAGTCTGGCTGAATTTGCTGAATGGCGTTCGTTATTTTCACTTAAAGGTCATCATTTGGTTGCAGATTATACGCATCGACCTTCGATTTAAGATAGCCTCAAAGGAATAAGTCTAAAGGCGTTAAGTCGCACGATCACGGTGGCCGGTTCACATCGCCGCCGCGCGAGATAACCATGCTCTCAAATCGCTCGTGTCGAATGTCCTTCGTGACATGCACTGTGTAGCACGCACCGCCGTCCTGTTGGAACCATATGGACATTGGTTTCCATATCATCCAGTTTAGGCCACACGAAGTTGCTTATCATTGATCGTTTGACGGTTATGGCAATGCCAGTTTCGTTTTGGAAGAAGTACGGATCGATGATTTCGCCATACCAAAATCTGCACCAAACAGTGACTTTCTCAGGATGCATTCAGCCCTAAGGGGGGGTATTTCATTTCAGGCTTTTTTGTATTCAACCTCCATGGGGTTTAAAGGTGTTGCATATGTCTTTATGAATTCAAACATATAACTCTTAGATAATATATCGAATTGTTTTTTATTTTTTTTAATTTATTTTTGGATCTACCTACCGGAGCGAGTTACGTACGTTTTAACAATTTTCGCCATCCCTTAGGGCTGATGACATATAAAATTGGCAACCACCGAATACCTAGCTGCAAAGCATCCGATTGGCTACGTTGCAATACACAAGGCATACGCATACACCAGAACAGTGTGGAAGTTTCTCGACTCTTCTCGCTCTTCCTCGTATATTCTATAGGCCTGACGAATATTCCACAAACACCACCGAATACTAGAGAAGGCTCTCGCCTAAATAACAAGCAGTATAGGTTTAAGCGGACAGAGCTTGCAGCCTGACACAGTAATTTATATACTCTGACTTTGACCGCGTCCCGGAGTGTGACCCAATTACATAATTCATGTATTAAATATGGCAGTGGAGTAGGTATTCTATGGCGATTTTAACCGCTTCCCGAAGTTTGACCAGAAAAATAAATTTTTTTATTTTTTTTTAAATGGTTCCAGTTAAATCGAATGAGTCCTTTCTGTGAAAGTCTTTGAAAAAGAAAAATTTTACTTTCGGCGATTTACCTAAAGTTCCAGATATGAAATTGGAGACCGAGGATATTGTGTTTCACTTTCAAGGAGCAACCAAGCGAGAGTCCTTAAAGAAGAGAAAACTAAATTCTGCTTCATCTCCAACTACAATATAAATCGGAACAGATTTTAAGGTGAAGTCGGAAATATATCTAAACATTTACAAGGATTTACAAACATTTTTTGGTCCTTGTCCCTGGGTCTCACATGCAACAAAGTAACATATTTAGTATTTCCGTTTCAGCTTTGCATAGTTTCGCGTAAATTACAGTATAAATTTGCACAGTAAACGTGTCTTTTCAGTGCAGGAATAGTTCAACACAAAGTTTCCCCGAAGATATCCTGGTGTATCGATAACAAAATCTAAACAACGAAATTCAAGTTGGTAATCCATCAGGTGAACACACTGAGCTAAATATTCGAGCTGATTTAAACTCATTCCGTATAACTTGGGCTTAGTCCTTGATTCTTTCTCCGAAATATCTGCTTGCTTGCACACCAACAATATCGCTATAAAATACCTGAAATTCTTACGATCCATGTACTTAGCCACTGAGATATCTTGGATACGGTAACGTACGCTTTTCTGTATAGATACTCGTTGTTTAACATTATTTTGCATTAGCACAACAAACATCCTTCGCTTGCTTTTGGCCTGGACTTTGAGTTGATTTAACTTTGCTATCCGTTTGCCTTATCTTATGTTTTTCGCTCCGTCGACGTACCCAACCATAAGGACTATACCGAGTTAAACATAAACCTTACTTGCCCGACTACACCAATATAAAGATTTAACCATTTACGAAAGGGGCGACGACGAAGAGTATGGGCCAACGAACGGAACGTGTTAGCTAAAAGCCCCTAATCGGAAGTTCCTTGTTGTCGTATTTAGTTCTGGGCAACTGTTTTCCGGAAAACTTTGACTTTTGACTGATTTATGCCTAAACGCCCATCTCGGTATATTCGGACTAAAACCTCCGAAAATAAAAACATAGACCAGCATAAAATAAAACATAAAACCGGCAGAAGAGAGAAAAACTTCATGAATAATTCAATCTGGAGTCGTAAAGAGAGGAAAGAGAGTTTAGTTCTGTTTTTGGAATGTTATAAATAATTCAATGGCATGCATATTGTTGCAAGCTAGGGGTTCGCCGAGATTTCAAGTAAAACACAATTCGTTTAAAATCAATAGAAACATCATTCGCATTAATTATAATTGGACTAAAGCCTATTACTGTGTTCCGAACGAAACGAAATGAACTGTCAAATTCCATATAAAAAAAATTAATATTTCGCTCCTTTTCGCGACGAAATAATTCGTTCGTTTTTCAGTACAGTGTTTATGGGTGGTGTTTGGACATCTGCTTAACATTCTCATTTGTTTCAAAATTGAAAAACTGAACAACTTTAAAGTTTAAAATTTATTAATTTCAAAACGACTTGAACGCGTTAACGACAACTGCCAGAGTGACTACAATTTCATTTTCAATTTATATCTAAAATAATATTTTAGCTAGCAAATTTACCACTAGCTCGATGTCTATTGTTTGGAAATAAAAAATTGGCGACCAACATCGGTCGAGCGAGAATTAAACAAAACAAATTATAGGCAAGATTTACAGTAAGGGTAGTCATAAAATACATATTATGATTTAAAAATTTAACAAATAAGATTTAAAAACTGTAATAATATGAATTCAATTTAGCAAACGATATTTAGGACGTATTCGAATACTTTGCTTCGTCTACGTCTATGTTGACGTCACAGCATAGCACTGCTATTATAACAGTTTAGAAAAAACTTAGCTAAACTGTCAAAATGGCTGAGCTGCTTATTTGACACTTTATAAATCAAAAATAAAATTAAATTCAATAAAAAAAATTTGAATTTTTGACCGATAGCTCAGCTGTTGTAAAAGTAGTCAAGACACGAACCGAAAATGAATTGAGACACAGCTTTGCTATGTCTGACGTCATAAACTGTTATAACTAGACGTAGATGAAGCAAAGATCGAATACGACCTTAAAAACAATTAAATTTAGCATTTAAATTTTTTGAACAGTTACAACTGGTTTGAGTCTTAACAGGTGAAATGGACAGTAGTCACTAACAGATGGTGCTTGGTTTCGTTTCAAAGGGTAGGGTACCCTTTTATGACAAGCGAAATATTTGACAATTCGAAATGTTCAACCGTTCGCTGTCAGTTCAGTTCGTTTGTGCTCGGGAAATTTTGTGTTAGTTATATTTTGTTGTGTTGTGTGTCGGTATTTTAATTTCTTGCCAATATTTAAATTGTTTTCCAATTTCGCGCGCTTTTATATCACTGACATCTAGTAGCGAACTGTATAATTTATTTCACTCTACTTCGAAGGTACCTTTTTGTTCGATTTCGTTTCGCCAGAACACAGTATTATATAGTTGAATGGCAACTCGCTTTCCCGAAAAATCAGTATTGCGTGTGGAGCTTGCCAGAAGTTCTTCTGCATACGAGAAGATTCAAGTGATTTCAACGCTGTTCTGGTGGTGTATTTAAATAAGAACAACCGATGAAGGGGAAAGTGATTCTTCTCGAACAGTATAGAACTTTGCCACGCTTTTCTCATTAGGACATTCGGATGTTTTGTTCCGCCTTCGAGCTAGGTATTGGAAGGATGTTTTTTTTCTCGAACAGAGCGGGTGGCCAGGGTAGCATATAACAATATTTTGTATTGAGAACTTTTAAAAAAAAATTTTTTAAAATTGTATGATATTAAAAGTCAATTATGACTGGATTAAGTATTCAAGTGTGTTAGCAAAGAAAGAACGACCGAAGAGCCAAAAGAAGCTTAACACTAAATACTCATACCGAAGGTAGCGCTTGACAGGACGCGATGATGATGATGAAAGTTGTTCCCATTAGTGTGGCAAGGTTATCGGTCTTTAGGCCAACAAGAATACCCATCGTACAACCCTGTTTTTTTTTTTTTGATTTTCTGCAATAGTCTAGATTGTTCCAACAACGTTTCTGCCATTCAGTGACAGGCCTGCGTAGGATATTTCAACAGGATGTTAAGGACCACAAAAAGGTCTCGACCCTACACGTGCGAGCAGGTCCATTTCCTGGTTTTCTGGTATGTCGAAGTGTTCCGCAAACGGCTAAGACGATGTAATTGTGATTAGCAATTTCCCTATACAACTGGTTGTTCCCTACGAACCAAGGAGCACTCAGAGCTGCTGTGCGACATTTACTTTGTTTAGCCTGTAAACGCGAAATACGGTTTGACCGCGTGGTCCCAAGCCTGTGAAGCAAAGCTTATAGTCGGCCTAATGATCACCTTGTCCGACTGAATAAGTTGGCTAAAAGTCAATTTGTCTTCTCTAGTTTGACACCAATGTTATCAATCATCATGCTAATCCTGAAAATGGAAACGTAAATGTAAGGAGGCTTCATCTGCTTCGCAAAGAGGTTTTTTTTATTACTATTTTCTTTATTTTTTTCCGGCTGTTTTACGGATTTTATTTCCGACTTTTCCCAATCTCCCCTTCTCAGACAAAACCAAATATTCGAGAGACCGAATAGCCCCAATAAAGTTGTTGAAGTTGCTACGCAATCCAGATTTTTGCGTATCGTTCGCATCCTTTCCAGGGTCGACTTGAGAAATCCAGTATACTTCTACCGCGGAAACTATTGAGGACGCAATCACAAAAACTGCTGAAAAGACAACAGGTTCCAAAGTGATACACGTTTTAGATCTTTAGATCTTCTCTTTAAATGGATAAAAAATTGAAAAAAACGCTTTTTAATTTTTCTATAGAAATTGGCGAATGCGTTAAGCCTCCGTTCCATTTGTTACAACTCTGCGTATCGTATTCTCGTTACGTATTAGTGGATACGATAAACGTATCTTCGGTCCGTATCAAAAGATGATACAAGGGAACGCAACGAACCCGATCGGTCAATTGGCAGTTTTTTCCCGTCACATTAAGGAAGTCATACAATATGCGATGGAACATCATCGACAGTGTCATATATACTTGAATCCGGATAGGGTAGGTTAAAAAGATCTGGGCATCATCCACATATAAGCGTGAATTTTCTTCAGCAAAACTTTGAGGGAACTCGTCGATCAAAAGACAAAAGAGTTTAGGACCCAAAATGGATCTTTGAGGAACACCAGGTGGGTATTTGGTACGTTATTTTTCAGGTTATCTGTCGCATAGTAACCTACACCGTATCTAAGCATTAAACAAGTTTCGGACTTCTACCCGAAAAATAATAAAGTTGTTCCTGACCAACTATCTTCTTGAATTACTACACTTTATTGACAGCGCTGATATGGAAGAGGAAGTACACAACTTGGGAGTCGTCACAATGGTTCCAATTGAGGCTTTCGTGTCAAAAGAAACAAAACCAACCCAATTCGAAAATCTTATCTAGACCAATCGTTTTATTTATTTCAATTACGCGACTATTTAGTAAGTTCTTAGCGAGCGATTATTTCGTCTGGAGTAATTACGTAGGAAGGGTTTCCGTAAATTTTTCATTATTTATGACTTTGCCCAATTATTCCCGGTATTTTTTTTTAAGCACTTCACCCGCAAAGATTTCCACGCGGGGATATATCAAGGCAAATATCTTCTACTTGACTTTATCCTGGTTATTTTTCATTCCACCCAACCTAAATGGCGATTTTGCATTTTCACGAAGAACTGAGCACTGAATTCATTTGCATTTTCATCTTGTAGTAGATAGGTATTTTGGAACATTTGTCGGCAACAACAACAAACTGATATACTTTGTTGTTTAGATTGTTTTATTTGGACCCCACTTTGCCCGCCCCTGGGCCGGCTCAAAAGACTTTCGACGCTACACTGGCCAACGTGGAGAGTACATTTAATTACCTCCTGTCTCACAGAATCCTTTTTAATGTCAAGACTGAGGTTGTTCGGCAGTCAGTAGAAAGGATTTTCGCCGTAGAAGGGTATGAATTCGAACGAAACGGAACTGGAGTACTTGGTTTTTGGAAAAAGGATTTTCTCTGGGAAAATAATCTTATTTTGACAAAAGAGGAAGTCATATCAATTTATTATTACTTTGCTTTCAGTTTTGTTTTCTGCAGTTGTTTGGGAATTGAACTAATGAACTTTAATCTGCCTGGTGAAAAGGAAGACGCTTTTCTGGCTTTTCTCGAGAATAGCATAGGAAAAATATGTCATGATGAAATTCAAAACTTTTCATTTTAAGTTTAATGAACTGCTAATGCAAAAATCAAACTTTGAATTTATGCAAATGTTTCGTAGAAGTCCGGAACACGTTTAATGCTGAGATGCAGTGTAGGTTTCTATGCGACTGACAACTTTAAAAATAACGTTCCAAATAGCCTCCTGGTTATTCTTTTGTTTTGGTTGTCAGTCGCATAATAACCTTTACCGCATCTCAGCATTAAACGCATTCAGGACTTCTACCCAAAAAAAGCCCAAATTTTTTATTTATTTACTAAATTTTTCCAATTTCAATCTAAACATAGCGGATAAAATGTGGACATAGCCCTTTAAGGGTTGAATATCAAAAATCGATTCTTAGGCAATCTCTCATCAGATCTTAGTTATATGTGGGAATTCGTAAGAACTTGCACAATTATTTTATACCCTCCTGAAATTAATTTTTAGATAATTATATAGAGAGCCCATTGAAGTAAAAGCGAATTCGATATTATTAACCCTAAAAGATTTTTCGGAATTCGTAAGGCTTGAACAATAGTCTAAATCCTGTAGGGGGTTGAATATCGAAAAATGCTTCAATCGGGTTTTTCCCGATTGTATTTGAAGCCTTTAGAAGTAAAAGCGAATTCGATATCTCATTAGACCTAAGAAATAAATCGGAATTCGATATCTCATTAGACCTAAGAAATAAATCGGAATTCGTGAAATGAAAATGGACGCAACCACTTTACACCCCTTTAGCGATAATTGGATGGGATATCGAAAAATTTGCTTATACAAAGAGCCTGCAGAAGTGAAATTAATTTGTTAACTACTACAAAAATGTGACATGTTTATGTTTGCTTATTATTATTATTAATTTATTGATAATAAAAATGAATAAGCTGTATACGGCAATAGTCAGACCAGTGATCACTTATGCGTCATCTTTATGGTGGCGCAAAACCTTACAGATAACTGCACAGAACTAGCTAAGCAAACTGCAAAGGTTGGCCTTTAAAGCTATCTCTGGGGCAATGCAAAACACTTCTACTGCAGCACTCGAGGTGGTTTTAAATATTTCACCTTTACACCTGTATCCTCTTCTCAAACGACTTCTGTAGAAGCTGCCTGGATGAGGAGGAGGAGGAGGATACAGTCCTTCACCTTCTCTGTACCTGTCCAGCTCTATCAGCCAGAAGGAAAGCTCATCTGGGAGCTTACTTCTTCAACTGTCTCGGTGATCTTGCCGCAATGGAGGTCGCGAGAATCCAACGCTTCATTGCAAGCTCTAAATGGTTCGACGAGTAGGACTGGATTCGATGATCCTGTGGTAACATAACGGACCTTTTAGGTCTAAGTGTGTCCGTGTTCTCACGGGCAGCCACGCGTACCTACCTACCTACCAACCTACACCTGTAAGTACAAAAAGAAGCCAGTCTCATAACGTACCGACTTCTAACTTCTGAGGAAACGGAAGCAAAGAAAATAGCCCCCACAGACCTTAAGACCTGTAAGAGAGCTTGAGAGCGAGCCTATTCTCGGAATTCCGCTTTCGGATAATATCATACCAAGATACAACTTTGAAATACCATTGAAAGTAGTGTTCCCACCACGTAAGCGTAAGGACTGGGAAATACATGTGTCTTAATTTGAAAAGGGAGCACTTATCTGGTGTACAGATCGCTCCAAGACAAATGAGGGAGTTGGACCTGGAGTATATGGACACAGAGCAAGGGTTGACATATATGCGAGCCTCGACAAGTCAAATACGAGCTTCCAAGCAGAAATTCATGCAATTGAACTATACATCAGGAAAAACATTAGAAGAGGATACAAGAGTCAAATGATCTTAATTCTCTCTGACAGCAGAGCAGCATTACTTGCTATACAAGCATTTTGCTTTAGATACCACTTAGTGTGGGACTGCTTACATGAACTTAAAAAACTAGCGAACTCAAATACAGTTACTGGCATGGACACAATGATATTGTAGGCAATGAATCTGCGGACCAGTTAGCGAAATAGGGAGCTGACTTAAAATTCACAGAACCAGTACCTTTCTGTGGAACGTCAACAGATTCGGCGAAAGAAAGACTGTTGGACTGGATTAACATCCTTGCTGACCTTCACGGGACAGGGACGGGGGGTGCAGACAGTCTAAACTGTTCTTAGGAGGTCACGAATCTCCGAATTGCTCAAATTGAGCTGGAATTAGATTCGGCGCTTGATCGCGCTAATTACTGGACACTGTAAGCTTAAAAAGCATCTGCATACGATTGGACTGGTTTCAGACGATATTTGCAGATTGTGTGAAGAAGAAAAGGAAACTGTAGCGTACGTTCTATGCCATTGCGAAGAACTTGGACATAGAAGACTCAGACTTCTTGGATAACACCATTGGAACTCATGTCTAACTCACTCAAGAGCATATTAAAATTTGTTGATATAACCGTCCTGAGTGAGTTATAATAAGGGAGGACAATCACAATAGGCCCACTGAGGCCGCAGTGAATCGGGATTCTTAGACCGTCCTCCACCATCTACAATCTGTATGGTTGTTAGTGGCACAAACACTTTTGTCCCCGACCTTTAACCGCTTTCAAGACTTTACCTCGGAAAAATAATAAAGTTGTGCCCCTACTGTTTTTTTTACGCTTTTTTTCGTCATTATTTTATCAAAGTTTTCCTACTTTGTATTGAGAAACGATTATTTCTGTTGATGTACAATTTATGCCTCACTTGCTTTTCCCAAAGAACTTGTTTGCCACTTTAAAATGATTTCCAGGCAGACTTTAACGCTCCAATATCGTGTTCTTCTTAGTGAATTTACCTAGGCAGCCAAAAGTTCTCAAAAGGCCTTGATTCCATCAAATTAAATCCCGGATTCATTCAGGTTTCAATAATGAAAAGCCTCACTCAAATTTCAATAGCTTTCAAGTTCCGAAAATAGCTGTAGCGAATAACAATACTCATAAAAAGGTACGAAATTGCCGAAAGGTAGATGAAAAGAAACGTGAGGTAGGTACTTAGAAGGCCTAGCGTACAATGCGTTACCTTTCCACATAGTACGTAATACAAGGAATAAGAAGCTGATAACAACATCAAAGAAATCGGTAATATTCCGAATATATTGAGAGTATTCGCGAACGTAAAAGACATTCAAATAAACGCACGATAAAGCGGCACAAAAAATAAAATAAAATACGTAAAATTGAATTGGAAATCCTATCAGTCCATAAGAACTCAATCAATACCACGTATAGTAGAAGTCTATTTCCTCCGGACATACAACAACATTTTCCAATTCTGCTCATGCATACGTCGGTGAATTTTCATTTTCTCGTCTAGGAAAATAGGAACAACAAGCAAGGACGTTACTTGAAGAACTAAGAGGGGGTTGAGTTAGGCGAGGTACCTTTAACAATATGAAGAAAATGCCGTTCTATTTCTTATTGCCATCGGGGGCTAAACTGAACAACTGCTCGAATCTCCCAGAGCAAAACCAAAAGATTTACAACCCTGACAGCGAAGTGTGTTAGATTTACACTTAGTAGTAGTTGGCGTAGCGGGTGGTCGATCCGAAAAGGGGATTTTCTCTGCAAGAAGTTCAAAATCCAATGCAGAAATGCTGTTTCGGATCCATGTTGCTCCCTTTTTCATTTTCGAGTACTCGGAAAACAGCAAAGAAACTTAAAAGATTTTCTCCGTAGATATACGAAATGTAATAATGCAATTATCATGTAGTGTAGTTGCTACGATATAGACTTAGGAGAAAGTTGGGAATTTGGCATCGCGATAGAGAGGACGGACATGTGAAATCGAAATATACTCGAAAGATTTGTCGGGATAGTGGAGAGTTATCGGAAAAATAAATCTCCCAAGTTTTGTCACTGCGGGCTGATTTCCTCATGGAAAAGCAGGACTAAATTGTAATCGATTTGAAAAAGAGAACAAACAGTGTTCATTGTTGCTCACTTGATTATACTCAGGTAGTTTGTCGCATGAACGGGTTATACTTAAATATTGAAATTTTAACAGAAGAAGTACTCGACCTGACGTATAGATGGCGGTTGTTATTTAAAAAAAAAATACTATGTTGGATGTTATCAAACTTATAACGCTTCATTTTGAAGTTTGAAGACGCTACGTTGTTTAGTATTTGTTTGGCAGCCATCAATAGTGAACCCTTTTCGCAATCATGAAAAAATTGGTCAGCGTTATGTGATGCAATAAGTAGGTCTCAGCCAAACCAATATGAAAGCCGAACTAGATTCTACTCTGGGGAGTCCACTCTTTCGTTTACAACAATGAAATATTGGGTGGCAGAGTTTAAACGCGCTGTCAAGACGAACAACGCAATGATGGACCAAATGAGGTAACCACGCCAGAAATGGTGAAGTGGTTGCGTACATTTTCACGAATTCCGATTTATTTCTTAGGTCTAATGAGGTACCGAATTCGCTTTTCCTTCTAAAGGCTTTAAATACAATCGGGAAAAAAATCTATTTAAGCGTTTTTCGATACTTTGCGAATTTTACGAATTCCGAAAAATCTTTTGGGTTTAATTAGATCGAATTCGCATTTACTTCAATGTTCTCTATATATAATTATCTAAAAAATGATTTCAAGATTTTGCTATGTTCAAATCCTAAGATGGTATAAAATAATTGTAAAAACTCTTTTACAGCCAATTATCCAATGTCCAGTGGTTGCGTACATTTTCACGAATTCCGGTATATGTCTTAGGTCTAATGAGATATGGAATTCGCTTTTACTTCTAAAGGCCTTAAATACAATCGGGAAAAAATGTCTTGAAGCATTTTTCGATATTCAACCACCTACAGGCTTTAGTTTATTGTTCAAGTCACGAATTCCGAAAAATATTTTCGGTGCTGGACCAAGTGAGGTGACCATGCTAGAAATGGTGAAGAATATCCACAAAGTAGTATTCAATGACGGTTGACTGATAGTGTGCGAGTTAGCCGACATGTTAGGCATGCTGTACATCGCATATTGATTGAAAATTTGGACAAGAGAAAGCTGTGTGCAAGATGGCTGCTGCGTTTGCTCACATTGGAATAAAAACCGCGATGTGAGGATGTTTCAATCAAGTGTTTGGTGATGTTTCACAACAATAAAGACAAGTTTTTGCGCCGATTCATAACCCTGGATGAAGCATTGGTCCATCACTTCACACCTTAGACGAAGGAGCAGTCAAAACAGTGGACTAACAGGGGCGAGTAGGTTCCGAAGAAGGCGAAGACAGTCTCATCTACAGGCAAGACCATGGTGTAAATTTTTTTTGATGCTTGTGCGATCATTTTTTTTGAATTATCTTCAAAAGGCAGATACAATCAACGGCGAGTTTTAGGCGAACTTATTGAAGCGTTTAAGAGATAAATCGACCGCAATCGGCGTAAAATGGAGTGTTGTTTCATCAAGACAATGCACCAGTTCACACATCCCTTATTTCCGTGCCATCGATGAGTTCGGTTTGCTTCCTCACGCATCCTATTCGCCAGATATATCGCCTTCGGACTATTTTCTATTTCCAAACTTGAAAAAATGGCTCGGTATTAAGAAATTTGCCAACAGCATAGTGATGGAGTATCTTACTATGCAATTGACAGCCTAAAAATAACCTTCCAAATAGCCTCTTGATTATTATTAAAAATATGAACTTGTCTTGCTTTAATTACTCCTGTAGTACATCTACATACCATATACATACAAAGTTTCAACTTTCTAGCATAAGCCGTTTCTGAGATATAAAAAAACCCCATAACCACCGTACCGTCCTACCTCTACCAAAAATTTAGTTTTTCTAAAATGCCTGTATATAGTCGTAAATTTTCAGTATATTTTCCTTTCCAGCCCCTTCCCACTATCAGCCCCTACACCCACAACGCCAAAATTTGTGTCCTATAAAACTTTCGAGATCATATCTGATTAAGTTTTTGCAAATGGGTTCACTTTCATAGTTTTCCATTAGTTGCAAGTTTCAGTCTCCTAGCATAAGCGGTCCCTGAGGTCTACAAACCAACATATTTCGTCTAAAACGCTCTCCCCTCCCTAACACCAACACCTCCCCTCTCTCTATCAAAAGTTACCACTCGTAATGGTTAACTCAATTTACTCACCAAAAAATTGTAACTTAATATCTCAACGGGCTTTGAGCTACACGTCCTCAAACGCTTTTGCGTCCGACGATGTACGGCGGACAGACGGACGGACGTTTATTGTTCTCGTTTTTGGGGCTTACTAGTCCTAAAACTTCTAAATACAAAATTTCAGGGTAGGCAATTTTTTTTAAATTTCAGGATTTCCAGATTTCTAGATTTACTAGAAAAGTAATTCAGAGAAAATAAATTTCACATATCCCTTGGCGTATGGATATGTGGCCGAAAGGATGGTCACTGAAAAAGAGCCGTACATATTTTCACGAATTTCGTCATATCTCTTAGGTTAAAGCCGCAGTTACAATAAATCCGAACCGATCTGATCTGGAAAAAGGACGGTATTGAGTTTCTCCATCGGACTAAAGGGAATTTCGGAGCGACTAGTCACAATCGTTGCGTTGATTAGCCGAGACACAAAACGGAGGGGTAAAATTGACCAACTTTTAACTTCTATCTAGGTGAATTATTGAATTTCACCACCTCTTTTGTCTAACTGAAAATCAAAATTACACCTCGATAGTGTCACTATGACGGATGTCGGAACGGAATCATTGTGCCTAGAAAATTGTCTCCTCCGAGGTTACCGGATCGGATCGGAGTCATTGTAACTGAGATTTAATTCTAAGATATTGAATCAATTTTCTTTCTACCGGTTTTTCAGATAAATACCTGGAAATCGGATGGACATTTTTTTGCTTTTCTGGGGCTTACTGTTCTAAAACGTGAAAATACGAAATTTTAGAGCAGTAAATTTTTTTTTAAATTTTAGGTCGATTACAATACTTTATTATTAAGAAATAATAAAACAATATATATTGTATGTTTCCTTATAATGTACGAGTTTCAGCCTTGTAGCATAGCCTAAGTTCAGATCCTCACATCCCATCAACTAAAAGTTCATTGCGAATATCACTTCAATCTCGATTGCAAGATAGACACTAAATACTTTTGTTCAATTGCCTGGAAGTGTTATAGGATTCAGTCTGCATTGGGCGCCAAATGCATTTTTGAGTTAAGTGACATCGTGCAAACTTTTTATTAATCTTTCCGCGAATACTCCTATTCCATGTAATCCACATTTTCCTTCGACGTTCTTCCAGCCATTGAAATAAATTTTTCTCCGAAATTTTCCATGACACTTTTTTTACGCTTCTCCTTTGGTTTTATTAATAAACCTTAAAATGAAGTATACTAACTGCGGGCATCTTCCACACTCCATCCAAGATTTCATTTTTATGACACCAGAAAAAAACGTAAAAAAGCCAATTTCTTTTCACTATTGAAAAAAAGAAGTCCAACGAATGAATTTTCTTCAGTTTAGCCATTTTCCTTTAATTTTATTTTTGCTCCGGTTATGTCAGGCCTACTCCGCCTTTTTTTCAGCCCTTTTCATGGTATGATAAATTTTTTAGAAAAAGGCTCTTCTGTTGGGAGTTTTTTTTCCTAGATTTCATCCATGGGATAGAATCGTCGACGTCGAGAATATCCCGAAAAAAAAAATTATGTTAAATAAGAACGGAGAGTTGAGGATGATATGAAATACGAAGAAACAGAAAGAGCAGCCAACCCTTTTCAAGTTTATTAAAATTACATAAAGTTCCATTCACTGTGCTCCGAAAAGGAGAGTAGTGTCTTAAGTTAACTTTTTTTTGGCTGGGTAGAAAACTTTATCTGAAGACTTCTATTCCTTCGCGCCTGAAAATAGGTCCGGATCAAAAATTCATATGGACCAAGTTTTTGAACGTTTATGACAAAACTATTATCTATGGACTAAGTCCGAGTGAAAGGAACAATAAAGTTTGTACAGCTGGCAACTATGTATACCCTCCCACTCGTATAGTGCTAGCTCTGAGTTTAGTGATGGAGATCTGAATCTTAATAGTGAACAATTATGTTCGAAATTGTTCGAAAAGTTGAACTACTTTTCGACAAAGATTTAATGCGTTCGTTAGAAGTTCAGTGAAAAATTGAAATTTATTTTAGGGACTTTGACTAATATTGATGCTAATTGTTATTATTATAACCTTTATGGTAATTGATGAAGTTTTAATTTAAGGTTTTTAATATAAACTTTATCCTTTCATGCCTGAATTTAAATGTTTCATACTTACGCTACGATGATTTATATTTAATTTGCTATAAGATCTAAAAATAACATCAACTATCGCAAAAACTATCACCGTGTAAACGGGGCTTAAGAAAACCTTAATTTTTAACAAGTGAAATTTCTTTCAATACAAATGCAAATAAAAAGATGTTTTACTTTATTTTTCAGTGGAAACAATAAACGGTGTTGATTTAGTAACTATTTATTAGCAGTTTAACAAATTATGTGTAATAGAACAATTAAAAGGTCTTAATAACACTACATTAAAAAAAAATCTGCCAACAGTCTGGGCGCAACTTTATTATTTTTTGGGTAGAAGTTCGGCACGAGTTTAATTCTGAGATGCGGTGTAGGTTACTATGTGACTGAAAACCTAAAAAAAAGTTCGGGAAGCAGTTAGAATGGGGTCGCGCTAGAATACTTACGCCGCTGCCACACATAACATATGAATTACATAATTGGGTCATACTCCGGGACGAGGTCTAAGTTGTAGTATAATATCAATTATTACGTGGTTAGGATATTTTTCGTGATTTGGTTTTGGGCCATTCCATGAAATCGGAAATGCGTTTATAGACGATTATATAAAAAGTCTGTGGAAGTGCAAACCAATCTAATATCTCATCAATCCTGAGAAATATGTCGAAAGCCTTGCGTCCTATTGGAGTTGAATAACAAACATCCTGAAATCAACTTTTTAACGATTATGTAGGAATCCTTAGGAAGTAAAAATGAATTCGATATTTCATTAGAACTAAGAAATATGTAAGAATTTGTGAAAACATATGCAACCCCCTTCCACCCACTTTGGGGTTGAATATCCAAAAATCCTGAAATGAGTTTTTTGATATATATAAAGAAAACCAGAAGAAGTAAAAACCAATCCGATGTCTCCTAAGAGATATGACGGAATTCGTGAAAACGTGTTCAACCCGTTTTCACACTCTTAGGAGTTGAAAAAGGAAAAAACTTGAAAATGGGTTTTAGGTGATTATTAAACAAGCCCGTGGAAGTGAGAAGTTATTCGATATCTAATCAGACCTGAGGGATACGGCTGAATTCGTGAAAATATATATATCCCCTTTACATCACCTTGGGGGTCGAATTTCAAAAAATCCTGAAAACACTTTCTCGGTATTTATATGAAGAAGTCGTAGAATAAAAATTAATTCAATATTTTGGGAAGACCTAATAGATATGACGAAAATATATGCATTCCATTTTCACTGATAATGGATATTTGAATTTTTTTTAATTAGAATTACTTTTCTAGTTGATTTACATATACGTACCAAATTTCAACTTTCTAGCATAAGCCGCTCTATAGTTAGGAAAAACACCCTCCACCCCCGTATCGTACCACCAATATAAAAAATAATATTTTTCCAACGTGTTACTATTATAGCCCTATTATTTTCAGCTTTATATCATTATATGTTCTCGAGATATAAAAATTGAAACTTTTTACTTTTCACCCTCCCCCACCCTCACCCTCTACAACCTCATCCCTGAAATTCTGATGGGAGTCTATTAGGCCTACTTCTCGTAAAAGTTTTAAGTATATATCTTACACCGTTCTTGAGATATGAGACGCGATTTATTAAAAAAAATTCTTACCCCCTCCACTTCCATGCTCCACCGCCCCTTAAAAAATTTTACTTTTAGCAAACTTTGTTTGTCAACCTTTATACAGAAACCAAATTTTATTTCTCTAGTGCAATTGGTTCGTGAGATATCGTAATCTAAAGTTTTTCAACCCTCACCTCACTGCCTTTTCTCAAAAATTTTTATCCGATCTCTACTCCTAGTATACCTACAGATGATTATTAAGTTTTAATTTCGTGACATTAACCGTTTAAGATATATGAATTTTAGAATGTCTCGATCTCGGATTTCGAACATTTCGGACGCATTATTTCCCCCCCCCCTCCCACACCCCTTCACCCATATCAACAATATTTTTGCAAATGGATCCACTATCGATGCTCTATATAAATTCCAAGTTTCAGCTTCCTACATAAGCGGTTGCTGAGATCTAGAAACTAAAATTTTTCGTCTAAAACGCTTCTCCCACCTCCCCCCACCCCCCAATAAGTGGTCACTTCAAGGGGCCTACTCAGTCTATTAAAAAAAAATTTTCAATTCAATAGCTCATACAGCTTAGGAGCTATAAGCCCTCAAAGGTTTTGCGTACGGCGGACGGCGTACGGCGCACAGACAGACTGACATTTTTTTTTGCTTTTTTGGTGCTTATTAGTCATGAAACGTAAAAAAATAAATTTTCAGGGTAGCGAAATTTTTTTTTTAAAAATCGATAACAATACTTTATTATTAAAATAATAAAGTAAAACATACTGCAGTCACGATCGGCTGCAAGCCAATCGTATAATAGGTACTCTAGATAAATACTGAACCCCGATTTATATTGTAGTTGGGGTTAAAGTGGAATTACGTGTGTTCATGTTGCATGTCTTTATTAAGGACTGCTATTAGATTGCTACTCAAAACTAAAAGGCAATATTCAGTGTTTAATTTCATATCTTGAACTGGGTAAGTAATCGAAAAAAAATGTACTTTTTGAAGGACTTTTACATGGGAAGTGCAGGAATGACTCACTCGATTTCTTACATATTTATCCTTTTCTTTGGAACCATTCAAAAATTAATGTGTACAAATTAATATGTACACAAATGTGTTGTAAAGCCATCGACAAATTTTCTAGAACACGTAATTTTAAGGATTTCTTGTATAGAAACTACTCGAAGGAGTAAATAAATTTCACTGGCAAACGAAGCCTAACTTCATTTTCGCTCAATTTTTATTTGTACAAAATTTAAACTTCGTGGCTAAACGATTTCTTGAGTTGTAGTAAGTTTCGTGAATAGAATGAAGATGTTTTAACAGGATATTTGTATGGCAGCTACACGAAGGACTAATAGGATTTTCTTCATAATAATACATTTAGCTCCAACTATTGGAAAATTAACACATACAAAATTTCAAAATCGTAGCTTAAACCCTTCTGAAGTTATTGGCCAATATTCTTGAACACGTGTTTTAAGGGCATTTTGTATGGCAGGTACCAGGAGGAGTAAACGGATTTAGCTGACTAGTAAACTCGAACTTCGTTTCTACTCAAAACTAATTTGTACAAAATTCCGAATTCGTAGTAAGTAAAGATATTTTAGCAGGATATTTGTATGGTAGCTACTCGAAGGACTAATAGGATTTTTTTTCATAATGATACATTTAGCTCCAACTATTGAAAAACTAAAGCATGCAAAATTTCAAAGTCGTAGCTTTAGGCGTTCCAAAGTCATTGGTCAATATTCTTGAACACGTGATTTAAGAACATTTTGTATGGCAGCTACCCGAAGGAGTAGGACGATTTTGCCCGTTAACGAACTTAGCCTTACGAATTGAACCAAACATCCAGATTCAAAATTTCAAGATCCTAGGTGAAGTCGTTCTTGAGTTATCGTGCTAACGGACAGGCAGACAGACGGATGGACGGACGGACGGACGGACGGACGTCAGGTGGATTTGGAGTTTTTGGCCACAAACAAACAAAAAATAGTACATTACTTTTTTTCGTCCGAGGCTCGGTTCTATGCGTTACAAACTTTTGGGCTGGATTAAACTTATAATACTCTATATGATTTGATCTAGAGTATAAAAATAACGTTCCAAATAGCTTTCTGTTTAATCTTTAGGTTATCAGTCGCATAGTGACCTACACCGCATTACTCCAGCTCTGCACATCATTAAAATTTTAAACTTTTTTTGCTTTAATTACATACTAAGTTTCAACTTTCTAGCATACGCTGATATGAAAAACCACCCCACCCCCGTACCTTGCTACCGCTATCAAAAATTTTATTTTTCTAGGATACTTCTAGAGTGACTCTATACAGTCGTCAATTTTTAGCTGTCTATGCTTTGCGATTTTCGAGAAATAAAAATAAGAATTCTGTTCGATCCACCTCCTCCCACCGTCACCCTTTTCGACAGCATAACCAACTTTTTTTTTCCTGCTAGAAGTACGGCATACGGCGGACAGACGGACTGACATTTTTTTTTGCTCTTTTCGTGTCTACTACTCATGAAACGTGAAAAAAATTTTTTCAGAGTAGCAAATTTTTTTTTTTAAAAATCGATCATAATACTGCCGTAAAGTAAAAGCGGCAACGAGAGAAAAAAAGCGGCAACGAGAAAAAAGCGGCAACGAAAAAAAGCGCTTTATTAAGTGCTTTGGAAAAGCGCTTTTTTAAAAAGGCAGAAGCGTATAACGCGCTTTCACGAAAAAGCGGCAACGACACAGCTCTAGTGCGTATACAGGTGACGAATTCGAATTATAGGTGCTGTTTGGTAATTTTGTTAACGTAATACCATAAGACACTACGCTATTTCACCAGAATTAATCTGTGTAAAGGCAGAAGACCATTACCATTTATCTGATGCTCCTTAACTAAAACTAAGATTGATGATAATTCTCGGGAAGTCCCATTCACATTGAGAACCATATTGTTCCGAGTTCAACTCGGAACAATGTGGTCAAAATAATACAGCATAAACTATGTCCTTCACGACGTCCTTCTCTTCTCTCCGTTCGCCTACACCGAAAACATTAAACTAATCCTTAAACATCACGTCTAATAGCTAAAATTAGTACAAATGTACCATAGATAGCCATCTTTAAGGGTTTGCAGTTACTACAACATACGGCATACATGTTTAGATCCAATTATCATAAATACAATTTCATAATTAAAGACACTTTAGTGATCCTTAATTTGGTGGAAGTGTATGTGTGTGAGTAAAGAACGTGCCGCGTACTTCGCCTAGCTGCGTCCTTTATATTTCGTGTATATGATATTCTAATTACCTACACTTCGAATGTGATTTTCTACGCTGTTGTCGTAAACGACCTGTCACAAATCATTTTCTACATGAAAGCACTCTTGGCTCTTACTATCGATTGTGCGATGCTGGCAATGCGGTAGTGCGGTACCCGGGGTGGCTATGAACTGCCGGACCCCACCGCAGCCATTCATAGCTCTTTTTCTAGCTGCTTCGACCCATCCCGATATCATTTAGTTTGGTAGTTGGGGGTAAAAAGGATCGCCTTGTTTCGTAATTTACGTCTAATGAAGTCAGCAATGTACCCAGCAGCGTTGTCTCTAGCTAGGGTTTGCGTACTAGCCATTTGCTCTGTACTAGTACAGGGTACTTCAGCTTTATGGCGTAGTATAGTGCATATTTTTTTTCTGGTCCTAGGTTCTGGTCGAACAGGGGTTTCGCTTTTTCTACTTTATGTTTCCGGTTTGTGTTTAGCTATCTCAATACGGGCTACAAATTGCTTTCCTATACCCATAACTTCTGATTGAGAGTGCACACAAGTTTTTTTTTCTCTCGTATTTCTCGGTTTTGCTTCGATAGTACGACAGAAGTGTAGGAACAAAATCCCCAATTTTCATAGCAGTATGGGTTCGAAAAATATCACGAGAAATCAGTGATAACAAGATACGACTTTGTTCTGTCACTTAGCTAGGTATCGCCTCCTTCGTAGGATTACGGCATTAAAGCCGGCTGTGATATTGGATTCTGGTATCACGGGTATCAAATTTTCTAATCAAAATCTGATTAGCTTGGATCAAAGTGAGTATCCCAAAAAAAGAGGAATTGTGAAATGATTTAATAAGACGTTCCTATCGACTTCATTACGAGAAAATTACAGAATGATTTGAAAAAGCGTTTGTTTATTATTCTTAGATGGGTCGGCTCTTTACCGAATGCATTGGTACGATGCGACCAGGGCACACCAAATGAATCTTTACAAATATTTACAAATCTTTAGAAGACAGCAAATCACGTCGACTACGTGGCTCACATTCGATTCCCGTTCTCCGCACATCATCAGTAGCGCGACAGCCCAAATCGGGCCCTGGCCTCCTGACGTCGTCGTCTCCAATCGTCTCGATCCAAAGACAGCGTCCTCCAGCTGCTAATTTTACTATATTATTTTCTTAATAATAAGGTATGATCGATTTGAAATTTCAAAAAAATTTGCTACCCTGAAATTTTGTTTTTTCACGTTTTAGGACTAGTAAACCTTAAAAAAGGAAAAAAAAAAATGTCCATCTGTCCGCCGTAGCCGCCTCACGCCGTACGCAAAATCGTTTGAAGGCGCGTAGCTCCCAAACCCGTTGAGATATTAAGATGACATTTTTATGTTGGGTAGATTGGGTAAACCCTTACGACTGGTATCTTTTGAGGGGGTGGAGGTATGAGGCGGGAGGAGAGTGGAACGTTTTAGACGAAAAATTTTGGTTTCTAGATCTCAAGAACCACTTATGCTAGGAGGCTGAAACTTCGAAATTATTTAGTACTATGATAGTGGACTCGTTTGCAAAAAAATGGTTGATAGGGGTTGAGGGGTGTGGAGGTGGGGAGAAAAACAATATGTCTGAAACGCTTGAAAGCCGGGATTGAAACATTCTAAAATTGATATCTCCCGAACGATTGATGTCAGAAGATTGAAACTTTGTTGTTGTCCTTAGTTATGCTTCAAGATTAGGCAAGAGCTAAAATTTTTAAGGGGGGTGTGGTGGGGTTGGGGGTGGGATGGTTGAACAACTTTGGATTGCAATATCTTCCGAACCAATTACACCAGGAAAATAAAATTTAGTTTCTGTATACGGGATCACAGGAGAAGTATACTGAAATTAAACTTTTTGAGGGGGGAGGTGGAGCACGAAAGTGGGGGGACAGCAATTTCTCAAAAAATGTAATTTTAATATCTCAGAAACCGTATCAGATATGATCTTGAAAATTTTACAGGAGTTGGGGTCGGTAGACCTCTAGTAGAGAAAACAATTTTAGGGCTGTGGGTGTTGGAGGTGATGGTGAAAGGGGGTAGAAAGGAAAACATTCTGATTTGTATTTCTCGAAAACCGTAATGAATAGAAAGCTAAAAGTTTATAATTCTATAGAGCCACTACAGAGACATCCTAGAAAAATAAAATTTTTGATAGGGGTAGCAAGGTTTTTTATATCTCAGAAACGGCTTATGCTAGAAAGTTGAAAATTAGGTCGTATATGTATAATAAATGAAAAAAGATGCAAAAAAAAGTTAAGACTTTTATTGGTGTTCATAGGTTGATTAAAAAAAATGTCCGTAAAACCACATTTTCACGAAATTTTTTTAGGTTTTCAGTCACATTGTAACCTACACCGCATCTCAAAATTAAACTCGTTCCGAACTTCTACCCAAAAAATAATAAAGTTGAGCGCAGACTAGACTCTTGGCAGATTTTTTAAGATGGTTTTGCTATCTTCATCAACCGAATCTTCCCATCATTTGCGCGGTTTACCTACTGGCCTGTTACCACTCGTTTTGCCTGTAAGAGCACATTTGGGGATTCTTCTGTCATCCATCCGCTCTACATGGCCAGCCTACTGCAGTTTACGTAGCTTGATGAACGTTGTTCTCCGCACATGTGATCGATGAAAATGTTCCGAAACGGTTTTATCGATCTCTTTGAGAATGTCCTTCCCGGGTGTTTGGAACCATATTTTTGAATAGAACAATGTCCAATACCCTAACACTTCAAATACCAGGGAAGGACTGCATTAATTTTTCGTTTATTTAAAAAAAAATTGAAAACGCGACTGTTTCATTGCAGATTTGAACTATCAAATTTTCTAGGAAGTGAGTCGTTCACGCGTTTTCAAATACTGTATTATTAAAAAATAATAAAGTAAAATTGGAGAAATAGCAGTTCACTTTCAAGACGGCGAGTTCAAGAATAAGGGTAATGCGCCAATGGCTCTTATTCTGGAAACGTCGAATTTTCTATGCGGTTCACATTTGATTCCCATTCACGACATATACGATCACTGAACTGTCCAACTTTCGCGACAATTTAAAATTGGACAAATCGCAGTTTACTTTCACGGCGGCGGGTTTCAGAATAAGGGTGATTATGTTTAACCAGATACAATTCTCTTTTAGAACTATATGAGATTCGATTAATCATTCTAAACATTACAACAAAAATTCTACTATTCGATGCAACTCAGATTTTATTTTCCGGATGATCCTTTATACTTTATAAATAATTGAACATCATGTTTATGAACCATGTGAAATGAATGGGCTATGAACACCATCAATCCACTAATCCAGGCGGGCGCAAAGGCACACTCCGTTTGTAGTGTTCTACCGCCCCCTCTCATACTCAAAATTGTCGTACACTATATGGGTCATTCCATCAAGAATCGCCAAAAATGACGAAATTTGTGACCTTACCATCGCCCATTCTTTTGAAAATTTATGTACTCAAAGAATTAGTGAAAACAAAAACACAATTTAAATTTTTTGTTTCTATCTCATTTTTTTGTAAGTTATAGTATGTTAAAGTTTTCGCAAAAATGGTGTCTGAGTCCTCTTTGAAAATTCATATCTCTGGTAATTTTTATCCTAGAATAATATAATATAGGTCTAACTTCTGTGAAGGTTGTCGCAATATAAAAAAAATATGAATAAAAATTATCCTTGAAATTTTTTTTTAAGGATAACGATTTTGTAGTTTATCCTTGAATATCTCAAAATCCGTTTTTTTTTTATATTTTGTAGGTTATACTGTTTTGCAAAACATAGCAAAAAATTAACTTGGGATCTTAATGAGATCGGAGTCAAAAAAATCTAAGAACATCAGTGCTTCTCAATTATGTTATAGAAAAATTACAATTATAACATAATTGAGAAGCAAAAATATCTAAGAACATCAGTGCTTCTCAATTGTGTTATAGGAAAATAACAATTATAAGAATATTGAGAAGCACTATTGTTCTTAGATTTTTTTGACCCCGATCCCATTCAGATCCCAAGGTTTTTTTTTGGTATGTTTTGTAAAACAGTATAACCTATAAAATATAAAAAAAATAAAAAAAAACCGTATTTTGAGATATTCAAGGATAAAGGTCAAAATCGTTATCCTTGAAAAAAAATTTCAAGAATAATTTTTATTCGTATTTTTTTTATATTGCGACAACCTTCACAGAAGTTAGACCTAGTAGACCTCATGCAAAGAAAAAAGTTTTGTAGTTGGGGGTGTTGCAGTTGAAACTTAGTACGTATATGTATGTAAATGTACGAGTAGTTTAGAAAAAATCAAAGAAAAAAAAAGGGCAGATTTTAATTTGTGTATGGAGGTGGCAGAAGAAATTGTGCGTGCCTAGCAACACTTTTCCAAATTTTTCGATATCCAACCCCTAAGGGGGTGTAAAATTGCTTTGTATATTTTCACGAATTCCGATATATTTCTTAAGTCTAATGAGATATCGAATTCACTTTGACTTCTAATGGCTTTGAATATGATAAAAAAAAAACAATTTAAACAATTTTCGATATTAACACTAAACCTACCACGACGGGTCAAATGACCCATTTTAAACTTTTTGTCAGAATTTCTTCTAAATAACATTATCACATTTTTAAATTTAATAAATAAATATTTTTGAATCGTTATTTGGAAAAATTGCTTAATTCATGTACCAAATTGTGCTACATTTTTCACTATACATAGTATAATATATATATAAAATTTTAAAGACGGGTCACTTGACCCACTGTGGTAGGAATAGGTATACATGAAGTATCGGTAGGGTTAGTGTTAAACGCCCTAGGGGTGGAATGGATTGTTCAAGTTTTCACGAATTCCGACAAATCTTTTAGTTATAATGATATCGAATTCGCTTTTACTTCAATGTACCTTATATAAAATGATCTAAAAATTAATTTCAGGATTTTGCGATATTCAACCCTTAAGAGGGTGTTAAATGATTGTCTACGTTTTTACGAGTGATATGTCGCACTTAGGTCTGAAAAGATATCGAATTGTTTTATATTTTAAAGGCCTTTCTATATACTCACCAAAAAATCGGTTTCAGAATTTTTTATTTATATTTTATCTTCTATGTCTTCTTCAAATCGAAGGAAAAAAAATTATGCCAACAGTCCGGGCGCAACTTTATTATTTTTGCGCCTACACTGTTGGCAGATTTTATTTCTTATTGTGGTATTACCATTAGTCATTCCCATTCTTGAGTTCTATCAACTATTCTTGATTACCACTATTTTATTAGAAAACAATTGAATCGACAGATAACACTTCAATGTTTCGTGATCTTAGAAACTTAAATTTCACTGTACGGGTGAAAGGATCATATACTATATGACATGGTTGATGCGTTTTTTCAGTACAGCACCAGAGAATAATCACTTGCGGGCATAGATTGATCTACATCCTTAAAACATATTGTTGCGAGCTAGGGGTTCGCCGGGATTTCAAGTAAAACACAATTCGGTTAAAATAAAAATAAGTGATTATTTATTAATCGCACTTTTAATTCACAGAATTATATTCGCACAATAATTCGCACTGTATGGCAATACCGCCCGCTTATACCATATATCGCTTGACTCGTTCACTTTCGTTCTCTCTCAACACGATCGCGTATACACGCTAGCTGTCACAGTCGACGTAATCAAAATTACTGTGTCCTCGCTGAAAGCTTTATCTACTTTTATACCAGTTGCCTGTAGTCGAGACTGTTCTTGAATCTTCGTTCAGTGGTGTGTGTAGATGATACCCGAAAACTTGAGATCTTTCCATTTGACCCTCTACGCTGTTCTAATACATTCGAGCGCATTTGAGCACATTTGATAAGAAGTGGGGTATAATCGTGTAGCTCCGCTCTCCTAATTTACTCTCAACTAGGCTTTTGATTGGGTTACTTTGCAGGTATTCGGTTGTTGCTGTTTCCTATTCGTAATCGATCGAGTTGCGCGGTGGCCAGGCTTACACGTAACAATATGTTTCATTAGTGACACGATAAATTGATAAGCTTTGTTGTTGTTACTAGCTGTACTTTCAGCTTTTGTACTTACAAATTTAATAAATAGCGTAGATACTCGAGAGCATAGCTAAGCTCTTTATTGCAATTATATCTGAGCTATTTCCACATTTATTTCGTTTTAATTAGTACCAAAAAAAGCTCACAAAATATGAAACTAGAAATCGAAATTTCAATAAATTATAATTAATTTCCAATTCCAAAAATTTAATTATCAAGCACACAGAAAAACACATTGCTTGCCGGATATACTCCAACATAAATCACGATTTAATTAAATCAAAGACATAGAGAGAAGTCGAGATGCAAACCAACATGACAAAAAACAGCAGGAGCAGTAGCTGGTATTCTCCAAAGTTTAGCAATGAATGAGAATTTTCGCAATCTAATTGCTGGAAGTGTTCGTTTCTTTTCTTCGGTAATTCAACCATAGAAACATGCACGCTATTCCCCAAAGTTGCTAGTTGCTATTCGCACCGAAATAATCAAACAATATGTAGGTATTTATAGACATATCTAAGTACAAGTAGTGCCCGCTTCACATATGAAGATCGAGGACATAGAGGATAAAAATGTTTCCACTAAGCATCCTCAAGGGACAGATTAAGTTTTCGGTTTTTGTTCGCTGTGGGTTCAGGCTGCAACCTAGTCGGTATTGCCAGTGTTCTAGTTTTTTCACCGTCTCGATTGGATACAGCGATTTTCCGAATAATACTCATAACTCATTCTAAGGTTGATGAAGGACTTTTTGTAGGAGTAGTCCCACCTCCCGAATATTCGGAATCTATCGATTTGTGTCCATTTTTGTTAGACTTGTGTTTACAACCCATAAATCATATTGAGAACTTTTTTCTCGATCTTTTATATATTTTGTATGGACGGAAGATATGTTTGTGGTAGCCGAACCAAGGGTTAGTTTATCGGTGATTTTAGGGATGTGGACATAAATCGAGTGATGTAGACATTGAATTGCCTCTTTAAGAGTGAAAAGTGGAAGGAAGTTATCTCGTAGTACATTATATTCGAAATTAGGTTTTCATATTCTGTAGAGAGTTAATGGGTAATAGAAAAGAAACTTGGTGGTTTCAGTTATTATCCAGTTCAGAAAAATGTAGGGCTTATCGCTTGTTCAAATTCTTAAGTTACAAGTAGTAGGGCAGAGTGGGGCAAAGGGGACTAGCAAGGTAAAGTGAGCCCTTTAAAATTCCTAGTTTGCAATAGCGCCATCAAAATAAATTATACGAAAAAGCTTCATAAATTGACCATAATGCACCAGAAACAAAATCCACTTCAATTGGAACAGTATCCTTGAGATCGGCGTATGAATTGTGAAACTAGAAAATTATTTGATAAAGGACTCAGTCGAGTCCGAAACGTCACGCAAAAATAAACAATAACAGTATTGAACCCGGAAAACTTGCATTTTCAATAGAAAATTAAGCTTTGATGATTATTTCAAAAACTGTTTAGCGTTCATTCGGGGCAAAGTGAGTCCCGGGCACACTTTACCCCATACCAATATAATTTTATTTGACAATTAAAAATAATAATTTTAGCATGGCTAGAACATACAACAGAATATCAATGCAACAATCGTGGACTGAAGTTGCGATGAAAAATGCAATAGCTTCTATTGCTGAAAAAAGTTTACCTAAAGAAAGCCAGTAAATATATTGGTATTCCCAGAGGGCTACTCTTCAAAGCAGAGTATGCTCTCAACACACTTAATTTCGTTTGAATTTATTAAAATCATATTGTTTGTCTAAATTGATCCATTGCCATATTCTTTCGCTCCGGTTTTGGGTGCAATTACAATACCACTTGGAAGGGCTCACTTTACCCCAGTAGTGGGGCAAAGTGGGTATTTTGAAGTATGTGTAAAAAGTAGTAGATATCTTTTTTATAAGTAGCAATAATTTAACTTCACGAATATATGACTGAGTTAACATCCTAAGCTATCGATTTTTCGAGAAAATGATTTTATAACTATTGACCATTTTACAGAATCTCGGTACAAACCTTAGGGGGCTTACTTTGCCCCACTTTCCCCTAATGAACTAAGAAGAAAACTCTGCGAACATTCTGCGCGCAACTTTATTATTTTCCGGAACGCGTTTAACCCTGAGATGCGGTGTAGGTTACTATGCGACTGACAACCGAAAAAAAATCGTTCCAAATATCGTCCTGGTTGTTCTTTAGGTTGGCAGTCGCATAGTGACCTACACTGCATTTCATCATTAAATGCATTCCGGACTTCTATTCAAAAAACAATAAAGTTGCGCCCAAATTTTTGATTTATTTCCGAATTTTTTTTTTCAATTTCAATGAAAACGTAGCGGATAAAATATCGATATATTCCTTTAGGGGTTGAATATCAAAAAATTGTGGAATCGATTTTAGGCTAAAAATGCCCGTGAAATTAAAAAAAATCGATATCTCATCAGACCTAAGTGATATGTCGGAATTCGTAAACGCGTACATAATCATTTTACACTCTCGGTTTGAATATTGCACAATACTGGAATTAATTCTTAGTTTGTTATACGTATTCAAAGTAAAAGCGAATTCGATGTATCATGATCAATCACTTTGCATCCCCTTGAGGGTTGAATATCGCAAAATTCTGAAATTGATTTTTTTGTGATTATATTTAAACTCGTTAGAAGGCAAAGCGAATTCGATATCTTATTAGATCCAAGAAAATGTTGAAATTCATGAAAACTTGAGCAACCGCTTTACATCCCATTAGG
Source organism: Beris morrisii (assembly GCA_951812415.1). NCBI lineage: Eukaryota > Metazoa > Arthropoda > Insecta > Diptera > Stratiomyidae > Beris > Beris morrisii. The sequence continues at coordinate 107,962,706 of OX638310.1, read as the reverse complement.
TATTGATATTAAAAAAATTGGAAAACCGTTTCTAGGCAGTTATATAAGGAGCCTGTGGAAATAAAATTATTTTCATACCTCGACAGACCTAAAACATATGAGGAAATTCGTGAAAATGTAGAATAAACCCGTTTCACGAAAATATTTTTTTGTGCTAGCCTCGCACGTCAATGGATATCTGAATTTTCTTTTACTTTAATTACTACTGTAGTACATTTTTTTAAGGATATCGAACTGGACTTAGGAAGTCATCCTTTAATACACAGAAGTGTGCAGTCCAGTCAGGTTTAGGGATTGGAGGTCAGAAATCGGGCCGGGTATGACAGTGTACTAGTAGGTGTTACAAATTGTTAGTGCTGTTTTGGCTGTGATATGATCTACTCATCTGTTCAGTGTTAAATTCTTTAGTAGTGACCCTATTAAACATTCCGCACTGTTCACTATTTATATTAATATTTCGAAGCCAATAGCAACTGAAAAATTCGTATTATATAAATAATTAATTCGTTGAGTGTGAATTGAACCCACGACATCGCCGAAGCAATGTTTGCAAGACCTATTACACTACCACTGCACCCAGCCCAACATTCACGTACCAAGTTTAGATTTGTTGGCATAAGCCGTTCGCTAAATACAAAAAACCACTTCCACTTTCATAAACTGCTTCCTATAAAAAAATTTTTTTTTTCTAGAATACACCAGTAGTAGCTGTATATAATAATCAATGGCGCAACAGCCCAAATTGGGCCTAGGCCTTGAAGTAATGCTAGAGTTACTTCATTACTAGACCAACGGAACACTGGGAGGTGCAGTGGTCAGCCACACGCTCGTCCGTGATTATTACCCCGATTTTTAACTCAGGTACTCATTTACAGCTGAGTGAACTGGTAGTCCGGCACCCAATACCATTCTCGAAAATTACTTGTCGCCAAGCAGATTCGAACCTGGTACCAGGTGCGCCGTAGGCAAGTGCTCTAGCCGCTAAGCCACCCAGACTAGTAGCTGTATACAGGGTGTTTGGTACTCCGTGCACGACCTTGTAAGGGGTTATTCCTTGATATATTTGGAGAAAAAAATTGTTCCACAGGGTGGGTCAATTTTCAATAACAGTGGAGATACAGGGTGGTTAAGAAAAGTGTTTTTGACCGGTACCCTTACTCACTTAGACCGCTATATCTTGAAAACGAATAATCACAAGGCAAACTGTTATAACTCGTTTTTTAGGCAATCGAATTATCTTTCATTTGATGTAACAATCTAAATTGTAACTGCACCCAATCTTGAGATATTTACTCGAAAACACAGATTTTTGCTACGTGAACCCTTAAAATTCAGTGATCAATGTAGTTTTTCTCAGAAAACCCCATTATAAACATGTCATTTTAATTTTATTTTTTTATGAGCCGTATTATTACCTACAAAAGCTGCATACATATGTATGAGTTACGATTAACATTTTGGAAGTAATAGGTAAAAATACATATCGCATAAAAATTAAATATTTCAAAAGTCAGTGCCATAAAGTGGACCTCGTTTAATTTGTCGGTAGTACTGAAGTATTTTTATTGCCCATTTATTACTATTTAAAGTATGTAGGAAAACAATGAAATGTAACTGAGTTTTGAAGTTGATGCTTTTACCTGGATGTGGTAGGTAATACTGGGTGCGGTACTACGCCTTTTTTAATAAGGTGCCTTACAAAATAAAAAGCCTATAAAAGCAAAACTACCTTCATATTTTTATCAGTTTTAGTTACGTTGCTAAAAGAAGAAGGTGTCAGTAGAATAAAAAAAAATAATTTCGAAATGTCTGAGTACTCCAATGAAGAATATGCTGACATTGTGTTAATTTATGGAGAGTGTCGCGAAAATGGACAAGCCGCGCGAAGGCTTTACCATCAGAGACATCCCCATCGACGGACACCTGACAGGAGAGTATTTCAGGACGTTTACAGGAGAATTAGGGAAACTGGCAGCGTTAGAACAAGGAGAGTAAATGCAAATCCTGCGCCTATAATCGCTGTTCAGATTGATGAAAGAATACTGCAAGCAGTGCAAAATGATCCATCGATCAGTATCCGACGCTTGGCATTGCAGTTTAACGTATCTACTTGGAAAGTTTGGAGTATTTTAAAAGTAGAACGCTTCCATGCCTACCATCACACACCAGTACAGGAGCTGCTACCCATTGATTTCCGCAAACGGATGGAGTTTTGCAATTGGCTCCTTGAACGACAAATAGATGACGACAATTTTTTCAACAATATTCTGTGGACGGATGAGTCCCAATTTACCAGAGACGGTATCACAAACTTCCACAACCTACATACGTGGGCTGAGAGCAATCCACTCACAAGAAGAGCGGCATCATTTCAGCACAGATTCAGCGTCAATTTATGGGCAGGCGTGATTGGTGACGATTTACTTGGACCTATTAGGCTTCCGCGTACTCTAAATAGCTCCAATTACTTACAGTTTTTATCAAATGATCTACAGGACTTATTGGATGATATTCCACTGGTACGATTGGCTTCCATGTTTTACCAACACGATGGTGCTCCAGCTCATTACGGCCGACAGATCACAGATTGGTTAAATTCCAATTATAGCAATCGCTGGATCGGTAGAAATGGATCGATACACTGGCCTGCAAGATCTCCTGATCTTACTATTATGGATTTCTTTGTATGGGGACGGATGAAGGACGTAGTCTACGCAACGCCAGTAGAAACATTGGAAGATCTAAATATCAGGATTGATGCGGCAGCAATAGAAGTAAGGCAGCAGTTGAGGAATATGAATACCAAGAGAACACTCGCCAAACGAGCTTTAGCGTGCATTCAAAATGAAGGTGGCCATTTTGAACATTTATTATAACAAATTTTTTTTAAATAAAACATGAAAACCATTATTAAATTCTTTTAGTTCAAACAAGTAGTGTAGATCAACATGCACATGCACTGACTTTTGGAATATTTAATTTTTATGCGATATGTATTTTTACCTATTACTTCCAAAATGTTAATCGTAACTCATACATATGTATGCAGCTTTTGTAGGTAATAATACGGCTCATAAAAAAATAAAATTAAAATGACATGTTTATAATGGGGTTTTCTGAGAAAAACTACATTGATCACTGAATTTTAAGGGTTCACGTAGCAAAAATTGGTGTTTTCGAGTAAATATCTCAAGATTGGGTGCAGTTACAATTTAGACTGTTACATCAAATGAAAGATAATTCGATTGCCTAAAAAACGAGTTATAACAGTTTGCCTTGTGATTATTCGTTTTCAAGATATAACGTTTTAAGTGAGTAAGGGTACCGGTCAAAAACACTTTTCTTAACCACCCTGTATCTCCACTGTTATTGAAAATTGACCCACCCTGTGGAACAATTTTTTTCTCCAAATATATCAAGGAATAACCCCTTACAAGGTCGTGCACGGAGTACCAAACACCCTGTATAGTCATCAACTTTTAGCTTTCTACACTTAGCGGTTCTTGAGAAATAAAAATTGGAATTTTTTCGTTTCACCCACACCCCCTACATATCCATATACAATTTTTTTCTGATAGAGGACCAATGGGCTTAATTCCTGTTAAAATTTTAAGATCATAACTTGTACGGCTATTGAGATATCAAAATAAATTTTTTTCGTACGTGATTCAACTCCCCCCTCAAAGTTTACATTTTTATCATGGTGAAGTTCACGAACAAGCAACGTTTGAAAATTTTTAAAAATTACTACCGAAATCGGTGGTCGCAACTTTAAGAGCGGCTACCCCAATATTCGGTCGTAATAATCGACCCACCAGGAAGGCTGTGTGTACTATAGTAGAAAAATTCGAGATAATATTTTCACGGTTGAATGTTCCTGTACCAGTCGATTCCACGCCGTTCACAGAAATTGGGAATCTCTCAGTCCACATTGTGGCGAATTTAGCGTAATGCTTGAGTCACATACAAAGTAGAATGAGGCAGCGCGACGCAGCTTGACGCCGCCAATAAATAAGCAAGCCAGACAACTATTCACTGTCTGCGTCAGTTTGAGTTTTGAATAAATTTCAAATTTTCCAAAAAGCATTCGTATTCGTGCATACGAAGTAGCGAACAATTAAAAACGATTTTTAAGCTAATCTTAATTCAGTCCGGTCATATCAAGTAACAATTCGATGTTTTAAAGATAAAAAAGTCACTAGTCGATTTCGAGGTTAACTACAGGCTACGGAAAAGTTCAGATTTGACGAACATTTTTTGATGGCTGCGTAAGGCTGCCTTCGTCTACGTTCGTTGTGACTACCACAATGGAAATACACCGTGCTCAACTTTTTGACAGCTAGTCTGCCTCGGACTGAGTTGCCGTTGTGACTTAGGGGTAAAGCCTCAGTTACAGCTCAGATCCGATCCGATCTGGAAAACGGACAGTGTTGAGTTTCTCCACTCGACACACATCTAAAAGGAATTTCGGAGCGACTAGTCACAATCGCTCCGTTGATTAGCCGAGACACAAATCATAGGGGTAAAGTCGACTTCAACTTCTATCCGTTCCAACTTCTATCCGTTCCGACGCTAAGAGGTGAATTATTGAATTTCACCACCTCTTTCGCCTAACTCAAAATCAAAATTACACCTCGATAGTGTCACTTTGACGAATGTCGGAGGGGAATCATTGGGCTTAGAAAATTTTCTCCTCGGAGGGTGCCGGATCGGATCGAATCCATTGTAACTGAGGATTAAAGATTTTCGCCTACACCCTTACAAGATCAAATTAACTCAAGAACTGTAGCCTCTTGATCATTTGAAGCGCCGAAACTTCTCCGATTGGGCTCTGCCAAAGTTTGAAGAAAATTCTCAAGTTCATCGAAAAGTCATCTTTAGCGATGAAGCTCATTTTTGGCTTAGTGGCTTTTTCAATAAGCAAAATATGCGTTATTGGACAGCAAGAAACCCACATGTGCTTCAAGAGACTCCATTGCATCCACAAAAAATGACCGTGATATCATACCGGAGGTGTTATTGGACCGTATTTTTTCGTCAATGAAAATGATCGCCATGTTACGGTCAATGGAGTTCGCTATGTTGCCATGTTGGGCAGAATTGGATGGACTTGACATCAGACGTCTTTTGCGGGTGTTTGAAACCGTATTTGAGGGCAGAATAATGTCCAAAATTGCTATACTGTAAATGAGAGAGATGAACCATCTCAAATTTTACTTCATTTAATGCCAATTACTTTCTGAAAAAACTTAAAAAACGCGACTATTCAACTGTCCAATTTTCGAGAAACTGAATCGTTCAAATCGGACAAATCACAGTACACTTTCGCGCCGGCAGTTCCAGAATAAGGGCGATTATGTAATTGGTTCGAAAGATATTATATCTAATATATAGTTAATATCGCCTTCTCCTCCCCCCTCCGCCCGACTCTGTTGAGCTAACAATTCAAATCCCATTATAATTTTAACATAAAACAATAAATTAATTTGTACTCGTATGTTCAGTTCAACTAAAACAACCCCTAAGGCTTCTTTTCTCCGTTTATAAAAGAAAATAAAATTGATAAAATAATCGTTGAATTGAAGCAATGAACTTTCCATTCAGAAATACTAACAAAAAGTTAAGTAAGCGTACAGAGACCGATCGCTTGTGCAAAGGTTCACGGAGCATAAAATTCTTACTCGAAGAAAAATGCTGTACAGAATCCTGAACTATACCTGGATACAGGTATAAAAACTAAACAATAAAAAATCCAAAGGCAATATAAAATAAACTCCAATATTCAATATGAAGTACATTTTATAGAAAGAGCATGTTTTGCGACTAGCGTGAAGCGGTACGGTAAGCAGTAGAGGTTTTTACAATACCATCCACGACGTATAGGAAACGGTTTTATTTGTATGTTGCCTAACAAACGGAAATTGCTTCGTTTTGTTGGAAATTCAATTGAAAATTTAAACCGCACATAAGTGCACAGTCTACATAAGCATATTCATACAGGAGGCTGGCCAAGGATGCTGCAGTTGTGGGTATTCTCCAAGCGTAACAAATAGTTGTAGGTACTCGAAGTTTTAGCGATATTAAAAATCGCGTTATCAACTGGAGCGGAACTGTAAAAAGGTGGAATACATGTATGTAGGTCACACAATTAGAATTATATGTAGTTAGTGTCATTTAATAATCCTTAAATCTTCTGAAACACCGTAATCCCATAAGAAAGCATCTAAAGAGGGTAATAAAGAAAAGTTGGACAACCTAAATTTCTTTCTTTCTGTTGGAAATATTAATCCGTTTTGGAATTATGCTCGAACTAGAGATGGGCAGTTCACGAGTGAACTACTCTAAAAGTGTACTTTATTGAAGCGAGTAAGGGCCGTTCCTATGATGTTCAGTTACGGTCTAACTGGAACTTTAACTGACAGATTGTCATACAATACTTTCGGCTAAAGTTCCAGTTAGAGTTTAACTAGAGTTTGGCCCTAAGTGAAGCAACTCAGTCATTTTGGCGAACTGCAGTTCAATTTTAAAGGTGAATAAAAAAAATTAGGGAATGAAGGAAGAACAAAGACTAACAGAGTAAACTGTTCGGATTCCAGGTCACAATATAAAGAACGATGAAAAAAAAATTGACGAAATTCGTGAAATCGTATATACAACCGAATTACATCGCCCTGGGGGTTGAATTTCTAAAAATAGTACAATAAATTTTTAGGCATAAAAACCAATTTGATATTTCGTCAGACCTAAGAGATATGGCGAAAATTGTGAAAGGTAGGTGTAATGTGCACGAATTCCGATATACTTCTTAGGTCTAATGAAATATCAAATCCACTTTCGCTTCTAAGGGCATTAAATGTAATCGGGATAAAACCGGTACGAGCATTTTTTGTTATTCAACCCCCTAGTAAAGCATTGTTCACGTTTTCACAAATTCCGACAAATCTTTTAGGTTTAATGAGATCGAATTCCGTTTTACTTATATAGGCTTTCTATATAATGAGCTAAAATTGATTTAGGGAATTTGCGATTTTCAACCCCTAAGAGGGTGTAAATGATTGCGTATGCTTTTACGAATCTGGACATATCACTTAGGTCAGATGAAATATCAAACTGTCTTACTTTATTATTTTAATAATAAAGTATTCTTATCGATTTTTAAAAAAAAAGTTGCTGCCAAAAAAGCAAAAAAAAATTCCGTCTGTGCGCCAAAATTGTTTATGGGCCTATAGCTCCCAAACCCTAAGAGCTATTAAATTGAATTCTTTTTTTAATAGTCTGGGTAGGCCTCATGAAGTGACTACTTTTTGGGGGGTGGGGGTTTGAGGGGGAGATGGAGGAAGCGTTTTAGACGTAAAATTTTAGTTTCTTGATCTCAGCAACTGCTTATGCTAGGAGACTGAAACTTGGAATTTATATAGAGCTTCGATCGTGGACTCATTTGCAAGTTTGCTGATATTGGTGAAGGGGTGTGGGGGAATAATAATGCTTTCGAAACGCTCGAGAGCCGAGATCGAGACATTCTAAGATCCATAGCTCCTAAATGGTTAATGTCACGAAATTAAAATTTGTTGAACATTTGTAGGTATACTAGAACAATAGATCCATAACAAATTCTTGAGTGGTAGCAATGGCGTACGGCGGTGGGGGTGATAAACTTTAGATTACGATATCTCACGAACCAATTGCACTAGAAAAATAAAATTCGGTTTCTATATAAATGTTGACAAATAAAGTTTGGTAAAAGTAAAATTTTTTAGAGGTGCGGTGGAGCATGGAAGTGGAGGGGATAAGCATTTTTCTAAAAAATCATGTCTCATATCACAAGAAAAGTGTAAGATAGATACTTAAAGTTGTTACCAGAAGTAGGCCTAATAGACCCCTATTAGAAAAAAGATGTTGGTGGCATGGGTGGAGGGGCTGAGGGTGGAGGAGGGTGAAAAGGAAAACGTTTCGATGCTTATATCTCAAGAACCTATAATGATATAAAACTAGATCTAGGTATGTAGATAGAGCTATAGTAGTAGCATTTTGGAAAAATATAATTTGTTATAGTGTTAGTGTGCTACAGGAGTGGGGGGTGTTGAAACTCTGTATGTATATGTAAATCAACTAGAGAAGTAATTCTGATTTAAAAAAATTAAAATATCCATTGGCGTTCGTAAAGGGGGCAAAAAACATTATCAGTGAAAATGGAATGCATATATTTTCATGACTTTCGTCATATCTGTTAAGTCTTTCCAAATATTAAATTAATTTTTATTCTACGGCTTCTTCCTATACTCGTAAATACCCAGAAATTGTTTTGAGGGTTTTTAGAAATTCGACCTCCAAGGTGGTGTAAAGGAGTTGTATACATTTTCACGAATTCAGCCATATCCTTCGGGTCTGATTAGATATCGAATAACTTTTTACTTCCACGGGCTTGTTTAATAATCACCTAAAACTCGTTTTCAAGTTTTTCATTTTTTCAACCCCTAAGAAGGTATAAACGGATTGAACACGTTTTCACGAATTCCGAATTCCATTGGTTTCCACTTTCTCGGGCTTTCTTTACATATATCTAAAAACTCATTTCAGGATTTTTGGATATTCAACCCCAAAGTGGGTGCATCGGGGTTGCATATGTTTTCACAAATTCCTACATATTTCTTAGTTCTAATGAGATATAAAATTCATTTTTTCTTCCTATGGTTTCCTGCGTAATTGTCAAAAAGTTGATTTCAGTATTTTTAGATATTCAACTCCAAGAAGACGTAATAATAACTGATTTTATACTACGACTTAGACTGCGTCCCAGAGTATGACCCAATTATGTAATTCATATTGTTGCGACCTAGGGGTTCGCCGGGATTTCAAGTAAAACACAATTCGTTTAAAATCAATATAAGTAACAATTTATTCAATCGCACTATTATTCTTTTCGCACAATTATTCGCACTATATGGCAATACCGACCGCTTATCTATATCGCTTGATTCGATCACTTTCGTTCTCTACCAACACGGTCGCGTATACGCGCTGGCTGTCACAGTGGACGTAATAAAAATTACTATGACCTCGCTGAAAGCTTCACCTGCTTTTATACTAGCCGGTTGCAGTCTAGGATGTACTTGAATGTTCGCTCGGTGATTTGTGTGGATGGTTCTCGAAAGCTTCAAAGCTTTCGATTTTGATCTTCGTTCGGTGGTGTATGTAGAGGGTTCTAGTGAGCTTGAGATCTTTCGACTTTGATCCTCATTGGATTATAGTACATTGGAGAGCATTCGATAAGAAGGGAGATACAATCGTGTTGTTTCGCCTTATATACTTCAGCTAGGTTTCTGATTGCAACAAGGTATTCGGTTGTTGCTGTTTCCATTATGTAAAACGATCGAATTGCGCGGTTGATATGTGACAGCGGCGTAAGTATTCAAGCGCGACTCCACCACTACCCGGAACTTTTTTTAGTTTTTTTGTCACATAGTAACCTACACCGCATCTCAAAATTAAACGCGTTCCGAACTTCTACCCAAAAAATAATAAAGTTGCCCCCAGACTGTTGGCAGATTTTTTACTTTAACTAACTTTCTACATAATCGCCTAAAAATAAGAGTTTTTTTTTATATTCAACCCCTAAGGGGCTATGTCGATATTTTAACCTCATACATATATGAATTTTTCTTCCCTAAAAGACAGTAAGTAGATGTTTCGTTGAGTCCCTTATGATACACTTTATAACGGCGGTAATCTCCTTCCATTTTTCTTTATCATTCAATGAACTAAACTGTCTTTAAATTATAATTTTCATTAATGTTCGTACACATTTCTTAAGGAAATTAATTGCCTAAAATTAAACTTAAATGGCATGGAAGAAATATGTTCTCGTTGAAAGGAGCCACTTCCGGAAAAGCATAAAAATTATGTGAACACCAAAATCCATTTAAAGTTCATTTGTTTGATGCTTTGTGAATATTGAAAATTTCCCCATCACGCCTGTCAACCTCTAAATGGAAGAGTACTATACGTATGTACTTACTACCTGTATATGGAAATGAACCAGTAAGGATACCTGTATGGCATATAAAGGTACGTAGCTACCTTGCCTAAAATACTTAGTCCCGCTATGAGAACTGCACAAGAAAGCCGAACGGAAGCTGCTATGACATTGCGAAAACGAAAAAAAAACCAACAGTGACAAATTACCTCATTATTGTCATGAAAGTTTATTACAATCTTTTACGACGGGCGACATCATGCCAACGCTAAAGGATCTACCTCTGCTCCGTATTAAATTTTTACTTACCGTACCGAAATTTTCTCATTCTTCAGATAATACGTTATATGTTATTGATTGTCAATTAGTTCGGTTCATGGAAAGTGCCAGGTGGAAATTAAGAAAAATAAAAATTGATCGGCAATAAATTGCCCAAACGAATTGTACAAATATTTTCATAATGAGATAGAATTTCCGCGAATGCTCTGCTTCTGAGAAATTTTCTAAATTTCATTGGCAGAGCTTTTCAGGGGTGCGACGACAATGACATGAACAAATTACCCTGGCAACCCTAACCAATTACCAATGACATCGAAGTTTCCAAACAAGGCTTCAATAATCAGAATAGCATTGAAACCTCTACACACTTCTCTCATATTCTACACACTTCCTGCATATTCCATACATATCATCGAATTTGCTGGAAATCTGTCAACTCGACGCATGCAGTAAATAAGCGCAGCACGGAATCAATTTTTCTTCTGCGAAAACGAGACGACGGTCAGAGTTACTTAAAAGTGAATGTAAAGGCCAACGGGAAAACGGGAAGAATTGCGATAACGTGAACTAATTAAAACTATGAGGGTTCACTTTTGCGAAAGTATTTACGTGTGCGATTGCCAAAATTCAGGGTGAAAAGTATCCTTATTAACATCCTTGCTATGTACTTTTAAATGTTTAATCGAAATGCACTTGTGAATTAAAAAAATCGGTTATCTTTTTCAGCAACGTCACGATCGACAGAAACTATTTGTTTGCATGGCTCCTAGAAATGCCTTATGTAAAAAGGACACGTATCGAAACAAAAGTGTCCGAATCTAGCAGTAAATCTGCGAATGTCGCGATGGGCAAGTAATATTCAGCGCCATCTGTTTAATAAAAGATTCGAGTACATTTGCCTTTTGTGTCATGCATTTCAAAATAAAGGAAACAAACAAAATATATAATGTATCTCCTGTTTATTTGATTATGAAAACAACAACACTGAGAATAACAAAAACACACATTATAAATGTTACAAGTGCGTACACTTTCAGCCACTGGGGAATAATACATGCAGATGTTAGGGGGCATATTCAAATCAAATCTGCAGAAACACTGGCGAAGCAAGTCGTATCCTTAAAATACCGCGAATTTAACTCAACCAGGATTAGTAGCGCTAGACGATTTGACGAATGTTGAATTTCTTCGATTAAATGCGGGTGTTTTCTGCACTTCGAATAGATCGTAGTGTTTTACAATTTGTTCTAATTGCTATCTGTTTGTATTTAATAAAAAAGAAGAGTAAGCAATATGATACCTAAGCATCAAACCATAAGGACAATGTCGTGAAACAGACCAATTATCATTTGGACGCACCCACTTAGGGGTTTATATGAAAAAATTTATAAAACGGTTCCTAGGCGCTTATAGCAGATAATTTGATAATTCGATATGCCTAAACGATACAACGAAATTCGTGAAAATGTGAAAAAACCCTTTTCACGCACATTTTTTTTACTCAACCTTTGTACTCCAATGGAAATCTTATTTTTTTTTTTATTTAATTACTTACATATTCATATACGTACTATGTTTCAACTTTCTAGCAGAAGTCGTTTCTGTGATACAAATAAACACCTCTTACCTCCGTACCTTGCTACCCCGATCAAATATTTTGTTTTTCTCGGATGCCCCAATATTAGCTCTGTATAGTCATTAATTTTTAGCTTTCTATCCGTTGTAGTTTTCGAGAAATAAAAATCAGAATTTTTTCCATCACCCCCGCACCACAATCGCACCATTAAATTTTTTTTCTTCGCTAGAGGTATACCACCTTGATCAAAAAGTTTCAGGAACGACCACCGTGTGGTGCTCTCAGTCACCCGATTTGACTTCTTATGTTAGGTAGCCCCATCCGTCATTGACATTCCCGTGTCATAGCTTGACATTGGTAAAAGTTACGCCGTCTTCAATACATCAGGCAGTCGGCATCGAAAACCGATGAAAGCATCGATAAAATCAAAGAAATAATCGCCAAAACCTGCAAATTGTCCATTAGAGAGCTGGCAGAGAACTTGAACATTGTTTTTGGAACCATTCAAGCCATTTTGGTTAAAGATTTGGGCTTTAGACATGAATTTCATGGAAAAAATTGGAACCGCGTTGAGGTCGCGAAAGACATGATTTTCATGTTTGAATCCGATTCAATATATTATACATCACACGCATATCTTTACTATAGACGAAACGTGAGTTTATGAGTCTAACACGCAATAGGCACCAAGCGAGTGAATTGCGTACACCGAACGAGTCAAGACCGAAAAACACGTCGTTTTCAGTGTATAAGACGTTTGCGTGAAGCAATTCGCCAAAAAAGATCGGATTCGTGTGCAAACATCTCGTGGATTTTGCACCAATGCCATCGTTATTCGCAAGTTTTTGACCAAGAACGGAACAAATGCCACTGAATTCGCCTGATTTTTCTCCCTGCGACTTCTTCCTGTTCGGTCGATTCAAAAAAACCGCTCCGTGGAACGCGTTTTACCATCAAAAATGTCTCGAGGATAATATCAAGTGTTGCGGTCGATGGAGAGTACTTTCAAGGGGACAATATCGATTTTGATGAATAAACTTATATTTTCTGAATAAATTCCTGAAACCTTTTGATCTAAGTGGTTTTCCAGCGAATTCCGACTTCAGAGCATCAGAAAATACCAGAGGCGTGCTCGGTTAATCTATCGCTAAATTCCAAATACATCCACACCCCTTCTCTCAGGTGTAGTTTATTTTCTCCTGTCCACTTTAAATTACCCATACGACTTTTTAGCACGTGCCCAAACCTGCTGATCTGCTCCATCGACCCCACTTTCTCGCGGTTCGCGCAGTGCTCGTCCATATTGTCTGTATACGTCGTCGGATGACGTTTCTTATTGTTGTATTGCCATTTGCACGGATTGTGCTGTGTTTTCTGTGTTACTCGTCTTTTCCGTGTTAATTGTTTTCTGTGGTTTTTGTGTTTTTCGTGTTAATTGTTAGTTTGTATTGTGCTCCCGGGTGGTAGGTTGTTTTGAGCATCTTATACCGGTTAGTTCCTTATAACTGAAGTGATTCCTTCCTTCTTCGTTTCCTGGACGCAGGATGGAATCAGCGGCTGTTGCAGGACGGAGTAACCCTCAGTGAATGTAAGTATATCTATTATACTACAAGGTTCCATTTTGGTGTTGTGTGCTTCGTGTTCGGTTATGAAGACGGTTCTGTATGGTTGAAATGTTCATCTTGGTTGCATGATGTATACCTCAGTGAGTACCCTTTTTTCGTTATTTCGATAAGTTCCTTAACTAATATTGACTACTAGAGATAAACCTAAATCTAACTTACACTAGTGTTACATTAATAATCCTAATTCCTTCATCTTTCCGCCTCTTCTCGGTGTTTAATTCAAAATCCACTAACAGTTCTTAATTGGAAAAACTGAGCGACATATACAAAAAAAAATCTGCCAATGGTCTGGGCGAAACTTAATTATTTTCGGGTCAAAGTTCGGGAGCGGTTAAAGTCGGAGTATATCATCAGTTGTTTCGGAATTATGAGGTTTCTTGGAAAGTTAATTTTGTTCTTAAAATAAAAATATTTAAAATAGAGATTTTTAGCAGATTAAACATTGAAAAAGTTCGTGTAAACTATTCGAATTTCGGTATACTATGTACACTAAAAGCCCATAGAAATAAAAACGAATTGGTTCCCTTATCAGAATTAAGAGATATGACGAATTGTTAAAACGTACACAAAGCCATTACTTCCACTTGGGGTTTGAATTTCGAAAAAATTGTGAAACAGGTTTTTAGACGATTTCATAAGAACCAACTTAATATCTCATGAGATACAAGGAATTTTGAAAAATTTGTAAAAATGTAAGCAAACCCTTTACACCCTCTTGGTTCTTGAAATTCGAAAAATCGTGATATTGATTTTTAGGTCATTACATCAAATGCCGTATTAACCAATTTTATATCTCATTAGAACTAAAGGATGGCAGAATTTGTGGAAACATATGCAAACCCTTGGGGGTTGAATATCCAAAAATAGAGAAATGGGTTTGTAGGCGATTATATAAAAAGTCTGTGCAAGTGAAAAGCGATCTAATATCTCATCAAACCTAAGAAATATGTCGAAGCTTTGAAAAGCATACAATCCCCTTACACCCCTTAGGATTGAATATCTGAAAATACTGAAATTGACTTTTTGGCGGTTATAGTATAGGAAACCTTAGGAATTAAAAATGAATTCTATATATCACCAGATATGCAACCTCCTTACACCCACTAGGGGGTTGAATATCCAAAAATCCTGAAAGAAGTTAATAGATAAATATGAAAACAACACGAGAAAATAAAAACCAATTCAATTTCTTATCACTTCTAAAAGACATGACGGAATTCGTGAAAACTTGTTCAACCCATTTATACCCTCTTAGGGGCTGAAAAAAGAAAAAACTTAAAAACAAGTTTTAGGCGATTATTACACAAGCCTTTGAAAGACCACAATGGATCCACAGCGATCTCTCGTGATGGACTGTGGCACATTGCTTCAGTCCACCCTTCTCAACCTCAAGCCCTTGAAAGTGAAAATATATCAAATATCTGATCAGACCTGAGGGATATGGATGAATTAGTGCAAAAATATACAACCCTCTTTCCACCCCCTTAGAGTCGAATTTCAAAAAATCCTGAAAACACTTTCTAGGTATTTATATAGAAAAGTCGTAGAATGAAAATGAATTCAAAATTTGGAAAGGCCTAATAGATATGACGAAAACCGTGAAAATATATGCATTCCATTTTCACTGATCATTTTGTTTGCCCCCCTTTCGAACGCCAATGAATACTTGAAATTTTTTTTCTAAATAACTTTTCTACTTTTCAACTTTGTTGCATAAGCCGTTCTATAGATAGGAAAAACACCCCCCACCTCCGTACCATGCTACCCCTGTAGATATTATATTTTTCCAACATGCTACTACTATAGCTCTATCTAAATACCACGTTTCTGCTATATATCATTCTAGGTTCTCGAGATATAAAAATCGAATCTTTTTCCTTTTCACCCTCCCCCACCCTCCCCCTACCCACCCACACCCACCCCCACCCTCACCCCTACACCCTCACCCCTAAATTTTTTTTTCCTTCCAGGGGTCTATTAGGTCTACTTCTGATAAAAATTTGAAGCATCTATTTTACACTGTTCTTGAGAAATGAGACGTGATTTTTTTAGAAAAATTCTTATCCCCTCCACTCTCATGATCCCCCGCCCCTTTAAAAAATTTTACTTTCATGAAACTTCATTTGTCAACCTTTATACACAAACCGAATTTTACTTGTCTAGTTTGGTTCGTGAGATATCGTAATCTAAAGTTTTTTACCCCCACCACCATACGCCACTGCCACAACTAAAAAAAAATTATTTCCGATCTATTCTTCTAGTATACCTACAGATATCCATTAAGTTTCAGTTTTGTGACGTTAACCGTTTAGGAGATATAGATTTTAGAATGTGTCGATCTAGCCTTTTTTGCTTTTCGGTCGCATTATTTTTACCTGCACTCCCACACCCCTTCACCCATATCGGCAATTTTGCAAATGGGTCTACAACCGAAGCTCTATATAAATTCCAAATTTCAGCCTCCTAGCATAAGCGGTTGCTGAGATCTAGAAACCAAAATTTTCCGTCTAAACCGCTTCCCCTACTTCCCCCCTCACACCCCACTCTTAAAAATGTGGTCACTTCAAGGGGCCCACCCAGTTTATTCATAAAATTTTTTAGTTTAATAGCTCAAAGGGTTTGGGAGCTACGAGCCTTCAAACGATTTTGCGTGCAGCGGTCGACGTACGGCGTATGGCGGACAGACGGAATGAAATTTTTTTTGCTTTTTCGTGTCTACTATTCATGAAACGTAAAAACAAAATTTTTTAGGGTAGACATTTTTTTTTTTTTAAAATCGATAACAATACTGTATTATTGAAATAATAAAGTAAAAGGGTCGTCTGGTACAATGTGATTCACCACTAACTTACAAACGGCAATGAATGAATACAAACTGACTAGGAGCGGGACTGACTGCGAACTAGTTCGTTCATTTCAGTTAAGGGAACGCTCATTCGAACTAGTTCGTTCGCGAACTACACAAGCCTATACTACAATAACTGTTGTAGTTTTGACTAGGAGGGTAATTTTACACAGAAGAATACCACAATAATTATTGTAAAATCTGTTCAATTTTAAACACCTTTTTAAGAGAGCAGAGCTCTGTTTTAGCCTGTATGTGAATTATGGTGAGTTTATTTTCAGCATCCACTCGAAATTGGTTTTTTTGGTGACTCTTTGAGAACGACCCGGATACGGTTCTGAAAAATTGCACCAGATTCTTAAAAAGGATTTCTTGCACCCCACTAACGTTTTAGGGTTTCACTGGAAACCCGATTTGTACCGGAATAATAGCGTCAGCGATCGTTCTCAGTTTCAGATTTTTATGTGGTGGGTTTTGAAAGACTCCACTCACTCTGAGCCTAAAACTTCTTCGAATTTATCTTATGTGGTAGATCGAGATCGGCATCGAATGGTAGGGTTGAGGAGGATGTTTGTCCACCGATATGTGGCATCAATGCTCCAATTGGTAAGCGTTTTAAAGAGGCGGCCAACTCTACGTGGGCTGGGCTGGTAAGCTGCAGGATTTCCAGAGCCTTGTAGCCCGAGCTAGATAGCCAAAAAACTAGGGCTATATTACCTTGGGATAAAGGAAAACTTGCACTTTATGCTGAGGAAACATGCTATGCGTCTAGGAATATCGGAGATGGGCATGTGCAGGTTTGGCTATGATGTGTAAACTGTGGAGGACATCGCTCACATCTTGTGTGAATGCCCAGGGATCGCCAAGATGACTTGGTAGTCTTTTCTGTAGGATCTGAGGTCGTTAGGGGATGAAACACTGGTCAGATTCTGCAGGGATTTGGAGTACTTTTGAGGGGAAGGAGCAGCCCACAAGGATCTGAAGGGATCGAAATGGGTCCGTACGGTCGCGCCCCGTTTAAAAATGAAACTGAACTGAAACTTATGTGGTGACTCTGCCATGGCAATTCTATTCTCGTGCAATGAAATTATTCAGCACGTCACACTAGAAGAGATCTCACCATTCCACCAATCGCATGGCTTGAGACATCAGTTTATATCACTTTCGTATTAACAATAGACAATCACTAAGCTATGAAAACAACAATGTCCAAAATAAACCTGTCTAGTCGCATGCTCCATTATCCATACTAAAATCGTTTTTCTAGTCGTAGACATACAGTCAGTGAAAAATAGAGACTGCATCCCCTACTCCGTGGCATCGCATCATTCCAATTGATTTCACATAACCCTTAGTTTCAGATGGAAATTCCGAATAATATATTTTACACCTTCAAATTAACTTCCAACTTGTCGGCAATAAAATCCAGGACTAGTACGTGTGATGTATAAATTATGCGAGAGATAGTCAGTACTTGCTGGCATCAGATAAGAGTGGAAAATGGCAGCGTAGTATCTAGTAGGGTCTATAGAGTTCAATTCAAGCTATTCCCGTGGGACTATTTAATCAAACTTTTGGGCGCATTTAATCAACCTACCCCTAAAGTCGAGTTGAATAATTTCCGGGTGCCCTTTTCCAACCATACTGCATTCCGACGCGCTACTTGATACTTCTCGCATCCACTTCCTAACGTTTCCTGTAAAAATTTTCATATTTTATATTACTTTGGCATTTTTTAGGGGTTTGCGCTTCGGGGGTTTGTAGCGTCATCAGAACGGAATAGCTCCTGTACGAAGGGTAGATTCGTTCTATATGTGAATCAATTTCTACATTGTTTCGTCTGCTATGCCAGTTCGCAGCCGTTCGCTTTCCCTTCGAGCGCTTTTCAGTCTTTTATATCCCAATAAGCAATTCCGGGAAGTGAGTTAGGAAAAGAATCCACCCACCCCCAAACGTACGTACGTACGTACAAACGGGAAGGCATTACAAGCGTTTTTCGGTTATAAAATTTATCTGTTGAAATAGCCGTAGTATTTGATTATACAAATAAAAAATCCCAACCCCAAGCATAAAGAAGACACAACGAAACGTCGTCGTCCTTGGGTAGTATATGGGGGGCGCGCTTAAGAACTTTGTTTCGAAATGTTTGGCCGGGCGTGTTGTGGAGTCAACATACGAATCAGAGATGGCGCTGTCAGTTTTATACGTCATCGTCATTTTGTATGGATGTCATGCACCGCGACGAACGTGAGTTTTCAGCCCGCCTGTTTGAGAGTTCAAAAGGTGCCATTATATGGGAGGGTAGTGAAATGCCACAAATAAAATCCGGAAACGAAACGGAAATTCTTATTAAATGGTTTTATTTTATGAACTCACATAACCGTTTGATTTTAAATAATTCATCCCGGCCAGGATGTGGTTGATTTTGCGATTTTTTATAGCGTAACCGTAACGATCGTTGTCGAAACGTCCAAATGTCTATTCGCCACTCTTCGGAAAGTCTTTAAAAAATTCCCAGGTATATGAACTTGATCCGGTTAAAGGTATGGAAAATTCATGAGCAAGATAAAAATACCGAACCACAAAACTCACTGGGATAACAATTAAAGAAATTACGAAAGTTATTCGAAGTGACATCACGTGACAAATTTTCCTCCTTTTTTCCTGTAAAATTCTGCTCTAAGTAATATATCGTAAGCGAGGTGACAACGCTGCACGCTACACCTTAAGGGTTGCAAACTGTGTGCACCAGAATGGCTAGTAAAAAAAAATTAACCCCATGGTAGCCGCTTTCATGACATGCTGCAATTAATAAAGCTCGACATTTTCACTGATGAATTATACAGTCGATAATTTAAATGAGTTAAATTAAAAAAAAGCCAACGGTATACAAGTGGAGATGCAATTTAGATTCGATTTAAAAATAAAATCGCACTGGTTTTTATTTACTTTCGTGTGGTTTTCTTATCAGTTTCAATTCCAAGTTTAGATTGACCGTGGTGTAATTTATCCTAGTTCCAGGCTACATAGTGGGTCTCGTTTCTGTAAGCGAGTTTCAAGCCCCTCGACGAAAATAAGTTATGACCAAGTGAACAACCGAATTATCACAATTCTAAACCAGTGGATCATTAGTCAAAAATTAAGATAAAGGTGTAGAGGGATGAGATTCAATTATGGGAAAAATTTACTGATAAATTATTGCGATAAGGGAAATTACAGTGATTTATTACATGCGAATTTCGAGATATAAATGTTTTCCCGGGTGGCATATAAATAACAATTCAAGGGGCCTTGTCTGTTTAAATTAGCGGTTTAAAGACTTCATAACTCAAGTTCGGACAAAGATGAATTAAAGATATTATCAAATTGGACGTTACTTTATTATTAATTTAGAAATCGATGCTTTGTCATCCTTGCGTTGAGCATTGTTAATTAAAAATCTGTCAACAGTTTGGGCTCAACTTTATTATTTGGTAAGTGTACTAGATTGTGTATTTTAAAAAATATACAGGATATTCTTAATACACTTGTTGACTATTTTTCCACATAATCGCCATTCCGTTCAATGCATGTGGTGAGCCGTGGCTCAAGCTTCTTTATGCCCTCATCGAAGAACTCTTCCGCCAGCTCCTTCCCCCACTTCAGAACCTCTTTCTACACCTACTTGTCAGTTGGAAATTTAATCCCACCCATGTGTACCTTTAGGAAGGTGAAAACATGATAATCTGAATGCGCCAAGTCAGGGGAATACGGGGGGTGGTTTAAAACATTCCAACCAAATGAATCCAAGAGCGCCTTGGTGGCTAAGGCTGTGTGAGGATAACAAGCACACTTCCCTCGTTAGCATTCCCCTCGTTTTGTTTTGTATGCTACTTTTGAGTTTTTCTCCCCCTGAGGCAGGAATTCGACCAAAATGATGCCTTTTCGGTCTCAAAACACTGATGCCATGATTTTTTTGTCCGAAATTGTGGTTTTGCATTTTTTGGCAGATGGGAAATTGATGTGACGCCACTGTGACGACTGTCTATTTGACTCAGGCGTGTAATGAGCCACCCACGTTTCATCTCCAGTCACAATAGAGCTCAGAAAATCCTCATCTTCCAATTCAAGTCACTCAAGAAAGTCGCGGGCGCTATTGACCCGATTTTTCTTGTGCTTCTCTGTCAGCTGTTTTGGGACCCATCTAGCGCACAGTTTTCGGTACCCCAGCGTTTCTGTGAGAGTCTCGTAGAAGAGAGTTCTGGAGAGTTGTGGAAACATCGCAGAAATTTTATCCAATCTCAATTGGCGGTCTTCACGAACAGTCTCCTCGATTTTTTGCACCAACTTATCGGTCAAAATGGAAGGTTTTCCTCTCCCCTACACCACTTAAACACACTCGTTCTGTTCATAACACCGTCGCCGTAAACTGTTTTGATTGGAGAAAAAAATTCGGTAGGTGTTATTCCTTCCGCGAGTGGGAAGCGGATCACAGTACGTCGCTCGCACTTGGCAGGATTTCTTACCGACTGGGCACTACAACGTGAGTTTACGTACTACCGTGTTCCTACGATGCTCGCTCTGTCAGAAGACCATCCTCTACCACTCAATGTTGCCAACCCTCAAAAAAAAAACAAAAAACCACAGCCCGTTATGGTCACATTATACTTACTATCTGAACATGCCTCGTAATATGCGACTCACAACCAAATATCACCGTCATTATTCTTTAGGTTGTCAGTCCGGACTTCTAACCAAAAAATAATAAAGTTGCGCCCAGACTGTTGGCAGATTGTAGAGAGGGAATTTAATGCTAATTTTTGCCCTTCAGACACTCGCTTAGAAGATGTACGAGTAAGTGTTCTGCAAACTGTAGTAGGAACCGGGCTTTTACGGACAAATTGGACTCAGTATTTTACTTAGTACCAGCAGGAAAAGATAAAATGAATGAACGAATGACGAGCGAATTTTTTTATCGTATCGAATATTTCATATTTATTCAATCGTTTTGAGAAATTTTTCATCCAAGAAAAATACACCTCCGATTAGTGAGGAAAATACAATTTTTGATGTGATGGTAAATTCGAAGCTGTCTTTCTAGCAACATACAAAAATTTATTCAATGCGACGAGAAAATTTTTCAATACTTTTTCGTCTACACACTAAGAAATATTGGAGTAAATTTATCATTATTATAGTTGGCAACTGTTTTCCATCGATAGTTATAGTAAAATTACATGCATGTGTAATTAGAGGGAAAATTACACAAATAAGTGTAATAATTACACAACATGTGCGTAATCAATACACATCAGTGATGTAATCATTTCACAATAGCTGCGTAATCAATAGTTAGAAGTGACGTAATTCTTACACAGATAATGCAATTATTACACACTTTTTGTGTAAAATTCCCATTTCATAATAGGGTAAAATCCTCCATTTTATTCAGAATTATAATTCTACGGTAAAATCATAAATACTGTATTAAATTGAATTGAGTTGACAATGATATTACGGTTACTGTTTCAAAAACTGATTTACAAAATATTGCACAAAAACTTTTGGCTGATTTAACAAACCAGACGACGTCAAGTAGAATGAAATGAATTTTAGCAAACTTGCTTATTGTAACGACTCGAATTTGCGGGGTAGGCTCATCGGGTGCCGGGATCCGTTACAAAACATTTATTTTTGTCGGACTTCACTTTATTCTATAAATATAACATATGTTCTACTCCGATTCAAATTTCAAGGTTTTTATTCGTTGAGTCATTCAGCTCCGCTCCTGGTTTCCTTCTTCTACACCTACGACTTCGTCACACTGTCTCGTTTTGGCTCACGCTGACTATGTCACCTCGTCATAGTCTTCACTTGGCCTCCGGCGTTATTTTGCGCTACTGCGTTGGTTTGCGCTGACTGCGTTGTAGTCTTCTCTCGCTGCGTGGTCTTTCGCTGACTGCGTTGGTTTGCGCTGCTGCGAGCAATAACCCAAGTTGAACCGATCGAGCTCAGTTTCTCAATATTGTTTTAAAGAAAGGAAGTACAACTCCACTATCTTATCACAGCATGAGCACTGCCTACTGGCTTGCTTTCTGTTTGATTCGTTCTCGTATATATTTTGTGAAAAACATTTCTTATCCGCGAATTATTTCGCATGTATAATTCGTGGTTTGGGTATGTACTTCTCGGTATGTATTCCTACTGCGTTTTGTGTACTTGTCGGCGAGTTCAATCGGGAAGTTGTACTTGTATTCGGTTTATAATCCACCTCAGTGCCCCTTAGTTCCGTCGCAGTTAGACAAATATCTATCTACGCGTTTCCCCACAATTTTATGTGGGGACTTCAATGCAAAGCATCCGAGCTGGAATAGCAGACTTACCAATGCTAGAGGTAATGTCCTGCATAGCTATTCGGACCAAAATAATATGTCAGTTATTGGCCCCTCCTCGCCTACTTTCTATAGTACCCGCGGCCGACCTGATGTATTAGACATTGCGGTTTTGTCCAATATTTCTCTCTTTCACGAGATATTCACTGTTGATGACTTATTATCCGACCACTGCCCAGTTATCCTTCTCTTAGGGGAGGAGAATTTCGGGCCGGACAAAATCACCATTCGTCGTGTCCACTGGGACAAGTTCCCTAATGCCATGAATAAGGCACTCGAAACAGTCGAGAGAGTTGATTCTACTCAGGACATTGACAGAGTAGTCGGAACCTTTCAAGACCGCGTTGCGAAGTCTATTGATACGGTTACTACTTCCAAACAAATTGACAATCCCAAAGGCTATCTTCCTAGGGAGATCAGGGAATTGAAAAAAGTTCGCAATCGTCTTCGACGGCGATATCGCAGAACTTTGGATCCGAATCTTAAAAGAGAATGCAATAGGCTTAATGAGCAAGTTAGACATGCCGTGAATGATCTGTACAACGATTATTGGCAGACCAAACTTGAACTCATTTCTGAAGAGGATACTGAGCTATGGAAATTATCCAAGGTACTCCGTAAAAAATCTTCTAGAGCGAGTCCACTCCATGGCCCCAACGGCACCATTATTCACTCTAATTCCGGAAAGGCGGAATGCTTTGCCAATTCTCTTGAATTGCAATGCAGCCCAAATTTTCAACATGCTGACCTTGATCATATCGCGCATATTGATCAATCAGTCAGTATCTCTCTTTCTGAAGGTACTGATGAACCCGCTCTCGCTCCAGTTTCACCTGCTGAAATCAAATTGATTCTAACTAACCTTAAGGAAAAGAAAGCTCCTGGTCCTTGCGGTATTCGCAACTCTGCTTGCAAGTTGCTACCCCACCGTGCTATCATGCAACTTGTGGCTATCATTAATGCCATGCTTAGATGCGGCTATTTTCCAACTCTATGGAAAGTCGCAGATGTGGTTATGATTCCAAAGGCCGGGCAAGACGGCCGCTTCCCACAGAATCATGCCCAATTAGCTTATTGTCTGCCCTTGCGAAAGTAGCAGAAATAGCTATACTTAGAAGACTTCAGGAACATATTAATGCTGAAAATGTCTTGCCTAACGAGCAATTTGGTTTCAGAGCAGAGCATTCAACAACAGCCCAGCTAGTCCGGGTTGTTGAATACATCACTGAAGGGTTCAACAAAAACTTCTACACGGGGGCGATTTTTTTGGATGTGCAAAAGGCTTTTGACAAGGTTTGGCATAATGGCCTACTTTTCAAATTGCTGGAACACCATTTTCCCATTAAATTAGTGCGATTAGTCAGCTCCTACTTGGACAATAGATCGTTCAAAGTGCTGCTGAATGGGGAAAGATCGCTGCTAAAGCCCATTCGATCCGGTGTGCCTCAGGGGTCAACACTGTCTCCCCTTCTCTTTTCAGTATTCATGGCAGATGCACCCGGCACGGCCCGCACGGTTTCCGCATATTATGCGGACGACACTGCTTTTATGTGCCAGTCCTGGAGCCCTACTGTAATTACTAGGGAATTACAAGCGGCGGCCTCGATACTTGAGGACTGGTTCAAACGTTGGAGTATCAACGTCAACCCCAACAAAAGTGAGGCTATTCTTTTTGCTAAACGCAAGAAGCCCCCTGTTGGGAATATTTCCATCTTCGGCGACGACATTCCATGGAAACCAGTGGTCAAGTATCTTGGAGTCCTTTTGGACAAAAAACTTAATTTTGGTGAGCACATTCAAAAAGTCATCTGTAAGTCTAATTTGGCCAACAAATTACTCTACCCCATGAATAACGCACGCAGTAAGCTCTCCCCGCGCAGCAAGCTGCTTCTCTACAAGGCGATCGTCAGGCCAACCTTGTGTTACGCTTCACCGGCATGGGGCCATGCTGCGAAACGCCATATCTCTAAAATTCAGGTGAAGCAAAATAAATGTTTAAGAGCGGCATTGAGTGCTCCCCGTTATATAAGGATCACTCAGTTGCACTGGGAAGCTAGTATTCCCACCATTCAGGAATTCCTCAAGGAAACTGCCTCGAGGTTTTTCTCCGCGTCAACAGATCACGTTAATCCGCTAATTCGCCGTTTCTCTGATTACGACAAAAAGTTTCGCTGGAAACACAAGCGCCCTAGAATGGCGCTTGTTGATCACATGACGTAACACTAACTGGATGCGATGGACGGGTAGCCCGTTCCGGTGGGCCCTCCGTGTGCCGGCGTTGAGAAGTCTCTTCGGAGGCTCCTACTGCGTCCGCCTCGGTCTGCTGGCTTGTTCGTGCACAGCGTCTATCGCATCCATCGATAGCAATTTCTCGTAAATTGTTTTAGCAATTCCACAGGTCTTCCATGGTTTCCCTGCGGAGCGTAGACAAATGTCGTTGCACTCTTCAAAGTCGTCCATGGACGCACGTTAGTTTTGTCATTGGTGACTCGGTTTTTTCCGTACACCTTTTGACCTAAATGTGGTAAAGTGATTTATTACCAACACATTTCACCCTCCTATTATGGGATCTATTGAGGTGACGGAGTCAGCGCCTAGGGCGCGACTCATCTTTATGCCGACTGAGCCCTTCGGGCTCAGCCTTCGGCTGAGTATTTGTATTTACATTATTCTGGCGTAACATTACACAGTATTTAAAGTAAAATTACACTAAGCCGGAATTTACTTTATTAATGGTGTAATATAATCATGACGCCTAAATTTACTGTTTTTATAGTTCAAAATAGATGTAATTGTCAACATTATTGTATAATATACGTATTTGTGTTCTAAAAAACGATTATACAATAATACGTACAATTACATTGATCGTGTATTTCTCCACTTATTTTTCCTTTAAAGACAGATTATTTTTACAAACTGTTTTTAGAGTGTAGATTGTGAATGTAAAATTTTTGAGGGGAGATGTGAAGCGCGGAAGTGGGGGGACAGTAATTTTTTAAAAAATTAAATTTTTATATCTCGAGAACCGTATCAGATATAATCTTGAAAATTGTACAGGAGTTCGGACCAATTGACCTCTAGCGGTGAAATTTTAGAGAGTGTGGGGTAGCAATGTTCAGTAGTACAAAAACAGGTAAACTACATACATAAACAGGCGATTTTTGTGCAGTTAAATTACTATTTCTAGTACAGAAACGACCGAACTAGACGTATCTGCCGAACCCTAGGGAGAAAGTGTTGTGTATCTAGTGACCCTACATCGAACCTAGTCCAACACAATTTTAAACTGGCTTTTCCAGTGAAGGTTTTTCAACTGTCATGTCCTCAATGACCGAAGTCAAAACAGTGATTGATCCCAGTCAGGTCCAGTTGACGTGTCAATCTCTAGGATAGCTATAGTTACAGTATCTATACGTAATGATGACTTGCTGTGGAAACTTTGTTTCTTTCAGTCGTTGTAAGCTCGTCGACGACATGACACGTAAATAAAACTGTCTATTTTCAAACAACAAGTTTGATTTTCATTTCTGTGGATCGTCTCTAATGGAATTATTCATTACGAACACTTTGAGTACAGTCTCAATAATTCGTCAAGGAATAAATACCACAAGTCTTTGAATATGTTTTCTGTGTCAAGATTTAAAATTTTCTTTAAAAATTTAATCTAAGAAAAATCGTTCGTAAGTAAAATTATCGGCAAATATCGTATGCTTGGAAATATCGTGTTCAATTTTTGATAAAAATCGGATTGAAATACTGACACACACTACGATAGCTCCTTGAGAGATTCAAGAAGCTTCTTAATGTGATGGGGTTTGAAGATTTTTTCGCGAAAATCCAGTTCCCTCGTCTCTATATTGCCCAGCATTTTCACAGGCGCTCCTAAATATTTTTCGGGCAGTATTTTCTCTTGAGTGCTATTAAAACGATAAAACCTTATCCAGAACAAGAATAAAATAAAATACGAACGTAATATAGACATCATATTTCCACTTTGATAAAACAGGGGATGAAAATAAAATATGATTTCGGTAGAATATCAAAATATCTATCCTTTCATTAAAGATTTAGGAAAAAAAAAACCCGATAAACCGTTTTTAATTAATTTTTCCTTTCGAATCCTATCAGAAGTTTTCCTTCGTGTGCTGTCCATTTTAAGTCTAAGTTTTCTTCGTCGTCGAAAATGTAGAAAATTTTGTCATAAACCGTTGTTAAATGCTCGTCGTTTAACGAAAAATTACCCTAGTCAAAGATTAAAATTTAATTTACCAACCCGATGATCCTTTTTATTTGTGATTTATTCGTTTGTTTTCCGGGCTATGATGGAGGAACGCAGCAAATTATATTCCAGTACTTAATATCCTTCCTTGCTGAATCATTCATTTGAAATGAAAAGTTTAAGTTCGTTTTTAGCAAACGAACGAACGAAATTATCCTCGTTATATCCTTTTCCTATATATGAAAATTGAAGAGTAGTAGCTCGTCTTGTCTGAGGGATGAATTAGTTCGCGAGGAGTTCGTTTCAAATAGCTTCAGTGGCATGTCTCTAATCTGGATGCAGTGGCTGATATCCTATTTCAAATATACTGGGGTAAAATTATATGAGGATGATGAATTATTGCAGAATGTAAGATATGAGTATTCAGCAGAAATTCCATGAGTTTCCATATAAAATAAGTAGTGAAGTTCCCTGACTTGTGAATTCTTCATACAAGAATAATTCTAAAGATTTGAAAATGTGCAGAGCTTATTCATAAAACGATCAATGGCACTCGTAACTATAATTTTAAATATTTTGAACTATGTGTGTAAGGTTGGCAAAATCCTGCAAATGATATGTACATATATTCGTCTTCTGTACTTTGCCTGTAGTTCGGGTTTTCGATTCCGAACAAAAGCGATAAACGTTCCAAAAAAATTGGGTTTTAATTTTAGGAAGCGCTTCTGATAAGAAGTTGAAACTTGGAACTTATGTACGTCTACAAAAAAAATTTACGACGCAAGTTTGGGGCCAAACATTGCTCCCGAAACGCTCGAAAGCTAGAATCGAGATATTCTACCTCCTGTACCCAAATATTAGGGAAGTCTACCAAAAACCAAATTTTTAGAAGAGGTGGTATCATGCAGTAGTTAGGGGTGACAATTTAGTATGTTATGTTGAGGAACAAGAAAGTCATGAGACATACGGTCCTATCCTGAAATTGTGACCTATCACATGTCACAACCTGCTGTGATTAAATTTGTTTCTTGTGATCAAGTAGTTTTTTCCCCGTTCTGCCGCTGCAGTCGCAAGGAAGGTCACAATTCCTTCCCACATATCCAGCAGGCAGACTATAGCCAAAAACTATCTATAACAAGACTGGACACTTAATACACATGCATTTTTTGTGTAAAAAAACCAAAAAATCATTGCATTAGCGGAACAAAGAAATCCGATTGAACAATTTCAATTCCGTATTCTTACAGAAATTCACATGCGAAGAAAAGAGTACGCTAATATGCAAAAATGAATGATTACACATTCGCTTCTGTGTGCATCGTTTTTCTCAAAGCACGTAACAGAACGCATTTTTTGCGGCTGTTCTATTCTCAAGTGTTTCAGCATACAAATTTATATTCGGGCCTATTACGAAACTCGAGTCGAGTGAGTAACTCGACTCACATTTGGACTCGACTCGAGCTAAAGTTGGTATTATGAAACTCGACAATTAGAAAGTCACTTCATTTCCAGCAGTCGAGTGAGTTTGACATTTCTTATAAGAAAATACTCACTCGATTGGCTCTCATAATACGCAGTTCTCTTAACTCACGCTTTTTTTTCGACTAAAAGTCGAGTGATGGTGCGTTTACACTCACCCCTGAGGCTCGCCTCGAGGCGAGCCTCTACCCCCATCAGGCCATTGCAAACCGGTTTTCGTCGGCTGTGTTCTTTGCTGTGTTGAAAGCAATTTACACTCAAAAAGCCTCTGCGGCGCAACATGCCTATGAGTGCGAAACGACAGAAATACGATGAGCTGCGAATTGTGTGCTGCCACAGTTCATTGTATGTGTGTACACATATGGAAGCGTGCGTCGGAGAAAAGTTGAAGAATGTTAGACTCTTGCGACTCCACAAGCCATCTGATTGGGTGATTTTTTGGTGGGGATAGAGGCTCGCCTCAAACGCTGAGTGTAAATGCACCATGAAACTCGACAAGTAGGCACTCGTCGAGTTTCATAGTCGCAGAATGTGAGTTTTTTGGTCGAGTCGAGTTTCGTAATAGGCCCGATTATTTATTTTTATTTATTAAAATATGAGAAATGAAATCACACAAGCACAGCTGAGCTGTGTCTGCACATGATTTGATGTCATTTTTTTATAGGCGTTCTGTGAGGATGTCATTATATTGGTGAATGCGACTCGTTATCAGTTTTTGTCTCTTCTTTAATCATGTATCATGCTATTGCTATCTACATCCCTCATCTCATTAAATAAAGAAACCAAGGCCAAATTTTTATAAGAATAATACTGCGTAGTGTCCTGTCTTGTTATAGATAGTCTTTGCTATAGCCATCGAATAGTCGTGAAATTTCTACACATTTTCAACGGACATATAAAGACATATAAGGCCATACATGCGATACAGATGGCACATACTGAGCTATTACAAAAGTGTCTGTATAAATGTAAAGAAAATTGAGTGGATTTTCTAAACACATCTATCGCAATATGTAAGCAAGTGATATCCCCGCACCCAGCCACACACATGTAAGAAACAAGAAAACGTTCACAGTACAGGGTGGCCCAAAATGAATCACCCTATTGGAAGATGTTATAACTTTTGAAAATGGCGGCAGCTGTCAGTTTTGTTTTGATATTTGTAAAGTAAAGAGATGCTGAATGCACGTAGACAAGCCACTTCTCAATGTCGTGGAATACTCGTGACTATTTTTTACGGAATAATAGATCAGTGATTTTGACGCTACGTGAATTTCGGAGCAGATTTCCCGACCGTCGTACGCCAACTGGTCAAACACTAAAGGCCTAAACAGAACACGAACCTCGACTGTGACTGCGCAGTCTATGCCTTTAGAATATACAGGCTTGTATGGCGATACCCACAATAACAACTTCGCATTCGACTGTGCAGTCGTGTTACAACCTAATTCTGAGACTGTGGTTGCTCGTACACTGCAGCCAATTGTAATCTCGGATTTCAATTATTTCCCAGCAGAAAAAATTTCGTTTACTATACGTCGAAACGAAACCGTATGCAAGTCGTATAAGCGGTTAGACTTTTTGGCAACGATGTCGCCGGTTGCTGTATATATTTCTTATTATAGTTTGTACAAGCACTATCTGTGGAATATTTACATGACCCCTTCAAAATGCATTGAATTATGTTTACATTTAAGAGGAGACCGCGATAGTTAAGTACATGCTGCCTCTATCTTACATATGGATATGTAGAATTTTGATGACTTTTTACGGGATCTCCAAATTCGTCCCGATTCCTATTTACTGCCTTGTTATTAATAAACGCAATCACTTCAAAGAGATTAAAAACACTACATAAATTATACGCCCTACCGGAAACACGTCTATTTTCAAAAATATTAAACAAAACAGAAGTGACACTTGACACTCGTTCTTCTTCTTGCTTGCATAAAATTGAAGTCGCAGTCGGTGTTCTGTTCAACACCAACTGCGTATTCGAACCTCACGCCGAAAGATAGGCAACTCGTAGTCGCATTCGCAGTTGCAGTCGAGCTCCTTGCTGTGTTTTGTACTTAAGGCGTTAAGCCGCTCGCCTCAAAGAGACTGGAAGAACAAGCGATAGAAGAGGCGCCGGAAGGCCTCGTAGTGCTTGCTCCGACGAGAATATCGCCGCTGTGGCTGAAGATGTCGCGGATGAGTTGTCAACGTCGACAAAACGACGTGCCACGCAATTGGGCATTACACGTTCGTGTCTGCAGCGCATTTTGATGAAAGACTTGAAGATGTTCTCTTACAAAGCGCAGATAGTCCTGATGGACTATCAGCTACTCTCTGCGGACACTCAATCGCGTCTAAAGTACGCTCACGCTCTCCTGAACCTCATCGATGAAGTGGACGATTTTCGGTCGAAATTCCTTATGAGTTCCATCTGAACGCATACGTAAACATACAAAATTTGCGCTTCTGGGGCGCTTGAGAAGAGAAACAACGTATCACTCACGAAAAGCCATTACATCCACTCAAAGTCACTGCATGGTGCGTTAGTTACACCGGTGGTGTCATCGGATATCATTTTTTCGAGGACGCCGTGGGTAACGCGGTTACTGTGACTGGTGAGCGATTCAGCACCATGATCAACGAGTTTTTATTGCAACAAATTGATGAATTGGGACTGGAGAACATGTGGTTCCAACAAGACGGTGCAATCGCACACACATCTCGCGCGACAATAGATATTTTGAAGGATGCGTTTCCGGGTCGCTTAATGTAACGTTTCGGAGATTTGCACTGGCCAGCAAGATCGCCCGATTTGACCGCTTTGGACTTCTTTCTTTGGGTTTGTTTTGAACTCACGTGTCTATCAGAACAAGCCACAGACTCTGGAAGCTCTCAAAGAGAACATCCGACAAGAGTGTGAGAATTTATCGCCCGAAGTTCGCGTCAAAACGATTGAAAATGCTGTAAAAACATCCCAAATGGTCATCAATAATGGCAGCGCCTACTTGACCGATATCATCTTCAAAAACTAAAGGGAAAAAAATTGAAGGTCCAAATAAACATTAAAAAAAAATTTAGGAAATTATGTCGTTTCATTTTAAAGATATAGCAAAACAACACCCGGTGAGTATTTTTGGGCCACCCTTTATATGCGTGAGAGTCAAGTCAAAGGAAATTTTGATTGCGAAGCATTCCGTGTTTGAGTTCTCATTGAAGTTTAACCATTCCATTCTCGATGGCGATGCGACTTTCATCGCCAGTCGTATTCGTACCAGATCCTGAATTTTATTACATGCATTTTTTGGAAAGTTTCAGGATATCCCAAAGCTGGACTGGCTTCAGAGTAATGCGACAAAAGTTTTGAGTTGGGGTCGTATTTTTGAAGTCACATTTCAGGTACATAAATCATTGACATTTTTTTACTTCTGTCTTAGATTTAGCATCGAAGGATTCGGAATTTTGCAGCCGGTTCAGTGTCAGGACTTCATAAGTGAAATTTCAAATCCTTCATTTTCGCATATAAAAGACGGAAATGGAAAAATATGCGAGCAAATACGTTGCACCACACGTAGAAGTGAAGAGAATTTTGTACACACAAAGAACGTACGTATGTTTCGTTTAAGTACATAAAACATTATACGTCGAATCGCCGTAAATATTCATCGTATATTGATTTTATACGAATAAATATATACGGCAACGGCGGACATCGTACCCTAAAATTCTGCGTAGTTTATACGGCTTTAATCCGGTCTTTTCTTACGGATAGTATACGAAACTCTGTCTGCTAGGTAGTTGGAGATATGTGAAAATGATGATGTGCTGTCAGTGCCAGTGAGAAATTCGATCAAAAGTATTGAAACTTCACGAAACGTTAAATTTGTTTGCTTGACTCGCCGTTGTGATCACCAATTTCGTCAGTCGCAACTTTGTGATGTTTTCATTTAAACGTAAAGGTAAAGCTCTTACACGAGCGATTAAAATATCTCAATTTGCTGC
The DNA here is from genome assembly GCA_951812415.1 of Beris morrisii. Taxonomy (NCBI): domain Eukaryota; kingdom Metazoa; phylum Arthropoda; class Insecta; order Diptera; family Stratiomyidae; genus Beris; species Beris morrisii. The sequence goes on along the minus strand of OX638310.1, from coordinate 107,930,340 downwards.
AATATTCGTCAATTTTGATTTGACGTCACAATAGCAACAGGCGATGGGGATGAAGTTTTCATCAACTCGTTGCTGAATTGTGATGAGCGGTAAGGGCTTACACGACAAATTTAGTCTACGAACAACTCATTGTTTTTTGGTTGCTCCAAGCCATGATTGCACGAAAGAAAACTTGACAAACAAATCTAAAACTCAAAGTAAAACTTGGCAATTGAATCAAACACGAAAAAACCCACGACAGACTAATTATATTCACCGAACGATGACAATTGCTCGAAATTTTTCAAGTTCAGTGGAAATACAGCAATACCAGCAGTCTGTCAAAACACTGTCACATTGCTGAAATATTGTCGCAACTAGTATGATATTGCTCCACTAATCGTTCCATTAGTTATGGCAATAGTCGTCGGGAAATCAATTTCTTCACAAATTGCTCGTGTAAAAGCACCCTAAGAATTTTGACGTATACTAGAATATGAAAAGTCGCAGTTTGTCTAAAATTGTGACTCTTCGCTAAAATTGTGACTTGTGACTGTACATAGAATTGACCAGTGAGAGTATTTTAAGTTTAATCTATCCCAAAAGTTTGTAACGCATAGAATGATTACTTGCAGCCAAAAACTCCAAATTTACTTGTTGTCCGTCCGTTCGTCTATCTGTCCATCCGTCTGTCAGTCTGTCCGTTCGCACTACAACTTGAGAACGCCTTGACCTGGAATATACAACTTTTGAATCTGGATGTTTCGTCGAATTTTTAACGCTAAGTTCGGTAACAGTTGAAATCGCCATACTCCTTCGGATAACTGCCATATAAAAAGTCCTTATGACAAGTGTTCCGTGAAGGCGAACTGAAACACGTCACAAACTCAGAAGACAACAGTTCGGACTTTCGTTCAAAGTAATGAATTTTATTCAATATCGTACCTCGTAAATCTCCTTGTATACTCTCTACCTGACCCTATCCTCTCCTAAGCTTAAAACTAGGGCGCCTCTGGTGCGTAGTCCCTGGAAGACTTCCACGACGATCTTTCTTCATCTTGCCGCAACACTTCTTAAGACGTTTCTGCCGACGTTGAAAGTGCACAGCTCCTTCGTCCTCCAGTACACTCCGAAGTCACCGACTCGTAATATTCCGAATCCACACCTCAGACTTATCTCTTCTCTCGTGGCCACTTCCTTCGAATCACTCCCGATAATTTTTTCCGCTTTCCAAATTCGGCTTCCGTACGCGATAATCCTTTTCTTCGGTTTTCCAATAATACTTTTCTTCCACACTCTAGCTAGCACTTGATCCAAGAGACCGTTCTTCAGTCCCGCACTTTCCGCGAAAACTCGGGCCAGCTTTTTTATCCGTTAAACCCCGTCATCCTCGTTCAACGACCGCTTTCTCCTGGTCATTACACCCGCTTTCTCTCAGGTGATTCGGTAGCTACCTTTATATTTTATATCCGACTGTTCAGCACGGGTCCGAACCGATGATCTACTTTATCGATTGCAATTCGCGCAGTGTAAGATCGCCATGTTGCAAAGCCCATTCGAATGTCACTTGACATTTCTGTGACATTGTGATTGATGTGATGTGATGTTGTGATTCGCCTTCAGTGTTGTAAGTTGTCTTCAGTGTTGTGATCTGTCCTCAGTGATGTGATTCGTAATTCGATGTTGCGTGTTATGTGTTAATTTCCACTTATTGTTAAATTTTCGTTAATGTTTTGTTCCTAATCCTACCCTAATGTTACTAAATCCTAATCCTTAACTGAACAATTCTCTTCTTTTCAGGATGACGACAAATTTACGGCGTAACAAGCTCTGGCCGGCCCTGAATGCAAGCAGGACAAAGTTTGTCCTACTCGGAAATAGGAATAATTTTCGTATCCTAATTGGTGTAATGACGGGCCATTGCCTGATTGGAAGACACGTCAGAAGACTAGATGTTTCGGACGTTGCAGATCAGTGCTGCAGCTGTAATGAATCCGATGCCGAGGAAAGTATTTCCACATGCTTTGCGAATGGCCTGGTCTGGTTTTGAGGCGGGAACGTGCATTAGGTATGCGCTTCGCCATGGACTTGGGTGAATTCACGAACATTAAGCTAGACAAGCTACTGCAGTTTGTCAGGCTGGTAGGATGGTTTACCTAAGATGTGGTCTTAAGCACACGGGTACTTCTTGCCTTACATGTGGAATCACGACGGACCCATTCGGGGTTTATGTCTTTAGCCGTCCCAGCGCCCACCCACCTTGCCTAACCTGGTGTTTTAATTGTGTCAGTAGTTTAAACCAGAAATGAGTTGATATTTGTCACAATTTGGATGAGAAGTTTATTCATATTTCTAACTGGCGCCTCTTTCCTTTCATTTTTCTGGCGCCCGAAATCAATACTCTATTTCTACACGTAAAAGAACATGACCTCAGCCAGTACCTTGACAGACAGAAACTACTATTCAAAGCAATCAATAAGAAACTGTGTTCTTAATAATTAATTGTAGCAAATTTGCGAACTCACTACATCGTATCATCATCACCATTTAATTGATATCAATTAAAATTCAAATCCGAACGTCCCACAAGCAACCGGGTTCTATCCCGTTCTGCTCCAAGTTCGACTAAAATATACATGGACTGAAACCGACAGGATATTAAAGTGCTTTTAAGTTGAAAAGATAATCTAGTCTCCAAGTATAAGACATTAATTTCGGTGGTGGTTGGGAGATTACTGATAGCATATGTCTGCGTTCTAATAGTTGACGCAACAAATTAATTGCTGTTTCGCGTGGCAACTCATAACACGGGCTTCACTTTCAATTCCTCTAAGTCGGACGGCAAGGGTGTTAATAGTTTCTTAGACAGAGATACATTAATTTTTGAAGAAGGAAACGATTTCGGGTTGTTGTATCGAGTTTTCGAGTCTTAGTTAAGGAGTGCTGGAAGGAAATGGGTGATTTATGTTGTTCGTGCTGTTGGGGGTGGTAAATATTTCGTTCGGGGTAGGTCTGCTAATCTGCATTGCCAGGAACGCAACCAGATACTTGTATCTTCGCCTTTTCTAGACATTTTGTCACAATTTATTTTGGAAGTGTGGATCGGAAAATATTTAAAGGATTACAAAATCCACACATATACCAATTCGTTTATTTACGAGTACATTTCAAATACACGATTAAGCTTTCCCTTCTCATTGTTGTCGACGTCATGACAAGTGCTTTTAATTAATTCATGCAAAAGGTGATAATCCTTTGAATAATTCATCACCCTTTCGTTCACCCATCCGTGTCTATTCTGTGCGTGTTCGTACACACGAAGTATTAGTTGCTACACACCTAGAATACATGGGTATTAAGTTTGTTCCAGAGTTAAATTAACTGTCTCATGTAATTTTACCATTTTCCTGATAGTGACTCCTTTCCGATGTTATTAATATGAAAATCGTACGGTGAGAGACATTTAAAACATCTGGTCTGCGACTTAAACGGACTGCTGCTGCATTAGTGTTAATTAAAGCGAGTCGAAACTATTTAGCTATTATGGGTATGACACGTGAAAAACTTTCCTATTCAGAGAGGTTCAAACGGTCAAAATTACCGAAGGATGTTTGAGGGGTTAGAACCAGTGAACCAATTCCGCTTGAATTGGTGCTGAGTAGCTGGGCTGTGGGCTTTACAACAAAAATTCGTCTTACTCAGGTTAACAAATAATTGTATAGTATAACTACAGAATCTGCTATGGAAATCGTCTGGAATGTGTACGGTGATTAACGCAAAGTTTCAGGTACGGAATCGAAAACGGGGATATTGTCCATGTCCTTGAAGAGCAACCAAAAAATATTTTCTGAAAAGAGGAATACCACACTTGATTCTGGGAAACTTAGCTCGATTTATCTTCCTGGAAACTACTCAAAGTTAAGGTTAGGTTAGGTGGGTTGTCGCTTAGAGCGACCAAACACATAGACCGCCAATGGGTCCGTTGTGATCCCACATTTACGGGAAGAAGTACCCGTGTGCCCAAGACCACATCTTAGGTAAACTACCCCACCAGCCTGACAAACTGCAGTAGCTTGTCTAGCTTAATGTTTGCGAATTCACCCAAGTCCATAGCGGCGTCCCTAAAGTACGTTTCCGCCTCAGAGCCAGACCAGGACATTCGCAAAGCTTGTGGAAAATACTTTCATCGGCATCGGATTCACTACAGCTGCAGCACAGATCTGCAACGTCCGCAACACCTAGTTTTCTGGCGCGCCGGCCAATCAGAAAATAGCCCGTCAGTACACCAATCAGGATACAAAGTATATTCCTATCTCCGAGTAGGACAAACTTTGTCTTGCTCGCACTCAGGGCCGGCCAAAGCTGCCTTGCCACGAGACACGATGCGAGGCCCGACTCAAGTTTATAAACAATATTCAAATTCGGAACATACTCGAACTCAAGGAAGTCAAAGCAAGGTGTTACGCCTTTGTACGAGGTGATAACCGTTGCTGTTATTTTATAGTACATGTGGTGCGTCGCGAAATTTACAATACATTCGAAATTGTTCTCATAGGATAAGATTCTCTCTGAAAAATTCAATTTTAAGATCTCATTTCCTAATTAGTGTTGCCTGTACTAGATTAAAGTAAAGTATGGGTAATATCTTGTGCTCGAATTCCACCTAGGTTTTACTCACGATCTATAAAATATGCTTCGGTTTCTGGATTACTATATTCTGTCCTATTGGTACCATATCACAGGTCGCACAGGTTTTGACGAAACCAATGTGTTATTTCCTTCGGCGCACCTGGTACCAGGTTCGAATCTGCTTGGCGACAAGTAATTTTCGAGAACGGGATTGGGTGCGGGACTACCAGTTCACTCAGCTGTAAATAAGTACCTGAGTTCAGGATCGGGGTAATAATCACGGACGAGCGTGTGGCTGACCACTTCACCTCCTAGTGTTCCGTTGGTCTACTAATGAAGTAACTCTAGCATTACTTCAAGGCCTAGGCCCAATTTGGGCTGTTGTGCCATTGATTATTATAATGTGTTATTGTACAGAGGAAAATCAAAGTTTCATGTAAAAATTAATGTTTAAGGGAAGATTGACCGAACCGGAAAACTATTTTCGAACTAGGGTAACCCATTGTCTTGATGAAAGGTACCCACATTAGTGTGATAAGGGTATCGGCGCTTAGGCTCCCAAAGAAGCCAATTGTACCACCATGTTTTTAAAGAAACTGAACAGCGCTCGCGTACATTCCCCAAGCCTAGTCGGTTTGATTTCTCGTACCCTAGATACTGATTGTGCGCTCCTTTTTCATCAGAATTAAACATACATCAGGTTCCTTAATTTTTCCAAGCTGGTTTAACCGCTTAGCGAAGTACACATCATGGCAAGGTCCAGGTCTATGAAGTATCTTTTTCTCATGAAGGAGCACATAATAATTGCAAACGAAGCTGTTTCCCGTCCCCAAAACCAATTAGATTTTCTTCAAATTTCATTTTGACTGGGTCCTGATTATTGATTCCTCTTCCTTAAGCCGGTTCCATATTAAAGCAGTCCTTTCAATTTCCTCAAGCTGGTCAAACTTCTTGATAACCTCCACCACCTTGGCTAGGACAAGATTTATGACCTGCTCACTCCTTATGTAGCCAGTCGTGTGCAAGCAAAAGCTGGGTATTCACACAAAAAGTATTGTGAACCCTCTTTGTCACAGCATTGGTCACATATGAAAGATCTTAGAATTTGCATCCTCAATAGATGCTCGTTCAACCTGCAGTGATCTGTTGTAATAGTAACTATGTTAGCAAAATTTCTTCGTTTAAGTTCTAGAAGAAACATGGTTCTTGTAGAACGGGGCCCAGTTAGGGCTTCTGATTGTCTGTAGTGGTCTAAATTTTTCCAACGGCGTTGGAGCCATTCGGTCAGCTACTTGTGCATTGTAAAGGATCGACAGTTGTGATCCTCTACGTTAATTAAATTTATTTTCAGTTGAATAAAACGTTATTAATAAAATGCTTTTTATTTTATTAAACATCTTCCAATTAATTATTGTATATATATTGTTAGCTATACATTTCGTTAATAATATTTTTAATAAAAGATTTATTAAACATTTGATGTTAATATTTTGCAAATTAAATTTTAACTTATTCGTTCAAAGGATTTTAATGAACTGACTTTTTCACATTTTATATTTCATTTTTTACTTTTATCAAAAAATCCGAGTACTTGATCTCTATTCAATAATATAGAAATCAAGTACTCTCAATAATTTACTGATCAATGTTACAGAGAATTTCTAATATTAAAACCAACCAAACAAATGTAAACTGCACCACCACATACCCTTTGCCTAGAGTCAACGTTCTATACTATTTTAATCAATTATACAACCAGTATAGTGGTCATGCAGTTGGTCCAAGATTTTAGAAACAGTTATAATTTTTTAAGAAAAACAAGGTTTTAACCTATCAATGGATGCCTTCCGTTTTGAATTTTTAATTAGTAATGTTAGAAATTTGTTATGTCGTTCAACCACAGTGTATGGACCTTCAAAAGGAGCTTGTAAAGACAAACTTGTTGGATCTTTTCTTACAAAAACATGACTACAAGTTTTTAAATCTTTAAATATAAAGGTTTTTTGATTTGAATTATTAACCGGATCTTTGGGTTTTAAATTTTGCATGGTTAATCTTAACTGTTTGATGTACTCATTTTCCGAAATATGTATTTTAGTACTATCTGTTTTAATGAAATCAAACGGCAATCTAAGATTTTGACCGTATACCATTTCTGCTGGTGTTGCTTCTGTTCCTTCTCTTAAAACTGTACGCAACCCCAACAATATAAATGGAAGTTGTTGAACCCAGCTTGAAATTGAGTGACATAATAAAGATTCTTTTAAGACTCTATGCCAGCGTTCTAAAATTCCATTTGCTTTCGGGTTATAAGCTGTAGTTCTACATCGCTTAAATCCCATTAACTTTCAAAACTGATTGAATAAATGCGACTCAAATTGAACTCCTTGATCTGTTACGATAGTAAGCGGTATTCTAAATCTTGGGAAAAACTGTTCTATTAAAGTCTTGGCCACAGTTGTTGCTAAAATATCCGTTAAAGGATACGCTTCAGGCCAACGTGAAAAACGATCTATTACAGTTAGACAATAGCGATAACCTTTCGATGATGGGAGAGGTCCTATAATATCTATATGAATATTATTAAATTTTTCAGAAACTGGTTCAAAATTTCCCAAAGGACTTTTTACATACTTTGTTACTTTGGCTTTTTGACAGTTGATACATTGTTTACACCATTCTCGTATATCTTTATTCATAGATGGCCACAGAAATCTTTGACTAATTAATTTAACTGTTGCTTTAATTCCTGGGTGAGCTAAATTATGAACTTTTTCAAATATGAATTTTCTAAGTAATTTTGGTATATACGGTCGTAAAAATTTTTGCGAAGAATCACACCATATTTGTTTCTCAGAATTGGGAATTGTTACTGCTATAATTTTTAATTTTTCAAGAGTTTTAACATAATCCAATTCTGTATCCAGCGATTGAGCTTGAGCCACTTCCTCAAAATTGATAGTTGAAGGAAGCGTTATTTCATTAATACGTGAAAGAGCATCAGCTACTGGGTTCTCTAAACCATGAATATGTCTAATATCTGTCGAAAATTGACTTATAAAATTAAAATATCTTAATTGTCTGGGAGATGCCTTGTCTGGATTTTGATTAAATGCAAATATAAGCGGCTTATGGTCGGTTACAATAATAAAATTACGCCCTTCTAACATATAACGGAAATGTTTGATGGTAGCATAAATTGCTAAGAGCTCTCTATCATAAGCACTATAGTTACATTGTGCTGAAAATAATTTTCGTGAATAAAAGGCTAAAGGCTACCAAGATCCTTTAATTTTTTGTTGTAAAACCGCTCCAATTGCTGAATCTGATGCATCAGTAGCAATAGAAAGAGTAGCATGAGAATTTGGGTAAGCTAACACTGTAGCTTCAATTAAATGTTTTTTACAAATATCAAAAGCTTTATTTGATTTGTCTGTCCAATTTACAGGAGTTTTATCCTTTTTCTTCTTACATCCTTTTGTTAAATCATCTAATACTGACTGTGCAACTGCTGCTTTCGGAATAAATCTTCTATAAAAATGAATCATTCCTAAAAACCTGCGTAGTTCCAAGATATTGGCTGGTTGTGGAAAATTTACTATTGCTTCAACCTTTGCTGTAATAGGCTGAATTCCGAATTCATCCAGGCTATGTCCTAAAAATTCAATTTTTTTCTGAAGAAAATGACACTTGTTTAGATTTAATATCAGACCATTTAATGCTAGACGTTCTAAAACTGTATTAATGTGAATTAAATGTTGTGCTTCATTTTCTGATGCTATTAATATATCATCTATGTAGACAAAACAAAATTCCAGATCTTTAAAAATAGAAAATATGAATCTTTGAAATGACTAAATATAGTTAAATGAAATAATTAATACTAATGATACTTAAATTTTGATTGATTTATGTTAACAAATTTGTTTCTTCCGTGTTACAATTCTTCCAGAAAAACATGTAATTTCTTTGCTTTTCTTGTTCGATTAGTTTCGATCGATCTGTTTGCTCCTTATTACCAATTTTCGTCGTAAAATGACTCCAGATTCTTGAATACTTCGGCGTTACACGACTTAAACTTTTCCAAATCTTCGGCGTTACACGACTTAAGATTTTTCTTGTAATTTCTTTTTCAAATTTTTCGTCGTTACACGACTTAATTAGTTGATTTAATATCTGCGTAGTTGTCGGGGTCACCAATTGTAAAGGATCGACAGTTGTGATCCTCTACGTTAATTAAATTTATTTTCAGTTGAATAAAACGTTATTAATAAAATGCTTTTCATTTTATTAAACATCTTCCAATTAATTATTGTATATATATTGTTAGCTATACATTTCATTAATAATATTTTTAGTAAAAGATTTATTAAACATTTGATGTTAATATTTTGCAAATTAAATTTTAACTTATTTGTTCAAAGGATTTTAATGAACTGACTTTTTCACATTCCATATTTCATTTTTTACTTTTATCAAAAAATCCGAGTACTTGATCTCTATTCAATAATATAGAAATCAAGTACTCTCAATAATTTACTGATCAATGTTACAGAGAATTTCTAATATTAAAACCAACCAAACAAATGTAAACTGCACCACCACAGCATGTTTGATTTGATGCCCCCGTAAAATATTCCTACAGCAGGCTCAGGACCACAGAAGGGTGTTTCTGATCCTGCTCGTGCGAGAAAGTCGGTCTCCTCGTTTTCTGGCATGTTGGAGTATCACTTTGATACTTCTCTGAATTTTTTTCAGTCTCCTAATGCCCTCCTCAAAATGTCGTCAAGAGACTGTGGTCGAGCTTAGGGATTTAATGGTTGCTTGGCTGTCCGAATAAATATTGTTACATGCTACCCTGGCAACCCGCGCAACTCGAACAATTTCCAGTAAGAAAGCCACGCCTCCCAATATCCAACGGTTTCCAGTAAGAAAGCCCAGCCTCCAAATATCTAACGAGGAAGCTTCTGTTTACTTCTCGTTAACTCTTCACCTCGACTCTTCTCGCATCAGAAGATACTTCTGGCAAGTTCACACCACCAAGCAATCTGGAGGGCTCTCGACTCGTCGCATGTCCAATATATAATTGTTTCAGGACCTGCGTACGAGACAGTTTTTAGAAGTAAAAAGAAATGAATACTTACATACCTACGTACAAATAAAGAAAAATATTCCACTTAAAAACATCTTTAAGTTGCCTAAAATTACCTCGATCAATATTTGATTTAAAATTCATAAAATCAGTTATACCCAGTCCTGACCAATGTCCATACAAGTGCAACAGTACAACATACACATCTGATATATCCAGCATGATGCATGCACCATTAAGCTACCGCTAAATCAATCACATCCCGTGATTGAGGTTGGACAACTGATAAAATATTTTATTTCGGAACATATTCAATATGGCCAAAGTAAATGCCAATCATTGCGAGATGGGGGTTGCTAAATTGAAAGTCAGACAGTAAACAAGTTTCCTTAATTTCAGCATTTTAAAATTTGCTTTTAAATCGACAAGGATTCATGCATTATTTTCCGGTTATTCTTCGATGATTGTGCTTACGTCTGATCCAGGGTATAGTTCACTAATACAATTCCAACGTTATTAAAGATAAGCAAATATGTCTTTAGTAGAATCTTTCTAGTCTTTAGTTTAATTAATATTTTATTGTGATCCACTTTATTGTGATCCACTCATACACTTACTAATTAATTTCATAACCCGAAAATATTGAAATATTCAGGAAAATTATGAAATGAATCTTAATAATGCCATGCACTAAAATTTAGTTCCATCTTTTATACATTTTAGGAGCCATTTTTTTATTCCCATCATCATTACGATATATCTCGCTTTTTGCACAACAGAAATTCTATTTTATAATGAAGTGTACGAAAACTTTTATTAGCTTCTTCATCGTCACTCACTTCACTCTTTCATATTAGTCCCCTTTTTTACTCTCAGTAAACCTAACGACTATTTGAAACGTAATTTTTGTTAGGTTGTCAGTAGCATCTAGTAACCTGCACCGCATCCCAGCATTAAACATGTTCCGGATTTTTACTCAAAAAATAATAAAGTTGTGCCCAGATTGTTTGCAGATGTTTAATTTAAAAATAGTGCACAGAAATGCAATAATGTTGAAGTTATTGCCTACAGCACTTCTTAAGCACAGTTTTACCTACTGGTAGACAATTTGTTTCAACAAAGCATTCACTTCGTAAAGGATTCTAATACTCTAGATGAAATACTGAACTCCGACTTATATTGTAGTTAAGGATAAAGTAGACTAAGGACTGCGCATGAAGTTTGTCCTTTATTAGGGACTCTCGTTTTGTTGCTACTTGAAAGTAAAGGCCAATATCTTTAGTGTTCAATTTCATATCTGGAATTAGGTATATCATCGAAAGTAAACTTTTCCCTTTTCAAGGCGTTCTTGAATTGGGCGAAATGATTGAAAAATGATATAAAATCTTTTTGTCTGAGGCTGGGTTTTATGCATTACAAACTTTTGTGTTTGATTAAAGTTATAAGATTTTATCTAGAGTGTAAGAACCAATTTGGTATCGCACCAAACCTAAGAAGTATGACAAAATTTGTGAAGACGTGTTAAACCTCTATGCGTGCCTGGGAGGTTGAGTATCGAAAAATTCTGAAATTGATTTTTAGGTGATTACATAAATAACCCGTGGTAGCAAAATCAAAAACTTGATTGATATAAGAAATATGTAGAAATTCGAGGAAACCCTTATCGTTATACGAGTATATCCAAAATCACTTGTTTTGAGGCGATTATATGAAAAACCAGTAGAGTTAAATCTTATTCGATATCTGATCACCTCAAAGAGATGTGACAGAATTCTTGAAAACATATGCAACTGAAGTCCTTGGTTTAACAAAGGGTCAACTGATTTTCCTAAAAGCATTCTGTCTCCCTATTGCATTCAGATGAAATGCAGCTGATGCAGTTAACTCCTTATGAATTAATAATATCTTTAATAATTTTAATTTCTATATATAAAAATAAATTTTTGTTTGTTTGTTAGTGTGTTTGTTAGTTTGTTTGTTACTTTGTTTGTTAGTTTGTTTGTTAGTTTGTTTGTTAGTTTGTTTGTTAGTTTGTTTGTTAGTTTGTTTGTTGGTTTGTTTGTTAGTTTGTTTGTTAGTTTGTTAGTTAGTTTTATAGTTTGTTAGTTTGTTTGTTAGTTAGTTTGTTTGTTAGTTTATTTGTTAGTTTGTTTGTTAGTTTGTTTGTTAGTTTGTTTGTTAGTTAGTTTGTTAGCTAGTTTGTTTGTTTGTTAGTTTGTTAGTTTGTTAGTTTGTTTGTTAGTTTGTTTGTTTGTTTGTTAGTTTGTTTGTTAGTTTGTTTGTTAGTTTGTGTGTTTGTTAGTTTGTTTGTTAGTTTGTTTGTTAGTTTGTTTGCTAGTTTTTTTGTTAGTTTGTTAGTTAGTTTGATAGTTTGTTTGTGCGTTTGTTTGTTAGTTTGTTTGTTAGTTTGTTTGTTAGTTTGTTTGTTAGTTTGTTTGTTAGTTTGTTTGTTAGTTAGTTTGTTTGTTAGTTTGTTTGTTTATTAGTTAGTTTGTTTGTTTGTTTGTTAGTTTGTTTGTTAGTTTGTTTGTTAGTTTGTTTGTTAGTTTTTTTGTTAGTTTTTTTGTTAGTTTGTTTGTTAGTTTGTTTGTTAGTTTGTTTGTTAGTTAGTTTGTTTCTTTGTCGCGTATGCGCTCCTAAACCATTCATCCGATTTGGTGATTTGTTGAGGTCACGCCCGCGAAGGTTTCTGTATTAGTAAAATAATTTTAAAATTAGTGGTACCCGAGTCGTTTCAACAATTAAGAGTGTTTCATATAGTTTAGCGGAAGTTCGTGCGTTTTCGGTGTATTAGTTATGCGAATCTGTTGACAAATGGTAAGGCCTGAAATTTTGACATAGTGGATTAAAACAACCCTCCAAGATAGACAAATTTTCAACAGCAGACTGTTGTATGACGTAATGATGTAATTTTATGAACAGGAGCTCAGTAAATGGATACTTTTTCTCTATGAATGTTGGTCTGTTTGATTGTCCCGTATGCGTTCCTATACCATTCCTCCGATTACGATGAAACTTTGGTGATTTGTTTAGGGCACGCTCGCGAAGGTTAGGCATTAGTAAAATCATTTTATAATTAGTGGTACGCGAGTTGTTTCAACTTATGAGTGTATTTCATATAGTTTAGTGTCAGTTCGTGTTTTTTCGCTGTATGAGTTATGCGTTCCTGTCGACAAATGGTATAGTGCGAAATCTGGTGGAAAATAAAACAACCCTCCAAGATAGACAAATTTTCGACATCTGACCGTTGTATGACGGTTCATGTGTAATTTTATGATTAGAAGCTCAGAAAATTGATAATTTTTCTCTATGAATGTTTGTTTGTTTGTCCCATATGCATTTCTATATCATCCATCCGATTGCGATGAAACTTGGGTAATTTGTTGAGCAATGGGAGAAACGAGTAGCAAGACTGGAAAGCGCTCGCATTTGCAGAATTGAACAACAGAAGAAAAAAGGAGCAACAGTAACAACCGAAGCAACGGAAACAACAGAAGCAACGGGAGCAAGACTGGTAACCGCATTGCAACGCATGCCGGGGTATTATTTTATTGTTCTCGAAAATAAAAAAACCCATAATATTATCCGCGGGACGTGGCTAGGAAAATCATAAAAAAATCAATAAAATAATTCAAGTGCAATACGAGGTCAGAAAAGTTAAGTTTGCTCATGTTATGGAAAAAATGAGTTTACCCCTTGTTACACCTAGGGCTTCAACTATTTTATGCCTTCAGATGGGTTTGAAAAAACATGAAAACTGTAAATACCTAACCTGGAAATTTCGTTCAAGTGAAATGAATTCTCTATCTCAGAAACCCTAAGAAGTTTGATAAAATTTGGATAAATATATGCATCCCACCTCCGTATACTAATATGGGCGTTTTTTTAGGTGCATGAGAACTTAAAATTATAATACAAGACAGAAATATTGTTGGAATGAAATTTTTTTATTATATTCTAGTGGATGATTTCATGGCATTTTTTAAATATGATTTCCGTCATATGTCCGCCACGGCTACGAGTTACATGGTCCATTTGATCAGTCCAATTTTTGACTACTTTTTTTAATAAATCTGGCCGTATGGCGTCAATAGTGGCTTGAATATTGGCTTCCAATGCTTCAAGAGTTGCTGGTTTGTCGGTATAAACGCATGACTCAATATAACCCCATGAAAAGTAATCCAGAGGCGTTAAATCGTACGAACGAGGGGGCCAGTTAACAGAACCACTTCTGGAAATCAAGTTGTCACCAAAGTGATTTTGCAATAAATCGATTGTTAAGCGCGCTGTATGGCAAGTTGCGCCGTCTTGTTGGAACCAAATGTCGGCGATGTTTAGCTGATTAATTTTTGGAAACAAAAATTCAGTCAGCATGGCCGATTATGTTGACCGTAAAATGGACGAAGTGCTCTATGAACTTCGCGAACAGATTTATTTTTTTTAAAGTAAATGTCCACAATTTGGAAGCGTTGTTCTGGCGTTAAACGATTCATGATGACTTGCCAAACCTTAGTGAACAGAAATGTCAACACAGTTTGACATTCTCAGCTGTCAAACCACAGTTATCGATATCAATAGTTCTCATGCACCTAAAAAAACACCCTATACAAATTTTTATCTTTTCCTTAAATTATAATACTTTTCTAATACTCTTCATACATCCCCTCTTTTTATACTTAAACATAACAACCAAATTTAATTCTTCTAACGTAATTAGTTCGTAATGCGACAAGAACCCCCCGAATGCCACTTCACCCCAAAAAATATTTTTTTTGTATACGTCCCTAAAATACCTACAAACAATCATTAGGTTCATTTAGTTGCATGAATTTGTTGCATGAATTTCAGAATGTCACGATTCCAGTTTTCGAGCGTTTCGAACTCATTGTTATGCCCGCACAACCGAATCTTACTTTACAAATGGCTCCTTCACCGTTGGTTGGTTGGTTAGTTTAAGTGGTAGCCTCATCCAAACTGGGCTCAATTATCGCAATGTTTTGATACCACAAACTCGCTTGATCCAGTTGTTAGAGATTGCCATGACTGAATTAGATAGGAATTTCTTGAAGAAATTGCAGAGAACTAGTCAGTTACATCCATCCTGTACTATTTCGAAAGAGAAGTAACTCTTCAATTCATTTCCTTGAAATCTGTACAGTGCTCGTTCTCGAGTTAGCTATTGCCGGACATCCACAGATCTACCCTTTGAAAAAAGGTGCCGCGGCAAAAATACCATCTCCAACAGTTTTGTTCTGACAAATATCTGGAACAACAAAAGAAGTCACGCCATACTCAAGACCGCAAGTGTGCTATTACTAAGGAGTGACATCAAATCAAAAAGATCCAATCAGTTTGATAAAGGACTCAGTCGAGTTCGAAACGTCACACAAAATTAAAAAAATAAACAGTATTTTACCCGGAAAACTAGTATTTTCAGTTAAAAAATGTACTGTGAAAACATTCACTAAAAGATCTATATAAGTTCCAAGTTTCAACTTCCTAGCATAAGCGATTCCTGAGACATGGAAACCAAAATTTTTCGTCTAAGACGCTCCTCTACTTACCCCTCACATCCCCATCTCTCACGACACCACTTAATGGAGTATCCACTGTTTCTATCCATCGAAAAAAAAATTGAACCCAATATCTCAACGGGTTTTTGAAATGCGAATCTTCAACGGACTCTTTTTCCCCTTTTTCGAGTCTATTAGCCTTGAAACGATAAAATACAAAATTTGGGTTTTGAATTTTTTTGGAAATTATTGGTTTTTTTTAAGGATACCGAACTGGACTTAGGAGGTTAGCCTTTAATCCACTGTAGTGTACAGTCCAGTCAGCTTAGGGATGGGAGGTTAGAAATCGGGCCGGGTGTGTTAATTATTTTTTTGCTGATTGGCTGTGATATGAGCTACCAGAACAGCAATGTTGCCTATAACAAATCAACTACTATCTGGTAGTTCTAATGGTGTTTGTGAATCTGATAAGAATGTAAACAGAACTAATCTGCTCAGCGTTAAATCCTTTAGTAGTGACCCTATTAAACATTCCACACTGTTCACTATTTATATTAATATTTCGAAGCCAATAGCAACTGAAAGATTCTTATAAATAATTTATGCGTTGAGTGGGAATTGAACCCACGACATCGCAGAAACAATGTTTTCAAAACCTAGTACATTACCACTGGACTACACGACCACAAAACTTTATTCAGGAGGCCAGGGCCCGATTTGGGCTGTCACGCCATTGATGTTGATGATGACAAATTTAAAAAAAAACTAAAGTAAAAGTCAGAGATTAATTTTTTTGGACTTAAGAAAAAATAAGCTCAAAATATGACAGAATTTGATAAACATACAGTCACAAGTCACAATTTCAGCGAACAGTCAAAATTTTAGAAAATCTGTGATTTCGTATATTCTAGCTAAACCTACGGAACTTTTGCAAAATTTTGCCACGCTAATTTACTATATAACTCTACACGGTCTGTAGAATTATGTCGAGAAGTAAACAGCTGTTTGTTTGACATTTAAATTTTTCAAAATAAAATTTATTCTATGCGCGTTTCTTATGGTAATTAAGGTCGTATTCGAATACTTCGTCTACGTCTAATTATTACAGGATATGACGTCAGACATAGCAAAGTTGTGTCTCAATTCCTTTTCAGTTAGTATCTTGACTACTTTTACGACAGCTGACCTATCAGTCAATCTTAGCAAACGTAAAAAAATCAAAATTTTTCTATTGAATTTAATTTAGTTTTTGATTTATGAAGAGTCAAATAAGCAGCTGAGCCATTTTGACGGTTTAGCTAAGCTTTTTCTAAACTGTTATAATAGTAATGCTATTCTGTGACGTGAACATAGACGTAGACGTAGACGAAGAAAATTATTCAAATACGCCCTAAATGTCATGGATAATAATATCGGCCACGGTTAATTTTGTATGCGGATAAAAAATCTTAAAATCCACTTTGGTTTAAAAGAAATTCAAAGAAACACTCGATATCCCAAAAACTAAAGTCAGTTTGAAAAAAAGAAACTGACAATTTCAAATGACTGACAAGAGATGTCAAAAGTATCGTACCGCAATACAAAATTAAATAGCAGCACATTTAAATGGTGGCAGAAAATTGGTCTCCAGGGTCGATGAGCGAACTGTCAAATCGTGGCGGAATTTTGAAATGAACTCCGTATCACCAAACAGAAAGTTAACGCGAAAATGAAGTTTGCAAAATTTTGCCACCTTTTTTTACATGCATTGTATATGGGAGGCAAAATTTTGACAGAGGTGCGTACTAGGCATTTAGTCATAAATTTGACGTTTCAATACCACATCACAAATTGTGACTAGCGAAATTGGTGATCACAATGACGAGCCTGACAAACAAATTTATTTTATATTATGACTGATTTACATTTTGTGTAATTTAAGGGCATTAAGAAGAACCACAGTCCTAAAGATGACGAACGGAAGTGATCTGATCTCATTAATCGACAATACATTTGAGAGTTACTTCAGACTACCACATTTTCGATGTTTACTAAGGCATAGAACTTTGCATTATGCATCTGCAAAGGTCGAACTGATCACTGACACTGATCGGACATCATCATTTTCTCATGTCTCAAACTATGTGGAGAAATTATTGTGACCTTTCTTACGATTGCAGCGCCAGAATGCGAAAAAACTATTCGGTCACAAGCGCAGTCACAAAATTTTTGGTCACGGCAGGTTGTAATCTGTGATTGGTTACAATTTCATAATAGGGCCAATAGTTTTATTGAAAATACTATAATAGTTTTCTATGTGACGTTTTGGACTCGACTGTGGCTGCATGAATAATAATTGTCTATTCTCTAAAGGTGTATGTTTCTTTCTTATCATTTGTACTTTTCGTATAATGTACAGAAACGTATTGTATTTAAAAAGTGATAACTATTTGCAACAAATTTTTGTGAAAAAATTTCAATGAAATAACTAATTGGTCATAAAACAAGTTAAAAGTGGTGGAAATAAACGCAGTCGAGCTTGCGTCGGGTAACAGTCGGTTTGGTCACTGAGAGCATTCACTAAATTAGTCAGTACAACGACGTCGTCTATATTTGGACGCGACATTGTGGTTAGTTATAGTTAGTTATTATAACTGAACCGTGCTACTTGGGTAGGGTCGTACTATTAATTATCTAAATATTAAAAACCTTTGATCTTCTATTAAATCCGATCCCATTATATCCTATTATAATTGCCGCTATTTAAGAAGAGACGTCTGACACATCTGGAATTCGAATTCAAATACTAATCCCTAATCCAATAATCTCCTTAGAACTGGGACAATAGTATCCTAAAAACCTTTCATTTTCTCATCGTCATAAACTCCATCCGGAAACGAGCTTCTATTCGTTATCAGAATCATACCAGATAACAATTAACCCTTTTCCGACGCCGTTCCCTTACTTAGTTTTTTTTTCGTTTAGAGCTCTAAACAATTTCAAAGGATTATCCTTTTGAATAAATTCGCCATCCGTCTAAATTCGTGGTTCGTTCTTTTGTGTAGTAACGAAACATAATTAAAAAAAAAAATTAAAATACGATTTCATCATCAAAAATATTTTCACCAACATAAAGATATTCCATTACAGGACGACATTTTTCATCCTTAGCGGATAATAAAATACTGTTGCTGCTTCTGATGATGATGACGACGAGGAGCAACCGATTCTGCCTTGAATCAGATAAAAATTTATTACTACTGGTAAATCGCAGATATGTGTATCCGTCCTTGGAAGCTGCGAGAAAGGATGTGAAGTTGGTTGAAATATGCACTTTTGATCCGAGGTTAAGTTATTCACGATGCCATTGAAGATGAAATTTAAAGGGATTTTCTTTTGGCAATTGAATCTGTATAAGTAAATGTATGGAAATCCTTGGAAGTACTTCGTGGATTTAAAATATTGAAGTGTTAAGGTGCCTTAGACTTAGCCAAAGTTGTCCTGAAGTTGCGTCTAGACTTGTGGTAGACGTTTTTCCTGCACAATGTACTGATTAGTATTTGCGTTTTTGAAACCATGTCATTATACCCCTCAAGAGTCAAAATTTTTTTGACATACATAGCAACCTCCAAAATTCAAATTCCTGGAAATTGTTCACAAAATATTAAGAAAGTCTGCCAGTAGTCCGGGTGGAACTTTTAAATTTTTTGAGACAAAGTTCGGAAGTTCCTTGAGGTCGGGGTGAAATAGTGGTCTTTATGGCACTCATTCTCAAAACAATAACTACGAATTTGGATCACAGTTTGCGATGCGGTCAAACTCTTTAACAAATTAGCCCGATGGCATAATTATTGCTCCTTCTGAGAAATATCTAGCAACATTGATTAGTGATTCATCATTTGGAAAATGTACCAATATTTTGGGCGCAATTTTATTATTTTTTGGGTAGAAGTCCGTGATACGTTTTCTGCTTGGTTAGAATGTAACTGGCAACCCAAAGTAAACTTTCCAAATAGCTTCCTGGTTATTCTAAGGTTATCAGTTGCATGGAATTGTATGTAGAGTCGTGATCTTCCTTCACTTAGACGTTAGTGTTCGTCCGTTGTGCTCTCCGTTTGAAACCTGAAACTATTTTCTGGATTTTATGTATTATTTGCTACGAAGGTCATCGAGGTGCCGTCTTTTCATTCCCGATAGGGTCGGACACTCGCATATGACGTGGAAGTGTGTCTCTTCCACCTCTTCCAGTGTGTCTCGTCACCACAGCTACGACAAAGAACTACCGACCAGATAGTGCCATGTGTGCTCTCAAATTAGTGTGCTAGCATCTTTTCTGCTCAGGCTCAAGACAAACTTGCATTTTTCGTAATCATATTCAGGCCAAAGAGTTCTTGATATTGAGCATGTGGTTAGGTTTGACCATGCCTGCCCACTACCAGCATAGTGAGTTGATAGACTATTTTATGGATCCGATGGGAGTAGCAACATGGTCCTCTACTAGAGGGCTGGAGCCTGCTCGAGCGAGTTCGTCAGCTAGCTCGCTCACCTGGATTCCGCAGGGGGCTGTCACCCAGCAAACGGTAATATTGTGCCACAACATCGTCTAAATAGTTTGAATCGTGTTGTGTTCGAACTAAGACCCTTGATGTCCTCCTGGCTGTCAATGCAAATAGTGATGCCTTCTGTTGCGTTCAGATTTGCTTAAAAAATTTTGCAAGCCTGAAGTATTGCAAAGATTTCTCCTTGAAATACACTGGATTGGTCCGGTAGCCTGTAGGATTCGTGAATCTTCAGTTCCTGTGAGAATACCCCCGTGTCTGTACCAGAAATCAAAACTGTCGGTGAAAATCATTGTGGTTCTATTGTCTAGGTAGCGTTCTTCGAACGACTGTACCTGTTTTGGATTTTCTCAGAAAATCACATAGCGAAACCTATTTCTGACATAACGTACCTAGTCAGTTTCCCTATGGATATCAGGCTGCAATAAGTCATATAGTGTGGTGCTGTGACCAGTAATTTAACATTCTAAGTCTAAGAGCGCCTGCTACAACTACGGTTTTGATGTACATGTCCCTTGGCAGCAGATGAAGTACAGTTTCCAGTGCTGCCGTGGGTGTGGTCCTGAGGGTGTTAGTGACTGCAATGCATGCTAAGCGCTGTACTTTTGCCATCTTACTTAGATACGAGGACTTTCTAGTCGCTTCCCATCAGACTATCGCGCCATTGGTTAAGATAGGTGTTATTATGCCTGTGTACATCGATTGTACTAGTTTTGGTTGGAGACCTGTTCTGTCGCCGAACATCTTGCCACATGCGTAAAATGCGTAGTACGCTTTTTTAACGTCCATATTCAGTTTCCAGCTGAGTTTCTTGTCTAGAACAACCCCGAGATGCTTAGCGCTGTCGGATAGATGAAGTTCGTCGCTTCCCATCTTTGGTAACGCAAAATCTGGAATTTTGTATTTTTTCGTGAAGAGAACATGCCATCCGATGACAAAACAGCTCCTTCGGACCTAGGCTAACACAGTTTTAAAAAAAAGCTTCTCCAGTGAAGGTTTTTCAACTGTCATGTCCTCAATGGCAGTAGCCCGGACAGCGATTAATCCCAGTCGGGATTTCGTATTGTTGTTTCCGCCGAAAAACAAAACAAAAAAAAAGTGTCTTAGGACAAGTACAGTCTTAGAATTATTAACCCCTAAACCGCTGATATCGGCACATTGTAGTAACTTGTTGAGTGCTCTCTCCATCAAATTACTAATTGTCGGTAAGTATTACCCTGAAACAAGGATGATCACGTCGTCGGCATACACGCATGCCTTGACTCTGAATTTCTCAAGTTCGACAAGGATTTTATTGACTACAAGAAGTCAAAGTTAGAGTGAGATCAGTGGCGGATCCAGACTTTGCTGTTGGGGGGGGGGGGGGGGGGGGAGGCGGAAATTTTTTTGATTTGGCTATTTTGTTTGATCAAGTTCTGTGTGAATTTAGCTACATAGACTGCACTTAGCAAAAACGGGATCACATTGTTTTCATCTTATTATGGGTCATTCCATCATGAATCGCCAAAGTTGTGACCTTACCATTTCCGATTCTTTTGAAAATGATTGTACTTGAAGAACTAGTGAAAAAATTAATTGAAATTCAAGTTTTTGTTTCTATCTCATTTTTTAACTAACAAAAACAACAACAATCTTTAAAATAAGCCCTACTTTGTTATTCAAGAAAAAAAATTACCAGAGATATGAATTTTCAAAGAGGACTCGGACATCTTTTTTGGGAAATCTTTAACATACTATAACTAACAAAAAAAATGAGATAGAAACAAAAACTTAAAATCATATTTTGTTTTCACTAATTCTTCGAGTACACAAATTTTCAAAAGAATCGGCGAGGATAAGGTCACACTTTTGGCGATTCTTGATTAAATGACTTTTTTTCTATAAAATAATTGAGAACCACTATAATGTTCTACCATTTTTTTGACCCCGATCCCATTGAGATCCCAAGTAAATTTTTTGGTATGTTTTGAAAAACAGTATAGCCTAAAAAATTAAAAAAATAAGAAAAAACCGTTTTGAGATATTCAGGGATAAAGGACAAAATCATTATCCTTGAAAAAAATTTCAAGGATAATTTTTATTGCGACAACCTTCCCCTTTAAAATAAGCCATATTTTATTATTTCAGGATAAAAATTACCAGAGATATTCATTTTCAAAGAGGACTCGGACACCATTTTTGCGAAAACTTTAACATACTATAACTAACAAAAAAAATGAGATAGAAACAGAAAATTGCATTTCAATTATTTTTTTCACTAGTTCTTAAAGTACAAAAGTTTTCAAAAGAATCGGAGATGGTAAGGTCACAAATTTCGTCATTCTTGGCGGTTCTTGATGGAATGACCCTATTACCTACGCAATATGTTGTCTTGTAGTCTTTTTATCATGGTACGTTTACACTCACCCTTGAGGCCATTGCAAACCGGTTTTCGTCGGCTGTGTTCCTTGCTGTGTTGAAAGCAATTTACACTCAGCATGCCTTTGCGGCGCAACTTGCCTATAAGTGCGAAACGACAGAGATACGATGAGCTGCGAATTGTGTGGTACCACAGTTCATTGTATGTGTGTACACATATGGAAGCGTGCGTCGGAGAAAAAGTTGAAGAATATTAGACTCTTGCGACCGCACGAGCCATCTGATTGGTTGATTTTATGGTGGAGATAGAGAAGCGCCTCAAACGTTGAGTGTATGGTAAATCCACCATCATGGTTCTGTTCTGTGCTTTGTATTGCACCGCAGAACTACAGTAAATGCTAATTACAGTCCACATTGCAGTGGAGTAAAAGAAATCGGAGAACGGTTGAAGTAGGTATTTATCTTTAGAAAATTCGGAATTGCTCTTAGGGGGGGCGGCCGCCCCCTCCGCCCCCCTGTATCCGCCAATGAGTGAGATCACCCCTCCTTATGGGGTGCCTCTGGAGTCTGACTTCATAATAAGACACTCTTGCAGTTGGAATTCAATAATCAACCAACCCACAAATCCATTTTCGGTCCGTCCGTCTGTTCGTTCGTTTATCTATCCGTCTATTCATCCGTCTATCCATCTGTTAGTCTGTCCGTTCGTTCGGTAGCACGCTAACTCAAGAACGCGTTGACCTAGGAAGTTGAAATTTTCTCACGACCAGCAAAATGGAAAAAGTACCATAAAAGTAATGAACTTAATGTTAATGGACGGTAACCTTCCACGCATTTAGGTGCCTCCCAAACTAGAGTCATTAAAACACGTTTTCACGAGTATTGGTTAAATGCTTCAAGTTAGGAACATGAAATTTTGCACACGGAAACATTTCAATGTTTGGAGCGAACATTCCGAATATAATAAAAATCGAAAGAGTCCTGCGTGTACTAGCCTAAAAAAGTCCTTCAAAAATGTATGCAAGTTACAGAATTCACTTTAACTCAAGAACGCGTTAAACCAGGAAGTGAAGATTTGGTAGAAGTTAGTTTCAAATCATAAATAAAACTGAGTTCATTAATTAGTACTATCCGTCAACTCCTTTGGGTAGCTGTCATACAAAAGTCCTTTAAACACGTGTTTGCCAAAATTGAAGGATAACTTCAACTACCACTTTGCAATTTTACAATAGTTACAGATAAAAAACCCCCTGAGTCCTTCGTGTTGCTGCCATACAAAAATCCTGTAAAAATGTCCTAGCTTAACTTACGGAACTCATTATAACTCAAGAAATCGTTTAGCCACGACGTCCAAATTTTGTACAAATTAGTTTTGAGTAAAAACAAAGTTCGAGTTTGTGAGCAAAATCCCTCTACTCCTTCGATAGCTCCCATACAAAAAGTCCTTAAGATAAGTATTCAGGAATATTTACCGATAACTTTTAATCGCTTCAGGCTAAGAATTTGAAATTATGTACACATTAATTTTTAAATGGTTCCAGGTAGAAGGATAAATATGCTCGAAATCAAGTGAGTCGCTTCTGCACCTACCATGTGAAAGTCCTTGAAAAAGAAAAAAATTTCTTTCGGTAATTTCCCAAGTTCCAGATATGAAATTGAACACTGAAGGTATTGTCTTTTACTTTCGAGTAGTATCCAAATGAGAGTTCTTAATAAAGGACAAACCACATGCGCACTTCTTATCGTACTTTATCCCCAACTACAATAAATCGGAGTTCAGTATTTCATCTACGATTGGCTCGCAGCTGATGGTGACTGTAGTATGTTTATTTATTTTAAATTAATTATAATTTTCCCGAAAGTCGGAACACATTGAATTCCGATTGAAAAAAACCCAATTCCATTTAATTAAAATTTTTATGATTTTTTTATTTAAAAATGTAATCACCAATATGAAAAAAATATATACAAAGTCCAAGCACATTGATCTAGTTGTGCAATTTTACATACACGTCCAAGTTCCTGCAACATACGATTGTAAAATATATCGGAAAATGTTGTCAATTTCCGTCAATTCAATATGAAAAACACGAATTTAATAATTGAAAATTTCCAACCGTGTTCAGCTAATGAACAATTTCCTGCTCTACCTGATGGTGACCGAAATTTTCGACTACCAACAAACCAACAAATTAAAATACTAAATTTAGAATTTTAACGAGCTCATACGATGATGAAAATAATTCTGGAAATATTCATAAAAATTTGTTATGGCTATAAAGTTTAATTAAGTTGACTGTATCCGATTACCTTATTTATACTGCAACATATTTTTAATGCAGATAATTAATTATGTGTTGATGTCTGGTTGGATGAAGAAGTAAGAGTACGGGCGCACAATTTGCTAAAAAGATAACAACGTTCAGGAAAATTAATTGAATGAATGAAAAGGTTAACATCCGTCTTTGTAAGTAATGGCTTGAGTATTCCACCTTGTAGTGATCTAGATCAACCACACACAAATAACACAACCGAACTACAACGGAACTAAACCACTCGGTTTACTCCATCCTGCTTAAAATATTACTACGTCCTGCTTGGTAGTGACGGATATAATGAACCAATGCGTTTATCTGCGCACTAAGCGAGAAAAGTTGAAACCACGTGTGATGCCGATTAATCGATAATGGTGTGTTGACAGTGAAAGTCAAAACGCAGGGTTTAAATCACCCCTTTGAGCTGTGATACTTAGTTGATGATGACAATAGAAACCTCTCATGTGGCAATTGTATGATCGGGTTTCTTCATTGAGAAACTTAATGTTGTTACTGCACATTCCTCAAGTCTAGCCGGTCATATTTCATACGAAATTCGTACCCTGACTGGGTCTTGATTGTGACCTCTTCCTTAAATCAGAATTAAGCATACATCACGTTCCTTTCCCTTCTCAAGTCGGATTAATCTCTTAGCGAAGTGCATACTGTGGCAAGGTTCAGATGGGTTTCTAGAAGGCGAATGTAATGGCTGGGTTGTCATCTCTTCGATAACATCGAGGGTCTGAGGCCGCTTGGGAATGACAAACTCGTCAGGGATCAGTGGCCCACGTGATTTGAAGGGATCGTCATGGACCCGTTTGATTCTTAGCGGTGAGGCTCTTTCCGAACTAAACTAAAACTAATCTAGTTGTGACTTTGATTGCTATATACGGATAAGAGGGCGTTCGACTCACAGACACAATGGTAGTAATACAACACATTGCGGTCAGTATTACGCGAAAGTAAAGGGTGATCGAGTCGTGTATCAAAATCGGGCAGCATTGCCATATTAGTGAAATTATACGGAATGTGAATAAAACGTTATTATATCTTTTAATTTTCAAACGAATTGTAAAACACATTTTACTTGAAATCCCGGCGAACTCCTAGCTCGCGTGTGCGAATTTCCATGAGTTGCTGGTCTAGCCAGACAGTTTAGTCGGGCTTCGATGGAAAGGTCATCACTTTGCATATTTAACTATTTAGATTGTAAGAATCGAGCTTCATAGCCATTAGCTATCACCCGATTAAAAATCCATAGTCTGCGGGTACTCTTAGATTATGAAAAGACAACTGATAGATAGATAGATTTCATCGGAGGCTGAGAGACTCCTCCAATCTCTACGACCAGTGGTCTATTGTGCTATACCACCTCATAGATCTTTCACCAGTTTCAACCTAGAGGTCCTCACCCAGCTTTATTTCTCTAGGGAATTTATCCAGTTGGTGTAGGTCTATTTTTGCGATGATACTATGGTCCACAAAGTGTTCTCCAAGACATTTGTAGCGTTGAGTTGCGATTGCCTTACAGCAACACAGAATGTGTTCAGAGGTTTCTGCCTGCTGTTGACTGAACCTGCAAAGGTTATCAGTTATGATTACTATTCTTTTAAGATGATCTTTCAAGTGCGAATGGCCCGTGAGTATGCCAGCTATTACCCGTACTTTGTTTCTATCATACTGTAGAAGCTGTTTGCTTCCTTTAGTTGAGTGATTCGGTATGAAACTTTTGGCCTGTCTAAGTCTGGGCAATGTGGCCCAGTGTTGGCATTTCTTGTGTTCCTCCCATACCCTCATGCTCCTCTTAATGGAGCAGGATGAGATTCCATAGAACGGCTCTGGTCCAGTCGGGCGAACGGCGGCTCCGTCTCTTGCAAGTTGGTCTGCTTTTTCATTAACCTCTATGCCCTCATGACCGGGCACCCAGTGCAAGAGGGCTCGGATGTTGGTACTAAGGATACATAGTTTTTCTTGGCAATCCCACACCAGCTTCGAGTTTACCGTGCGTGCAGTCATGGCTGTTATCCTTGCCTGACTAGCTGTGAGAATGACTATATTCTTATTTCAGTAACCTCTTTCAATGTTTATGTCTATGGACGTGGATATGGCATGGACCTCCGTCTGGAAAACGGTGGGATATTCACCGAGGAATTCCGTTATCCTGGAGCGGGGTCCGCATATGCCAGCTCTGGTGCCTTCAGTCGTCTGAGATCCATCGGTATGCCATACAATGCTATCCGGTCCGAACTGTGGTGGGTCCCTTGCCCAGTTTTCTCTGTCGCAGACTGTGGACTTGAAAGGGATTTCGAAGCCATATCTCTTTATCATATGGTCCACAGGCATGTCATTTGAATGCTGCTTCTAAGCCTGGATAAGTTATTTGGTCCACCTTTTACTTTGGATGGGTTGCCGTTTAATTGGTCTCTCATTGCGGATAATCTTGCCTCCGATTCAATATAAATGTGCAGCGGAGTCAGATCTGAAAGAACCTCCATAGCTGCCGTGGGGCAGGTTCTCATTGCCCTGTCGTGTTAATACATGCCAACCTTTGGAGCTTATCCAGTTTGTTCCTGTCGCTTACTAGTTTTGTTCTTCGTTACCATATTGATGCTCCGTATGCTACCATAGGTCTTACAATAGCTGTGTACGTCTATAAGACTATTTTGGGTTTCAAGCCTCAGGTTTTGCCTACGACTTGCCTACACAAGAGTTGAGCAGTGGGGCTTTCTCTGATACTTTTTCTAGAAGCTTGTTCCATAGGAGTTTCTGAACCAGAATCACTGATCCTACTTCTGTCGAGAGTTTGATTTCCGTCTCGCACATCATGAGTAATTTCATTTTGCTCAGGTCTCTCTTTCGTGAAAAGGCACATTCGTGGTTTTTCCCGGATTGACGTGTAGGCCTCTCTCATGGCACCACGTCTGTGTTTTATTTAGTGCTTGCTGCATAAGGTCGCCGAGGGTTTCCTAAAACTTGTCCTTAATCCTGATTACTAAGTCGTCAGCATATCATTGCACTTTAAGGCCGCTATGACTGAGCAAGCTTAGTAGGTCGTCTACTACAAGACACAATAGAAGGGGTGATAGTACTCCTCTCTGCGGGAATCCTTTGCCTGCTTGACCCTTGTGGACAACTGATAGGCGCAGCTTGTGTAAAGGCACGTATGTGAAAGGGTCGAGAACTCAATCGATCTTTGGAAAAAATCGACTAGTAAGGTGTTCAGTCCAATCTGTTGGGAGGGGCTGAGCAGTGGTGTGGAAAGGTACTGCCCTCGCTCTCTAAGAATGCCTCTATGTCCATTAGACTTCAGTCAAAGCATACATTTCGCATTTAATCTACATCAAAGTTACCATGGCAACTTTTTATTCGTAATATTACATTTCGCGAAATATTTTAAAGGAAGTACTTACATCATAATGTTGCATGGTACAAAAACTATTCATAAGGATCATGTTTTGATGGGATTTATGGCGGAACGCATCGCGGAAGCAAGTCCTCGAAAAAGAAAATTATTTAAACCGCAATATCCCATTAATACAACTTTTAAAAAGAGTAACTACTAAAAATCCTTACTAACTCAAGTCATGCAAGCACACACTGTGTAAAATACACAGCCCGGATTTACTCGAAACGCTTGAATTCTTCTTGTGAAAATAAAGCGAGGGATGTACACTCCTTGAAATAAATAGCATCAAGTTGAACCGTCAAAGAATAAATTCAAAATACAGTAAGTATATACTTTGTACCGCATAGAACTGAAGCACCATCAGCATATGGTACGTCACTCAACAGAAAAGGACCTGCTTATTAAGTAGAACCACCCACCCGAGTCGAGGTCTACACTAGTCCCGGAATACTCAGGTTTTGTCCTTGGTGTGTACAATTTAATTTTTTCCCTCTATTTTTGCACCCCCAGTCCTAGTACGGAATAGTATTTTAACGCAAATATACTTAAGCGAGATTAAAAGCTGCACTTAGCACGCTAACAGCACAGTCATTTGAAGTGAAACTCACTCAAGTGTATGTGCGATGTGATGTGATGCGCTCTATGTAAATGTCTCTGGCAAAAGGAAAAGTGCCGTGAAGGACTGATATGGGACACTTGGCGTTCCTATTCAGTATAGATAGCGCCTCTACAGAGCGTTAGACTGTACTATGACTGTGAATCGTTCGCTATCTACAAAGAAGCATATCCTCTTTTACTATTGCTCACGTGCACCAACAATGCCAACAATAAAATTCTTCCAGTGCGGAAATATAAAGGATAAAGAGAGAAAATTAAATATAAAAAAAGGATTTACTAACTGACACCCAGATGATATATTCTGAAATATTGCGTGGAATGGAAACGATGGTGTGTCGTTAAGAGTCAGCTTCAGCGTCAGGAAGAGGACAAGAATACGACGCAATGAAGAAATGTGTTCAGAAAAATCATTGGGAACTATGAAACGAGTTTTACTTTTCATACTCTTTTCTCATATTTTTGTTGACATTTTTGGCTGCAACTGTGGTATTACCACTAATGAAAAGATGTCGTAAAAGAGTGCTTCGTTGGTTGACCGAAATGATTGTCTGAGCAATGCACACCGCCTGGATTTCAAATACCGAAACACAAAATTATCATCTTTCCATTATAATAAATATAATTTAGAGTGTCTGTATCTTTTCTTTTTTTGTTAGACTTGCTGTTAAGATTCGTTAAGCTGGTTGTTATTCGGAATGGTATCAGTATTTTCTGTTTGAGCCACTATGCGAATATAGTGCAACAGTGCTACTCAATAAGATGCAGCTAGGACTTATTCACTCCACGACTGTTAATAATTTCCGTAGTTTTGCTTGTGAATTTTAGCCTAGAGTCTACTTAGAGAAGATTTGCTAAGGCATCCATCTCAGTCCTGTCGTCCTTCAAAAATAGTTAATGATTAGATTAGATTAGGCAGGTAGGAAGTCCTCGTCTTTAGTTCTCCACGTTGGTGCCTGCTGGTAATGATTAGTCGGGATGTATCTAGTTTCCTCCTGATTACTCAGCCGAGACTTACACACTCGCTTCAATCGGGTGATGTGATCATTAAGATTGAGGGAGTAGCTCAGTTGCGAACGATAGACTCCCGATACCGGGCGACCTCTGATTTAAATTAGCCTTCACATGGTAATGCGGTGCTCTTCCAAGGATGACGTCCCTTTTTCACGCGTGACTCGTCGGAATCATAGATTTCGAACTGGGGTTGGTTTGGTGACCCTTGATGCCTGCGTTTGTAATGAAGCTTGGTATTTTTCGAAGAGGAATAGACAAGAATTCTGATGGTTCTATGAAGCTCTGACCAAAGTGACTAAGTCTTTCGTGAACAAGTCCCTCACATTCACAGAGGATGTGCTCTGGTGTTTCTTCTTCGTCATCGCAAATTCTGCATATTTTGGTCCAGTCCTATGGGAAGGCTTCCTCATGTAAGAATGTGCAGTCAGAGCTACTGCTAGGGTTCGCGACTGATATCTGCTTAATTTTTCTCTGATCCTTTTTTTAAGATCTGTTTTGGTGTGGTACCATTAAATTTATTATTCCCAGCATTTCAATTCACTAACCGACCCTGCCATTCAGTCAACCACCCCCTACTCATACTTAAATCTGATTTGGCCCCGAACCTCAACAAAGACATCCTATCGGCAGCTTGTTTGATAGACATCAACAAATCCTTCGACTCCACTTGGGAAAACAACTTAACATTTAAAATGGGGTAAACATCCATATGTTCCGTCCACACCTCTGCAGACTACTCCACAGTTTTCACACCAAACAAAACAGATCCTCCCAAGTTATGCTAGGCTCAACGACATCATACCCATAATGGAGCAGGAATCTCTCAAGGATTCGTTCTATCCGCCCTTCTGTTCTCTATTTACACTGCTGAAATCCCTCCACCACAAGTACAAAATACAGTGAAAACTATGCAATATGCAGACGACCTAATACTTTACATTTCATCCAGAAACATTTCAAACTCTCAGCATTACCTCCTTAAATGGAAACTCCTACACAATCCAACTAAGTCAAAATCTATAATCTTCTGTGACAGACGGAAACAGACCCGGAAAATGCAAAAAGATACCCACGACTTACAATACGCAAGTCACATATCTCGGAGTAAGTCTGACCTCCAAACTCTTCCCAATTCCCCACATTAAACACATCCTTCAAAAAGTTACGATAGCTTCCCAGTCAATCCGGACCCTGATCCATTCAGCCTCAGTACTGAATAACAGAAACTAACTAACATTGAAACAGCTCCTACGTCTCGTTCTTTCTGACGAGTTTCCCTGCTGGAGTAATCCCTCCTCTCTTAAAATTAATTGAACCCGCGAAATTGGGACGCAGGATTCTAAGAAACGGCACCAATCTCAGATTCAAACACAATTCAAAGCATGGAATCAGTAATAGTCAGCTATACAGCCCAACAACCCCTTAAATAGAGATACCTACATATAATTGCGACCCTCAACTCAACTTCAACCTCAACAACAAGCACCCCTCTCGAAAAAATCAGGCCTCCCCATACCCCTTAACACAAATCGAATCTCTTAACCATCTCTTAAATTTTTTAACCTCCACCGTCTCTTGAATTTCGTAACCTCCCCGTCACTTGAATTTCTTAACCTCCACCGTCATTTGAATTTCTTAACCTCCACCGTCATTGAAATTCCTTAACCTCCACCGTCATTGAAATTCCTTAACCTCCACCGTCATTTGAATTCCTTAACCTCCACCGTCATTTGACCCTCTTAATCTCCACCGTTATTTGCCCTCTTAACCTCCACCGTCATTTGAATTCCTTAACCTATGATTGTGTCGGAGTGAGCCATTGTGGCGTGTCATTGGGGTGGGTATGCTGTTTCGGATTATACAGGAGTGGATCGGTTTGGGTTGATGGGTGTGTGGTAGCGTAAAATGTTACCATTTATGTTATGTAGGAGCCTGTTTTTATTTGACGGGGAGAGGGGGGGGAGGGGTGTTTGTTGTTGGGTTTGTCGAAGTAACCTCTGCGCTCTGTTTGTTTTTAGGTCTATTGTTGATTCTATGGTATGAATTGGGTTTGAATCTGAGATTGGGGCCGTTTATGGAATTCTGCGTTCTAGTTCCATTTGATGGAGAGATCACCGGGTTGAGAAGAGAGATCAGTCCAGCAGGGAAAGCC
Organism: Beris morrisii; assembly: GCA_951812415.1. NCBI lineage: Eukaryota > Metazoa > Arthropoda > Insecta > Diptera > Stratiomyidae > Beris > Beris morrisii. Next base: position 107,898,729 of record OX638310.1, on the reverse strand, counting down.
ATGAGAAAGGAGGGGTAGTAGGAGCTATTCGAGCATTTTGGTTTTAAGGATAAATGGATCAGGGGCCGGATTGACTGGGAGGCTATCATAACTTTCTGTGGGATGTTTTTAATGCGGGGAATCCGGGAGAGTTTGAAAGTCAGAGCTACTCCGAGATATGTGACTTGCGTTTTTTTGTGATAGGAGTGAAATTGAAGTTCAGTTTGAAGTCGCGAATATCTTTTCGCATTTTGATTTTTTCTGCCACAAAAGATTAAGGATTCTGATTTAGCTGGGTTGAGTAGACGTTTCCATTGAGGAGGGATTCATTTAGTGTCTGAAGGTAAGCGTTTAGCCGATGCTGAGAGCCTGAAATGTTTCTAGATGAAGTGTATTAGGTCGTCTACATATTGGAGGGTTTTCACTGTTAATGTTAAAAAATGTTTATTAAATTCATAATTTTGTATAAAAAGATCAACAAATATCAGACATTCAGAATCTATTAGTTAGTTAGTGCTTCCCAGACAGCTGACAGCTGGTATAAGGAAAGCAAAGTAAAACAAAGAAAATTAAGTAAAACGTAATTCAAAATAGTTTAAAAAAAAAAAAATAAGAAAATGAGACACATAATAAAAAAAAATAAGAAATTATAATTTAGAACAACATTAAAAAGAAAGGAAAGAGAAAAAGAAAAAAAATAATATAAAAATATAATTCATAGAAAAAAAGAAAAGACAGAATAAGACTATAATTTTAAAACCAGAGAGAGATTGATTGAGAATCCTTAATCGAGCTGATGAATGTCCATAGGCCTGAATATAGGTGCAGAAGTAGCTGCCGTTTAATCTAGAGAAGAATTTAACGAGCTCGTTCAAGTTCACACAGCTATGCTGCGTGTCCAACTGAGTCCGCTGCAATTCTCTACCAGATCATTAGAAACTAAGAGTATCAAATTTCGCTGTACTGGTAGAGGTGGGATGTCACCAGTGTTATGCACATAGAAAAAACATGCATACGAAACCTTCTTTTTAGACTATGGAAACAATGCGAACCACCTCGAATTTTACTGATTCTGTTTATAGTAAATTTTTTTAATATTTTTTTTAAATATATTTAAGTTAGAAGAATTTTTAAATTAAATTAAGTAAATTTTTTTAATATTTTTTTTAAATGTATTTAAGTTAGAAGAATTTTTAATTAAAATTGGTAAACTATTAAATAATTTTATTCCAGCATACGTGTAATGACTCTGACCCAAATTTGTTCTTCTAGATGAAATACTGAACTCCGATTTATATTGTAGTTGGGGATAAAGTAGGAAAAGAAGTGCACATCTAGTTTGTCCTTTATTAAAGACTCCCATTTGGTTGCAACTCGAACCTAAAAGACAATATCATCTGTGTTTAATTTTATATCTGGAACTAGGTATGTCACCGTAAGAAAGATTCCCTTTTCAAGGACTTGGGCGGTGCAGGAAAGACTCACTCGATGTCTAGCATATTTATATTGTGAAGTTATCGGCCAATATTCTTGAACACTTGTTTTAAGGACGTTTTGTATGGCAGCTACCCGAAGGAGTAGGACGATTTTGCCCATTAACGAACTTAGCCTTACAAATCCGACCAAACATCTAGATTGAAAATTTCAAAATCCTAGATCAAGGCGCTCTATTTATCGTGCGCACGGACAGACAGACGGACAGACGGACGGACGGATAGACGGACGGACGGACGGATAGACGGACGGACGGACGTCGAAATTGGAGTTTTCGGTCACAAATAAACAAAAAATAGTATATAACTCTTTTTCGTCCGAGGCTCCGTTTTATGCGTTATAAACTTTTGGGCTGGATAAACTAGAGTAAAAAAATCTGCCAACGGTCTGTGCGGAACGGGTAGAAGTCCGGAACGCGTTTATCGCTGAGTCGTATGCCCGGTTTCCACGTTAACTTAAAATAAACATAAGAAAACAGAAACTCTTATTTAATTTTATGGTGTAAGATAAGAAGTTAATAAGTCAATAGGGAAAATGGTCTCTTGTGCCTCTATAGCTGTGTTAGTTGGTACTACTTCTATCTCGAATATAAAGCTCCTTAATTCTTGACGTTAAAGGTCAAACTGACTGAATTTCTTCAAGACACTTTCTAGCTGATCTCCTTTATCTATTTAAGCAGATATTGTCGGATTGACTGAATGTTTATAATTTCAATATGCATATTCAGATATTGTCACATCGAAACGCTCTCCCTCACTGAATACAACCAACTACATATACAGAACATCTATTAACTGCTAAGTAGAAAAGTTTTCGCCTTAACCATCTGATGATGATTATTATTAGCAGAAGACAGAGCTATATGTATATAAGGAAATTGGAAAATTTTCAAAATTGCCTCCAGATAAAAACAGGATGATGGAAATAGGAAGGCACAGTAGATAAAGTCATGAAATATTAGGGTACTTAATGTGAGTATATCTACAATCTGCAGCACATACTTAATATCTATATTTCACTATGAATGTATCTATGGAGTTCGCAAATTTTCGCGAATCTGTTTCAATTTCCGACGGAAAAAATATTCCCGGACCCAATTCAAAATGGAGCTCGTTGGAAGCGCAAATACTTTGAGAAAACGAGCGACATTTTTAATCAGCAATTTCAATTAAAGATTGAAAAAGAAGAGTATCGAAAAAAAAAATTGAAGATGAAATGAAATTAAATATTCGTCGTTGTCGCTGTGGTACGAAATGTCTTTTCTTATAATTGTTTGCCGCGGGAGAGTTTTCACTTTCTTTTTTTTTATGGAAAAGAAAACGAATAACGTCTTTCATTTTGTTCACTCACCGGTGGTCTGGTGGATTTCATAAGGATAAGGATAAGATATTTTAGTAGTGCTATTGTTCGCTTTAAACATTTTAATTAATTTTTGGTATTTCGGAACAAAAGAAAGCATTGATGAGCTGGACTAATACCAGTGCCAGGAGTTCCCTTCCAGTGGGGATATGTTTTGTTACAAGAATACTACAATAGATAGGAGAGTTTCTTTTATACTTAGCACCTTAAATCATACTGTTGTCACGACAGGTTGCTCGAATCAGTGATGCCAACTCGTGGGGAATTCCCCTTTTCGTGGGGAATATCAGTCTAAATTTTATTGAAAGGGGAAAAGGGGAATCAACACTATTTGAGAGCAATTATGGGGAAAAGAAGAAGTTCTCTAAAATGCACTACAAGAACAACACCGACTTCAACGTCGACTTGTGGCGACCGGGAAAACAAACCACACATTCTTATTCCGTTGCGCTGAATGCTTATTGCGCTTCATTGTTTACAAAGGATTTTGTTTAGGTTTAGGAGTCACATATACATAAGTCTATCTGGCTACCACGTGATTCGTTATCAACAGTCACATGACGAATCAGTAAACTGGATAAGCCCATCTGGAAACTGAATAACTTTTGTTACGATCCTCTGCGAAACATGTCGCAGGTGCCAGTAAGCGGCGTTAATGCGGGCACTAACCGGGCGGAGAGGGTGGCGTGATCCTCGATACAATTTAGATAAATAAAAGAATGGCGAATGTTCTTGTTTGCGAATAGACATCATCTCTTGTATTTTTCATAATAGTAAATAATTAAAGGCGATTTCATATAGTAATCGCGTGTTTTATTGTCGGCGTCGAAGATTCTCTAACAATTTAGAAGTGGGATAGCGGAAATCGCGTGTCGGGCGACAAAATCAAAAATTTGGTGAAAATTTTGTGGCGTACAATTTTTCCGGAGACGTGAAAATTCTTGTCGGCATCGGGCGTTTGGTGACGATTGTTTCGATACACGGCGTGTGTTTGACTGTGTGAGGTGCAAAACAAAAGAAAAGGCTTGTAGCCGAAGTGTTGTGCTTTCTTGTTGCTGTTGTTTTCTTTTTTTTGTGTGGCGTTTAAAAAAAAAGAAAATCTGTTCTTTCCATGACGAATGTGGAAGACATGGAAGGTGTCGTGTTAAACACGAGCAACTCGGACATCGAGGCGGAGATGGTAAGAGGGCGTAGCGAGGCGAGAGTTCAAGGCAACGAGGAGATTTTGGGAGAAATTCTGACTCGTAATGAAAACTCACAAGGCGTGACTGGCGATAGTACTCAAGATGGCGTACATACCACAGGTATGGATCTTGATAGAGGTAAGGCGGGGGCGTCCTCTGGAAATGTAGCTCAGAAAAGGTCGGGTGACGACTCTTCCAATTCAGTGACACGAAAGAGGTTATTACTGGACCGCGCACAGGCGAGTGAAAATATCACTAAGGCGACAAGGCAAATGAAAGATCGATACGATCAAAAGCGGAAAAGGGCGAACAAGTATTTAGTTGGCGAACTTGTACTATGGCGACATGCAGTTGCGAGTAAACCAGGTGTTGGCATGAGTAGGAAATTGGCGAATAAATATGATGGACCTTTTCGAGTAAGAAAGGCGTTGGGTAATGATAGATACGTCATTGAGGCGATTAAGGGCGTAAGGGGATACAAGAGATACGAGGCGGTTGTGGCGGTTGACTCTCTTAGGAGATATCATGGCGTGAATGAAATGGATTTAGATGTTGGCGATGAAAGTGGCGAAGAGGTCGATCGACTGGATTTAATCGATCTCTTGGAGTCGTAGGGCGAAACATTAATGAGGACATTAATCTCTTTTCAGGATGGCCGAATGTTACGATCCTCTGCGAAAGATGTCGCAGGTGTCAGTAAGCGGCGTTAATGCGGGCACTAACCGGGCGGAGAGGGTGGCGTGATCCTCGATACAATTTAGATAAATAAAAGAATGGCGAATGTTCTTGTTTGCGAATAGACATCATCTCTTGTATTTTTCATAATAGTAAATAATTAAAGGCGTTTTCATGTAGTAATCGCGTGTTTTATTGTCGGCGTCGAAGATTCTCTAACACTTTATTGCATGAACCAAACTGATTGTTAATTACTTTTGTACGCTTTATACCTATGATTGATGTATTCAATATCGAATGTTTTTTTATCTGTTAAGCTAGTATTTCACTGTATGACCAAGCTCTTAAATTGGAGTACTAAACAATGCGAAATAGCGAATTCGAATTAATCTCTCAAATTTACTTATTACTGCAATTTGACAATATGAACATACAGTTCAATACTAGCTTTAGCATAATTTGCAATAATTGATAAACTGGATTTATTTATTTTTATTTGTATCATTTGAAATTAAGAGATGGACTGATTTTCTTAGTAATTAATAATTCAAGTTCGTAAAGAAGTTATTGTGTTGAAATATCTATACCTTTATTTAATCAACTAACTTCTTTACTTCATCTTTTTTTTTATTATATGCAATACTTTTTTTTACGTAATACAACAAAACGGTTTTTGCTTAACCTATTTATATAAAACCTATTAATCCTGTAGAATTATTCTTTATGGGGAAACTGTGGGGAATTATATTATGAATGATGGGGAAAAAGAGGAATTTTGGACTCAATCGTGGGGAATTTCACACAAAATGGTTGGTAACACTGCTAGAGTGAGGAATTTTCTACAATGGTTTCCATGGACAACTCAGTCATCAAAAATTCTTAAAGAAAGCAAGTTATAAAAATTTTTTTGTCACTATTATTAGAATCTCATAAACTGAAGGGCCCTAATATTTCGCAGAGTAAAAATGGATCAGCTGAAGCCTCAAGATTAAGTTATGGACTTGGACTAGATTGAGAAGACTTTAACCTCATACTGCAAGTTAGTCAAAAATCGCACTAAAAGTTGTGAAAAATCATTGTCACTTCCTAGTATACGTTTGTTCTGTTCTGTGCACAAGGAATGTGTTCGATGGAGTACCAGCATTAAAGTGTAATAACACATGCACCTGGAAATCAAAAGCCCGACGTGTAATTTTTCTTGGGTAGACGAGTGTATAACGAACATTTAGACAACCTCTGACAAGGTGTTTACATACGAGAAATAGAGCACTGCCAGTACCATCGTACCGATTACAGTATGCATGGAAATGTAGATTTTACCTTATCTGACAGGTTCTCTACTCACCTGTTTCACAGCAAGCAAGTTGTATTTTCGTTGGAACCTAGTCGTACAGATTTTGACATGCAAATTTTGAAAAGCAGTTGTGATACTCAAACAACAACAAAAAAAATCCAGCAAAACATTCTGGGCGCAAAGTCTGGAATGTTTTATGCTGAGACATGCTGTAGGTTACTATAATAATAATAATTGATTTAGTCTTTTCAACTCAAAACGTCGGAGTAAAAATTGCCCATTTGGGGTTACTTTTTCATCAAAAGAAACTGGTGACAATACTGTATCTCAGCTCAATGAACTGTAAAAATTGTGTCAACATACTCATGCATGTAGGCTGACATTAGACTCAATGTCTGTTTCTATAAATTCCCAGTCAGTACAACGCACTGGGGTAGTATAGAAACATGTAATGGAACATACTTAATTCATAAAAATTAAGAAGTAAAAAAAATTATTTAGGCAATTATATAAAAACCCTGTAAAGTAAGAAATAATACGATATCTTATCAGACAAGTCATACGTCGGAATTCGTAAAAACGTCCAAAGCATTCTACACACTTTTCGGGTTTGAGTATCGCAAAATGTTGTATTTAATTTTATATCATTAGACCTATAAAATTTGTCAGAATTCGTGAAAGATTACCTTTCTTCCCGAAGGGACGGAATATTGCAAAATGATTCAATCGGGTTTTCCTATTATATTTAAAGCCTTTAAGTAAAAGTGAATTCAGTATTAAATTTGAACTAAGAAATATGTCGGAATTCGTGAAAACATACATCTTAACTTAGGGGTTAAAAACTTCAAAAATTTCGAATCCAATTCCGATAAGCACTCTAACAGTTGGCGGTATTTTTTATCTGGAAACACAGTCGTATAAAAGTCTTCTGAAACCCGTGATCCGTCTCCGAGGGAGGTGAAAAAGGCTAAATATTATGCTTGAACTGAAGCATGTTTTGTGGATTAGCTCCATATCGCCCTGGTCAACGAGTAGTGACTTTATAGTCGGCTTTTTACGAACCGCTGGCTCCAGATTAAGGGCAAAATCGTCTAGACGCTGTTGATCGAAAATCGAGAGAGGGAGTCCGATCTGAAGTTACATAGCTAGTTGGATTGGAGAGCATTAGTTATCGCATGTGGTGCTGGAGCCATCACAGATCTTATATTGAGGTTGGTTGCTGAATTGGGCGAAACATGAGAGAGTACCATACTCAAGGTAGTTACTCTAGACGAATTAGCTAAGTACGTTCTGCCAAAGACGTGGATCTGGACGCGAGGACGTGGAGAAGGTATTATACCTCCCAAACTCCGAAACGGGACATTGAAGGCGGAAAGCTAGAAGAAAGAATTTGGTCAACACTACTTCCTCGCCCTCAGTAGGGAGTCGCTTCCATACTTAGAGGTCTCTAAAGGCAAGGTTCGTTTTGGTCTCAGCAGGGTAATTATGAAGCCAAAGACCTGGATCTGGACGCGAGGACGTGGGGAGGGTATTTGACCTCCTCAGATACCGGGACTGGGCATTGAAGGCGGAAAGCTGGAAGAAAGAATTTGGTCAACACTACTTCCTTGCCCTCAGTATGGAGTCGCTTCCATACTTAGAGGTCTCTAAGGACATGGTTCGATTTTGCCTCAGCAGGGTAATTATGAAGCCAAAGACCTGGATCTGGACGCGAAAGAAGGCGGAAAGCTGGAAGAAAGAATTTGGTCAACACTACTTCCTCGCCCTCATCAGGGAGTCGCTTTCATACGTAGAGGTCTCTCAGGGCGTGGTTCGTTTTGGCCTCAGTAGGGTAATTGTAAAGCCAAAGACCTGGATCTGGTTGCGAGGACGTGGAGAGGGTATTAGACCTCCCCAGATTCCGAAACGGGACATTGAAGGCGGCAAGCTAGAGGAGAGAATTTGGTCAACACTACTTCCTCGCCCTCAGTGTGGGGTCGCTTCCATACTAGAGATTTCTAAAGGCAAGGTTCGTTTTAGCCTGAGCAGAGTAATTGTGAAGGTAAAGACCTGGATATGGACGCGAGGACGTGGGGAAGGTATTAGACCTTTTCAGATTCCGGGACGGGACATTGAGGGCAGAAAGCTGGAAGAAAAATTTTGGTTAGCATTACTTGCTCGCACTCAGTAGGGAGTCGCTTCCATCTTTAGAGGTCTCTATAGGCATGGTTCGTTTTGGCCTCAGCAGGGTAATTGCGAAGCCATCCCCACAGAATAGGAAAATTGAGGATGCGGTCAATTTTCCTATTCTCTGATTTTAAAGATGATACAAATCAACTTCCACCACAATAAGGTGGTAACCTCTCCTTTGTCGGCCCACCAGAATAGGAATATTAGCTAAACCGCTCATGTTACCTATGCTTCCAAAGGAAATGTTTTTAAATTAAACTAATTACTCGACCATTATTCTTCGAGCAATTTATTTGCGATTTCCAAAAGGGAATAATTGTGTATTCCCTGTAAGTGAATTATATGCTTATGGAATACCGGATGCATTTATTTAAAGTTATAATTGAAAATCATTACGGTCTAAGCCCAATACTTTCTAATTTAAATTTAAATTTAAACCATAAACTCGAAACTTGTTTCGTTCGCATTTAATTTGAAACTTTCATAATTGAGTTATGTCTGCACATACATGAAATGTTCCGGAAAATGGGCACAAAAGCCGAAACAAACAACAAAATATTCTTTTGAACTACTTGTTAAGCGTCACTTACGGAATAATACCCAAAATCCAATAATACTTTTTTGAATACTCGTTAAAACTTTTATTTTTACTTTCTCTCAGCTCTGGAATCTTACAGGGTGGATTTGGAATATCTATAGGCTAGATAGCTTGTATCTAAAAAAAAAGAAAAGCGTTGTATAGATTTCACTCGGAAGCAGATTATCCACGGTCTAAGTATTGGAATACAAGAAACTTTCTCCTCGATAGGTAGATTTGTTTGTTTCTTCGTAAAAGTCCTAGGTACTACTTATTGGGACGAACAAAACTTTTCATCCACGTGTACTTTCTTCGTGGCGCTCGTTTTTCTGACGAGGAATTAGGGATGACATCTGTTCGCAGCAAAAACAGAAGGAAAAACTTTCAATTGTCGATAAATAAACAAGTTAAAAGGTAAACATCACAGCATAATTTGGCTAAAGGGAATATCCGTATGAGGATAAGAAATATACACGTACGTACGTATTCGTAGGCAAAACTTTCGACGAATTTAAAAGGATGAGAGCTATCTTAAGTTACTTAGTACTTAAAATAGGATGAGAATTTTGTAACAGATTTAAGGGATTTTTCGCATTGAATATAAACACGGAAGTAAAGTTTTTCATGAATTTAGGACAGTTGACGGGAAGTGAGTTATTATAAATTCTGCAGGGTGAGAATATTTTTAATATCAGCGGAATAAAGGGTGGTAAAGAAAACTCTTTCGAACTGAAGTCCTCTATCTCACGTAAGATGGTCTATCTTCAAAACTTATAACCACAAGAAATTATTTATTTATATATTACTCAATAGGAATCACAGCTACAACACCCAATAACAAAGTCTTATACAAAAAATACATTTTTAGCAACTTTGTGGAAGAATACCTCATACAGTAATCGTCAGTGACTAAGAGTTATCCATACAAAATTCAGCAAGTTGACAAGAGAATTCAGCTAGATGTTAGTTTAGACTGATGAAGATAAAGTGCGTGATCACAAAATAACAAAACAACTGACAACCTAAAAAATAATAAAAATAATATAGCCTCCTGGTTATGCTGTTAAAATACTAGTTATTTTTGGCGTTTTAAAGGGGCTAGAAAATCCAAATGAAGAGAGATAGAAACTTTAACATACAATTTAGACATCGATGTGAGAGAGACAGTCCGAACAGCTAAAATATCAGAAACTGTCAATAAAAATCGACAACATAGCGCCTGCGAGCAGTGTTTCGTAACATTCTAGCAGTTCAAGCCAAGAAACAACCACTGGGAGTTTCATTTTCCAGCCGCTACATGATTTTTTTTTGACAGTTTGTGATTTTTGTGGCACAATTGTCAGCTGTCAAAGATATTTTCATTTTCTTTTAATAAAAACAAAAACGGTCCTTTTCAGGACCACCAAATTTTTCACCCAAAGAGTAATAATTTAAAAGTATTCATCTTTGTAGTGTTAATTCTAATATATGCATTATAAATTTTTCACAAAATGACAGATGACGTTTGACATCAAACGGTGACATCGGTCTTCTCACTCTCTTGCAATCTTAGTTGCCTTGTAGCACGATTGGTTATTATAGCAGTTTTTTGAAGCGCGAAAACCAACCAGTGTCATAGCAGCATTATTCTTTAGGTTGTCTGTTGCATAGTAACCTACATCGCGTCTCAGCATTAAACGCGTTTCGGACTTCTACCCAAAAAATAATAAAGTCACACCCAGACTGTTGGCAGATTTTTTTTTATTTATTTAAGTATTTTTTTATCAATAGAAGATTCCATAGAAGTAAAAGCGAATTCGATCACATTAAACCTAAAAGATTTTCGGAATTAGTGAAAACTTTAACAATATCCCAGGGTGTTTAATATTGAAAAATACTTACATCGGTTTTTTCTCCAAATATGTTTAAAGCTTTTAGAAGTGAAAGTGAATTTCAAATATCAACAGGCCTAAGAAATATATCGGAATTCGTGAATATGTACACAACAACTTTATACCCCGTTAGGGGTTGGATATAGAAAAATTTGGAAGAACTTTTCTAGGCGCTTAAAGAGCCCGCAGAAGTAAAATCGCTTTGATAACTCAACATGTTTAAAAGTTTTAACAAAATTCGTGAAAATGTGGATTCACGGACATTTTTAATATTCAACCTCTGAACGCCAATAAAAATCTGAACTTTTTTTGGCTTTAATTACCATAGTAGCGCATCTACATATGAGCACTAAGTTTCAACTTTCTAGCATAAGCCGTTTCTAAGTCTAAAAAATCCACTCCTCACCCCTGTATCTTGCTACCACTATCAAAAATTTTATTTTTCTAGGGTGTCTCTATAGTGGCTGTATTTAGTCGTAAATTTTTTGCTTTCTATTGATTACGGTTTTTGGGAAATACAAAATCAAAATGTTTTCCTTTCTACCCCCTTTCACCATCACCCTCAACACCCAAACCCCAACTAGAAGTCTACTGAATCCAACTCCTGTAAAATTTTCAAGATCATATTTAAGACAGTTTTTGAGATATAAAAATAAAATTTTTTTGAAAAATTGCTAACCCTCCACTTTCGTGCTCCTCCACCCCCGTCACAAAGTTTTCATTCAGTAGACTCCAACTTGTAATCCCATATAAAGAAACCAAATTTTACCTTCCTTGTGTAATTGGTTCGGAAGATATTGTAATCCAAAGTGTTTCACCGAACCACCCACCCTAACATTTTTAGCCCTAAGTATTCCTAAAGACAACCATAAAGTTTCAACCTTCTAACATCAATCGTTCAGGAGATGTGGGCTTTTACAATGTTTCAATCTTAGCTTTTAAGCGTTTCGGACTCATTGTTTTTGCCCCACTCGCACACCCCTCCACCAATTTTTTGCAAATGGGTCCAGTATTATAGTTCTACAGAAGTTCCCACTTTCAGCCTCTTGGCATAAGTGGTTCCTGACATCTAGAAACCAACATTTTTCGTTTAAAATGCTCCTCCATCATCCTCCCTCACACCCCCACCCTCCGAAAAGATACCAGTCGTATGGGTTTACCCAATCTACCTACCATATAAATTTTAACTTATTATATCAACGGCCTTGAATGAATTCCGCCATATCCCTTAGGTCTGAGAACATGCTTTAAAACGTTTTTTATTTAATCGCCAAAAAAACGTGTGGAGATTTTTTTCTTTTCAATCAATCCATGAGGTGTAAAAGGGTTCTACACATTTTCACGAATTCCGTCATATCTCTTAGGCCAGTGGTGCTATCCGGTCGCCGCGGACTCAGATTTGCTTGAATTTTCGTTTTACAGGGTTAAGTTCTTTATATTGTTTATGTTTCGGGTCCAAAGTGTAAAAAGCATGAGAATGCCGAAATTTATTGCTGAAAAAAGATTATAAAGCTAACGCAAATTTGTTATGTATGTTGTACTGATTACAAAGTGATCACTTGGGGCTGTCCTACCGATGCAACACTCCATCCTGTATCATACAACATAATGCTTCATGTCCTACAGCTCCAATATAATTCTCCGTACAAATGGATTACTGATGATTATACAAATTGATTGGTGAAAGAGATACATTTTAGATGACACGTTACAGGGGATCACAAATTTATTAACCAGGTTATTCACCTTTTCAAATTTCAAAATTCGCCGTTATATAAAATTAATTGGGCATGCAATCGCCACTTATGTTTAAGGTTGACGATTAGCCTCAACTTTCATTTCAAAATTTGTCGAATTTAATTTCAAATAATTTTAATATCAGATTGTGCAAGTACTCGTATGTATTCCCTAGATGATATTTTAATCATAATCTCCACTTCATATATGTACATAGCTCCATTATTTCAATGAAATTGAATCAATTTTTCGATTTTCAGTAACATGTACCGAGGGAACAGGTGAAGGCCGAGCCCTGAAGTTTTGTTGTCTGGGGACTGGAGACTTAATTAATTTGAATATTGCATTTTTAATTGATGAATGAAAAAATATGATATTCTTTATGGCTTTTCAAGCCGAAAAAAATGTATTTAATTGTTATATTGTTAATTCTTTTGTTTTTTAAAAACTATGTTAATTACATTTAAATAAATTTGATAATATTAATAATAGTAATTACATTTTTTGGATTATACTCAGGTCTGCCAAAATAGCCATTAACCACAGACTTTCTAGAATAGCGTAATATAATACAAAAACCAAATTCAGTTTTGAATAAACATTGGTTTAATTTTTCAAAAATTGCACTACATTAACGTGTGCATTTTTCAAATGACTTGTAAGCATGAGGAGGCCGTCGAGATATAGTGATGGATCCGTCGCGAACCATTTGGTCGAAATGACCGGGTCAGTACTATTGCCGAGTTAACTCGAGTCATACGAAATAGAACAAGTAGTTCAATCGGTTACTAGTCGCATATCGCCTGGTGTCGATAGCCGCAAAGCACACAAGTCAGTAAAATTTCAAAAATGTAATCATTAGAACAGTTCGTTTTCAACCAACAAATAAACAACCATCGAGCACATGATTTTCTTTTGCGGCATTATTCCCCTGAAGTTTCTAACAGTTTCGAACACCGACGACCGAGAACCAACTGACTTGAAAAATCGATGTTTGTGCGCGGTGCGGCTGTCAACATCGAGACAAGTTAATAAGACCTTTTGACCGATTGACTGACTTGTTCTATTTCGTATGTCTCGAGTCATTTCGGTCATAGTACTGATAGCACTGTCATTTCGACCGAATCTTGAAATACAAGTGACCGAAATAATTCAAATGACCGTACCTTTTTCATCGGTCACTCCAATGATGACTCGGTCATACTGAGTTAATGAAATGACTGATTCAATTAATCACTAACTCGCTAGAGTAGAGATCAGTATACACTCACAAACAGTCGATGTCTGCACTAAGTGTCGACACTAGTGAATACGTCAATCGATAGTACAGTAGTTTTGTATATTAAGTTTGTTTTGAATACTATGAGTTTCATTTATTTCCAAAAGCATTTATTTCCAAAAGCATTTATCCGATGATTAAATTTAGGAAGACAAAAAAAACTGAATCCGGAACCCATACCTCTCACGACTAGTGTAATGAAATTCGTCTTTCGATTTTACTAGTCAACGACCGAATTCTATTTAATCGGGATCCAATCCCGACGATCAGTGCAGTGTCAATCTGTATGGCATAATTCCTATGTAACTCATATGTATTAGGCGAGTAGTAGGTAACTGCCAGCTCTACGGCTATGGCTCCGCTCATTGCCACCTTCCTCCAAAATGCATGATTTGCAGCATGGCTCATGTCCACTCTGAATGCCCACTAAAAGAAGATCAACTAGATATGATAAAATGTGCAAATTGCTGTCTCGCACATTTTTCTAACGACAGACATTGCAGGAATCGACTGCAATATATAATGATAAAAGAGAAAGCTTCGACACGCAACAACCATCAGGGTAATGCGCGACGTCCGGAATTTAACACAATTGCAAACCGTGATAAGAACTTTCCGTCGCTGCCAAGATCATCAAATACATCAGCAAGTATCCAGGTACAAAAACCTTTGTTTAGCAATATCGCTAGAAACGCACCTACCACATCCTACGCTGCAAACACCAGCGCCGGCTGCAATCCCAGTCTATTTTCACCAGAAGAGTTGATTGAAATTTCAGCAGAGTTAATTAAAAAACTTTCGGAATGCAAGACCAAGCAGGAACAATACAGCGCATTAGTTCAATTAGCCGTCAAATTTTTACAATAGATAATTTAAACTGTATTAAAGCTCTTCTTTGGAATGCCCAAAGTATTAGAAACAAAAGTATTGAAACTTTTGATTTTGTTATTTCTCATAATATCGATTTATTTCTTATTACTGAACCGTGGTTAAATGTAACAGATAAATTGCATAATTCAAAATATTGTATTTACAGAAACGACAGGAAAGATGCAACTGGCGGCGGTGTCGCTATTTGTGTCAATAAAATTATAAAACACAAACTTCTACCACCTCTTAATACTAAAATAATAGAGACGATTGCTATTCAAATCACTGATATAAACACCACCATCATTGTTTCTTACTTTCCTGGCACCAAGCTCAATTCCAATAAGCTAAAACTTTTTAAAAATGATCTCGAAACACTGATCAGTTTACAACATAAATACATTTTATGCGGAGACCTGAACGCTAGGCATAGGCTGTGGAATTGTGCCAAAGCTAATCAAGCAGGCAAAATCCTATTTGACCTGATTTGCAATAAACACCTTTTTATTCACACTCCCTCGGAACCCACATTCCATCCAATAAATGGTAGAGACTCAACTCTAGATCTTGTCATTAGCAACGGCATGGTGAACATCTCTCAGCCTATTACCCTATGTGCCTTATCTTCTCCCCACCTTCCAGTGACCTTTTCAATCGATGAGGCTACCGAAGTCTTAAATTCGCAGTCAGAGACATTGTGTTTCAATGGCACTAACTGGTCAAAATTCCAATCGCTATTAAATAAATCAGTATTAACAACCTCTTTGAACCTAGCTGACATTGCTCAGATTGAACATATAGATGATCTTATTCTTAACTTTAACACTAAAATATGGGATGCGATAGAATCTACCACGCCGAAAAAAGTATTTAACAGGCTTTGGAATCCAGAAATTGACAATGAGACGAAGATAATTATTCAAGAAAGGAACACGCTTAGACGACAGTGGCAAAGAACCAGAGATACTTCTACTAAATCCAAAGTTAACTATCTTACCAAGGTTATACGTGAGAGATTAGCTATGCTACGCAATACTAAATGGAATTCAATGTTGACTACCCTTGAAAAAGGTTCACAAAAGATTTGGAAACTAAACAAGCTTTTTAAACAACGTAGAGTGTTCCAAATTCCTTCCCTTCTTGACAACAATAAAAAACTTGTATTTAGTGACGAACGGAAAGCTGAATTGATTGCTAACCATTTCCATGCCGCACATTTCATTTCAGCGAACATGGGCAATACTATTGTTAATGGCGTCGTTCGGAAATCAATCCAAAACATCCCGCCAATTACTGAGCTACCTTCGATTGCTCTGTGCAAACCTAGGGAAATAACAAATATAATTAAAAGACTGAAAAATAACAAAGCTCCTGGTAACGATAAACTACCTAACATAATTCTCAAAAAGCTGCCTAGGAAGTCAATAATTCTATTAAATTTCATCTTCAATGCTTGCTTCAAATTAAATTACTTTCCTTCTGTGTGGAAAAAAGCCGTTATTATACCTATTCTTAAACCGGGCAAAGACCCGACTTGCCCAAATAGCTACCGCCCAATAAGTTTACTTCCTACCATAAGCAAAGTTTTCGAAAAAGTAGTCCTGAGCCGCGTGCACAGCTTTCTAGAAGACTCAAAGGTTATCCCGGACTTTCAAATTGGTTTTAGGCGGCAACACTCGACTAATCATCAACTATATAGAGTTACCAAATATATAAAAGAAGGAATTCATGAGAAGAAATCGGTTGGCTTGATAACTCTGGACATCGAAAAAGCTTTCGATTCTGTTTGGCACGAAGGGCTTATTCATAAATTACTAAATTTTTCCTTCCCAATGTACCTTGTGAAACTTATCCAGTCTTTCTTGTCGAATCGAAGTTTTTCGGTTAAAATAAAATCAAGCATGTCCAGTTTCCACGATATTCCTGCGGGCGTCCCACAAGGCTCAAGTTTAAGCCCCACTCTATATAATGTCTTTACTGCAGATGTGCCTAAAAATTCAAACTGCGAACTAGCCGTGTTTGCGGATGATACCTGTCTCTACACAAGAGGCGACAACCCAAACACAATAATCTTAGTGCTTGAATCCTTCTTGGAACGGTTGTATCAATTCTACCACAGATGGAAAATTAAAATAAATACAACCAAAACTAAAGCAATATTCTTCACGAGAAAAAGGAAACGAACCTATTTGCCAGACCGCGAAATAAATTTTATCGGGCAACCCATCCCTTGGTCTTCTAATTTAATGTATCTGGGCCTTACGCTGGACAATAAACTCACATTTGCTAGCCACATCGAAAATATATGCTTCAAGGTCTCAGGATGCATTCATGCGCTGTACCCTCTTATAAACAGGAAATCCTTTCTTTCTGCGGAAAATAAAGTCTTAATTTTTAAAGTAGTAATTCAACCTATCATTTCCTACGGTGCTCCCATCTGGAGTCAATGCGCTAGCGTTCATAAGAAAAAACTGCAGGTCTGCCAAAATAAGTGCCTTAAAATAGCAATGAATAAACCTTTCTATTATTCAACTAGAATACTACACGCTGATGCTGGTGTTTATACCATTCAGGAACTGGCCGAATCCAAACTCTCCTCATTTTTGCTACGGTCCCAGATGGTAGAAAACCCGCTTATTGCATCTTTTCGATAACACATTTATTTTATATATATTTAACCTATAGTAAGTAACTACTGAAATTAGCTATTATTTTCATTTTATTTCATATTAGATTGTAAGTTAGTATGTAAGTTAGTTTGTAAGTTAGGTAGGATTTAACGAGCAAGGTTTTTTTTATAATTTTTCCTTGAACATGAATTAAAATAATAAACAAAGAACTTATCTTAGCAAAAAACCAAATTGTAACTACAGATGCAAAGATGTAATATCTGATCACTGAAATTGTTAATTGTACGTACTATTTTTTAAAAAACTGAAATAAATTTATGTTATGTAATATTTATTCGGTGAAGATTTCGAGTATAAACTTATGTTATTAATAATCAGAGATTAGACAATACAAGGCCGTAGCCAGGGGGGGGGGACCGACAGGGTCCGGACCCCCCCCCCCCCCGAAATTCTCAAAGAATTCAAAATACCCAAAATCAACCTGCTTTTCTTTGTCAATTGTTTATCAATTGTATTGAGAAACACCCTGTATAATAATAACAAATCTACACAATGTATCATATAGTACCAGGCGCGTAGCGTGAATCTACGTAGGGCTAGCGCAACGATACGATCGCTAAATTTCGCAGAATTTTTTTTATTAATTCCTGAAATTTAGCAATCCAGATTTTATTTCTGATTGAAAACGACGTGTTTATGAATATAAAATTCATTGAAGTTCCACGGTACGCGCCTGTATTAGTACCTACATATGTAATTGAAATCGATCAAGGTCGATGGGAAGGTGGGTCAAGAGGAAAATTGAATTTAGCTTATGTAACTTTGTCGTCCCTCTCTTCGAACTTGACAGATTTGCCGAAACGAAGGTCATAGCAAATCAAATAACTCTTTATTTGGTGCAATCATAAAGACAAATGTTTTGATTAGGTTGCTTTCGCGTTCTGCTGATAAAAGTGTAAAACATAAGTAATTAAAATAGTGAAACTTAGTGAAGATATACCGGTATGAATATATGTACTCATTTTTTGTGTAGTTTACTTGTTTTAGGGTTCCATAGATAAAAAATACATACTCGTAGTTTTTTGATTTCTGGTATCGTGTACTTTTAATGTGGGTATACTGGCTACATATACTTCCATAATATACATACCCTATAAACCAAACATCGATGAAGAGGCGATGAAGAGGCAGCGAACAGTTTCGAAACTTGTCGCTGAAAAAAGATTATCAGTTGGGAACAAGTTCAGCTATGTACTTGCTATCTGTGAATACGTGTGAGGTATTCGCTTTTCTTTCTTGCTCATACTGAAATGCATCCGACCATCTCATCCGCACTCTTCGACATAACAGATCTCCTATCGCGCATTGTATTTGAAATTGGAATGAGCAAGAACGAGATAGCAATACGTGCACTCAGTGAACAGTGAGTTTGAAGTCAGTATGAAGTAGAGCCTACTGGTCATCAATGAGTGGTGAATCTGAATTGCATACGAAGTCCACCTGAACGATCATCGAGGATCGGTAGAATGGATTTACATATGAATTGTGTTCTACCGCTCATCGAATAATGGAGGGATGAAATTGCATAAGAACTATGTTGCATGTGGTACCTTCCCGTTATTCTTTGCCGGTCGACACTGCATCGATCATTGGCGTCGGGTCATGGCGCCGAATGCAATTTTGTTGTTCGTCGACTAGTGCAATCGAAACACGAATTCCATTGCACTAGCCGACAGAGTTATTTGTTCCGTGATCAGTTTCGTGTAGTTCACGAACTGAACAGTTGAACGTCTAAGTTTGTTATGGCATTCGCAGGTCGAGTAGATACGCACTTGATAATCGGATGTATAAGCATTCGGCGATTATACTTTAGTCTTTTTCACTCACTAAAGGTGGAAGAGGTCGGCATGTTTAACATACTTGAGGAAAAGTTGGGGAAATTTTCACTTTTCGATTTAACCCTCAATATCGTCACGAACACAAGCGCGCGTGCTAACATGGTAGTAGTTTGTACATAAGGACCCATGAATTTTTCGTGTTTTTGGTTTATAGGGAGTGGTTTCTGTTTTTTTAGTATGCACAAATATTAGGTAAGGTAAAAGATACCTAGCTAGATTATTATGTACAGATCTGACTATTTTTAACCCTACCGAAAATGAGAACATTATAATATAAGTGTTTATATGAATGGGGTAGAATAGAAAACGGAGGAACGTTCCGAAATCCGAAGCTTTAATTAGTTTACCGGTTATTTGTTAATGTCTATTTCCTTCCTAATATCTGATCACAAAGCTAGATATGTGTACATCTAAAAGCAGAAGTGAAGCCTAAAAAATATGCACAAAAAAGCAATGGGCATCTATGAAAGAATTGGTGATAGATAGTGAGAAAAACCAGGAAACATTTGATTTTTTTTTTTAAAATATGGACGGGATTTCACCGCTCTTACTCCCTCACATGTAAAATAGCTTCAATAATTTTGCGTGAAGCTTGCGATAATTATATCCGCCTTCCTATTAGTTTTGAATGTAAAATAATTTTGATTTTGGAAACCACTCTAATGGCGCCAGAGTGCCACCCCTAATGGATGCAAATCGCGCCACTCTCACGCACTAGTGATGCGACTAACTATGGAACCCTACTTTAACGAACATGAGCCCTGACTATTTTTTTTATAGCGTAAAAATGTGGAAGAGAACGGGGGAAAATACGTTGTTTAACTATTTGTTCAAGAAAAGTAAAGCGTCCGAGATCATCGATATTAATGCTGATGTACGAGTATCTACCGAAAACCGAACCCAATCTGTACCTGAATCTGACATAGCTGGTACTAGTTCCAGTACTTCGGAGCAAATATCTCTGAATCGTAATATTTTTGATGTGGGGTATTATGTGGATACGAAGAACCTAATAGACGATGATATGAAGCGTAAGTTATTAGATTCGCCTTGGAAACCGGAAAAATCATTCGACTTTCCAGCAAGTGTTGGTAGAAAAAAACTGAAGTTTCAGATGCATTGGTTTGAGCGTTTTACGTGGCTGGTTTACACCACCAATGGGAAACAAGGTGCTATATGCAAGTATTGTGTACTATTTGCCAGAGATTACGCCGGAAAAGGCTCTCACCAGCAGTTAAAATCATTAGTTTCCCAACCACTAAACAAATGGAAAGACGCCTTACAAGATTTCAAACGTCATAGTGAAAGCCAATACCATCAATCGTGTGTGTTATTGGCTGACAACTTTCTTAAGGTGCACAAAAATTTGCAAAAGGACATCGTGAGCCAACTAGATACTGGGCGTCAAGTGCAGATAGACGCAAATAGGAAAAAACTTATTCCTATTATAGAAACCATAAAACTGTGTGGCAGGCAAGAATTGGCCTTGAGAGGGACATGCGATTCAGGTCCAATTAAAATCAATGACATGGAGCCTGTAATTAATGACGGTAATTTCCGAGCTATTCTGCGTATGAGGTATAATTGTGGCGATCCTGATTTGAAGAAGCACTCGGAAACTATGATGCTAAATGCTACGTACCTAAGCCCGACCATACAAAATGAGCTAATCGTAATATGTGGTGAGATTGTCCAAAAAAAATTGGTTGAAGCTTTGAATTCTGCTAAGTGTTTTTCAATACTAGTTGATGAATCAACTGATATCTCAAGACAAGAACAGATGTCAATTTGCGTCAGATACATCGATTCCAAAGATCATGTTTACGTTTTGCGTGAAGATTTTCTTACATTCGTTGCTGTTAAATGCACTAAAGGAAAGTACTTAGCGAACGAAATTCTCTCCGAGTTAAGAAATTTAGGAGTTGATTGCGAATACCTTATTGGGCAAGGATATGACGGTGCCTCCTCGATGAAAGGCTGCTTTAATGGTGTTCAAGCAGTGATCCGCGAAACACACTCAGAAGCATTATATGTGCACTGCAGTTCACATACCCTAAACTTAGCTTTAAGTTATTCATGCCAAATTCAATCTGTCCGAAATACTATTGGCATTATAAAATCGGTTGCAAATTTTTTTAAGTTCTCGGCAAAGCGTACACTATGTTTAAAGGAGAATATAAGAAAACACTTTCCTGAAATGCAATGGAGGAGCCTCACGGCAATGTGCGAGACTCGTTGGGTTGAAAATCATGATGGGTTGATAAGATTTAAAGAAATATTTAAAGCTATTGTCGAAACGCTGGAGGATTTGAGTTCTGATATGGATTCTGAAACTTCATCAAAAGCAACATCTTTTTTAAGATCCATTATCGCCAGCGATTTCGTTGTAAGTTTATGTTGTTTGGCTTTGCTATTTTCTTACACGCTGACGCTCTGCAAAATCCTTCAATCTCCCAACTGCGACTTAGTATCCGCCTTACAGCATGTCGACCTCATCATAACGACTTTTAAGGACATTCGCACAAATGTCGATTCAAAATTTTCTACGATTTTCACAACTGCGAAAATTTACTTACAGCTGTAAACGAAGAAATAGTGATTCCACGAATTGCTTCGCGACAACAGCATAGAGCAAACCACAAAATACAAGATCCAGAAAATTACTTTAAAATAACGGTTATGATTCCACTCTTGGATAACTTTACTGATCAGCTGCTCTATAGATTTGAAAATCATAGAGCCACATTGTCATCTCTCTACATGTTGATTCCATCCGTGTGCAGCAATAAAGATTGCAAGTTCGAAGATGACGCTTTCTTATTTTGTAAAAGGTTTTTGGAATGGGACTCGGTAAATGCTGAGCTTGAACTGTGGAAAACAAAATGGCAGCAAGAACTAGAGATAGATCGGCCAACATGTGCTATTGAAGCTCTTGGACAATGCAATCAAGATCTTTTTCCAAATATTCATAAGCTTCTAAAAATTTTAACGACATTACCGGTTACAACATGTACTCCTGAGAGGACTTTTTCTTCTTTGAAGCGACTAAAGACCTATTTGAGAAACTCCACCGGTCAGGAAAGACTGACTGGATTAACGTTAATGTCTATTCACCGCAGAATCGATGTAAATACCGAGGAGGTATTAGATTTATTCGCAGCAAAAAAAGCTCGAAGATTAAACTTAGTTTTGTAAATTTATTTTATTGTGGAACTTCATTTTTAATTTTTAATTTTTTCATTCTATTATCATGAATTATTGTTCTGCAGATTTTTATGTTGTGAATTCCCATTTTTTTTAAATTTATTTACATATACATATACGAGTAGTTCGCATTTTCATTATTATATACTCGTATACCTATAATTTTAAATTTGCTGGTTGCTGCTCACGAATATTTTACTAGCACAAACCAGTCTCACACACGTAGAGTCTGTCGCTTCCTGGATATATCCGTTTTTCAGCTCCAGATTCATTTTAAAAAAAAGAGATAATATTTTTTTCCCGGACCCCCCCCCAAAATTTTTTTCTGGCTACGGCCTTGAGACAATAGTCTTTACATCTTTACTAAGGTCGCCAGATTGGGCTATTTACCGCGATTTGGGCTATTTAAATATTCAATTCGTGGGTATAAATTTCAAAAAGCTACTTATAGCTTTTTGGGCTATTCGGCCAACGCAAATTGTGTTAGTTAGTTTAGTGTTAGTTTACAACAGAGCCGATTTACGAGGAAAAAATAGAAATATAAAAATTAGAAAACTGAATTTTATTCGTCTCTTAGTTTAAATCTGCAAGTGTTACCGGCTCAAATGCAACATTGGGAAAATAGGTCATATCACAAATCCTGTTGCCACTAAATGTTCGGTTCTCTCTAATGAAAAATAATACTTCACACGATATCTATCTGGTGTTTGCAAACTATATAAAAATTATCAATAAAATTCATTTAGGTTCATAATTTGTTGACTTTCTACAAATGAACTACTTTCTTTCAAGTTAAGGACATCGAAATATAACATACAAGAGTAATATATTTACCAATATGGATGACTGTCGTAGAGTTCCATTTTTTCATAATTTATTAAACATTATTTTTGCTTGATTGGTGGGTTACAGACATGTGTTGCAAAAATTAAAGTTATTGTTATAAAGTTATTGTTACATGTGTACTCTGGCAATGCGAACAACTCACATATTATTGGTATTAAAGTTTCCAGAGAAAAACAAGAACCTTGTAATATCGTAGATAGGTCCATGTACTTCTCGCATATTCTAGACATTTCTCGCATGTAATAGTTACTTCAAATCTCTCGACTCACCACATGCAGTATATAAGCGTTGCAGAGCCCGGGGATTTCTGCTGCGAGAATGAAACGACGATCAGTTCTACGCGATAACAGCGATCAAGTAGTAAGTTAAATCGAATTGTGTTTTACTTAAAATCCCGGCGAACCTCAAGCTCGCAACATTGTAGGACGCTAATCGGGCGCGGGCTTGATCTTCTTTAGACTCAGGATCTAATCGCTAGCCATATTTTATTCTTGCCTGATAACTTAAGGCCGGTTTACATGACGATTGTAAATAATTTTTACTGAGATTGTGAGGGACAAGGATTATCTCTAATGAGAAACTGATCAGGAGTAAAACGATCAGATATTATATTCAGCAAAAATATTGACGATATTTCTCTTTCTTTCAAATTCGATAAGCTAGCTCCCTCACAATTTCAGTAAAAATTGTTTGCAACCGCCATGTAAACCGGCTTTTACATGTAGGATAATTAACTTAAGATTTTGATCCTATTGAATTATGAAAATTACAAATTATTTTTCGTGAATAATTTGATTATTGTACCTAATACTTTTAGAGAAGACTTTTAAAATTGTGATAAATGAGAATTTATATATTCACACACATATTTACATTACAGTGTTTCTTAAGAATTCTGGAGCACAGTTTGTCGTCGGAATCGAAATTATGTTCAACACATTTAAGTAGGTCTGATAAATTTCAAAGTTGAGCGCGGTATTTGGGCTGCAAGTATTCGTGCGGGTTTTGGGCTATTTCATCAGTTCACTCGGCGGGTTCTGCAGCCAACTATCTGGCAACCTTAATCTTTACTTTTGCGGGGTATTTTTTACATACAAGTATTTCGAATTCTTTTGAAATTGGTGTAACATTGTGATAGGAAAATTTAGACAAAAACCTATTTCTATTCACTTATATACTAACTTAAAAATAAAATAAAAATAAAAAATAAAAAATAAAAGAAAATAATTAAAAAAATTGAAACTATAAGTCTAATTATTAGTTGACGTAACCAGAGGGTTAACAGATATTGTACATTTTTCGAGAAAGGTTAGCTGAAATTTATTGGCTGTGTCCGTGATCTTGGGAATGCCTGGTAAGTAGTGAAGGCGAGAGGTAGAAAAATAAAATGGTTTGTCCAGTATTAATTTAAAGCATTTGTTCTGAAGTGTTTGGATTTTATTTTGTGAACTAAAGCACACTGGTTCCATATTGGTGCTGCATATAGTATGATCGGCTGCATAACCATTCTTTTATTTTAAATTGTAATAAATAGTCTGGAAAACTTACAATGGAAAAATTACTTTACTTAGTATTTACTAAGAGCCGGGTGTAGTCCAGTGGTAGTACACTAGGTCTTGAAAACATTGCTACCGGGGTTCAATTCCCACTCAATGCATAATTTATTTATATGATTTTTTCAGTTGTTATTGGTTTCAGAATATTAATATAAATCGTGAACAGTGCGGAATGTTTAATACTCTTCGTCACTTGTAAAGGATTTAAACCTGAGCAAATGAGTTCTGTGTACATTCTTATCAGATTCACAAATACCATCAGAGCTGCCAGACAGTAGTTGATTTGTTATATTCAACTTTGCTGTTCTGGTAGCTCGTATCACAGCCAATAGTACTGAAAAATTATGATCATTAACACCTGCTAGTACACTGCCATACCCGGCCCGATTCCTGATATTCCTTCCCATTCCTAAAACTGAATAAGTTCGGTATCCCATTTCTTCTCCACAATTCCATCCAACTCTCCTCTCCTTCGCACCAAGAAACACGGAAAAATATTTGATAGAACAATACCGCGGCCAATTGGGCTCAGTTTGTTCTTGAAAATTAGCCAAAAACAGCCATCAGCCGTAGGCGCCGTCCCGTGGTGCAGTGGGATCACAACGGACCCATCTAGCGGTCTATGTGTTAGCTATCTCTGTCAATAGCTACCCACCTAACCTAACATCTGTTATGAATCATGCCATCGAAAGAGCTCATCATTGCGAAGTCGAAAATGGAAGACATTTAAAAGATGTTATCTTTCATTCATAATGTAAAAAAATCTGCAATATGTGTTCTTTTTTATAAGCCATAAATTAATAAAAAATGTTAAGAATCAAAGAAATATTAACTAACTAAAACGTCTTCGCGGCTTATGGTCCACCCTGTAGAAAGTACATCTATCTATGTACTCTTTTCACTATCATGAGACTAGGCAATATTACGAGTATCAAGATAGTTTCACGACCTACTTTTCATTACTTCGCTACTCTTAAATCTCCATTCACGCGGCTAACCTCCTTCTTTCACCACAATTTCTTGAATCCTCCTCCACCACGCTGTAATATAAGCCCTCGCTCTGCAGCAGGATACAAAAAGAAAACACTGAAATTAATTTGTACGTTTCGCTTAACATTAATTGCTAATGTGCAAACAATCGTCGGTTAATGTCCGACTATAGTTAAAGTAAGCATCACTAGTAGCATTTCTAATACTTTCACGCAAACAAATAATTAGGATGTCGTCATTGTTGCTGGGCTCTGCTGTAAACGTTTGCTTGCCGCACTGTGTAGCGTATACTCGAACTTACTATGTAGTAGCGTGGACGTCGAATTGTAAACAAAACAGCCTTCTACCTTTACCCAGGTGACATTTTTAAGTATTTACGTAGCAAATTAATGGTAGGTCTCTCTGTCCTGGAATTAGCATCAAATTTTCATCGTTATTCTTCGGTATAGTCGTAGTACAGGGCAGGTTTAGAGGATACCCTCGATGGCGAACACTGGGGACACGTGAAATACGAAATTCTAACCAAAGACGACCCAGGAGCAGTTGAAAAGGTAAAATGCTGAGTTGTTTTGTACTGGCTTTTTTTGATAAACGACATTTGGGACTGTTATGATCTATTAGTATTTATAAACATTGTTAATGAGAAGGATTAAACTCGAGGTTCTTTGAAAAGCGGTAGTGACGCTTTTCCGGTTTCCTATACCAGGAATATAATTGTTAAAAATGATCAATTATTACGGGAAAACCATCGACGCGTCGTCGTGTAACGTGAACACGAAACCTTATTCAGGTTTCAAAACTTTAGCGAGTCAATACAAAAAAGGATTGATTACTTTTTGGGTTCAAAATAATGTCGATTTTCTTTCACCAACTTTGGCTTGTCTTAAACTTCCAAATTTAAAGTTAACAAGAAGTTCTTCGGAAGGAAGGAAACTTGGTGAATTTAACGTACCGGAATTTTTTGGTTTCATAAAATACACATCATAGTTCTGGAACTCTAATAGCAACTTTACAACATTGTTATTAATCCTACCATTCCACGTCGACTGAACAGGCGGATGAAAAAATGAAATACCAAATAAATATGAAAAATAAAGGAAACTCGAAATTAATGAGAATGGCAAAGTTAGTTAGCTTGAGTAACTATCCGGTTAATCAGCTTCGTTTACTACTATGTTTATACTCTAGATGAAATCATATAGAGTATTATAAGTTTAATCCAGCCCGAAAAGTTTGTAACGCGTAGAACCGAGCCTCGGACGAAAAAAAGTTATATATTATTTTGTGTTTAGTTGTGGCCAAAAACCCCAAATCCGTTTGCTGCCCGTCCGTCCGTCCGTCTGTCCGTCTGTCCGTCCGTCCGTCCGTCCGTCCGTCCGTTTGCACGATAACTTAAGAATCCGTTGGCCTAAAAAGTTGAAATTTTGTCAGCACCTGTAAAATGGAAAAAGTAAGGCTAAGTTCGTTAATGGGCGATATCCTTCCGCTCCTTCGGGTACCTCCCATACAACAGTCCTTGAAACACGTATTCACAATTATTGCTCGAATGCTTCAAGTTAGGAGCTTGAAATTTTGAATACTTAAAGTTTACCATGTTTGAAATGAAAGTTTCGAATATGATGCAAATCGAATGAGTCCTTCGTGTAACAGCCTACAAAAGTCCTTCAAAAATGTATACAAGTTACAGAATCCACTATAACTCTAGTACGAGTTAAAAAAGGAATTTAAAATTTTACAGGAATTAGTTTTATATCAAAAGCAAGACCGAGTTCATTAATTAGCGCAATCCATCAACTCCTTCGGGTAGCTGTCATACAAAAGTTCTTAAAACACGTGTTCACCAATATTGAACGATAACTTTAGAACGCTTTAAGTTACGACTTTAAAATTTTGTATACGTTGATTTTATAATAGTCGCAGCTGAAGGTATTAATATGAAAAATATCCCGTAAGTCCTTCATGTAGTTGCCATACAAAAATTCTGTAAAAATGTCCCAACTTAATTTATGGAACTCACTATAACTCAAGAAATCGTTTAACCATCCATCGAGTAGCCACTATACAAAAGTTTCTACCTGTAAATAAAAGGTCATGCAATAATTGTATGTGCACTCCTCATTCTTTTGATATATTCCCAACTAAAATATAAATCGGAGTTCAGTATTTCATCTAGATTATCATACGATTGGCTTGCAGCCGATCGTGACTGCGTTATGTTTATACTCTAGATGAAATCATATAGAGTATTATAAGTTTAATCCAGCCCGAAAAGTTTGTAACGCATAGAACCGAGCCTCGGACGAAAAAAGTTATATATTATTTTGTGTTTAGTTGTGCCCAAAAACCCCAAATCCGTTTGCTGTCCGTCCGTCCGTCCATCCGTCCGTCCGTTACCGAAGCCTTATCGAAGGTATAGCCTCCGGAAAATCCGGAAGGTATAGCCTCGGCGATTATATACAAAGATCGCATAAATTTTATATTTTATCAGTCCTAAGTGATATTACAAAATTTATAAGAATGCATACATTCACTTTACACTCCTTGCGGGTTGAATATAAAAAAAAAATCATGAAATCGGTGTTTAGGCGAAGAAACCCGAAGAAGTCAAAACCAATTTGAAACCTCATAAGATTTTAGAAATATGGTGAATTCATATACAGCCCCTTTAGACCAACTTGTGGGTTGAACTTCGAAAAATCGTGAAATAAACTTTTAGGCGATTACATAAAAAGTGAAAACAATTTCATATATCTTTGGACCTAAGAGTTATGACAAATATGAAAAAAAATGTGAAAAATTATGCAACCCCTTTACACTCTTGAGAAGATGAATATCTAAAAATAAATTTTTCGACAATTAAGAAAAAAGTTCAAGGGATTAAAAACCAATTGGATATCCCATCGGATTAAAGGACTGAATTCGTTGAAATATATACAACTCTTTTACACCCTCTTGGTGGTCAATAGCAATTTTAAAAACCATTTATAAAAAAAACCATGGCAGTAAAAAGTTCTTCGATATCTAATCAGACCTAAGAGATATGACAAAATTCGTGAAAATGTATAAAACACTTTTACACCCCCAAAAGGGGTTAAATTTAAAAAACCCGATTCTAGGCATTTATCTGAAGAACTCGTAAAAGTAAATTGGATTCAGTACATCAGAAGACCTAAGAGATATTACGAAATTCGTAAAAATATAAATAAAGTATGTCATTTTCACTAACAATTTTTTTGCCCACCTATGCAAAGATGACCATTTTGTACCTATCTTATTTGTCTCTGTTGTTCGAATTTCTAGATAAGAAAAATAGTCCACATCCCCATACCATACTTCAGCCGTACAAAACCCTTCTTAAAAACTTCATTTTTATTACACTCACCTAATATGCTCACAAATAATGACAAATATTAGATTTACGGCATCCAGCGTTCCTTTGTTTTGGCTGCATGGTTTGGGCCCTCACTGTCTTAACCCTACAGCCAAGCCGACAGTTTTCCTGGAAATAGCTCCACTTTCATCAATTTACAATAGTGCCAAGGTTCAACTTCCTGTCGAAAGCGATTCCAGAGATATACACCACCAACATTTTTCCTATAAAACCCTACGTCCACCTCATCCCTTACACCACTCAGCAATCAAAAATCTTCACTTGAAGAGATTAACCCAATCTATCCTCTAAACATTTGTAATTTAATTGTTAAAATGGTTTGTGAGCAAGCCTTCAAACGCGTTTGCGGACGAAGTACGGCGGACAGACGGACTAAAAAGTTTTTTTTGCAGTTTGAGGTCTACTAGTCCTTATGCCGAAAATGCAAAAAAAAAACGGGGTAGAAAATTTGTTTTTTAAAGTCAGTCAACCGCCGAAAGTCACCACATGAAGGTATTTAATAGCCCAAAGGATTTGTGTGAAACGAGTTTGCGTAAGGCGTACGTTGGACAGACGGACAATTTTTTTTGCGCTTTTGAGGCTTACTAGTCCTAAAACCGAAAATGCAAAATACAAGTGTAGAATTTTTTTTTAAAGTCGATTGAAATCCTTTTTTTATTGAAATAATGCAGCAAAAACTATTTCGCAAATAATCAAAAAGAGAGACCCCGCCTAAAGCCGGACCTATGCCTTACAGGGTTAAACTTCAAGGTTCTAAAAATACGTAGAGTTTCTGATGATCCTTTTTTCTGTAAATTTAATACAAATGGCTTCACCTACTATGAATTTTGATTCAAAAAATGTACTGTGACACAATTTTTTCTCTGTAACCTCCATCGTCGCGTCGCATGAAAAGTGTTATTTCGTACAATTAAAACAAACCCCTATCCTAAAACAGCAGCAGAGCAACTTTCGTTCCATAAGTCTAAAAAAAAAAATTATCATAAACATAACATTCAAACTTGACAAGAAACACCCAGCATTCCAAAACATCCCCAAAATTTACCCAAGAGTTAACCCAACTCTCTCGAAACTTTTCTTCCGTAACGTTTAACACTGGAAAATAAACTACGCAAAGTAACAGAAAATCAACTTTTTTTTCTGATGTACCCTACTACCCCCTACATAGATTCCATTAAACCGAAAATTTACCTTTTTAATTAAAACATTTTTAAGTACATTTTTACGGCAATAAAAAAAATTTGTCCCTTTTTTTCGGTGGGCATGGACTAGCTGGTGGATGAGGGCAGTACTTGGGGGTGGTTTTTATGCTGTATTAGAGCGTTCTGTTGTCGGTTTATAGATGGAGTACTCTTCTAGCTAGAGTACTTTCCCTGGAGCATTATTATGCGGTAGCAATCATACTCACTTCTAAGTATTCGGCCCGGCGAAAAAGTAAAAAAAAAATCCATTCCCGAGTTGATTTTCACAACTTGGTGATGGTAATGAAATTTTTATCTGATTTAGCAGTGGAAATGATTTCCTTTTTTGTCGACGTTTCGCCGAGTGTATTCCGAAGTATTTTTGGCTCTCATTTTCGGGCATCCATTTTAGCATTTTCAGGAAAATTTTTATCATCGTAACCTGAAATTACGATCTTTCGGGTCATTTTACGCGACCCGTCGAAATGACGGGGTGAGTTTATTAATTCGCGAGTTCGTTAGATCAATTTTCAGATCGGTTAATAGATTTTTGGTGTCGAAGACTTTTTATTGATTTAATTTGATTTTATTTCATTATTCACTGTACTTCATAAATTTGTTTGATTTCGTTCTTTATTTTTTCTGAGATCTGAGCTAAAGTTAGGACAATCCGATGAAAGTTACTGCCAGGGAGCGGAAATATGATTTAGTAATTTTCCAAGGACCGTTGTGTGGTAGCTATTATAAAGGGTCTATTATAATTTTATGTTTGATATAATAAAGTTCTGTCATTGACCGAAAAATAAAAAAAAAATGTGCCAATAGTGCGCGAAACTTTATTATTTTTTGGGAATACCAATGATCACATATGCTACTATGGTGTGGTGGCCAAAAGTTTAACAAATCATAGCACAGAGGGCCCTGCAAATAATTCAGAGGAGTGCTGTTCTTAGCATTACTGGGGGACACAAATCATGTCCCACTGCTGCAATGGAAACCATTATAGACATGGCCCCATTACACTTAGAGATAAAGAAGGAGGCTCTGAGAGAGGTCATAAAGCTACAGCAGTACTATAAATTCATGGTAGGAGGGAGACCTTGTCGGTCAACTTAAAATTCTACAGGAATTTAATCAGAAGGACCTAACTGACTCAGTAAACGATAACATGCCAAAGGTATATGATTTTGAGTAACCATATATGGTGGCTCTGGAAGATCGTGTATCATGGCAATCTGGTCTACCAGATTTTGGAGAAGGTGCTTCACTCTGGTACACAGACGGCTCTAAGACCTGTAATAGAACTGGAGCGGGCGTATTTCGACCCAATTGTAAAGCAATGGGACAAACAGGCACTGTGTTTCAAGCTGAGGTCATGCTAAAGAACTGTCCGTAGGTAAACTTCTATTGAATAAACCAAAAGGCGCTACAGTTATTATCTTATCCGACAGCTAAGCGTCACTGCTAGCGCTGAAATCTTATTGTTTCAGCTCTAGGCTTGTGTGGGATTGTCATACTCTTCTTAAAGAGCTGACACATCGTAACAGTGTAACCCTAATGTGGGTGCCAGGACATGAGGGTATTCCTGGAAACGAATCGGCTGACCAGCTAGTTAAGCGGGGAGCCAATTCAGTAATGATTGGCCCGGAACCATTCTGTGGAGTAGGTAAAGGCTTCATTAAGGATGGCATTTTAAAGTGGGTAAATCATCAGATGGAAGATTATTGCAACTCCCTTTCAGGACTTAGACAGTCAAAAAAATTCCTGACTTTCTCAAGTAAGAGAACGTGGAAATTTCTTTCCTTAAATAGGTATAACGCGAGGGTTATAATGGGATATTCTTCAGGACATTATATCCTTAATTATCCCCTTAAGCCCTAATTTTTTTCTGACTTTTTGACTGAAAATTTAAACAGGGCAATCATGAGCAGTCTAAACACGAAAATAATAAAAAAAAAATATTTTTTTATTGCTGGTTTGTGACTAATATAGTGTACCAAATTTGATACACTTGGGGACTTGCACCACTAAAATAATGTGAAATTTCTGAGTAACATCTTTACTATTTTAGTGTACCGAATTCGGTACACTGGGGATGTCCGGGCTAATATCATCGGCAAAGTATCACTAGATGCATGTCGATTCTGTGAAACCACATCTGAAACACGGTACACATTCTGTGTGATTGTGATGCCGTTGCCAGATCAAGAAGGCAGACTCTCTGTGGATTTACTCGCACCTATTAAGTCCTGTCGAAGACTCTTCGGAGTGAAATCATCTCCTTTCTTAAGGGAATAGATATGGCCTAGGGAGTGGTTAAAAGCCAGGAACAAAAGACCACTTAGGTCGTGGTTCGAAAAGCAGTAAGGCTCTGCCAACAAATAGAAAATTTGTCAGTCAAAGTTCGGAAAGCGGTTAAAATGGGTTCGCACTAGAATACTTACGCCACTGCCACATATAACACAGCTAGGTAATTGGCTCATACTCCGGGACGCGGTCAAAGTGGGAGTATAACATCAGTTGTTTCAACAGATGGAAGTTTTTTGGAAAGTTAATTTTGTCCTTAGAATAGAAGCTATATTTTTAGCCGATTAAACATATAAAAAGCCCGTGTAGACGACTCCAATTTCGGTATATTTTTACACTAAAAGCGCATAGACGTAAGAACCAATCTGCTGCCTCATCAGACCTAAGAGATTTGACGAATTGTGAAAACTTAAGCAAACCCATTACATCCACTTAGGAAAAATTGTGAAATCGGTTTCTATGTGATTACATAAGAAGCAACTTGATATCGCATCCCCCTTGGGGATTAAATTTCGAAATATGGTGAATTGGTTTTAAGGCCATTGCATAAAATGCCCGTAAAAGTAATAACTAATTTTATATCTCATCAGATCTAAGGGATGACGAAAATTGTCAAGGCGTATGCAATCCCATTACACCCCTTGGCTGTATATCCAAAAACCCAGAAATTTTTTTAGGCGATTATATAGAAATCCTAAGGAAGTAAAATGCAATTAGATATCTCATCAGATGTTAAAGGAATGTTGGACTTCGTAAGATATATGCAACCCCTCTACACCGACTTGGGGGTTGAATATGAAAAAATCGTGAAATGAGTTTGCAGGATATTATTTAAAAAGTCCGTACAAGTAAAATCCAATCTGATATCTCATCAAACCTAAGAAATATGACGCAAACTGTAAAAAAGTATGCTGCATATATGTAGGGTTGAGTATCTAAAAATCTAGAAATAAATTTTTTGGCAATTATAAAGGAAGCGTTAGGAAGTAAAAATCAATTAAATATCTTTTTTAGATCTAAATAGGTAGGAATTTGTGAAAATGAAAGAAACGCCTTTACACCAATTTGTGGGTTGGATTCAAGAAAAGCATAAAATTTGTTTGTAGGCGATTATATTAAAACTCTGAAGAGGAACCGCCGCGCTCACTAGGCGCCATACGGGCCCATTGCGATCCCTTGAGATTCTCGTGGGCTGTTCCATCCATCCAAAAGCACTCCAAATCCCTGCAGAACCTGGCCAGTTTGTCAACCCCTAATGACCTCAAATCCTCGATGTTATCGAAGAAAAGACTACCCAGCCATCTCAGCCTGTAGAAGTTAAAGCCAATTTGATATCTCATCAAATCTAAGAGATATGGCGAACATTTAAAAAACGTATCCTTTCATCCACTTGAGGGTTGAATATCCAAAAATCCTGAAAGATGTTTTTAGATAAGTATAAAGAAAGCTTGAGAAAGCAAAAGCCAATTCGATGGCTTATCACTCCTAAGAGATATGACGGAATTCGTGTTTTAACGCATATTTGAAAAATACAACAAAAAAGTATAAAGTTTGAAGCGCCTCGCCGCTGGAGTTTTCAATTGGCGGGAAAGATGGTGTGCATAATTCTTTTTCGAAACGTAAAAACCAAAATTATTTTTTAATTAACATACATTTATATTGTATAGATAAACTAAAAAAAACAGAAAAACTGTGAAATATTATTAATTTTCGAGCTTGAACATAAAAGTGACGGTTTTTACAATTTTTTTCCTTATTAAATTTTAAAATTACTTTTTTTTATTAATTTTTTTAGTTCATTTAGAATAGTTTTTAATACTCTAGAGAATGAACTTTGGTTTGGGTCGATAGGTCAAAAAAATTTTTTTGCTATCACGCCAGCCAATTTGGAAAAATCACAAAAACTAGATTTCGAAAAAACAGCTGAAAGTACGAGCGTACACAATATTCACACAGTCCGTAAGACCTTGTAACAACTCTACTCGGTACTTCTAGAACCCAATACATTGTCATACAGCCCCTTTGTACCTTTTGTAAATATTTTAATTTGATCGAAGGACCAAGATACCGCTCCATACCCTACCGCGCTCCCGCCCCAGCCGCACACCTACTTGACGGTTACTTGTTCTCGGACCTGTATCTTCGTAAATAGTTCGAGTTGGCTTTTAAAACTTTATGAACATATTCTCTAATAGTTAAAGCATTGATTAAAGAAAAGAAAAAATAAACACGATTTTTTTGACACTCTAAACCGACCACTGCCTTAAATAGAGTTCAACCCTAAAAAGGAAAAATTTTTAAAAACGGCTCTTGGCTATTACGTAAAAAGCCCATGGAAGTGAAATGTTTTCCGGTATCTAATCAGACCTAATGACTCCATCTCCCACCTCACAACGTCACCCTTCAAAAGGGGTGTCTACCCACAGAAAATGATAGATATGGCGAAAATAGAAAAAAAATCCCCCAATGGTCTGGGCGAAACTTTATTATTTTTCGGGTCAAAGTTCGGGAGCGGTCAAAGTCGGAGCATATCATTAGTTGTTTCGAGATTATGAAGTTTCTTGGAAAGTTAATTTCGTTCTTAAAATAAAAATATTTAAAATAGAGATTTTTAGCCAATTAAACATTGAAAAAGCCCCTGCAGACTGTACGAATTTCGGTATATTATGTACACTAAAAGCCCGGAGAAGTAAAAACGAATTTGTTGCCTTATCAGACTTAAGAGATGTGACGAATTGTTAAAACGTAGACAAACTTATTACATCCACTTGGGGTTTGAGTTTCGAAAAAATTGTGAAACAGGTTTTTATACGATTTCATAAGAAGCAACTTGATATCTCATGAGACACGAGGAATTTTGAAAAATTTGTGAAAACGTAAGCAAACTCTGTACAACCCCTTGGCTCATGAAATTCGAAAAATCGTAAAATTGGTTTTTAGATCATTACATCAAATGCCGTAATAACCAATTTTATATTTCATCAGAACTAAGGGATGGCCAAAATTGTGAAAACATATGCAAACCCTTGGGGGTTGAATAGCGAAAAATGGAGAAATGGGTTTGTAGGCGATTGTAGAAAAAGTCTGTCGAAGTGAAAAGCGATCTAATATCTCATCAAACCTAAGAAATATGTCGAAGCTTTGAAAAGCATACAACCCCCTTACACCCCTTAGGATTGAATATCTAAAAATAATAAAATTGACTTTTTGATGCTTTTATAGGAAACCTTAGGAAGTAAAAATGAATTCGATATATCATCAGATCTATGCAATATGTAAGAATGTGTGAAAACATATGCAACCTCCTTACTCCCACTTGTTGGTTGAAGATCCAAAAATCCTGAAAGGAGTTAATAGATAAATATGAAGACAACACGATAAAGTAAAAACCAATTTAATTTCTTAGCACTTCTAAAAGATATGACGAAATTCGTGAAATTATATTCAACCCTTTTATACCCTCTTAGGGGCTGAAAAAGGAAAAAACTTAAAAATTATTTTTAGGCGATTATTACGCAAGCCCATGAAAGTGAAAACATATTCGATACCGATCAGACCTGAGGAATACGGCAGAATTCGTGAAAAAGTACACAATCCCTTTACACCCTCTTAGGGGTCGAATTTCAAAAAATCCTGAAAAAGCTTTCTAGGTAATTATATGAAGAAGCTGTAGAATAATAATGAATTGAATATTTAGAAAGACCTACTAGATATGACAAAAATCGCGAAAATATATGCATTCCATTTGCACTGATCATTTTTTTCGCCCCCTTCCAAACGCCAACAGATATTTGAAATTTTTTTTTATTTAAACTAATTTGCTGGTTGATTTACATATACGTACTAAGTTTCAACTTTGTAGCATAAGCCGTTCTATAGATAGGAAAAACACCCCCCATCCCCGTACCATACTACCGCTATAAAAAATTATATTTTTCCAACATGCTATTACTACATGTCTATCCAAATAACAAGTTTCAGTTTTATATCATTATCGGTTCTCGAGATATAAAAATCGAAACTTTTTCTTATTCATCCTCCCCCACCCTCACCTCCTACAACCCAACCCAAAACTTTTTTTTCCAGATAGGGGTCTATTAGGCCTACTTCTGGTAAAAATTCTAAGCATCTTTGTTACACTGTTCTTGATATATGCGCCATGTTTTTTTTTAAAAAATTCTTATCCACTCCACTTCCATGCTCCACCGCACCCATAAAAGATTTTACTTTCAGCAAAATTTATTGGTCAACCTTTATACAGATACCGAATTTTATTTTTCTAGTGTAATTGGTTCGAGAGATATCGTAATCTAAACTTTTTCATCCCAACCCCGTACCCCACTGCCCCCATTCAAAAATTTGTTTCCGATCTATTCTCCTAGTATACCTACAAATGTTCATTTAGTTTTAATTTCGTGACATTGACAGTTTAGGAGATATGGATTTTAGAATGTGTCAATCTCGGCTTTCGAGCGTCTCGGACGCATTATTTTACCCCCCACTATGTGTGAAGGTGTGAAGGGGTGAATCACACATATCGGCATTTTTTTGCAAATGGATCCACTATCAAAGCTCTATATAAGTTTCAAGTTTCAGCCTCCTAGCATAAGCGGTTGCTGAGATCTAGAAACCAAAATTTTTCGTCTAAAACGCTTCCCCACCTCCCCCCTGACATCCCCACCCCTCACAATTTGGTCACTTCAAGGGGCCTACCCAGTGTATCTACGAAAAAAAAGTCAACTAAATAGCTAAAAGGGTTTGGATGCTACGAGCCTTCAAACAATTTTGCGTACACCGGTCGATGTACGGCGTACAGCGGACAGACGGACTGAAAATTTTTTTTGCTTTTTTCGTGTCTACTAGTCATGAAGCGTAAAAAAAAAATTGTCAGGGTAGCAAATTTTTTTTTTTAAAAATCGATCACAATACTGTATTGTTAAAATAATAAAGTAAAACGAATATAGCCTCCTTTCAGTCACTTGGGTGTTCAATATCGAAAAAAACCTGAAAGGAGTTTTTAGATAAGTTTAAAGAAAGCCCGAGGAAGTAAGAACCAATTCGATGTCTTATCACTTCTAAGATATATGACGGAATTCGTTAAAAAGAGTTCACCCGTAAGAGGGTACTTACGTGTTTAAAAAGGAAAAATCTTGAAAATCAGTTTTTGGCTATTACATAAAAAGCGCATGGAAGTGAACATTTTTTCGGTTTCTAATCAGACCTGATGAATATAGCTGA
This sequence comes from Beris morrisii, assembly GCA_951812415.1. Classification (NCBI taxonomy): domain Eukaryota; kingdom Metazoa; phylum Arthropoda; class Insecta; order Diptera; family Stratiomyidae; genus Beris; species Beris morrisii. Next base: position 107,861,000 of record OX638310.1, on the reverse strand, counting down.
TCTCGTGAAAATGTATTGAACATCTTAACACCAGCTTAGGGTCCGAATTTTAAAAAATTGTGGAAATACTTTTTAGGCGTTTATGTCAAGAGTTCGTAGAATAAAAATTCATTGAATATTTCAGAAGACCTGCATCCCATTTTCACTGATAATTTTTTTTGTCCCCAGTCCGTGCGCCAATGAATCTTTAAAATTATTTTTATAGTAGATTTACATACAATCACCAAGTTTCAACGTTCTAACAAATTTAAGGAATATATTTGATATAAACTTCGACTGTGAAAGCGGCCCTTAATAGCTCAAAGGGTTTTGGAGGTACTAGCCTTCAAACGATTTTATGTACGACGGAAGGCGGTCTGGCATTTCTTTTTGCTTTTTATAACGTGAACAAAATATATAAATATAGTTAATTTTCATGTAAATTTTACGGTTCAGTTAAAAAGTACATGAATAATTTACTGATACCAGTAATTTCATGTAAAAGTGATTGAAATGTGGACTTTTACTTGCATAAAAGTAAAAGTAAAAATTTGATTGAAAATTCAATTTTTTTTAAATTTTGAAATAATAACGTAATAAAGAAGTAAAATATTAAAACTATTTAGACAATGCCAAAAGTTCAGTTCTGTTTTGATATCCTGGGCCGCACAGCAATCTATTCAGCTTCCAAAGCACAAAACGTATAACGTACGGTTCATTGAATCCACTATTTTATTCTTTTCAAGTAGCGTGCCTTCAAAACCCTAACTAATAACGTTCTGAACTGGACTGCCAAAACCTCGTTCCGCTTTTAATACCACAACTAAAACACGTATAATAACAAAAAGCACACAGAGAACGTGAACAAAATTTAATTATATCGCATAACTTGCAGTCATATGGCCTTTTCGAGCGATGAAATTGCTGGGAATAAAGAAGGTAGTGGAAATCCGAAGAAAAAACTGGCTTCGGTTGCATATCCTTTGCCAAACGCCGTAGAGAAAGTTCTCCACATAATTTCCATGCATTTTCATTTTCATTTCGCTTTATTCGAGTTTTGCTACTGAGCCAAATTCAAATATTTCTTCGTTCATTCGCGATTATTCCTCCTAACTTTGTACAGGATATGAGCCCTCCTTGTTTATGGTGAATCGCGAAAATGCACAAATTTTATTCGTAGAAATTTTCATTTATGTAATCTGTTCAAAGTTCAGATAAAAACCGCGGAAAATTGTTAAAGGATCGTTTATTTTGATTGTCTCCTCAACGAATGACATCCAACAAGTCTAAGGCGAACTTCTTTTTCGGATATATTTGCCCCAAAGATAAAAGAAACTGATGGTAAGAGGGTATGCGGGCAATTTATGAGGGTAGAATAATTGCAAATCTACCCAAGTTCCTCGCCGTAATGACAACACAAGGGCTACGGCTCTTCAAGCATCAATTTACCACCTGACTGAATGGAAGACGAAATATTGATCTAACAATATCTGTCCGAGGACATCTTTAGATATCTAATTTATGAACGGCAATCATTGTGGTTAAAACCACCCCACCGATTTGGCCTGAAAGAAAAACAGATCGGGTCTTTTCATTTACAAAAATTTTTCGTTAAAGAATTCTATTAGCTTGCGATAGGAAGGAAGGAAGCTTTAGCCGTCATATGGTTGCGCGGAGCTATGATCCGGCGGGTTTCCTACTCAGTCGTACAATGTCCGCAGAAACTACCCCTAGTCTCATTCGAACTCTTAGGGGAGATTGAAAAAGAGTTTCTTTCGTTCAGTTCAATACTACTCTTAAATTTCGAATCCCCTCATTGTTAGGCTTGCGCAAAAACTAACCCCAATCAAATGCTTTCAAAAAATCGCGAACAATTTTGTTAAGGAGCACGAACAAACCCAAGACATTATCTGAAAGATTGACTCTTATACGGTAGAGTAGTGGCGGCGTAATGTGGCAGATTTTCAGTATTTTGTAGCAGATTTTATAAAGACATGAAAGACTTTAAGAAATTTTGTGTTGCTTTTCGGCGTCAGAGGATGACATCAATGGCTGCATTAATAAGTGAAAACATGTTGAGAAGAAACGATTTTTTATTTGAAACCAAAAAAAAAGTCTTGCTTTTTTCCGCTCATATGTTTAACTTTTTTCTCCAAATCTGAAAGGAATACCCTACTGTCAGTTTATATTATCTTATGATTCATTAGCAAAGCTCTGCACACGTACCAAAGTTTAATTTTTTAATATTATCAAATTTTTAGATATTGAAGAGTGTAGTTCTTATCTCCTAAGATTTCCACCTTCTTTGCGAGTGTCCGGCCCTAGCTAGAGCCAGACTTCGTGCATTAGGCAAACCTTTGATAACCGTGATGAGATCTCGAAAAATAAGACTGGAGAACTGATTATTTTTTTTAAAAGCTCCGGATGGATATGATAATCCATTCCAGCCCTAGGTCTCTGTAAAACTCTGTATCTACTTCATCAGCTCTCAACGACCAGGTTAAGCGAGTTGTGATCTCAAAATGGCACTAATATGCTAATTGGGCTCTGTTTCGACAGACGGGCCACCACGTAAACCAACCAAGACTTCCAGAGGCGTAGGGTGGAAATTTTACTATGGGGAAGCCGAACCGAAAAAACGAATTCCTTTATTTTGTATTCATGAAGAACATATAGGTACTGCAAGTGCCGTTGGTACCCATTCCAACTATCACCAGCTTAAATAAACTAAAAACTCAAACCAAACCTACCCTACCTAAATAAAATCATTACCAACTTTTGCCAATATCTGCTTGAAAATCGTATCCAAGTCACAACTTCCTAATTATTGTCTGAAGATTGGAACGAACCTTTAATTTCTCTCAACAAAGTGCGTCAAGCCATTGAAAAACCGTGTAATGCTGTAATTGTCGAATTACTAACGTCATCGAGTTTAAAATAAATTGTTTATTTTGTGTAAGATAGAGGTGTACAAAACATCAGGGTTACGTAAACCTTGTCTGTCAATGTTGGGAAAATTAGAGCCACGGCAGAAGAAATTTTCGTCATCGAGTTCGTCTTACGTCAATTCAATTTTTCTTTAGCTCGATTACGTAAGAACGAGTAGTCGATTAAAAACAAGTACCTTCACATAGGCACGTCAGGTGGTTGTGACCGACAAGGTTATAGGTTAGGAAGGGTGAACTGTAGCACTGTGTCACAGACCATCACGAGAGATCAATGTGAATCCATTGCCATCCCCTCGTGTAATAATTGGAATCTTAACTATATATTCCAAATATAGTTATTCTTTATGAAGAGAGTAGTTCTCCATATAGATATCATCGTAAGTTCTGATAGATTGGTTAAGAAGAATTTCCCCAAGTACTGCTCGAGCAAAAATCTGCTCACAAAGCGATCCGCGAGTGAGTTCCGTCACGCCACGATGCGGTCTGCCTTCAGTGAACTCACTTCCACAATAATGTATGGCAGGCAGATTTTTGCGATGTGCCCCGGGCAGGCCTTTAAGGTACGCGTCCACTAGCCTGGCCGGGCCAGGCTGGGTGTAATCGCAAAAATCCGCTTGTCATACATTATTATGGCAGTGGGTCTACTAAAGGCGGGCCACATCGCGGCGCGACGGAACTCACCGGTAGATCGCTTTGCGAGCATATTTCTGCTCGAGGAGGATTTCGCCCCAGCTCGTCCCAGCTCGTCCCACCTCAGTGGACTCAACGTAGCTGACGGGTTCGGTAATCGGTATGTATATCCGTCACCCGTAATCCGTCCCAAGTGGACGCAGACTTACCATTACTCACCGTTACGATGCGTCTCGCCTCTAGTGGATGCATACCTTCACTAAGTTTCGGTTAGCACATTCTTGCGCGCCGGCAAGCCGACAGCTTCACCCAAGCCACCTCAGTCTGTCTTAGCACTTCAACTAACGAGAGCACATGAAACAAAATATTTAGGACTGATAATTGACGATACACTTAATTGGACTCCTCACATTACTAAACTTAGAAACAAAATTGCCCCCATTATTGGAGTAATAAGGCGTAACGACTATCTACACGTACCAATTAAGAATATGCTCTATAATGCATTTATTCTATCCAACATAAGCTATGGACTTCTTCTATGGAGTTAAACCTCGAAAAGAAACCTAGACAAAATTGCGAGAGTTATGAATAGGTGCATCAAAGCCATTCATAATTTACCCTATTTAACAGCATCGAAGGAGCTTTATTATACTTATGGAAAACTTACCTTACAACAGCACATAAGCCTGGAACGTATTAAGCTTATTTATAATATTAAGAACAATAGACTAAAATCCTCAATCAAATTGATCCACAATCACGATATACACAACTTTAACACAAGAAGTGCAGATTTTATTAGACAACAAGGTTGTCCTAGGACTGACCGACTTAGAAAAGATCCTGTATTTGAGGCAATTTGTGAATATAACTCTTTACCTTCAATAATACAAATGGCAAGGAATGTCTTTCAGCTAAAGCACCTTGCAAAGAAGCATCTTCTTTGTCGAAGCTACGAATGTGATTTTTGAGTTGCAATTATAGACGACCTGAATCAGATAATTTTAGTCAGGCGGCTTCACCTACTTATCGAAGACCTGGTCCTCGAGCTATCAGACGAGACTGACTCCTAAACGTATGGTTGTGGTTTGTGTTGTTGTTGCATGTTTTGCGAATTGCTTATTTTTACTTTTTATTTTTATTACTATTAGTTTTACTATATATATAACTATAATTATTATTTTTATTTTGGTTATTCTTTTAATTTTAACTTTTTTCTTCCTTTCTTTTATTTCCACATTTATTTCTTTGCATTTTGCAAATCAGGTTCTTTTTATTTTATTTTATTTTTATTTCTCTGATAACTTAGTTTTTGTTTATTTGTTTATTTTTTGTTTCTTATTTTTTATGTATTTTTTTAAATTTATTTCAACTACCCCTTATACCAGTGCGATGCACTGACTGGGGAGTACTCTTAGGCTTAAGGTATACAAATTTTTAGACATTGAGCCCAATGTCGACATACATGCATGAGTATGTTGATACGGTGAAAATTTTTCCAGCTCATTGAGCTGTGTGCCAATATTGTCTCCAGTTCTTTAAGCTGCGAAAGTGTGCCCAAATGGGGAGTTCTTCTCCGACTTCTTGAGTTGGAGGGAGTTGCCCATTTTGCATGAAGGGCTTAAATCTATTATTAGTATTATTATTATTATGTCATTCATTCCCTTTACATCTTTGATGTGACATAGAACCAAAACATCAGGCCGGCAGGATTAGGCCACGGTCGTACATACAGGTCTGGAAACTCAATGCAAATTTTTGTGGTAGGGGTAGACACCTTTTGGGAAGAAAAATTTGGTTGTTGTCGTATTGACCACCAGGTTCGTCATGGTCTCACGGTTTTCTGTCAGATTAACAAATAAAAATTTGTCAAAACCACGGTCGTATGTCAAAACCGAATACGTGTGTATCAAGCGTTTCCGATAATACCCATTGGCAGTATTATATTTCATGTCGGTGATGTAAGTACTGGAATGGAGAGCAACACGAATTTCGTCATATATGTATCTTTGGTTGATGAAAGAGCAAAGCCATCTTAAGAATTAGCAGCTGGAGGACGTGGTCCTTGGATTGAGACGATTGGAGGCGACGACTTCAGGAGGCCAGGGCCCGATTTGGGTTGTCGCGCCGTTGATGATGATGATCTTTGGTGTCTTATGAATGTCCTGAATTTTTTTTTAAATTCAACCCCAATGAGTTTTAAAGAGTTGTATAAATTTTCACGAATACTGCAATATCTGATTTAATATGGAGCAAGTATTTACTTCGACAGTGACTGATTTTCTCAAGTAGGAGAGCGTCGGAATTTCTTTCCTTAAGGGGTTATGCCACTCTAGAGTTTTCGAAAATTCGATTGTTTTTTTTTTAAATTGTTACCTTATGACCTCAAAAATGCTGTCCCAAAAGTTTATGGCCGAAAAAAGTCTCTAAGGACTCGGTTTTCGAATTTTAGTACAAGGCCGCCTGCAAAATTATTCATGATTTTCTACTACTCAAAACTTCAAACGCGTTTATCTCAAAACTACATTTTTCAAGCTGGCCGGAAACATAACTTGGACAATTTTCAACCGATTCACTTGAAATTTTGAATATATCTTTAAAACTATATTGTCCATGGAAGTACGTAGGATTTTTTTTTATATTGCATAGTTCATTTGTTATTACCAATTTTCTGGCGATTTTTTAGGCAAATTTCACACTTTTCACTTTAGAAGTGCGCCATTTGGCTAAAAATAAAAATATCGAAAAAATCCTACGCACTTCTCTGGCTGTTGTTATATGTAATCGAAATAAATTTATTAGCTTATCATAATTCAAAAATTACAGGCACTGGGTGTCCGGCCATGGACCCTGGAAAAACGGAGACGTCACCGCAAAAACGCTGCACAGTCGCCATTTTGAATTTAATTGCTTAAAAAAAATTCTTGTACATAGTCATGTATTATAAATATTCATTTTCGTAATATCGATTTATTTTGTAGTTTTTCTGAAAAAAATTCCCGAAAAAGACCTATTTTTTCAGCCTCTAGAGTGGCATAACCCCTTAAGCAGGTATAACGCGAGGGTTATAATGGGATATTTTTCAGGACATTATTTCCTTAATTATCACCACAAGATCATCGGCAAAGTATCGCTAAATGCATGTCGATTCTGAGAAACCACATCTGAAACCACAGGACACATTCTCTGTGATTGTGATGCCGTTGCCAGATCAAGAAGGCAGACTCTAGGTGGATTAACTCTCACCTATAAAGACCTGTCGAAGACTCCCCTGAGTAAAATCATCTCCTTTCTTAAGGGGATAGATATGGCCTAAGGAGTGGTTAAGAGCCACGAACAAAAGACCACTTAGGTCGTGGTTCGAAAAGCAGTAAGGCTTCCACAGGATCTGTCAACAAATAGTATAATATAATACTTCGACAGACTTTTGATACAATCCCCTAAAAGCTGTTGTTATGATTTTTTGCTTTTCAACGTCTAAGAGGGTGTAAAAGGGTTGAATACGTTTTCACGAATTCCGTCATATCTCTTAGGTCTTATACGATATTATATTGTTTTTCACTTTCGTGAACTCTATATTAAACCAGTTATACCGCTGAAAAAATTTGTTTTTCAATCTTATTATTACAATAACAATTTGAAATAGAAAATTCTTATTGAGACATATGGAAAACTTTATTTTTGTCTTTATCCTGAATCAAGTGAATTTAAATGAACAATCGAGAACACGAGTGTAAAAAATCAAATTTTTGATAGGGTTAGCATGGTACGGAGGTGCGGGTGGTTTTTTAGTATATCAGGAAGTGCTTTTAATAGAAAGTTGAAATTTAACATGTACTCGTATATGTAGAGATTACATATGTAATTAAAGCAAGAAAAAAACCTACCAATAGTCTGGGCGCAACTTTTTTATTTTTTGGGTAGAAGTTCGCAACGCGTTTAATTCTGAGATGCGGTGTAGGTTACTATGTGACTGAAACCCTAAAAAAAGTTCGAGAAGCGGTTAGAATGGGGTCGCGCTAGAATACTTACGCCGCTGCCACATATAACATATGAATTACATAATTGGGTCATACTCCGGGACGCAGTCTAAGTCGTAGTATAATATCAGCTGTTACCTGATTAGGAGGCGATTATATAAAAAGTCTGTGGAAGTGAAAACCAATCTAATATCTCATCAATCTTAAGAAATATGTCGAAAGCCTTACGTCCTATTGGAGTTGAATATCTAAAAATTCTGATATCAACTTTTTGACGATTACTTAGGAAACCCTAGGAAGTAAGAATGAATTCGATACCTCATTAGAACTAAGAAATATGTAGGAATTTTTTAAAATATATGCAACCCCCTTGCACCCACTTTGGGGTTAAATATCCAAAAATCCGAAAATGGGGTTTTATATAAAGAAAGCCCGAGGAAGTGAAAACCAATCCGATGTCTTATCACTCTTAAGAGATATGATGGAATTCGCGAAAACGTGTTCATCCCGTTTATACCGTCTTAGGGGTTGAAAAAACTTGAAAACGACTTTTAGGTGATTATTATACAAGCCCGTGGAAGTGAAAAGTTATTCGATATCTAATCAAACCTGAGGGATATGGCTGAATTCGTGAAAATGTATACAACACCATTACACCACTTTGGGGGCGAATTTCAAAAAATCCTGAAAACTCTTTCTAGGTATTTATATGAAGAATCTGTAGAATAAAAATGAATTCAATATTTGGAAGGACTTAAAAGATATGACAAAAATTGTAAAAATATATGCATTCCATTTTCACTGATAATTTTTTTTGCCCCTCTTCCGAACGCCAATGGATATTTGAATTTTTTTAAATCAGTATTAGTTTTCTAGTTGATTGTAGATGTATATGTACATACAGAGTTTCAACTTTTTAACATAAGCCGTTCTATGTTAGGAAAAACACCCTCCGTACGGGGATGATACTACCACTATAAAAAATTATATTTTTCACACGTGCTACTGCTATAGTTCTATCTAAATACCAAGTTTCAGCTTTATATTATTATAAGTTCTCGAGATATAAAAATCGGAACTTTTTGCTGTTCACGCTACCCCACCCTCACTCTCTACACCTTCACAACCAAAATTTTTTTCTAATAGGGGTCTATTAGGCGTACTGCTCGTAAAAATTCTAAGCATCTATCTTACACTGTTCTTGAGATATGAGACATGATTTTTTAGAAAAATTCTTATCCCCTTCACTTCGATGCTCCACCGACCCTTAAAAAATTTTACTTTCATCAAACTTTAGATGTCAGTCTTTATACACAAATCCGAATTTTATTTGTCTAGTGCAATTGGTTCGTGAGATATAGTAATCTATCGCCCCACCCTCGTACGCCACTGCCCCACTCTAAAGTCTGTTTCCGATCTATTTTCCAAGTATACCTACATATGTTCATTAAGTTTTAATTTCGTGACATTAACCGTTTAGGAGATATGGATTTTAGAATGTATGGATCTCGGCTTTCGAGCGTTTATTATTCCCCCCGCTACCACAACCCTTCACCCATATCAAAAATTTTTTTGCAAATGGGTCCACTATCGAAGATCTATATAAATTTCAAGTTCCAAGCTCAGTCTCCTAATATAAGCAGTTGCTCAGATCTAGAAATCAAAATTTTCCGTTTAAAATGCTTCCCCCAACTCACCCCTCACACCCCCACCCTTAAAAATGTGCTCACTTTAAGGGGCCCAATCTATTAAGAAAAAAAAATTAATTAAAAAACTTAAATTAAATTTAATGGCTCATAGGGTTTGGGATCTATAAGCCCTCAAACGATTACGGCGGACGGCGCATAGACGGACTGAAATTTTTTTTTAGTTTTTTGGTGTTTATTAATCATGAAACGTGAAAAAAAAAATGTTCAGGGTAGCAAATTTTTGTTTTTGAAAAATCGATAACAATTCTTTATTATTAAAATAATAAAGTAAAATGGAGATTTCTAACGGTGTACGAAGGGGGTGGGGGGGGGGTGGGTTGGTTGGGTAAAAAAATTGTTCGTGAAAAGTTTTTTTTTTAATTTTCTCGAATTTCTTTGTAGCTTTTAGATAGTTCGATATTCAACCCTTAAGGGTTGTGTACCTTTTCACGAGTTCCTCCATATTTCTTAGGTTAATGAGATACCGAATTCGTTTTCACTTCCAAAGGCTTTAATTTAATCGAAAAAAAAACAATTTAAACAACAACAACCGGTGGTTAGGTAATTGTTAAAGTATGGGTGTAATGAGATATCGAAATGGTTTTTTCCTTTTACGGGTTTTCTAAATAATTGCCTAAAAATCTATTTCAGATTTTTTTATATTCAACCCCTAGCCCCTTGATTCCGTACGTTTTTACGAAATTGGAAAAAATAAAAAATACAACTTTATTATTATTGTTCGCAATTTTAGCTTGTAACAAGTTGATATATGCAAAATTTCAAGTTCTTAGCTTAAGGCATTCAGCCAATAATCTTGAGAGCGTGTTTCAAGGACTCTTTAAAGAGTGACGGATCTAAAACGGATCAAGGTGTAGGAGCAGGAGCTTATGGAGTGCGCCCTAATGTGAAATTCTACTGTAGCATGCACGTAACATCCACTGTTTTTCAGGCGGAGACTCATGCTATGGAACTATGCATTAGAGAAAATATCAGACGGGGCTACAAAAACCAACAAATATATATTCTCTCGGACAGCAAGGCAGCAATAATGGCACTTCAGTCCGTTCAAATCCACTCCAAACTTGTTTGGAATTGCCTCCAATGCCTGATTGAACTCGGAAATAAGAACAGAGTTAGTCTCATTTGGATTCCGGGACACAGCGGCTATGTAGGTAATGAAATGGCCGACTTAATGGCTAGGAAAGGTCCAGAAGCTGACTTCATGGGACCATATCCATTCTGTGGGATACCATTAAGCACAGCCAGAATGAACATCCGAATGTGGCAAAAATCGCAAAGTGCCATTCACTGGGACTTGGCACCGGGCAAGAGGCACTCAAAGCTTTTTATGCCAAAACACTCGGAGAAAAGAACATCTGATTATCTAAAATTAAGCAGATATCAGACCCGAACCTTAGTGGGAGCTCTGACTGGACATTGTCACATGAGGAAGCATCTCAATAGGATTGGTCTCTCTGAGACTAAAATTTGCAGAATATGCAATGACGAAGACGAAACACCAGAGCATATCCTCTGTGAATGTGAGGGTTTAACTCGCAAAAGGCTTCGTCACTTCGGTCAGGGTTTAATGGACCCATCGGAATTCCTGACCATTCCTCTTCGCAAAATACTAGGCTTCATTGAAAGCGCAGGGATCGAAGAGGAATCATAATCAAACCGGGGGGATGTCACAATAAGCCCAACTGTGGCTGCAGTGACAGAGTTTAACCACACCAACCCTTATTTCCAAATCTATCTATCTATCCGAAAGAGTGGAAGGATATATCATTAATGAATAAACATTTCAACTTCCTAGGTCAATGAGTTCTTAAGCCTTTGGGCAAACGGACGGACGGACAGCAAGCGGATTTGGTGCTTTTGACCACAATTCAACGTCAATTTTTCCGTCCGTGGCTCGATTCTATGCGTTACAAACTTTTCTGCTTGGATTAAACATACACTACTCTATGATTTCAAACCTACGAGTAGTTCAACAGATCTCAGCTCTAGTATTAATAGTGTTCCTCTGTTCATTTCAATTGAAGCCTTCCACACACTTTGCCACCTTTCCGAAATTCTGTGCAGAGCTGTAATAATCGAAACTCCGCATGTGATTGCACATCAGACCTAACAGCCGTTTATAGAGTGTAGCTAAAGGTGTTCTACAGCACTACATCCATTGACACCTTTACGGTTTTAATTAATATTAGAGAAACTGGTAAACTACGAAAATAAAGCAGCTAGTACTAAGTAACAACAATCGTATGAGGATGAATAAATAATGCTGTTGTCTATCTTTCGATTCCATAGGGATACAAGTGTGAAAGCTATGCAGGCATATGGAGTGTAGCGAATCCATTACACTCGAGAGGAATTTAGATGCAAGAATTATGTGTGACGTTACGAGCTTCGGATTGAGATTTATACTTACGAGTACCACTTGAGAGTTTTCTTAAGTGAGAATGAAATTCGAAGTTAGATCAAAGTGCCACTTCTGATACAATGTCAAGAAAATGGTATCAGAAGTAGGACGAACTTTTCATTGACAGGATTGATTTTCAGCGGTGTATCCCAATGGGAGGTGAGACGGAGTGGAAATCCTTCTAAGGGTGATGTTTTAATTTATTATTTTTTTATAATAAAAAAATGAATGAATGAATTTTAAAAAAAATTGCTAGCCTAAATTTTGTATTTTCACATTTCAAGCCCATCTGAACATTTGTCCGTCTCGCTTGAAGGTTCAAATCTGACAAACCTGCGGAAATATTAATTTATTTTTTTATACTCTAGATGAAATCATATAGAGTATTATAAGTTTAATCCAGCCCAAAAGTTTGTAACGCATAGAACCAAGCCTCGGACGAAAAAAAGTTATATATTATTTTTTGTTTATTTGTGGCCAAAAACCTCAAATCCGCCTGACGTCCGTCCGTCCGTCCGTCCGTCCGTCCGTCCGTCCGTCCGTCCGTCCGTCCGTCCGTCCGTCCGTCCGTCCGTCCGTCCGTCCGTCCGTCCGTCCGTCTGTCCGTGAACACGATAACTCAAGAACGCCTTCACCTAGGATCATGAAATTTTGAATTTGGATGTTTGGTTGAATTTGTAAGGCTAAGTTTGTTAACGGGCAAAATCGTCCTACTCCTTCGGGTAGCTGCCATACAAAATGTCCTTAAAACACGTGTTCAAGAATATAGGTCGATAACTTCAGAAGGGTTTAAGCTACGACTTTGAAATTTTGTACGTGTTATTTTTCCAATAGTTAGAGCTAAACATATGATTATGAAGAAAATGCTGTTAGTCCTTCGTGTAGCTGCCATACAAATATCCTGCCAAAATGTATTCACTTAATTTACGAAACTCACTATAACTCAAGTAATCTTTTAGCTACGAATTTGTAATTTTGTACAAATTAGTTTTGAGTGAAAAGAAAGTTCGGCTTTACTAGTCAGCGAAATCCTTTTACTCCTTCTGGTAGCTGCCATACAAAATGTCCTTAAAACACGTGTTTTCGATTATTGGCCGATAACGTCAAAAGGGTTTAAGCTACGTCTTTGAAATTTTGTATGTGTTATTTTTCCAATAGTTGGAGCTAAATGTATGGTTATGAAGAAAATCCTATTAGTCCTTCGTTTAGCTGCCATACAAATATCCTGTCAAAACGTCTTCACTTAATTTATGGAACTTACTATAACTCAAGTAATCTTTTAGCTATGAATTGGAAATTTTGTACAAATTAGTTTTGAGTAAAAACGAAGTTCGAGTTTACTAATCAGCGAAATCTTTTTACTCCTTCTGGTAGCTGCCATACAAAATATCCTTAAGACACGTGTTCAACAATATTTTTCGATAACTTTTGAACGCTTCAAGCTACGAATTTGAAATTTTGTACACGTTTATTTTTGAATGGTTCCAAGGAAAAGGATAAATATGTAAGAAATCGAGTGAGTCCTTCCTGCACCTCCCATGTGAAAGTCCTTTAAAAAGGACATTTTTTTTCGATGACTTACCCAGTTCAAGGTATGAAGTTAAACACTGAATATTGTCTTTTAGTTTTGAGTAGCAATCTAATGGCAGTCCTTAATAAAGGACATACAACATGCACACACGTAATTCTACTTTATCCCCAACTACAATATAAATCGGAGTTCAGTATTCATCTAGAGTATTATACGATTGGCTTGCAGCCGATCGTGACTGCAGTATGTTTTTCTTGGTAGATTGGGTAGGTTGTGACTTGTTGGGGGCTGGCATGTGGGAGTGAAAAAAGAGGGTTTTAGGCGAACAATTTCGGTTTCTGCTTATATCTCAGTAGCTGCTAGTTATGGGAAGTTGAAATTTAGAGCGTATGTAGAGCTATGATAGTGGATCCATTTGATAAAAATGGTAGATGAGTACATAAACAGGCGGAAAAAAATTGGTTATAAACGTTCAAAAGCTGGAATCGAGATATTATGAAATCCACATCCCACAAACGGTTCCTGCCACAACATTTAATTTGAATGATTGACACATCATGGACGTAACTACCAATGAAATTAGGAGGTGGTTTAAAATTTTCAAAGATGAGTTGATTATGTATAATAGTTACGTCTCTAATTATATGCGCCTCACCTGTTACAACAACCCTATGCTCTACCAAAAAAAAAATGTTCCTAACTGGGCCAGATTTTATCAGAACTAGATTTCTTCTTGAACTTAAACGAAGGAATTTCACTAACATAGTTGCTGTTGTAACAGCCCACTGCAGACTGAATGAACATTTATGGAGGATGAGAATCCTCCCATATGTGTGGAGTAGTGGTCCGTACAACACTTTAGGTGTAAATGCCCGGCTTTGCTCGAAAACGTCTCTCAACATTGGGTGCAAGTTTCATAAGAAGAGAGAAGCTCGTAGATTTTGACCTAGCCTAGGAGTTGATCTTCATCAAGAAGTCGAACCGACTTAAGGAAATTGAAATTACTCCTTAAATAAAGAATCGGCTGAACGACGAGGAAGCGGGAACTATGAATGTGGACTTAGGTAAGTCAATTTTGAATGAAATTGAACCGGCTTGGGGAAGGACGAAGCATCCTTCGCAGATATTTTGGGTTTAATTGAAGAGAAGGGAAGGACAAGACACAGACCAAGCTGACGAATGCCATCCTAGAAACAGAATACCATGTTTGAAAATAGGCTGGTAATCATTTCATTTCTCAGCTAAACTATGGTTTGAAACTACAATAAAGCATTGACGCTTCCAATGAAGGACAAGATCGAAATTTAAAAAAAATCAACTTAGTAGAGAAATGTTGACTTTATTACTTTCTTATTTTTTAATAATAAAGTATTGTGATCGACCTGAAATTACAAAAAAATTTGCTACCCTGAAATTTTGTATTTACACGACTAGTAAACACCAAAAAAGCAAAAAAAAAAATGTCCGTCTGTCCGCCGTAGACGCCGGACGCCGAACGCAAAATCGTTTGAAGGCGCATAGCTCCCAAACCCGTTGAGGTATTAAGTTGAAATTTTTATGGTGGGTAGATTGGGTAAGCTCCTTCGACTGGTATCTTTTGGGAGGATGGGAGTGTAAGGGGGGATGAGAGGGGAGCGTTTTACACGAAAAATTTTGGTTTCTAGATCTCAGGAACAACTTATGCTAAGAGGTTGAAACTTGGAACTTATATAGTACTATGATAGCGGACTCACTTGCAAAAAAATGGTCGATAAGGGTGAAGGAGTGTGGAAGTGGGGGTGAAAACAATGAGTCCAAAACGCTTGATAGCCGTGATTGAAACATTCTAAAATCGATATCTCCTGAACAATTGATGTCAGAAGATTGAAACTTTGTGGTTGTCCTTAGGGATACTTCAAGATTAGACAAGGGCTAAAATTGTTAAGGGGGTGGTGGGGTGTGGGTGTGGAGGGTGAAAAGCTTTGGATTACAATATCTTCCGAAACAATTACACCAGGAAGATACAATTTAGTTTCTGTATATGGGAACACAAGAGAAGTCTACTGAATGTAAACTTTTTGCGGGGGGAGATGGAGAACAAAATTGGGGGGATAGCAATTTCTCAAAAAATGTAATTTTTATATCTCAGAAACCGTATCAGATATGATCTTGAAAATTTTACAGGAGTTGGCGCCATAGACCTCTAGTAGGGAAAAATTTAGGGGTGGGGGTGTAAAGGGTGATGGTGAAAGGGGGTAGAAAGGAAAAAAATTCTGATTTTTATTTCTCGAAAACCGTAATTAATCGAAACCTAAAAATTTAGGATTATATAGAGCCACTATAGAGACATCCTAGAAAAAATAAAAAATTGTTCATAGGGATAGCAAGGTACGGGGGTGAGGAGTGGTTTTTTATATCTCAGAAACGGTTTATGCTAGAAAATTGAAACTTAGTACGTATATGTAGATGTGCTATTAGAGCAACTAAAGCAAAAAAAAAAAGTTCAGATTCTTATTGGCGTTCAGAGGTTGAGTAATAAAAATATCCGTGAATCCACATTTTCACGAATGTTGTTAAAACTTTTAGACATGTCGAGCTATCAAAGCAATTTTACTTCTGCGGGCTATTTATTATATATAAGCGCCTAGAAACATTCTTCAAATTTTTCGATATCCAACCCCTAAGTGGGTGTAAAGTAGTTGTGTACATATTCACGAATTCTGATATATTTCTAAGGTATATTGAGATTTGGAATTCTTTTTTACTTCTATAAGATTAAAACATAGTCGGGGAAAAAACCGATTTAAGTATTTTTCCCTATTAAACTCCCTGAAGGTATTGTTCAAGTTTTCACTGATTCCGAAAATCTCTTAGGTTTAATGTGATCGAGTTCGCTTTTACTTCTATGGAATATTCTATTGATAAAAAAAATACGTTAATAAATAAAAAAAATCGGCCAACAGTCTGGGCGCAACTTTATTATTTTATGGGTATAAGTCCGAAACGTGTTTAATGCTTAGATGCGGTGTAGGTTACCATGCGACTGACAACCTAAGGAATAACCAGGAGGCTATTTCGAACGTTATTTTTTAGGTTGTCAGTCGCATAGTAACCTACACCGCATCTAAGCATTAAACACGTTTCGGACTTCTACCCATAAAATAATAAAGTTGCGCCCAGACTGTTGGCGATTTTTTAGATATAAGTAAAATATTTATTTTACAAACAATTTGTATGTTCTATTGTTCACTATTTTCACTTGCAGGGTTCGTACATTGGATACAATTTAATTGTAAGTCCTTACTTTATCAAGTTGAATATAGAGGGATGAAGCTTCGTTGCCGAAGCCGTTCGTTGTCTGGATATTGTTACTACTTTTTTATTTATGGAGTGATTACAGTAATTCCATGTTAAAAGACGTTATGATAGTTTTACGATAAAATCAAAACTTCACAGAAAATAGATTGTTCAAAAATGCTGTTTATCTATCCTTTGGCACTTTTTCTGGAGTAGTCCTTTTTCAAAATGTTAGAAAATATACCTGAATCAAGGGTGGACTTAAAGAGGTAACGCAAAGGTGTCATTAATATAGCGGCACAACGCTGGACTAACGTAATGAACCCTAAAATTCAATTAAATGCCGATTATTTAGCACAGTTTTAATAAAAATATCTGAACTACCTTAAAGAAAACAGAAGAACCATCAAAATGTATATAAAAATATAAAATTAAAACTGAATTTTCTGACAGCTTTTCACCGACGAAAAAACAAGGAATAAATTCCCTTTTAATATGACAACTCTTCAAACAAAACGCTAACATCGCGCTAGTGTATTACACCACATTACAGCGGCACTCTTTTCGAGTTTTATTTCACTTTTATGAATTTTCCTTGGACTTTATTGCTTTTTCGTATAATATCGCATGCAGGGGTAGTGAAGAGGGTGGGTGTATAATAACCATAAGGTGAACAAATATAACGAACCTTTCCAGCAACAACAGCTGAATAAGAATCATCAAATTATTATTTCATGACACTTGAGTGCAAATAAGAAAGTTTATAGCCCTGGGCATCGCGTCCTGTGAAAGTGGTCTGGATCCTTGGGCGGTATTTCATTTCGGACACATATCGTTACCGGCGTGCCGAGGATACCTTGGCCCCCGTATTCGCGGTAATCTTCTGCTTGACTATCAATTTCCAGTAGATTTCTTGTATCTCGTTATAATGGACGTTTTATTGACGTCGAGATGAGCATTAGCACGTATAAATGAAAGACGAGCGAGTAGAGCAGTTTCGATTAGATTCTTGTAGGACATTCTATGAAACATTCAACGGCTATGATTAATAAGATCCTTTATGACATGTTAACACGCAAAAAATCAATTGAGTCTCTGGGGGCTTGTAGGTGCATAATTCAACTTACTACTTTCAACATGTTGCCCACAGTGCCGTAGTACTGAGGGGTGTATGCTGGCGACCAAACAGGATTTTCGTGCGACAGAACTTTTACCGTGGGAGGTAATTGCATTAGGCGTTCAGGTGTAAGCTGTTAGGGGTAATATCTTAGAAGTAAATGGCATCCAATTAGTCTGACATGGTGGCAATATCAACATATGCTTATTGGCATTTAGCGTGTAACGTTTTCAAGTCGAACATATAACGTGAGCAGATGCAGGTGAAAGCAGAAATGCCGACAAATATCTGCTTGGTTTTGCCGTTTTTGTAACCATAATTTTTTGCAACTAATTTTATTCCCTCGTTGACACTGTGCAGTGACATAAGCGAACAACATTTTCTGCTTAGTTCGGCAACGGAATATCCGACTTCTTTCGACATGACGTCGGAAAAATTACACTGAAACATGGTAAAAAAATTAAGGACTGTATTACGGTTTCCGCTGCATAGTCAGGACGACTCTTAAGTGGAGTGAGCGTGACTTTCCTTCCCTTGAAGTCTAGTATTAGGAATGGCGCGTGACTCAGCAGCATCCGTTGTAGTGCGTTTGTGTACCTATAGTAATATTTGGTACAAGACAATATTTGCATTGTATTTTTGGCATTTTACCCGTCTTTTTTTTGTTATTTCTAAAAAATAACACTTGATCCGGCGCGCTTCGCGTTGAATTTTATATATCATAGCGAACAACCAAAAATTCCACCAATTTGGTTGAAATATTGGGTGATCTTCAGTGCCACCTACCTTTAGTATAAGGATGTGATGGCAAGAATTTCGCTTTAGTATAATTCGCACGTTATAAAATAGGTTTCGATATCGCTATATAGAATAATCCTCAGCAATACCACCAGCTGTAAGGGTGTTTCGGATTTAGGCATGATACACCCTCTGACGAGTCTATGCCATCCGATGACGGAACAGCTCCTTCGGACTTAGTCCAACACTGTTTTATAAACTGGCCTGTCCAGTGAAGGTTTTCCAACTGTCATGCCCTCAGGGACAGCGATTAATCAACAGTCGAGGATTTCGTGTTGGGCTTTCACACCAGAAACTCCACTGACGCCGGAAAACAACAAAAACTTAAACAATAAGACTGTGGTCAATTAAAAAATATGCGTTCCTTTAAATTTGTCGTAACACTGCAAAGAAAATTTTTTGTCCGCCGTTTGAAGGCTCGTATCTCCTAAACACTTTGAGGTATTAAATTAAATTTTTTTTGATTTGTAGACTAGGTTGACCCGTTTAAGCAGTGACTTTCTGGTCGGTTGTGATGAGAGCGGGAGATAGAGAGAGCGTTTTAGACGACAAATTTTGATTTTTATGGAACTCAGGAATAGAGATATGATAGTTGAGCAATTAAAAAAAAATATTGTCTTGGATTAAGGAGTACGGAAGTGGGCGGGAGGAGGGCTATGTGTCTGAATCGCTCGAAAGCAAAGATCAACATATTCTAAAATCTATGTCTTCTGAACGGTTCATACCAGAAAGTTGAAACTTTTTGGATTTAGTAATATTCGGAGAATATAATGCACAAAATCAAGTTGTCGGGTGTAACATTTTAGTATACGATATCTCACGAACCAATTACTTCAGAAAAATCTGCCAACAGTCTGGGCGCAACTTTATTATTTTATGGGTAGAAGTCCGAAACGTGTTTAATGATGAGATGTGGTGTAGGTTACTATGCGACTGACAACCTAAAAAATAACGTTCCAAATAGCCTCCTGGTTATTTTTAGGTTGTCAGTCGCATAGTAACCTACACCGCATCTCATCATTAAACACGTTTCGGACTTCTACCCATAAAATAATAAAGTTGCGCCCAGACAGATTTTTTTTATTTATTTACGTATTTTTTTTTTTATTTATTTACTTATTTTTTTATCAATAGAATAATTCATAGTAGTAAAAGCGAGTTCGATCACATTAAACCTAAAAGATTTTCGGAATCAGTGAACACTTGAACAATACCCCCAGGGGGTTTAATTGAGAAAAATACTTAAATCGGGTTTTCCCCCGACTACATTTAAAGCTTATAGAAATAAAAGTGAATTCCAAATCTCAATATACCTTAGAAATATATCAGAATTCGTGAATATGTACACAACCACTTTACAACCCCTTAGGGGTTGGATATCGAAAAATTTTGAAGATCGTTACTAGGTACTTATATAAATAGCCCGCAGAAGAAAAATTGCTTTGATAGCTCGACATGTCTAAAAGTGTTCACGAAATTTGTGAAAATGTGGATTCACGGAATTTACTCAACCTCTGAACGCCAATAAAAATCTGAACTTTTTTTGCTTTAATTACTCTAATAGTACATCTACATATACGTAGTAAGTTTCAACTTTCTAGCATAAGCCGTTTCTGAGATATAAAAAACCACCCCTCTCCCCCGTACCTTGATACCCCTATCAACAATTTTATTTTTCTAGGATGTCTCCATAGTGGCTCTATATAATCCAAAATTGTTAGCTTTCTATTCATTATTGTTTTCGAGAAATAAAAATCAAAATGTTTTCCTTTCCACCCCCTTTCACCATCACCCCCAACACCCACAGAAGTGAAGTTTACCGACCCCAACTCCTGTAAAATTTTCAAGATCATATCTGATACGGTTTCTGAGATATGAAAATTACATTTTTTGAAAAATTCTGTCTAAATTTTATCCCTCCCTCTTAAAAATTGTAACCCTTGTCTAATCTTGAAGTATCCCTAAGGACAACAACAAAGTTTCAATATTCTGACATCAATTGTGCAGGAGATATCGATTTTAGAATGTTTCAATCCCGTCTTTCATGTGTTAAATACTCATTGTTTTCCCCCCCGCTTCCACACCCCTTAACCAATATCGACCATTTTTTTGCAATTGAGTCCATTATCATAGTACTACAAAGGTTCCAAGTTTCAGCCTCCTAGCATAAGTTGTTCCTGAGATCTAGAAACCAAAATTTTTCGTCTAAAACGCTCCCCTCTCCTCTCCACTGGTACCCCCACCCCTCGAAAACATACCAGTCGTAGGGGTTCACTCAATCTACCCACCATAAAAATTTCAATTTAATATCTCAACGGGTTTGGGAGCTACGCGCCTTCAAACGATTTTGCGTACGGCGTACGGCGTCTACGGCGGACAGACGGACATTTTTTTTTTTTGCTTTTTTGGGGTTTACTAGTTCTAAAACGTGAAAATACAAAATTTCAGGGTAGCAAATTTTGTTTGAAATTTCAGGTCGATCACAATACTTTATTATAAAAAATAATAAAGTGAAATTAAAATTTTGTTTTTATGTATACTAGATGCATAAGACTAGTTCGCTGACATAAAATTTTCAGGGGGCGGTGCAGCGTGGATAAATTTTTTTTCGAACCATCTTTCAAATCTTAAGATAGGATCTTGGAATTTATACGGGAGGTAGGCTTGATAGACCTTTAGCAGAGGAAAATGTTACGATTGTAGTGGATCCAGCGTTTGGTTCCCTACACTTATATGTACCGCCAGCGTCCGGGGGCGATATAAGCGGCTGTACGACTACGCCGATCCGCCTAAGGCGCGTCCGAAGGAGGATAGTTCTAAAAAGAACTAGTTATTTTACTCTTTGCTGCTTGACACCAGTCCTAATAAGAACTGATGTCAAGGGAAAATATTCGATCCACCCTAGTAAGGGTAGATCCTTATTACGCCGAATAGATATTCGGATAAGTACGCTGCGCAAGGCGCCTTCGCAAGACGGTTCTTGTTTTTATTAAAACACTTGCGACCTTTCGTCGCGACTTCCAATTCACTATTAAAAATTTATTTACTAAAACTTAACTATTTATACAAAAAGAAATAACTATTGGTTATTCCCTACCAACGATGCTAAGTGCATCTCGACAAGTTGGAAATTCAAAAACAATAGGTGAACTAACGGTCAACTTCGAATGCTAAGTGCATTTTGACAAATTTTAATTTTTAAAACAATAAGTGACCTAACGGTCAACTTGGAATGCTAAGTGCATTTTGACAAATTTGATTTCACGGATATTGTGAGCCATTTAGCTGGACACAGTGGAGTCCGTCTAAATGACCCACAACTATGTAAGGGGTGAGCGGTGCGGATTGGGAGGGAGAAGAGATAAAAAAGTTCGATTGTAATATGTGAAAAACCGTTAATGCTGGATAGTGGAAACTTGGATTTTATGTGCAGCTATAGTAGTGACACGTTCTAGAACATATAATTCTTATCTTTGGAATATTGTACGGGTATGTGAAATCTAGTTCATATGTCTGGAACGGCGTACTCTAGAATATTGCAACTTGATGGTTACGTATATATCTTAGAGTATAATAGAGCTGGCATACGGGTAACTAAAATTGAAGCTCGAAAAAATTTGTTTAAGCATGTGTTAGTTTATGATACCAAGGACGTGCTGGTATTGCAATTTCGAAAAGTTGGGGGCAACCAAATTATGATATGAAAATTGTTAATTTATCTATCTATATGTAATATGAACATACCGCCGTCTCGGAAGAACAGTGACGCAACTGTAATTTTGAAAATTTCTTGTTTTCACATTTCAATATTTTGTAGTTTTGCTATTCTTGCATAAAACCGTTCCCCGTTGTTTTAAACGAACGTGCTCTTGATCTAAGCTATCTATAGTAACTATTAAGCAATAACAAATTTATTCAAAGTACTTGCCCTCGCCAGCTACACATTTATTCTATCTTTCGCGCAATTTGTAGATACCACGCCATAAAAATTCCTTCACTTTCGAGGCAAACCACTCATCAAGCCATTTTCTGACGTTTTCGTAAGAATCGTTGTGTTGTCGTGAAGGAAAATCAGCTTGTTATGTCTTTGTTGATAATCAGGCCTTTTTTCACGCAGAGCACGGTGCAATTTGATCAGTTGTCGGTGGTAGCGGTGGGCATTGACAGTATCATCAGGTTTTAAGAGCTCATATTAGACAATACCCTGCTGATCCCACCAAACGCACAGCATCGTCTTCCGTCCGAAGCGATTTGGTCTTGGGGAAGATGTTGATGGTTGGCCGGGATCAACCCACGATTTCTTGCGTTTTGGATTCTCAAAATATATCAACTTTTCATCGCCACTCACAATCCAATGCAGGAACGATTTTCTTTTTTGTCTGGTGAGCACGATTTCGTATGTATATTGGCGTCGCAATCTGCTTATCGTTCAATTCATACGGCACCCATTTTCTGATCTTTTGAAACTTTCCCATAGCACGTAGACGCATGCAAATGGTTGGTTGAGTAACACCCTTGCTGTGGCAGTTGGGTATGTCCTCGTCCAAAAGAGTCTGCAATTGATGGTATTCAACCTTCTTATTCCGATTTTCTCGCTTCTTGTCGCTTAGATCAAAATTACCGACGAAAACAATCTCTGCACGTTGTTTCCGATAAAGCACTGTCACCATAGGCCTCAACAAGCATTCGATGCGATTCGGCAGTCGATTTCTTTAAAATGAAGCAAAAAAACGGAGCAAAAAACTAGACATGGTTACCAAAGGACAAATGTATGTTGTTGTATGAAATGGCTGGCGATGTGCACTGATCTTAGATTATATACCTAAAAGGATTGTACATGCCACAATAAAAAAGAGACAAGTTTTTTTATGCGCATGTCGAAGTAAAAGCTGCATGAGCGTACAAAACTGATTTTATTTATTTTATGAGCAAAATTTTAGCTCGCATTTTAAAAGTTTTTTGCATATATTAAATATAATGCATAAACATACTGCATTCACGATCAGCTGCAAGCCAATCGCATGATACTCTAGATGAGGACGATTTTGCCCGTTAAAGAACTTAGCCTTAAAAATTCGCCCAAACATCCAGATTCATAACTTCAAGATCCTAGGTCAAGACGTTCTTGAGTTATCATGCTAATGGACAGACGTTTTAGTCCCAAATAAGCACAAAATAATATTCAACTTTTTTTGTGTTCTAAGGCTTCGTTCTAAGCGTTACAAACTTTTGGGCTGGATTAAAATTATAATACTCTCTGGTTTTATCTAGAGTATAAAACTATCTATCTCTTTGTAATCTATGTATGTATGCGTTACAGATGCATGTTATTTTATCATATATGTACATATCTAGTTATGATCTGGTACGATTTTGTAACTGAAATCTCGGCGAAATACCAGAAACGAGTAGCTTTTTCAAATGTGTTGTTTGATAAACACCAAATTTCGATATTTCGTCAGACTTATTTTTAACAATAATGCAACCATTTTTCTATTACTAATTTAATGAGAAGGCTATATTGTTGTGAACTCAAGAGAGACTAGTCATCGAAAAGATTTCTTTCGATGCAAAGCATTTGTACAGAAATTGGTATTTTAATAAATATTTCTTTTCTAAGTACAGTTGCATGTTCAAAATATTTACCTTTATAACGCTTTTGGATGGCCCAAATATAACGTTATTATGCTACGCCATTGGATCCAAGATCCAAGCCGTTCAGGTTACCATGACAACCAATAAAAACAATCAACAAAATATTCCTTCATAATTATTTCACTTGTGTTTTTGGCAGGCAAGATCCCTTGGCATCCTTGGATCGCATGGTACCGTCAAAATAATTTTGGGCTCTATTTTTTACATGCTTTTACACCGGGATGTCATATCCTTAGTTACCTTATCTAAGGTACTTATTAATGTTGACAGATGTCAAACTCTTAAAAAAAAATATATACGGCGTGTACATGGTAGCTTAACACGCTCTCTGACGCCATCTATGAGCAAACAGCGGATTTAAGGTTATACACCTGTTAAATGTAAATTGTAAAATGTAAATTTCAATATAAAATATTAATATTCCTATATTATGTGGATTATTGCAGGGATAGATGTGAAATTTAAAAATTATTCAGCAAAATGTTAGAACACTTGTAAAAATGTAATTTTATTGAATAAAATTTAAATTTTTACAATTTCAAAAGTAGTGAAATTCAATAAATTTTTAGAGTGTTGCTTTTTAATTTAGTGCTAGTGTAGAGGAAGTTTTTTTTGGACACCTCTCAAAGTTTCGTCCATTCTCTTTTAAAAATATATTTGGAAAATAAAATATTTAGTTGATTAAAATTCTGAAGTTTTTTTATGAACAAGGAGGATGCCCCCTTAATTGTTTCCTTTTAGTTACCTTTTTATACTCTAGATGAAATCATATAGAGTATTATAAGTTTAACCCAGCCCAAAAGTTTGTAACGCATAGAACCAAGCCTCGGACGAAAAAAAGTTATATATTATTTTTTGTTTATTTGTGGCCAAAAACCTCAAATCCGCCTGACGTCCGTCCGTCCGTCCGTCCGTCCGTCCGTCCGTCCGTCCGTCCGTCCGTCCGTCCGTACGTCCGTCTGTCCGTGAACACGATAACTCAAGAACGCCTTCACCTAGGATCTTGAAATTTTGAATCTGGGTGTTTGGTTGAATTTGTAAGGCTAAGTTCGTTAACGGGCAAAATCGTCTTACTCCTTCTGGTAGCTGCCATACAAAATGTCCTTAAAATACGTGTTCAAGAATATTGGCCGATAACTTCAGAAGGGTTTAAGCTACGTCTTTGAAATTTTGTATGTGTTATTTTTCCAATAGTTGAAGCCAAATGTATGATTATGAAGAAAATTCTATTAGTCCTTCGTGTAGCTGCCATACAAATATCCTGTCTTCACTTAATTTACGGAACTTACTATAACTCAAGCAATCTTTTAGCTATGAATTGGAAATTTTGTACAAATTAGTTTTGAGTAAAAACAAAGTTCGAGTTTACTAATCAGCGAAATCCTTTTACCCCTTCTGGTAGCTGCCATACAAAATGTCCCTAACGCACGTGTTCAACAATATTTTTCGATAACTTTTGAACGCTTCAAGCTACGAATTTGAAATTTCATAAACGTTCATTTTTAAATGGTTCCAAGGAAAAGGATAAATATGTAAGAAATCGAGTGAGTCCTCCCTGCACCTCCTATGTGAAAGTCCTTCAAAAAGGACATTTTTTTGCGATGACTTACCCATTTCAAGATATGAAATTAAACACTGAATATTGTCTTTTAGGTTTGAGTAGCAATCAAATGGGTGCCCTTAATAAAGGACATACAAAATACACACACGTATATCTACTTTATCCCCAACTACAATATAAATCGGAATTCAGTATTCATCTAGAGTATTATACGATTGGCTTGCAGCCGATCGTGACTGCAGTATGTTTTTTTTAAAAAATTGCACTCATTTCATTTGATAAAAGAGCACACAACGTTTCTGTACAGTTTTTAACTAAGTAAATATAAATGTAATCAAATGAGAAAAACCTCAAACACCACATGAAAAATCCTTAGGTTCTTACAGCGAAAATTACACACAATCACTCAAATTACAACTGAAAAAACAATTTTTTCTTTCCAAAATAAGCAAATATGTCCTAACAATTTTACTTTATTATCTTTTAATAATAAAGAATTGTGATCGACCTGAAATTTAAAAGAGAAAATTGCTATCCTGATATTTTATATTTCCATGTTTTAGGACTAGTAAACTTCAAATAAGTAAAAATAAAATGTCCATCTGTCTGTCATGCTGCATCCACTGTCCGCAAAAGCGTTTGAAGGCGCGTAGCTCACAAACCTGTTGTGATGTGGTTTGTGAGCTAGGAGTCTTTTTGGAACGTTTTCTTTTATGTTATCAGTCGTATAGTACGCCACACCGCATTTCAGCATTAAACCCTGCCCGGACTACTATCCAAAAAATTATAAAGTTGCGCCCAAACTGTTGGCAGATTTTTTCTACACGATTCCAATTGATTTTGTCCCATTATTTTCCTTTCAGGGAATTTTTCGTTCCAACTTTTTAGTGCGCCAATTTATTTAATGTAATTTATCCAAATAAATTCACCTAATACACTAATGTGATGTCACAATAAATTCCTCAGTCATAACTCATCTCTTGTAAAGAAAAGAACGAACTGCAACACTTTAACAATAAAATATTAGCAATGACGTAATTTGAAGTGCATTCCCTCGAATAGCGGGCTTAAGTTTAAGCGGATTATATCACCACAATTCTAGATACTATACTCTACCTTGTGCAGTTTTCTCTCATGATACAGCTACGGTAACCGAAACCACCTACTGCACAATTCCGCACAGTATCGAAGATGAAAAATCTCCTCTAAAGGTAAAAAAAACGAGACTATACTTTGATTCGAAATCCTATTTCCTGTCATGAATGATTTCCTGAAATTGCATTTAACTTAGATAGAAAAAAATCCACCTGGTACGAATTGATGGACGGGAATTGGATAGGAAAGGTGTAGAATCCCTTTTCAACTAATAAAACCGGGATGAAGTAAAAAAAAAACTAGAAATTCGGAAAGTTTCCATATCTTCTATTCCAATGAAGGATTTTGTGAAATTTGAACTTATTTTTAGTTAGGGTTACAAAGGAATTCGGTTTGATACGATCCTAGTATATCTCTGCCTTTGGTTATGGTTTCCATTCAAAATCAAGTAGGTACAACCCTCGAGAGTTGGAGAGTTGGTGTCAGTTTTGAATGTGTTCATGTGTAACTACTATAAGTCGACTAATTCCGAATATTCGGAACATTTTAATTTATTATTTTTTGATAATAATGTATTGTGCCGTACCCAATCGCGTTTGAAGGGGCGTAGCTCACAATCCTGTTGAGATATTATGATGATATATTAAGTTTAAATGTTCGCTTTAAATGAGAAGGGTCGTTGGCGCTAGTAATTCCTTTCTTTGAAAGGACCCGTTCCGATCACTTCTCCCGATCTTAAACTGTATAGTTGATCGGTGTGCGGTGTGCGCCCTTCCATAAAGTTTCATAGCCATCAGTCATTCAACTAAACTATCGCGCGATTAAAAGTTTATAGTGTGCGGGTACTCTTAAGTATTAGGGCGCCGCTCGTGTAAGATTCCCTCGTCCTTTCTTGAATAAACCACGAAAAGATACAATCTAAAAACTCTTTTTTTAAATCAAAAAGAAGTTGAAAAACCTGCCAACGGTCTGGGCGCAACTTTATTATTTTATGGGTAGAAGTCCGAAACGTGTTTAATGCTTAGATGCGGTGTAGGTTACCATGCGACTGACAGTAATTCGGACCGCGGCCCTAGTGTAGTGATATGTTTGTTTACTTTGTGTTTAGTATTTTATTTGCTTAAAGTTCTCCTTCAGTACGTTCCGTGTATGAACGGTCGGATGTACAGGCCTGGGAACTATCGTGGTGGGGGTAGACACTTTTTGTAATGAAAATAAATTCCTACATGTTCTCGTTATTCTCAACAGGATCGCTACTAGCGTTTGCATGCGGAAGCGCAACAACGTCGAGTATGCAGCCGTGACAAGAAGAAATGTCTGACAGAAAATTACGAGAGCATGACGAACCAGGTAGTTAATACGACATCAACCAAATTTGTATTCACAAAAAGTGTCTATCTCTACCATCAAAAATTGCATTGAGTTTCCGGACCTGTATGTATGTATGACCACGGTTGTATGATACTGAAGCTTCAGGTAAGTATGGTGTTCTAGGTGTTGTGCGAAAAATCTGATTTTTTTCTCAGAAACTGCTTATACTAGAAAGTTGAAACTAAGTACGTATATGTCGATGTACTACACGAGTAATTCATGCAAAAAAAATACTTCAGATTATCATTGGCGTACAAAGGTGGAGTTAGAAAAGTATCCGTGAAAAGGGTTTTTCCACATATTCACGAATTTCGTTATATTTTTTGGTGATGTCGAGTTATCAACTTAATTTCACTTCTGCGGGCTCTTTATACAAACGCGTAAATGCAACCAATCCGATATCCAACCCCTTGGGGGGTAAAGTGGTTGTGTACATTGTCACGAATTCCGATATAATTTTACTTTATTATTTTTTAATAATAAAGTATTGTGATCGACCTGAAATTTCAAAAAAATTTGCTACCCTGAAATTTTGTATTTTCACGTTTTAGGACTAGTAAGCCCCAAAAAAGCAAAAAAAAAAAAATTTCCGTCTGTCCGCCGTAGACGCCGTAAGCCGTACGCCGTACGCCGTTCGCCTTCCGCCGTACGCCGTACGCAAAATCGTTTGAAGGCGCGTAGCTCCCAAACCCGTTGAGAGATATTAAATTGAAATTTTTATGGTGGGTAGATTGGGTGAACCCCTACAACTGGTATATTTTCAAGGGGTGGTGGTACAAGGGGAGAGGAGAGGGGAGCGTTTTAGACGAAAAATTTTGGTTTCTAGATCTCAGGAACCACTTATGCTAGGAGGCTGAAATTTGGAACTTATGTAGTACTATGATAATGGACTCAATTGCAAAAAATGGTCGATATTGGTTAAGGGGTATGGAAGTGGGGGGAAAACAATGAGTCTTTAACGCATGAAAGACGGGATTGAAACATTCTAAAATCGATATCTCCTGTACAATTGATGTCACAAGATTGAAACTTTGTTGTTGTCCTTAGGGATACTTCAAGATTAGACAAGGGCTAAAATTTTTAAGAGGGGTGGTGGGGTGTGGGGGTGGGGATGAAAAACTTTGAATTACAATATCTTCCGAACCAATTACACCAGGAAGATAAAATTTAGTTTCTGTATATGGGATCACAATAGGAGTCTACCGAAACTAAATTTTTTGAGGGTGGAGGTGGAGCACGAAAGTGGGGGGACAGCAATTTTTCAAAAAATGTAACTTTTATATCTCAGAAACCGTATCAGATATGATCTTGAAAATTTTACAGGAGTTGGGGTCGATAAACTTCTAGTAGGGAAAAAAATGTTGGTGATGTGGGTGTTGGGGGTGATGGTGAAAGGAGGTAGAAAGGAAAACATTCCGATTTTTATTTCTCAAAAACCATAATGAATAGAAAGCTAACAATTCAGGATTACATAGAGCCACTATGGAGACATCCTAGAAAAATAAAATTTTTGATAGGGATATCAAGGTACGGGGGAGAGGGGTGGTTTTTTATATCTCAGAAACGGCTTATGCTAGAAAGTTGAAACTTGGTACGTATATGTAGACGTAATATTAGAGTAATTAAAGTAAAAAAAAGTTCAAATTTTTATTGGCGTTCAGAGGTTGAGTAAAAGAAATGTCCGTGAATATACATTTTCATAAACTTCGTTAAAACTTTTAGACATGTCGAGCTATCAAAGCAATTTTACTTCTGCGGGCTATTTATATAAGCTCCTACTAACGATCTTCAAAATTTTTCGATATCCAACTCCTAAGGGGGTGTAAAGTGGTTGTGTACATATTCACGAATTCTGATATATTTCTAAGGTATATTGAGATTTGGAATTCACTTTTACTTCTATAAGCTTTAAACGTAGTCGGGGAAAAACCGATTTAAGTATTTTTCTCAATTAAACTCCCTGGGGGTATTGTTCAAGTTTTCACTGATTCCGAAAATCTCTTAGGTTTAATGCTTCTCAGCCGACATGAACATTCAAGTATCCTTTCGTCTGCCGGACTACTGCAATATTTTTCAAGCTGAGGTTTTTGCCGTAAGCAGTGCAGTGGACATACTTAATTCCGCAACAAATCTTCCCGAAGAGTTGTGTATAGAAATTTACGTAGACAGCCAAGCAGCAATGAAAGCTCTAAGCTCCAACCTAGTCAAGTCAAAGCTAGTGAGGGAGTGTAGGGAGCGTCTGAAAACATTGGGCGCAGCTCATAAGGTTTTCCTGTGCTGGGTTCCGGGACACAAAGAGATACCAGGAAATGAGGCAGCCGATGAGCTGGCCAAAACTGGATCTGAAATGGCTGCTATACATGCAACCCAAGCGGTAAAAGTACCGCTTAATTACGTCAAGAGTAATCTTGACAGGAAGGCAATGGAGCTGACCAATGGCAGATGGTTCAACCTAACTACGTGTGAAACCTCCAGGCAGCTATGGCCAGTAATACATCCTAGAAGGACTGCCGATCTTCTGAAAAGAAGTCGTATAGAGACCCGTAACATTACGGCAGTCATAACAGGGCACTGTCTCTTTGGCAGACATGCACAACGCTTAGGCGTTCAATATAATGACTACTGCAGAAGTGAAGAAGAAGAAGAGAGCGTTAGGCATCTACTTTGTGAGTGTCCCCAGCTAGCCAGCTGTAGGTTTAGAGCCATGGGCAGCTACTTCTTCTCCAGACTCGGGGACATGGCCGGAGCACGAATTGATGAACTAGCCAAGTTCATTCGCATCTGTGGCTGGTTCGACTAGCTTTACCCTGTAGCAATGCTACGATAACTCCCTATATGGGACTTCATTAAGGTGTCACGGGTGTGGTATCACAATGGACCAACCGAATGGTCTAAGTGAGTCGATCCATAGTTTGGATGGCTGCCACTATAACCTAACCTAACCTAACCTAGGTTTAATGTGATCGAATTCGCTTTTACTACTATGAATTATTCTATTGATAAAAAATACGTAAGTAAATAAAAAAAATCTGCCAACAGTCTGGGCGCAGCTTTATTATTTTATGGGTAGAAGTCCGTAGGTTACTATGCGTCTGATAACCTAAGAAATAACCAGGAGACTATTTGGAACGTTATTTTTTAGGTTGTCAGTCGCATAGTAACCTACATCGCATCTTATCATTAAACACGTTTCGGACTTCTACCCATAAAATAATACAGTTGCGCCCAGACTGTTGGCAGATTTTTTAAGTCTAATGTGATATAGAATTTACTTTTACTTCTAAAGGCTTGAAATACAATCGGGACAAAACCCGATTTTAGCATTTTTCAATATGAAATCCATAGGCGTGCCGTGGCCTCAAATCTGGCAGCTCAGGACATACGACTTCTTTCGAAAGACACACATGCTTTTCATACAAGTTCGTCCGTTTCGTGCTTACAAATTAGATGTTCGTATAAACAACGAATGATTAGTCTTAGGTTTCGACTTTAAAATGTTTTATACATTGCTATTCCACTAGCTGCAGTTGAAGGACAAAATTTGAAATAGTCCTTGGATATTCGGCGCCCGTGTTCTACTAAAAATAATGCGCCCCTCGTCATAAGAAAATACAATTTTGATCGCTAGTGGAAGCGGCAAATACAAAATATAAAACTGTCAGAATTAGACAATTTTATACCTTTGGATTTGTAAAGGTTAAATGATTCTGTATTTCGTTCTGTTTTTCTAAAGAAGTGTATAATCAAATAATGCTTTCAATTGTAGTATCAACTTTTTGAAGTGATATATTAATTTTATCTATGATTTATAATATTTCGTTCCAAAACGCTACCATAATAGCAGTTTCCAATGAGTTGAACTCATTTAACAACCTCTCATCTTCAAATTTTGTTGCAGGCTTTTGAAAATTATCTTCCAAAATTTTATTCAAAGCATCTTTCAGCTGATTCAGCTCTTGCTGACCAACGAGTGTCGCTTAATTGTTTGGGCACTTTGTTTTTTTAATGCTAGCGTATCTGTCAAAATCATCTTGATGTTGACGCGGCAAAGAAATTGTATAGATTTTAAAGAAATAAAAATAATTTAGTTGCTTGTAAGTAGCATTCCGCCGCTGACTTTCCAATTAAATTTAAAGAATGCGCTGCACAGGGTACGTAAATGGCAAGAGCTTTATAGATTTAATGCGCGCTTGGAGGCTGCTGTATATACCCGACATATTAGAAGCATTATCATAAGATTGCCCTCTACAATCTTCCAAATTGATATCTAAATTAGATAATAGTTTTAAAATATAATCTTCTATTTCTGCGCTCTTCTGGTCTGTATTTTCTAAAAAAAATTAAAACATAACATCAATAAAATTGTCGCTCCCAAAAGGCTTGCGCCCCAGGGCTATAGCCCATTTAGCCCGTTAGACTCATTAATTTCACGTGTAACGTTCAGGGCTTGGTTCTTTCAATTGGCCGTGTTCCCATGAGTCCTCCTTCGAGTAGCTGCCATAGAAAAATCCCGTAAAAATGTCTTCACTCAATTTATGGAACTCACTGTCTTTTAGTCTCGAGTTCCAAGCAAAAGAGAGTCCTTAAAATTGAATTCAATGTGATTGAGAGATTCGATAATATATCTTGAGTAGTAGCAGCGATGCCAGATTTGAATATTTTCTTCAATTCGAAGATTTTTAGCGTTCCCGAAGATTTGAAGATTTTAATGGATATGTAGAAGCTTTTTTTTGTATTCGTAAGATGTTTTCTTCAATTTCGATAAAAGAAATTGTATTTATACATTCCTAGCTTATTTTCTATTGTTTTCGCAATTCTCACTTAACGTTATTATTTATGATTACTATTCTATTTATAATATTATATATGTATTTAAGCGAATAATCAAAAGTTTTCTGATTTCATTACCATCAAAGATATAATTCAAAGTGAATAATATACTGGTAAGACTTCAGTTACAAAAAATTATTCAAAACTATATACTAAGAAATCGAAACATACGAATCCAATATCGTATGTATGTATTTCATAAAAAACTCGATATATTCAAAAACCAAATAATTTATTTATTCTAGGATTTCATAACATCAAAAAATATTTGATGCAAATGTCGTTATGTTTAAAACCAATTTTTGCTTTAATTTGTTAAATTGAAAACATCATCTTAAATTCAAAGATATTCCCAAAAAAAGTTGGTTACATTCAAAAACGTTTGTAAACTTGAAGAATATCTTGTTACAATTTCGTAAAACTCAAAAATTTTTCATGAGAATCTTGTTGCTTTCAAAAACAATTTCCAATTTATTTTGCTAAATTGAAAAAATCTTGTAAAGCTCTCGTCAGATCGAAAGAACAATGATTGTAAAATTCAAAAATGTCTTGTTATTTTCAAAAGTCAGTTGAGATTTGCTTCGTTCATTTTAGAAGATTCTTTTATATTGTTTGTATTGTTAAAAAATATTTGAAAAAAAAAAACAATTGGCAACAAAAAGTTTGCGGATAGGAAGGAATTCCTTTTCTAGAAGGGGCCAGCATTTTTTTCTGAGAGGGTCCAAGGCGCCTATGATCAAATCCCTTGGAGATGTAAGGTACTCTTCAAAATTTGACGAATATCAACAAATCTTTAAAGCTAGTATTACACTGTTTGACCAAGAGGTCAAATTGCAGTAATAAGTAATGCGAAATAGCGATTATTCGATTTTATAATCGAATTCGCTTTTACTGGCTGCGTCACACAATTTAAAGAAGAATCAGAAGGCTATTTGGAAAGTTGTTTTGGTTATCAGCCCTACCCCATTTTAGCACTAAACACATTCCAAACTTATACTAAAAAAATAATAAAGTTGCGCTCAGACTGTTGGCAGATTTTTTAGTCCGATTCCACCTTTGGTCCTGTCCTTCAAGCCAATACACCTAAAAGTATCCTTTTATGTTCGGGTGAAAATTGTCTCAAAGTTTTCCAAGAACAACCTAATAATCCAGCCAGGGAAAATGTTTGCACATAATATCCGAGCCGCTACCGCTTTCCACCTCTCAAAGACAAATTTATGGTTTTTCTAACGTATGTCAAATTTCCACTTAAGTTCACTTATAGACTATGATCTAAGCTTATCCGTAAAATCTTATTCCATGACAATGCCGTCTCAATATTCTGCCCTTGTATTGGGCTTAATATTGAAATATTCGGTACCTATTACATATTCGAGTAGGAGGATGGCGGTCTTCGTAGCACCAGTATTGCTACTCATGTATGATACAGCTGGGGTGTCCCATGTGCTTATATTTGTGCTGTATAAAGGAACAATATCGATCAACGTCTACTGAGATTAAGGGCTCAAATGTATCAAGTCCTTCTGGAATCAATAGGTTGGCAAATTTACCTTTTTTTCTACTCTCTCTCCGTCTTTCTCATCATTGGCATCAGTTCCTTTCGTTGCCTGCCTTTACTTAAAGGCAACACAATCTGAAAATAACAAGTTTTCTTCTCGTCTTTCAATTCGAAAATTTCGACTATATCACCTTGAAGGTTGTTCATAAATTTGAATTTCGGCAAAGTATCTACAGTCCCAATTACTTTCGGGTGAAGTAAAGAAAGCAATTCAATTCGAGATTAAGGACATGTTGTTCTGAAGCTAAACTCGCTTCTGTAATCCGAAAAATCTTTTATTCAGTTCTCATATTTATATAATTGGTGATTTGTTAAGGATTATAAAAAGGGAAGCTGGCCGAAAACAATAACATTTGTTGGTATCGTCACGAATAATATTTCAATATTCTGGTTTCAGTGGAATCGACTATACGGACATGCTTTTCCTTCGTAATCTCTCTACGTGGAAGATACTGTTCTTTTCGCTATGCTGGACAATAAATAGCCAGCATGTAACTTTATGTATGAAATAAAAATAATATCGCTGATAATATGGAAACATTTGGTCTGCGCAAGTACACAGATAATGAAATTGAAATTGGGATGGATACGTGTTTATGTCATTGGTGATAATTACTGATATATATGCTCTTTTTAACGGCTAGGTAGAGTAAGACTTCTACTCTAGTTGGAAGATGTAATACCGACTTATGGGCGATAAACAGGTTACGGATATAAAGCAGTTTGAATTAACAAATTAAGGCTCCAACTGCTACCCTCCAAATTTTATTAGCAATCATAAATTTTCATTTACTTTATACCTACACAAAATTGGTAAATCAGAGTGCATTATAACTCAAGAAATAGTTCAGGTAATGTCTTCTGTGTAATACTAGTTGGTTAAGAAGGGGCGAAGCGCTGAGCCACCGTGCACACTAGGCACCAAAATAGGGCCCATAGCGATCCGTTTGTAGGTCACTAAGCATTACCGAAACAACCCAGAACTCTGTGTAACTCTTTTGCGTATAACTTCTTTCTCTAGGCTATGTTTTCCAACAAAACAACTCTTTTATCAACAGAAAATGTCAAACAGCGCTGCTTTCGATCTTACATGAGCAATTTCAATCCGATTTCGATTCGTTCCATGGCGAGAAGTTGGAACGGATCGGGTCGATCTGATTCCAATCCAATCTGTGCCTACATGCAGTTTTAGAGAATTGAATCAGGATTCAATCCGAACTCAATCCTCCATGTATACGTAGTAAGTGCTCTCTTATGGACTGCCACGCCATTTTCTAATTCATCAATTTTCCGCTGGAAACTATTATATTAAACTATTAAAGTACCTCGCATGGTACCACCAAATAGAACATCACCTTTCGCTGCAGTAACACTGTTTAAAACACGGCGAAATAATAGGAGAAAACCGGAAAGAAAAAAACAAAAAATTATATGTCGGAATTCGTAAAAACGTACATTATTTTTGTACACCATCGTAGAGGTTTAATATCGCAAAATCATGAAATTAATTTTTAGATCATAGAAGTAAAAAATCTGCCAATAGTCTGGGCGAAACTTTATTATTTTTCGGGTCAAAGTTCGGGAGCGGACTAAGTCGGAGTATATCATCAGTTGTTTCGAGATTATGACGTTTCTTGGCAAGTTAATTTTGTTCTTAAAATAAAAATATTTAAAATAGCGATTTTTAGCCAATTAAACATTAAAAAAGCCCCTGTAGACTACATTTCGGTATATTATGTACACTAAAAGCCCATAGAAGTAAAAACAAATTTGTTGCCTTATCAGACTTAAGAGATATGACGAATTGTTAAAACATATACAAACCCATTACTTCCACTTGGGGTTTGAATTTCGAAAAAATTATGAAACAGGTTTTTAGACGATTTCATAAGAAGCAACTTGATATCTCATGAGACACGAGGGATTTTGAAAAATTTGTGAAAACGTAAGCAACACCCCCTTGGTTCTTGAAATTCGGAAAATCGTGAAATTGGTTTTTAAGTCATTACATGAAATGCCGTAATAACCAATTTTATATCTCATCATAACTAAGGTATGGCAAAAATTGTGAAAACGTATGCAAACCCTTGGGGGTTGAATATCCGAAAATTGAGAAATGGGTTTGAAGGCGATTATAAAAAAAGTCTGTGGAAGTGAAAAGCGTTGAAGCATACAACCCCCTTACACCCCTTAGGATTGAATATCAAAAAATACTGATTTTGAATTTTTGGCTCTTATATAGGAAACCTTAGGAAGTAAAAATGAATTCGATATATCGTCAGATCTAAGCAATATCTAGGAATCTGTGAAAACATATACAACCTCCTCACACCCACTTGGGGGTTGAATATTCAAAAATCCTGAAAAGAGTTAATAGATAAATATGAAGACAGCACGAGAAAGTAAAAAGCAATTCAATTACTTATTACTTCTAAAGGATATGACGGAGTTCGTGAAAACTTGTTCAACCTTTTATACCCTCTTAGGGGCTGAAAAAGGAAAAAACTTGGAAACAAGTTTCAGGCGATTATTACACAATCCCGTGAAAGTGAAAAGATATTCGATATTTGATCAGACCTGGAGGATATGGCAGAATTCGTGAAAAAGTATACAACCTCTTTACAGCCCCTTAGGGGTCAGACTTCAAAAAATCCTGAAAACACTTTCTAGGTATTTATATGAAGAAGCCATAGAATAAAAAATTATTAAATATTTGGGAAGACCTCTATATCTGACGAAAATCGTAAAATTATATGCATTCCATTTTCACTGATACATTTTTTCGTTCCCCCTTTCGAACGCCAATGAATATTTGAAATTTTTTTTTTCCAAACTACTTTTCTAGTTGATTGACATACACATACCGAGTTTCAACTTTGTAGCATAAGCCGTTCTATAGATAGGAAAAACATCCCCCACCTCCGAACCATACTACCCCTATAAAAAATTATATTTTTACAAGATGCTACTACTATAGTTATATCTAAATACCATGTTTCAGCTTTATATCATTTTAGGTTTTCGAGATATAGAAATCGGAACTTTTTCCTTTTCACTCTCCTCCACCCTCACCCTCTACACCTACACCCTTTCTGCTAGGGGTCTATTAGGCATACTTCTGATAAAAATTCTAAGCATCTGTCTTACACTGTTCTTGAGATATGAGACGTGAATTTTTAGAAAAATTCGTATCCCCTCCACTTTCATGCTCCACCGCGCCCTTAAAAAATGTTACTTTCAGCAAACTTAATTTATCAACCTTCATACAGAAACCGAATTTTAGTTTTCTAGTTCGTGAGATATTGTAATCTAAAGATATTTACCCCCCACCCCCGTACGCCACTGCCCCAATACAAAAATTTGTTTTCGATCTATTCTCCTAATATACCTACAGATATTCATTAAGTTTCAATTTTGTGACATTAACCGTTTAGGAGATATGGATTTTAGAATGTGTCGATCTCGGCTTTTTTGCGTTTCGGACGCATTATTTTTCCCCCCACTCCCACACCCCTTCACTCATATTGACAATTTTTACGTAAATGGGTTCACTATCAAAGCTCTATATAAATTCCAAGTTTCAGCCTCCGAGCATAAGCGGTTGCTGAGATCTAGAAACCAAAATTTTTCGTCTAAAACACACCCCCTCCTCCCCTCTCACACCACCACCTCTCAGAATTTGGTCACTTCAAGAGGCCTACCCAGTCTATTCATAAAAAAAAATTCAATTCAATATCTCAAACCGTTTGGGAGCTACGAGCCTTCAAACGGTTTTGGGTACGGCGGACGGCGTACGGCGGACAGACGGACTGAAATTTTTTTTTGCTTTTTTCGTGTCTACTAGTCATAAAACGTGAAAAAAAAAATTTTCAGGGTAGCAAATTTTTTTTTTAAAAATCAATCACAATACTGTAATATTAGAAAATAATAAAGTAAAACGAATTGGTATTCATTAAGCCTAAAAGATTTATCGGAATTTTTGAAAACTTGCGAAAAAAACAGGCACTGAACTAAAATTTGTTTTCACCGAAAGAAGTTTCACTCTTTAGAGCGATTTCCACAGATGTAGAAGTTGCGAATGTTGAACGAATTCTTATAAAAGGAAGCAAAGGAGATCCCGTTAATTATCGGGCTATGGTCATTACATCTGTGCTCGCTAAAGTAAGGGAGACTGCTGTCAATCGCAAATAATCAACTAGCTGCTGGACTATGGTGTGATTCATGATCGCCAAAATAGATTCCATTCCAGTCGTTCTACAGGCGGTTTACTTAACGAAGCACTGGAACTCGTGCATTCATAAATTTGGTGAAGCTGATGTGCTCACCCTTGACATCGCTAAAGCGTTTGATAGAGTAGGGAATGATTCCCTACTCTGTCAAACGCTTTAGCGACTCCTGGTAAAACTTACAGCCCTTGGCTTTAATACACCTTTTCTTAAATGGATTGAGAATTTTTGCTGCAAACGTTCTATGCGAGTTGTATTCCATATATGGTCGTACAATAGCCCCAATTCTGGGCCAATAATGGCAGCCATCATGCCAAGAATGGTCCGGCAGTGGCAATCAGTACTGGCCATTGCTGGATCACTGCTGAATTATAACTTGGGCCCCTTTCTGGTGTTGTATACTAGCTCAGTGTTGACGACCGATACTGGCGCCAGTGCTGGCAGTTCCTATATTCTCCGCGCATATTGCAAGAAAATGAAATTATTTCCTCTTTACCTAATTATTTTGTTTTATAAATTAATCGTCCTAGCTTACCCTGGTACCAACATTTTTTAAAAAAAAGACGATAAGACACGGAAAGCATTTTTGGCGACGAATGACCTGCGATGCGTTCTCGAACTCCATACCTTACGAATTGTGCCATTCTACCTA
This sequence comes from Beris morrisii, assembly GCA_951812415.1. NCBI lineage: Eukaryota > Metazoa > Arthropoda > Insecta > Diptera > Stratiomyidae > Beris > Beris morrisii. The sequence goes on along the minus strand of OX638310.1, from coordinate 107,821,680 downwards.
TTAGTACCTAACTACGAAAGTTTGCTATCCAAAGATGGCCCAGAGGTTAACGAGTGATGACTCCCAACGCTTGGCAGCCAGCACTGGCCCAGCTGTGGCATTTTGCTGGTACGCTGGACTCAGCGAAAGATCGCTAGCCAACGATGGCCCAGAGGTTAACCAGTGATGGCTCCCAACGCTTGACAGCCAGCATTTGGCCCAACCTTCTGTCGTCAACTCTTAATCTAACTCTCAGTTTTGCAGATGACAGTACACTGGTTAAAGCCTTTAATTTTGACTCTGCTGGAGAGGCATGCCCACTTCGGTGGCCTCTTACCGCACTGAGTTATTCAAACTTATCTTAGAATGGGCGAGACAAATAGAGAAGAGTTCAATGCTTCCAAAACGCAGTCTTGTCATTTGTCCCTTGTTCCGGCGTTGCTTGCAAATATATCCTTTGGTGGAGTACAAATTTCTACTTCTGCTAACATCAAGTTAGGTTAGGTGGGTAGCCATTGGCAAAGATAGCTAGACCGCTATATGGATCAGTTGTGATCCCACTGCACCATGGTAATCTGAGTATATTTTGGCCACGGTTTTTTCCCCACAGCTTGGCTAATTTTCCAGAAAAAACGGAGACTAATTGGCCACAGTATTGTTATGTCAAATATTTGCAAGGGAGAGGGGAAAGTAAGAAGAAATTGTAGAGAAGAAAGAGTATGCCGAACTTAATAAGTTTTAGGGAAGGGAAGAAAGATCAAGAATCGGGTCGGGTATGGCAGTGTACTAGCAGGTATCAATAATACTTTTTAGTACAACACATCTTTGAAGTCGCAATTGTTGCAAGAAATTCTTTCCAACGTCTAACTTAGCTACAACCTACAAGGTACAGATCAGAGCGCATCTTGAGTACAATTCCCATATCTGAGCTGGAACTTCAAAATGCTATTTAGCTTTGGTTAATCGTGTTCAAAAACAAGCTGTCCGACTTATTGGATTTGAAGCTGTTTCAGTTTCTATAGACTCCATTGAGTACTGTCAAAATTTCGGAGTAATCTGTATTTACTATCGATCTGTACGATTGTCAGTAAAGAAAATTTTTCCTGCATGAGAAGAAATTAAAAAATAAAATTACTCAATTCGAAACCTCGCATTTAGAGAAAGTAATTTAAAAAAATTAATGTTACAGTGAATATTGTGGTGAAATGTGAACGTAGTAAAAATAAAAATCTCAGGGCTATACAGGCTGTTTTCAGTAGATTTCAAGCAGGATTTTCACAAAATCTAGTCTCTCAAGGGCAGGTTTTAATAGAGTTTTGTTGAAATCTTAAGATTTCGCAAAATCGAGTTTGAAATCTTGCAATGTAATTCAGCTATAACGTTTCATAGATGACAACTGTTGCTTCTGTTGAAATCAGTAAATAATTTTTGAAAGCTACTGTTGTCGGAGTCATCAATTACGGACAAAGTGCTACATAAGGGTATTTATCGATTGATTTCATGTGTTATTCTCACCAAGAATGAAGTTTCACCTAAGCTACCAGGAGTTTAATTGTGGCTTTGCAAAACTTCTTCTGTGCCTGGTATTCATTTCTGGTTCTGACCCGTTCGTGCATACTATAAAATTAGTGAAAACTATCATTAAAAGTCAAAAGATCGAAGCAGTAGATTAATTCCGTTTGTAACTAAAGCCGACACTACATTATCCTGCCTGATTATGGTCTGTCCGCTAGCGTAATACCGACTATCATAATGCCCTATACAGATTAGATATGCCTCTTATTCGTACCTATCACTTTTCTTGTCAGTCTAACCGGCAGTTAGTCGTATGTAGAATGACAGCATAAATTGTAAACCTATTTGAAAGCATTAGAGCTGTAATAGCGACAGAAGCCAGTATGCAGTGTCCTTTTTTAAACATTCCTCAACGAAACGAAACTACATCGATATTTTATTGATGTATCAGGACAGAATGGCATCAAATCGACGACCTGAAAATCCTACATAGTGGGATACCTACCATATGTGTAATTCTCATATAAATTTTTTATCGCATATTTCTGGCATAATGCAAGTCAGTGTTGACGTATAGGCTATTGTTACGTTGAGAGCTTTCAGTCCTGTTCAGACATATCCGTTAAGTGTCATTGACGATATGACAATTTTATAACTGAATTAAAAATATTTATCTATGGAAAAGATGGAAAATTTATAAACTATATTTTTAATTCAACAAATGATTAAACAGAAAGACATTAATCAAAAGGAGCACTTTTCAAAACCTGACTTTCCTACTAATTCTAATTATGGGTTAAAATTTAACTTGCTTAACACTTAATTTAATATGGTATTAATTATTTAAAACATAATATTAAATACTTTAGATAACTTTAACTTCACTTTTAAAGGATATGTTTTATATTCATCTGGAACAAGGGCGCACTTAGAGAGGTGCCAAAAAGGCAAGAAGTACACTTGCCACACCTGTTTTCCACCAATCTTGAAAAGAGTTAATACCGTAAAATCGGAGGAAGTGTAAGTTTCAAATTAAATGTGACACAACTATTTTGCTGACTTCCTCTGGTTGGCAAAGGTCTTTCAAATCCGGCTCGACAGACTGAAAAATGTTCGATTATTATACAAACCAAGATTTTATTACATTTTCTTCGAGAATTTAACTATCGCAAGGTGAAGTGAAATATTGTAATATATACAATTGTTTCAAAAGTGAACCTTTAGTAGCTAAATAGCAACATGATGTCAGCTATATATTTTGAAGAAGGAAATTTAATTTAGTTCTTAACAGTAGTACTATGGTTAGCACGATTTTCATTATGATACATATGTAGCTATATGAGATACGAAAATGTTCGTAAGTGGAACAAATTTTGTGCATAAGAGAGCAAATGTCTACCTACCCTTAAAATGGACAATTGAATTGAAGGAAAACCATTACAAAATTGAAATTTCTCAGCTTACATAACTAATGGTTTCATAATAAGGTTTGTTTGACACTATCCGTTTTGACCAGATATTTTGATAACAGATAAGTGCAAGGGTAGCAAGTCTAGTGTAGATTCATACGGCACCTACTCTTCAATGTTTCTGAATCTGTAGATTGACTGAATTCTCTGTTTATCTTTGTTTGAGACCTCTAGCTAGCTTTTTCTGTGTCGCATAGACATAGTTTTGCCCCTCCCTGCAATGTTATATTTGTACCCTCGGCTCATGAGAGATTTAACGAAAGTCGTTGTGGTCTACGATTGATTGCTGACTTTTGTAACCACATATGAAACAAATTTTTTGGTTATACGTAAAATAAGCTGTAAATACACGACGGCATGGGGAGCAAGATGAGGTACCTGACCCCACTCCGAAAATTTTTATACTCTAGATGAAATCATATAGAGTATTATAAGTTTAATCCAGCCCAAAAGTTTGTAACGCATAGAACCAAGCCTCGGACGAAAAAAAGTTATATATTATTTTTTGTTTATTTGTGGTCAAAAACCTCAAATCCGTTTGACGTCCGTCCGTCCGTACGTCCGTCCGTCCGTACGTCCGTCTGTCCGTGAACACGATAACTCAAGAACGCCTTCACCTAGGATCTTGAAATTTTGAATCTGGATGTTTGGTTGAATTTGTAAGGCTAAGTTCGTTAACGGGCAAAATCGTCTTACTCCTTCGGGTAGCTGCCATACAAAATGTCCTTAAAACACGTGTTCAAGAATATTGGTCGATAACTTCAGAAGAGTTTAAGCTACGACATTGAAATTTTGTATGTGTTATTTTTCCAATAGTTGGAGCTAAATGTATGATTATGAAGAAAATCCTATTAGTCCTTCGTGTAGCTGCCATACAAATATCCTGTCAAAACGTCTTCACTTAATTTACGGAACTTACTATAACTCAAGTAATCTTTTAGCTTTGAATTGGAAATTTTGTACAAATTAGTTTTGAGTAAAAACGAAGTTAGAGATTACTAATCAGCGAAATTCTTTTGCTCCTTCTGGTAGCTGCCATATAAAATGTCCTTAAGACACGTGTTCAACAATATTTTTCGATAACTTTTGAACGCTTCAAGCTACGAATTGTACACGTTCATTTTTAAATGGTTCCAAGGAAAAGGATAAATATATAAGAAATCGAGTGAGTCCTTCCTGCATCTCCCATGTGAAAGTCCTTCAAAAAGGACATTTTTTTCGATGACTTACCCAGTTCAAGATATGAAATTAAACACTGAATATTGTCTTTTAGTTTTGAGTAGCAATCTAATGGCAGTCCTTAATAAAGGACATACAACATGCACACACGTAATTCTACTTTATCCCCAACTACAATATAAATCGGAGTTCAGTATTCATCTAGAATGTTATACGATTGGCTTGTTTAATTTACAATCAAATGTGTCTTAACTATTTGCAATTAAGGTTCCCGGTATATTTATTGCTCACTTCTAACTACCATAGGTAGTTTGATTGAAATCCGGCTCGACGGATCAAACATTATTAGATTCTTTTCTTTTATACAATTATTCTAAAAAAGTAGATCTTGGATTTGTGTTTATATCGTCAAACATTCTACATAATCGCCTAAAGCCATTTTCTTTAAATTTAAATCCTAAGTCCAATGGGGCTGCAGACGTATGGATGAAGCGATATGACGAAACCCGAGATAGACACAAGCTTTTTAGATGTATGTATAGTCGGTTAAAAATCTATTTCAATGTTTTTAGATATTTTTACTTCTACGGGCTGTTCACTTACTTCAATGTATGTAGAAAAGCTTCCCAAAAACCTTCTTGTCTCGAAACAATCGATGTTACATTTCGACTTTAACTGCGTCCACGACTATCAATGAAGATCTTTTGTCGCACCTTCCCTTTAACTGGTTTCCGGCACTTGGCTTGAAAAATAATAAAGTTTCGCTCAGACTTTTGGCAGATTTCCTTTATTACTATTACTGTAGCCGGGACTGCTATCATTTCTGTGAATCTTTAAGTAGCTCGTTGTTTGCAGAAAGTAGAAAGACTCAAGGACCTCTATCTTCCTCAATACAATGCAATTATATAACCTGGATTATCTATGGTTAAAATTGCATGAAGTTCGGCGAGGAACATGCAAATCATTGGTCGAATTTTCGTGCAATGGTCTTAGATAGAGTTAAGATCTTATTATTATTGATTTTTTTTTAGTATTTTAAATTATATTAACACATTGATGGCCATAAATACTAAAAATTTAAATATTGAATAGTCTGTTCACAACTGGCATTCAAGATTGGAAACAGTCAAGTGTTTCAATCTGTTGTTCATGAGAATACAAATACGAATTACAGTCCTGGAAAAAAGGTCCTAGTTCTCAAATCCTCTTATTTTGTAAAGAGTACGCACAACCACCGACCATGAAAGATGTTCTTTAGTCGCACCAGGTCTTTCTACCACGAGCAGCCACTGTGAAATTGTAGCTAAAATTAATTAGACCGAACTTTATTACGTTGTATGAAACAAATTCTACGCGTAGATAAGGAAAATTGTATTGGTCTTCATAAAAGAGTTAGATGCTCGTAAATTAGACTAATTGGTCATAGTCATCTCTCCAATTCCCGATTCCTATTCATCAATTTCAAGACGCACTTCGATTCCAATTCTGACTAATACAGTGCTCTTTTGACGATTTCCTTTACAATCCATTCCACTTGAAACTGAAAACCGTTTAAAGCCTTGCTCAACATCCAACAAGGGTATCTCTTAATTAAACTGTATTAAATTTTCCCCATACTCACCGAGTACGTCCTTGATATACCCTATACTTTTTCGTACGCCAAGTCCTCCTCATCCTATTGAAAAATAAAACCATCCCATTTTCATATCAAGGATCGCACATATTGCTCACAACACCCTCGTTACAGTTGCCATCTACTTTTACTTCATCGCAGTGCAGTAAGTGTACAACTCTCCTCCTTCCGTGTATCCTTTCTGTTGGCGCACCCCCGGGGGGTGTATTTATACAAAGCGAAATGATTTTAATTTGACTTCGGATACGTTTGTATGCCGTCAGCCATCCTTCCTACTGGGGTCGCAAATTATTGTCAACAATTTGTAGTAGTAGTCGAAGAGGTAAAGGCAGGTGATTACACTAGTGGAAAGTAAACACTTTGATGGTTGCATACATCAAAATGAAACATTTGTTTGCTAATAACTTGATCAACTACCACGGACGGTTAAGTAAACTATGTGAGGACTGATTGCTATATCAACAATGTGAAAAACAAAATTGTTGTTCTTTTTATGTTTTTTTAATTGAATGAGAAAGAACGGAATTGTATTTTTTTAACTACGAGTTGGTTTGAATTAATCTGGACGTTGCTTATTTTAAAGTTATTTGAAGAGCTATGTTTTGGAAAATAATACTATTCGTATTTATGATGTAAGCATGAAATAGAGCTTACCGGTCATCGATGAGGGAAGGCCTGAGTTACAAATCAAGTTTACCGTAATTGTCGCCAACGCTGGGCTAAGAGTGCAATAGGTTTGTCATGCGACTACGGCAGGTAAAATAACATGGATACTTTCTTTGATATCAGTATCTACACCCCAACCAGATAACTTTCAAGTTCATAACTCGCACCGACGGCGGCACCACGTTCCACAGTCACAAAAATATGACTTTTGGGTCGGGACTTTTTCATAGTTTAAGTCTGTACGACGTCAATAAGACGTTTTAGATAGAAAGTCGTAAGAAAGTCATATTATAACTCCATTATAACTTTTCCATTGTTGATAAAAGCTTTAAACGACGAGAAAGAACTGTTGTTCATATAACGACTGAAAAGTAACTTTTTAGTTAGTTTTTCTAATCTGGTAATTTTCCGGTTAGGAGAAGAACGTTGTGCCGACTTGCTTTCTTTATTTTTGTCAAAAAAAGCTTTTTGAATACCGGCTAATTTATTACAAAGTAAGGACGTGTTTGTGATCGAATGTAGCTCTTGTCAGTTTTAGATTAAATTCGGAAAAGAAGTATACTGTCACCAGATGTGATTATGGTGATCACATATAAGTCGACAATGATGCGCTTCGCGGCATCCGCTGCTTCATTCCCTGGGCGCAGACATGATCCGGGAGCTATTTAAGTGAATGGGAATTGGTAGCAGCGAGGGCATCTTGATATAATCGAATGGTTGATCATTTGAAGATTTGGTTGGTTAGTTCCGTAATCCGACCAATTTCTTGAAGGATTTGAACGTCCTAAAGTAATACATAGTTATATTGTTGCTTTGAAAGAGGTAGATCCCTAAAGGTGCTCAATTTGCAGCAATATTCGTCAATTTTGACGTGACAAAATTTTGAAGCAACACACAGCAACAATAGCAACAGGAGATGTGGATCAATTTTTCGTCAACTCGTTGCTGAATTGTGATGAGCGACATTGATCAATATATGGCAAAAATAAAAATACGGGCTTACACGATCAATTCAGTTTATGAACAATACGAAAGCAAACATGACAAATAAATCTAAAACTTAAAAAAAACCTGGAAATATTTTAATTTCATTTATAGGACGAAATTTGCGAAATAAATGTAAAACTCAAAACAAAACTTGGCAATTGAATCACCGAACGAGGACAATTGCTCGGAATTTTCCAAGTCGATAGAAATACAGCAAAAATATAGCGAGCAAAACCAGCAATCTGTAAAAACATTGCCACATTGCCGAAATATTGCTGCGATTAGCATGATGTTGCCCTGTATTGCTCCATTAATCGCTCCTCTTGGCAATAGTCGCAATCAATTGCTTCAAAGATTGCTCGTGTAAGAGCATCTTAAGTTTAACAGGAAATTTGCCTGATGTATAGCTGCGGTTGATAAGTTTTAAGAGATCAATAATTGCGTTGGTTGATGAGTTGCTGATGGCAATATAAAAATTTGAGACGGTATTGTCTTCGTTGAGGACATCTCGATGGAGTATTTGGTATGTAGTAATAGGTGTGTCCAACTACGTGTAGGAGCCCTGCATGGTTGTGGGAAGATGCTGTGCGTTACTTAAGCCAAAAACACCTCAATAAACCAATATATGATTGTAGTCATCAAAAGTACATTGTCCTTATAAACGGCTTGCAACCTAACTTTGTTTTCCTCACACGTCTTTCCATAAAAAAAGGAGTCACTAATCGATATTGTCCTTTTTCTGTTTGTGTACCATATATGAACACAAACGTGCTCTCTGTAAATAGACAACACGAAACTAATAGATGAATCTGTCTGAAATTTTGACAGGTGTCGTTCATGGGCGCTTCATGGTGATATACAGATTTTCAGGATGTCGCGCCATCAGCCGTTAATCACGGGGACTTATAATACACCCCTCGTATATAAGAAACATCTCTCGATAAATTCATCTAAGCTTTTGGGATGTTTCAGAGTTGTGGAATACACCCTCCGATGAGTCAATGCAACGCCTCAATGACAAAAAAGCGTTTTTGAACTATAGTCCAACACAATTTTCAAAAATTGGTTTCTTCAGTGAAGGTTTTCCAACGTCATGCACTTAAAAGGAGAAGATTGATCCCAGTCATGAGGTAGTCGTTACTGACTTCTGTCACGCCGAAAGACAATTTGATAACTCTTGAAATTGGCTTGGTAGCCTTACTATGAAAAATTGGTTGTTCGCAAAAGTGGTACACATAACAAAAAAAAATGATTTTCAATAAAATCGTATTTTCTAATTCATTGTTGCAAAGTAAATTCAGAACTGCACAGGTATCGCAACATTTCTTCTACACAATATCAAATTTTAGTACAAAGTGAACATATTATATTCGTGTTAAATGACTTCCTGCTAACAGAATTCGAATTTTCCGCCGGATTTCTGAATATTTCAGTATTGTTAGGGGAAAAGAGTTCTGCTTCTATTCCACTGGAATTCTGAATATTTCAGAATTGTAAGGAAAAACGAGTTCTGCTTAAATTCCGCTAGAGTTCTGAATATATCAGTATTGTAAGGAGGAAAGAGTTATGCTTCAATTACGCTGGAGTACCAATGTTATATGGAGAAGAATCAATCGGACTAGTTCACATAACATTTTTATAACATTAAATATTAAATTTCAAGAAAGTTAAAATATGAACCCTAGTGTTCTGAAAATAATTTCAATTTTCTCACATCGACCATTTGATAAAAAAGTTTCACAACTATTTAAGTTCTTTCAGGTTCAAAGATTAAATAATTAAAAATAATGCAATATCACCAATCGTGCCGATGAATGGATATTTAAAATCGGGTCTTGCCCCCACTTAAAAAAAAACGGCCAACATTCTGGGCGCAACTTTATTATTTTATGGGTTGAAGTCCGAAACGTGTTTAATGCTGAGATGCGTTGTAGGCTACTATGCTACTGCCAACCAAAAAAATAACGTTCCAAATAGCCTCCTGGTTATTCCTTAGGTTGTCAGTCGCATAGTACTCTACACCGCATCTCAGCCTTAAACACGTTTCGGACTTCTACCCATAAAATAATAAAGTTGCGCCTAGACTGTTGGCACATTTTTTTTAGTTTTAATTACTCTAGTAGCACATCTACATATAGGTACTATGTTTCAATTTTCTAGCATAAGCCGTTTCTGAGATACGAAAAACCACCCCCCATCCCCGTACCTTGCTACCCTTATCAAAAATTTAAAAATTTTCTGGGATGTTTCTATAGCAGCTCTATACAGCTTTAAATTTTTAGCTTTCTATCCTTTTCGGCTTTCGAGAAATTAAAATTTTTAGAATTTTATCATTTTCACCCCCTCCCACCCTACACCCACACCCTCAAAAATCTTTTCACCGCTAAATATCTACTGGTTCTAACTCCAGTGAAATTTTCAAGATCATATCTGATAAGGTTCTTGAGATATAAAAATTTAATTTTTTGAAAATGACTGTCCACGCTTGTTCCGCGTTTCACCGCCCCTCAAAACTTTGACATTCAGTAGACTATATACAGTAACCAAATTTTATTTTCCTGGCATAATTGAGTCGAAAGATATTTTAATTAAAAGTTTCTCAACCTCCACTCCCATACCACTTCCCTTAAAAATTGTAACACTTTTTAAATCTCCTAGTATCTCCTAAGACAACTACAATGTTTCAGCCATCTGACATTAATCGTTTAGAAGATATGAACTTTAGCATGTTTCAATCCCATCTTTCAAGCGTTTTGGACGCATTGGTTTCCCTCCCACTCGCACACCCCTCGACCCCTACTGACCATTTTTTTTCAAATGGATCCACTATCATAGTACTACATATGTTCCAACTATCAGCCTCCTAGCGTAAGCGGTTCCTGAGATCTAGAAACCAACATTTTTCAGCTAAAGCGCTCCCTCCTCCTCACCCCTCACACCCCCACCCATCCAAAAGATACCACTCGTAGGGGTTCACCCATTCTACCTACAACACAAATTTCAACTTAATATCTCAAGGGATTTTGTGAGCTACGCACCTTCAAACGCTTTTGCGTACGGCGTACGGCGGACGGCGTGGCGTCTACGGCGGACAGACGGACATTTTCTTTTGTCTTTTTTGGGGTTTACTAGTCCGAAAACGTTAAAATCCAAAATTTTAGGGTAGCAAATTTTTTTCATTCAGGTCGATAACAATACTTCATTATTAAAATAATAAAGTACTACGTCTTCAGTACAAAACTTATTCAAATAGGCTTGGCTAAATTATTGATTAAAATCTATTTCTCTAATAACACTGTCATAGATAATTCGTATAAAAATGATAAATTACAAAATTACTTAATTATTTGTTTGCAGTAGGTGGTAAGGTAAGGTGGTTGGTGCTGCCGAAGTGTTTGGATGTTTTCAATTATTATCACTTTGGCCAGGACTTCAGAAAATAATAGTTAACTTGTCTTAATAGCAAATATTCTAGGAAAGCAAAGTTCTTGTAAACAAACAGAAAATATGCCAAATTGTATGTTCTCTAAGTCGTATTTAGTTTTCTTTTTGTCAGTAGTATCTACACAATTTTTTCCTTCGTTAAAGCACTTGAATGGAATGAATTCCGATTTCACTAACGACAAATAGTTATGACCGTATTTGCACGTCGCCCTTGTCTTTTTATTTCATAGCTTATAGAAAGAGTGCGGAGAAAAGGATACATTTAGGCTAGTACACGATTTGAAAATGTCGTGATCGGAAGTTATTTAAATTTGCATATTACTTTCGATTTTATATTCGACCTGAAATTTAAAATAAATGTTACCATACAGTTTTGTTTTCAAAATTAAGCGACAGGGTATTAAAGCCACTTTGTACTTTTGAACCAGCTTCCAAGTTCGTATCCACCAGAGTTAACAAAAGATTCTAACAAGCCAATCGTATGATACTCTGATGAAATATTGAACTTCGATTTATATTTAGTTGGGGATGAAGTAGAATAAGGAGTGCGCATGTAATTTGTCCATTATTAAGGACTCACATATGGTTGTTATTCGAAACTAAAAGAAAATATCATCAGTGCAATGTCATATCTGGAACTAGGCAAGTCACCGAAAGTAAAATATTCCTTTTCAAGGACTTTGACATGGAGGCCTTCACGCACCTCACTCGATTTCTAGTATATTTGTCCTTTTACCGCGGACTATTATTAAATTAATGTGTGGAAGATTTAAAATCTTTTGCTATGTTCAGACTACGAGATTGACGTGTTTAAATCGAGTTAAATGCGCTGAAAACACTTCCCGGACGCGTTTACGAAAGCACGTAGCTACTACGCGTTTAACCGAAAACATGTACTGCGACTCTCGCGGAAATCGAAGTAAACTTTGGAAGAAACTATTTAATGATGCAGAAACTCAATTTTGTGCTTGTGCAACGACTGCATTAGCTAATAATTCCCTTTTCATTACTGCTATACAAACTAATTGGTTTCAAACAATTTAGAAAGCATAAATTTGCTAATGAAACACAGCTGAATATCTACTTGTCAAAACAAATCACATCAAGCTATCATGTATCAAAATAAAACGAGTTGCCTAGTCTGAACACTACTTTTTTAACATGTTAAATTTATCTACTTAAATGCGTTTAAAATGCATAGTCTGTACAGGGTATTAGCTTGAAGCGTTCAAAAGTTATCAGAAATTATTATTGGGCTCGCGGCTTAAGGACGTTTTGTATGCTAGCTACCCAAAGGAGTCGAAGGATTTCGCTGACTAGTAAACTTAAACATTGTTTTCACTCAAAACTAATTTGTACAAAATTCCAAATTTCTTGAGTTATAGGGAGTTCCGTAAATTGAGTGATGACATTTTTACAGCATACTTGTCTGCTACATGAAGGACTGAAAGGATATTCTTCAAAATTATATAAAATCAACACATACAAAAATTCAAAGTCGTTTTTTAAGCCGTTCTGAAGTTATCGGCCAATATTCTTGAACACATGTTCTAAGAACTTTTTGTATGGGAGCTACCTGATGGAGTGTAGGAATTTGGCTCAATAATGAACTCGAAAATTTTTACTCAAAATAATTTGTACAAAATTTCAACTTTGTGGTTAAACGATTTCTCGAGTTATTGTCAGTAGTTATGTGATAAATCGGCCATTTGATTAACCCAGTATGACCGAGTCATTTCGTTGAAGTGACCGATTAAAAAAGATTCGGTCATTTGAGTCATATCGGTCACTTCCATGATTCGGTCAAAATGACCGACCGACCGAAATGACTCACGACATACGAAAAATAATAAGTCGGTCGATCGGACAGCGGTCACTAGAAAAAATATTCTCGTATCGTACTCGATGTTGAAAGTTTTTATTCGACTTTTCATGTCGGTCGGTACTCGGTGCTCGAGGGTAGCGAATAATTATATTAGAGACCCTTTGGGGAAAAATGCGCCAAGAGAAAATCGAAATTGAAACTAAACAATTTTCCAACTGATTTTACGAATTCAAAGAAAATTCATTCATTAACCGTGCACTCTTTATAAATTCCAAAAATTAAATCATTAGAGTTAATTTTTTTTTTCGAAAACCGACCATCGAATTCGATTTTCTCTTGGCGCATTATTCCCCTAAAGTGTCAACAGTCTAATCATACGCTGCTTTCAAAATTCGAATATACCGACCACCAAAGACCGACCGACTCGAAAAGTCCTGTTAGTAGAAGCTTTTTCTAGTGACGGCTGACCGAAATGACCGACCGACCGAATCATGGAAGTGACCGAAGTGACTGAAATGACTCATTTGAGTCATTTCGGTCACTTCGGTCACTTCCATGATCCGGTCGAAATGAGCGACCAACCGAAACCGAGGTTATGAATTCGAGGAAAAAAAACCAATTCTAATGATTTAATTTTTTGAATTTATAGAGAGTGTACGGTTAGTGAATGAATTTTAATGTTCTTTGAATTCGTAAATTCAACACTGAACAATTATTTAGTTTCGATTTCGATTTTCTCTTGGCGTATTTTCCCCTACAGTGTCTTTAATGTAATCATTCGCTACCTTCGAGCACCGAGTACCGACCGACACGAAAAGTCGAATAGAAACTTTTGGCGCTGTACGGCTATCAGCATCGGGTACGATACGAGACGTAGAATATTTTTACTAATGACCGATTGAACGACTTGTTTCATTTCACATGACTCGAGTTAATTCGGTCATAGTACTGACCCGGTCATTTCGACCGAATCGTTCGCGACCGACCCATCACAAGTAGTTAGTTCCATAAATTGAGTGAAGATATTTTTACAGGATTTTGCAACTATTGGAAAAGCAACGTATACAAAATTTCAAAGTCGTAACTTAGGTGGTTCGGAAGTTATTGGACAATATTGTTGAATAAGTGCACCTAAGAAATATTGGAGTAAATTTACCATTATTATAGTTGGAAACTATTTTCCATCGATAGTAATAGTAAAATTACATGCATGTGTAATTACAGGGAAAATTACACAAAAAAGTTGTAATAATTACACAACATATGCGTAATCAATACACATCAGTAATGAAATTATTTTACAATAGCTGCGTAATCAATAGATAAAAGAGGCGTAATTATTACATAGATAATGCAATTATTATTCACTTTTTGTGTAAAATTCCCATATTATTATAGATGAAAATCCTCCATTTAATTTATATTTATAATTATGCGGTAAAATCATAAATTAAAAACGCAATTATACAATACATATACTATATTAAATTGAATTGAGTTGACAATGTGATATTATTCGAAAACTAAAATACAAATATTGCACATAAACCTTTGTCTGATTTAACAAACATGGCGACGTGAAGTAGAATGAATGAATTTTCGCGAATTTGCTTATTCTGTCGTAATATTACACAGTATTTAAAGTAAAATTACACTACTTTAATTTATTTTATTAATGGTATAATATAATCATGACACCTAAATTTACTCTTTTTATACTTCAAAATAGATGTAATTGTCTACATTATTGTGTAATATTACCTATTTGTGCGCTAAAAAACAATTATACGTCAATAATACGTACAATTACATAGATTGTGTATTTTTCCGCTCTTTTTTGTCTTAAAGACAGAGTATTTTTATGAACTGTTTTTAGAGTGTGGTTTCAGAACATTTTGTTTGGCAGCTGTCCGAAGGAGTAGGACGATTTTGCTCGTTAACGAAGTTTGCCTTACAAGTTCGATCAAACATTCAGATTCAAAATTTCAAGATCCGAGCGCAAGGCGTTTTTGAGTTATCGTGCTTACGGACAGACAGACGGAAGGATATACAGACGAACAAGCGGACAGACGGACAGATAGACAGTCGGGCAGGCTGACAAACTGACGGACTTCAAGCGGTTTTGGAGTTTTTGACTCCAAATAAATCCAAAATGATGTATAGCAATTTTTTTGTCCGAGAGTCCGTTCTATGCGTTACAAACTTTTGGGCTGTAAACTCTCAGATTAGAGTATAAAAATCATAAATAAATATTGCTTGAATGTGAAATATTTTTACGACTAGAACGTTCTTTTCCCTAGAATGGGCGAAGTGGCTATACGTTTCTTTTTTTTAAGCCAACCTTAACAGGGAGGACTTATCCAAATTCAATAATAATTTCCTCCGAGACATTTAAAAAAATCTGCCAATGATCTGGGCGAAACTTTATTATTTTTCGGGTCAAAGTTCGCAAGCGGCCAAAGTCGGAGTATATAATCAGTTGTTTCGAGATTATGACGTTTCTTGGAAAGTTAATTTTGTTCTTAAAATAAAAATATTTAAAATAGAGATTTTAAGCCAATTAAACATTGAAAAAGCCCCTGTAGACTATACGAATTTCGGTATATTAGGTACACTAAAAGCCCATAGAAGAAAAAACGAATTTGTTGCCCTATCAGACTTTAGAGAGTTGACGAATTGTTAAAACGTATACAAACCCATTACTTCCTCTTGGGGTTTGAATTTCGAAAAAATTGTGGGGATATGACAGAATTCGTGGAAAAGTATACAACCACTTTACACCCCCATAGGGGTCAAATTCCAAAAAATCCTGAAAACGCTTTCTAGGTATTTATATAAATAAGCCGCAGAATAAAAATGAATTCAATATTTGGGAAGACCTAATACATAGATATGACGAATCTCGTAAAAATATATGCATTAAATTTTCACTGATCATTTTATTCGCTCCCATTCCGAACGCCAATGGATATTTGACATTTTCTTTTATTTGAACTAATTTTCTAGTTGATTTACATATACGCACCAAGTTTCAACTTTGTAGCATGAGCCGTTCTATAGATACGAAAAATACCCCCACCCCCGTACCACACTATCCCTATAAAAAATTATATTTTTCCAATATGCCTCTATTATAGTACTATCTAAATACTAAGTTTCAGATTTATATCATTATAGGTTCTCGAGATATAAAAATCGGAACTTTTTCCTTTTCACCCTCCCCACCTTCACCCTGAAAACTTTTTTTCCTGCTAGGGTTTTATTAGGCCTACTTCTGGTAAAAATTTTAATCATCTGCCTTACACTGTTCTTGAGATATTGGACGTGATTTTTTAGAAAAATTCGTATCCCCTCTACTTTCATGCCCCACCGCCCCTTTAAAAAATTTTACTTTCAGCAAACTTTATTTGTCAACCCTTATACGTAAACCGAATTTTATTTGTCTAGTGCAATTGGTTCGTGAGATATCGCAATCTAAAGTTTTTTACCTCCCACCCCCGTACGCCACTGCCACCACTAGAAAATGTATACCCCATCTATTCTCCTAGTATATCTAGAGATGTTTCTTAAGTTTTAACTTTGTGACATTAACCGTTTAAGAGATATGGATTTTAGAATGTCTCTATTTCGGGTTTTTTGCGTTTCGGACGCATTATTTTTCCCCCCGCTCCTTCACCCTTTCACCCATATCTGCAAATTTTTTGCAAATGGATCTACTATTGAAGCTCTATATAAATTCCAAGTTTCAGCCTCCTAGCATAAGCGGTTGCTGAGATCTAGAAACCAAAATTTTCCGTCTAAAACGCTTCCCCCACCTCCCCCTTCACACCCCAACCCCTCAAAAGGTGTCTGCTTAAAGGATTATACCCAGTCTACCCAAAATAAATAGCTCAAACTAAATAGCTCAAAGGGTTTGGGTGATACGAGCCTTCAAACAATTTTGCGTACACCGGTAGACGTACGGCGGACAGACGGACTGAAATTTTTTTTGGCTTTTTTCATGAAACGTAAAAAACAAAATATTGAGGGTAGCAAATTTTTTTTTTTAAAAATCGATCACAATACTGTATTATTGAAATAATAAAGGAGAAAGCGTGACTAACGTTGTATCGCCATAAACAAAAAAATTATAATCGTTGCGATTTTCCACAGGATATCGACTTTAGCTGCTGGTGTCACAGCATGACACCAACTTCAAACATTTCCCTTTAGTTTTCCGCTCTTCTTAAGAATTTTCATTAAAAATTCCAAATATTAATCAAACCCTTGAGATTTATTGCCTACACTATAGCTCTACAATGTCCGCATTGTGCCTTTCATTTCAGTTGAATCTACCGATTATTGTACGACTTTTTTCTTTGTTTCTCCAGAAGAAAAGTGAAGTAAAAATAAAATGTTAAACCTTTTTGAACCTTTTTTTCTCAGCCGTCTGTTCGTCCTTAGCCTTATTGTTAAATGGCCCTAAGTAAATATAACAAGAGAGGAATCCAACCGATGATATTAACTTTATCATGGCAAGAAGATATCGTTTCGGTCTATGATCAATATTTGAAAATTCTACACTCGGAAAATTTTCGATTGAAGGGTATCGTGTTGACAATTTTCTCTAATGCCAATATTTACTATTCGAGGATATAAAACAACAAAATCAAACTCCGATATATATACTGCTCTACTTTGTTATTAAGGACGACTAACCGAGTCACCAAAACCCATGAAATCCTACGCATTTGCTCCGCATAGGGTGAGTATGAAATGATTTTTGAAATATTGACCGGAAAAGGATGAGTGAGTGATGGTCAGGACGGGTACGGATCAAAAAGGTCGAATTTTATTATCATGTACATATTTGAAAATAATATTCAAAAGATTTTGTTTGTATATCGAATGTAGTTGTGGTACAGAGCCACTACCCCTTCAAGCAAGGAGTATTTTATTTAATAGAGAAATGAAATTGATTGATAAAACAAATAGTACCATTGGATTAGGACGTGAATAACAAATTGACTATATTGCCAAGGAGTGGTGTCACGCTTTACGTTTAACTATAAAGTTAATATTTTTAGAAATAAATTATGAATTGTTTAACGCAGAGAATTCAAACTGATTGTTTAGTTTGAAAGTTGATAAGTTTAAGCCAGCTTAAAAGACCGAAAAAAGTTTTATATTTTGTACAGAATACTTCTTTTTTACGTTTATAATAATTGACCTGAAACATAAAACAAAATTTGCTACCCTAAAATTTTTCATTTTATCTTTTCACCCCAAAAAATTAAAACATAAAAGTCTGTAAGGTGTAAGCGCAGTCCGTCATAGGTAAACGCGTTTGAAGGCTCCTCGCTCTCGAATCCTTTGAACTATTGAATTCAATTTTTCAAATTAGATAGACTGTTTGGGGAACCCTTTTAGTGACCATATTTTGGGAGTTGTGTTGTAAGGGAGAAAGTACTGCAGAGCGTTTTAGACGAACATTTTTCCGCTTTTGTATCTCAGGAACGTGATTCTTGCACACTATCTTCGGAACACGAAATAGATGGGATTTTGGGATTGGCAACAATTATTCATCTCGTAGGAGGGTGATCTGAAAAGTTTTCGACCTAACAAAGATAGAAGACATTTTTTATTCTAATTTATTTTTATTTTTCTACATAGTCTCCAGCGTTGCTGGCAGAAGTTTGTAGACTTACACACTTCTCCCAGCGATGCTCCCAGCTCTTTAACCCGTCCAAATAGTACTCGGCGTCTTTCTCTGCAAAATAATTTGACGAAAATCTCTGTCCCCCGAGAGCAACTGTTAGCTTAGGGAACAAAAAAAAAATCTCTTGGGGCTAGATCTGGTGAGTAAGGAGGGTGGTCAAGAAGTTCAAACCGAAATTCGTCGATTTTCGCCATGGTAACTGCTGAGATGTGAGACGGCGCATTGTCTTGGTGAAACAAAATTTGTTTTTCCGCAAATGTGGCCCTTTTTCCTCAATTTCTACCTTCAGCATCCAGTTTGTCAGGTAATGATGTGTAGTATGCTCGTGTAATCGTTTTTCCTTTTTGTAGATAATCAATTAAGATAAATCCATGAACAAAAACAGTCGCCATCTCTTTCCCAGCCGAAAAAACAGTTTTGGCTTTTTTTGGACCCGATTCGCCTAAATCTTTATTCAATATGTGACAAATACGTTCTTTGGAAGTGTCCATAGGCGCTGCTATCTCGCTCACTTTAATTCGACGGTTATCTAGCACCATTTGATGAACTTGACCGATGTTGTCGTCAGTGGTTGCAGTTTTTGGACGTCTCGAACGTTCCTCCTCTCAAGCTGGTACGGCCACGCTTAAATTCAGCTGCACAAAATTTCACGGTGGTAAATGATGGTGCAGACTCGTAGGCGTATTGTCTTTTAAAAATAAATACTTAATGAGAACAATAATGCCAATTTTATCCATTTTCACAAAAACACTCACATCAACTAACTCAAACGATTGTCAAACAACAACTGCGCGTCCAAAATGGCTGAAATTTTGGTGAGTACCTTTCAAAAGGTGCGCAAACACCTTCCCTAGCTTTTGTTGACGAGTGCTGCCATCTTCATGTTGAGGTTGGAAGCTTCTCAGACAATCCTCGTACAAAAATCCTTACCTCCTACGAAAAATGTTCAGTGAAGACCTGAACCTTGTCCTTGACAACTGATTTGGTTTTGGTAGCCTGAACCGTTTCGTTGACTTCCGCAGATTTTTCCGTTCCCTTCACCTTTTTTAACATCGGTTCTGATGTGCAACCACCAGATCTGCATCTTTTGCCGGTATGTGTTTTGGCACCTTCTGAATTGGGCTCAGCCACAAGATCTCTGACATTCTTCCTCCGGATTCACGCCACTTGCAATTTTGACATTGATACGTTTCTTCGAATTTCTAGAGAAGTATTCGAACTGTCTCTCCGATTCGACTTGCGCTAGGACCACAGGACCAACTTCTGCGTTAGGGACCATTGGCTCCTGAATGCTGATGTCGTTCGCGCTTACTATCACTCCTCTGCACAGAGATGGGGTGAGGAGATTCTCCTTCTCATATGGTCCGGCGGTATAAGTAGTAAGGTGTTTTGAAATTCTCCATCCATCTCACCATCAATGCTATCAGGAAGTTCCAGACCAACTGGTGTGCTAGTTCCAGAGGACATATTGTTGGTGTTTTTAAATACTGTGTTAAATTTAGGTTAGGTAAAATGGGTGGCCAAAGCGACCAAACGCATAGACCTCCCACGGGTATGGCGAGAAAAGAATATCCGTACCCGCAGAGCTCCCAATACGACTGTAAGGTTAAGTTATAACGGGGTTTCACCCGGTGCACCCAGGAGATCGTTCAAGGCATCACATTTATACACCCGATACCATTCAATCCTCAGCACGAGTACTTATACACCTTGGTTTGAGTGTGACTCTTTTTGTTCACCACTCCTCTAAAGTAGTCAGAGTGTAAACCCCCAACCATCTATAGATTTGCGGCACAAGCCACCCCACCACGACAAGGTAGAGATCCACTTAGGTAGGTAGGTATACGTTGTAAATCTGCACTCTAATTTATTTTTCTTAATTTGATAATCTTAAATGATTTCTTCCAATGCACACTACCAACTATCACCGACCATTCCTTTTTATAATACACTCCCGAGATTTTCATCTTAATATTTAAGTACCTATGCCATGTACTTACTGAAAGTTTGCTAAAGTATCTACAGCTAATGCTACCAAATACTTAATTTCGTTAAATATTCACGTGTTATATTGGATATAGCCATTCGGGAAATTGGCGAAAACTTTGCCTTTTCTATCAGCTAAGCTGTTAATTCAAGCCTCTGTGGCTGTTTATTATGGACTTGTTCTCCCCACAAAACTTATATCAGGCTACTTTACTTGCGGGCTTAGTGTTTGCATTAAAATGCAGCTGGCATTTTCTGCTACATAGGAAGAAGGCGTGATGAAGATGCTGAAGAGAACATGTAGCAGAGGTTAACCAAATTTTTCGTGACTTGAGAGTGAGCTAAATTTGTTAAAGCCAACACATTGTAGGTACATGCGAGAAGATCTAATTACAATTTATATATGCTAATTACGATTTTTTTAGGATATACTCGTAATATGGAAACTTTGAGGATATATTCTGCGGTTGATTTTAAATTAAATATAATATATTATTAGTTAAGCTTCCCATATATATATCAGTAATTTCATTCAGTGGATAGTTTGTGATCTAATTTTTTTAACCATGAATAATTCAAATGGTAAACGTGTTCTGTGCATGAATTATTTATTTAAATAAATTTTTAACAACAAATAGGTACATCATTCTCTCTGCTGAAAGTAAATCGCCTGACACAGTACTGGCTGATAATAATAAATTACTATATTATTTTTATTTTAATAAAGTATTACGTGGAGTGCTCAACGTCCAGGAACTTGCTGCAACCAGGTTCACTTCTAACGATGTCCAAAACGATAGACAATCATCTAGTCTCTTCCTTGGCTAGTTACTGCTACAACTAGCGTTGTATACGTCATTATTTTAATCTATTTTTTAGTTTTTGTTTAGTTTTAAGTAGTGTTTAAGTTAAGTCATTAAGGTTCATTCATGTAAGGTTTTTTCGTTAACAAAATTTTTCCTTGAACATATTACTGTAACAGATTAACGTAAGTTTTTGCAAATTGAATGCAAATTTATTAATTGCAGCTGTAAAGATTAAGATCTAATCACTGAACTCAGGTTCAGTCGATATCCAGATGATTCGCGTCTGGGCGCTGACGCCGTAATCTCGACGAAACCTGAAAAGGAAATTCTGGCAAAATTGGTGGTAGTAAATCTCACTTACCAGATGGAAGTAGCTGATAGGCGAAAGAACCAGGATATCAGCAAAAAGAACATGAGTGCGTCCATGGACGACTTTATAAATGCAACGACATTTGTCTACGTTCCGCAGGGAAACCATGAAAAACCTGGGGAATTGCTTGTGCGAATTAAAATTGCAATAATGTATGCAATAGGCACTTTGCCTGAACAAGCCAGCCAACCGAGGCGGACGCAGGAGGAGCCTCCGAAGAGGCTTCTTAACGCCGGTGCACTAAAAGCCCACCGGACCAAGCTACCTATCCATCCCACCCACTTTTATTATATCCGACAACCGCCATCTTAGGACGCTTGTGTTTCCAGCGATTAGTGTCATCGTGATTTCCGCACTTGCGAATTAACGTACTGGACTGATCTGATGACGCATTGAAAAACCGCAAATCACTTTCTTTTAAGAATTTCCTTATTATTGGAAAATTCGCTTCCCGATGGAGCTGTGTATTCCTGATAAACCAAGGAGAACTCAGAGCCGCTGAGGCATCGATTTTGTTTAACATGTAAACGTGAAATATGTGTTTTCGCCGCGTGGACGCATAGCATAGGGTCGACCTAACGATTGTCTTGTATTGCAGCAACTTGCTGTGTGGTGATAATTTGCTACGACCATTGTTCATGGGATAGAGGAGCTTGGAGGCCATATTGGATTTGTCCAGGACTGATTGAATGTGTAGGCTATAAGTCAGTTTCTTGTCTAGTTTGACATCTAGATACTTAACGACAGTTTTCCAGGGGATTTAGTCCCCGAAAATGGTAATATGGTCATGTGGAGGTTTTTTTCGTTTCGCAAAGAGTACGGCCTCACTCTTACTCGGATTAACATTAATCCTGCAGAGTTTGAACCAGTCTTCAAGTTTCTTGGCCGCAGTTTTGTAATTCACTGGTAATTACAGTACCTAGGGCTCCAAGACTGACACATAAAAGCAGTGTCGTCTGCGTAATATACGGAGAATGCGCGGTCCATACCGGGTGCATCTGCTATGAAAACAGAGAAAAGTAAGGGAGACAAAGTCGAGCCCTGAGGCACAGCATTCCTTTCCGCATTCAGCAAAAGCCTGAACGATCTGCCGTTTAGGAACAAAAGGCCATTATGTCATACTTTATCAATCGTCTTTTCGACTTCCAAAAATATTGTTCCTGTGAAGAGGCGTTTATTGAACCCCTCCGTGATAAGCTCGACAACCCTGACCAGTTGGGCTGTAGTCGAGTGTTCAGATCTGCAACCGAACTGTTCGTTCGGGATGATATCTTTTTCATCAATATGTTCCTGCAGTCGTTTGAGAATATTTTTTTTATTGCAATTTTATGATTCTGTGCGAAGAGATTGCTCTGGCCACGCTTCGCAGAATTATTACCACATCTGCGATATTCCAAAGTATAGGAAAGTAACCACAGCGAAATATGGCATTTAGTTTGAAAGCACGTAGCTCACAAACCCCTTGAGATAATGAGTTGAAAATTTTATGATGGGTGGTTCCTTTTGGGGCGGGGGAGGGGTGTGAAGGAGGAGGTGGGGGAGCCAAAAATTTTGTTTACTCGATTTCAGAAACCGTTTATTCTAGGAATCTAGAACTTAAAACTTATTTCGAACTGTGACAGTAGATCATCGTCATCATCAATGGCGCGACAGCTCAAGTCGGGCCTTGGCCTCCTGAAGTCGTCGCCTCCAATCGTCTCGATCCAAAGACCGCGTCCTCCAGCTACTAATTTTTAAGATGGCTTTGCTGTCTTCATCAACCGAGTCTTCCCATCGCTTGCGTGGTTTGCCTACTGGCCTGTTTTCACTCGCTTTGCCTTTAAGAGCACGCTTGGAGATTCTTCTGTCTTCCATCCGCTCTACATGGCCAGCTCACAGCAGTTTACGTAGTTTGCTGAACGTTGAGGCTTCTGGCTCCTTGAAGAGTTCATACAGGTCATGGTTGTATCTTATTCGCCAGTCCGTTCCTTCCTTTACGGCTCCTAACATTTTTCAGAGGACCTTTCTTTCAAATGTGTGCTTTTTCGGAAGTTCGCATTAATGTCCACGTTTCGCTGCCATCAAAGAGCACATGCCGTATAATAGTTTTATATATTCACAGCTTATTGTGCCTGTGCACTTTCTTGGATTTCATTATTGAAAGTACCGAATCATACGTTTTTTTTCGCTAGCATGATTCGTTGTTTGATTTCATCCTTTTCGTTGCCGTTTTTTGCTAGATTAGCCCCAAGATATATGAAGTTGTCCACACTCTCCAAAATATACTCAATTGTTACATTCTGTCTGATTGGCGTTCTCTTTCTTGTTTGCGTCTTAATTTTTGTTTTACATTCGTCTATGTGTAACCCGACTTCTTTCGCGGCTGAGTCAAGAATGACAAATACCTCCTTAGCACTAGGGAAGGATCTTGCGAGGATGTTTATATCGTCAGCGCATGCTACTAGTTGGGTGGACTTGAATAGTAGTGGGTCGACTGGGGTTTTTCGGATGACATACTCTAGTGCCAGGTTGAAAAGAATGGGGGCTAGACCATCTCCCTGCTTTACACAACATTACGTTCGAAAGCTGGTTGTGAAATCGGTTTGTATTTTAACTTGGGATTCAGTGTTCGTCATTGTGAGTCTCGTTAGTCGAACTAATTTTGGTGGAATTCCAAAATCAAGCATGATTTGGTACCGTACCCTCCTGTCGATACTGTCCTATGCTTGTTTAAAATCTACGAAGATTTGGTGCACATCTGTGTTATATTCCCAGTATTTTTATACTCTAGATGAAATCATATAGAGTATTATAAGTTTAATCCAGCCCAAAAGTTTGTAACGCATAGAACCAAGCCTCGGACGAAAAAAAGTTATATATTATTTTTTGTTTATTTGTGGCCAAAAACCTCAAATCCGCCTGACGTCCGTCCGTCCGTCCGTCCGTCTGTCCGTGAACACGATAACTCAAGAACGCCTTCACCTAGGATCTTAAAATTTTAAATTTGGATGTTTGGTTGAATTTGTAAGGCTAATTTCGTTAACGGGCAAAATCGTCCTACTCCTTCGGGTAGCTGCCATACAAAATGTCCTTAAAACACGTGTTCAAGAATATAGGTCGATAACTTCAGAAGGGTTTAAGCTACGACTTTGAAATTTTGTACGTGTTATTTTTCCAATAGTTAGAGATAAATATATGATTATGAAGAAAATCCTGTTAGTCCTTCGTGTAGCTGCCATGCATTCACTTAATTTACGAAACTCACTATAACTCAAGTAATCTTTTAGCTACGAATTCAAAATTTTGTACAAATTAGTTTTGAGTAAAAAGGAAGTTCGAGTTTAATAGTCAGCGAAATCCTTTTACTCCTTCTGGTAGCTCCCATACAAAATATCCTTAAAACACGTCTTCAAGAATATAGGTCGATAACTTCAGAAAGGTTTAAGCTACGACTTTGAAATTTTGTATGTGTTATTTTTTCAATAGTTAGAGCTAAATATATGATTATGAAGAAAATCCTGTTAGTCCTTCGTGTAGCTGCCATGCATTCACTTAATTTACGAAACTCACTATAACTCAAGTAATCTTTTAGCTACGAATTCAAAATTTTGTACAAATTAGTTTTGAGTGAAAAGGAAGTTCAACTTTATTAGTCAGCGAAATCCTTTTACTCCTTCTGGTAGCTGCCATACAAAATGTCCTTAAGACCCGTGTTCAAAAATATTTTTCGATAACTTTTGAACGCTTCAAGCTACGAATTTGAAATTTTGTACACGTTCATTTTTAAATGGTTCCAAGGAAAAGGATTAATATGAAAGAAATTGAGTGAGTCCTTCCTGCACCTCCCATGTGAAAGTCCTTAAAAAAGGACATTTTTTTTCGATGACTTACACAGTTCAAGATATGAAATTAAACACTGAATATTGTCTTTTAGTTTTGAGTAGCAATCTAATGGCAGTCCTTAATAAAGGACATACAACATGCACACTCGTAATTTTACTTTATCCCCAACTACAATATAAATCGGAGTTCAGTATTCATCTAGAGTATTATACGATTGGCTTACAGCCGATCGTGACTGCAGTATGTTTCAAGTACTTGTTTCACCGAAAATGTCTGGTCTGTTGTAAATCGTCCGGTTCTGAATCCACCTTGGTATTCGCCAATTGTTTCGTTAGTATAGGGCTTAAGACGACGTTCAATTATTTTTGTCAGTATTTTGTAGGACGTACACAACAATGATATTCCTCTGTAGTTCTCACAGCAGAGTTTGTCTCCTTCAATACTTTTTCGCCCATAGTCGGATATACTTTCCTCTGTCCAAATTTTACATATCACTTTGTGTAGTATTTCCACGACACAGTTTCCACCGTTCTTCAGAAGTTCAACTGGTATTTCGTTAATTTCGAAGTAGGAAGCCTATCTCATTTTAATTTCTTGTGTGTCGCTAATGATATTGCCCTCTACGTCTTTGCAAAGACTAATTTTGGGCTTATACCCCCTTTTTGGGTCTTTTTATTGCATTTGCGTCCCGGGTTTTATTTTGTCTCATATTGTCGTCCATTTTTCCATCTTGTAAGTACTTCCTTTACTTTCGCCTACAGGTCTTTTTTGCAAATCTCCTAAGCTGGTCATACCTATCTTTTTTGGCTCGTGTTGGTCGTTCAGTAAAAATTTTGTAAGCCTCGTTTTTCTGATCTATTGTGACAGTGGATCTCCTTTTGCAAAAAATGGTCGATAGGAATTGAGGGATGTGGGAGCGCGGAAAAAGCAATGCGTCCGAAACGCTCGAAAGCTGGGATCGGAACATTCTAAAATCGATTCCTTCTGAACGGATGATGTCAGAAGATTGAAACTTTGTTGTTTTTTAAGTAATACTACTTGGATTACAATATCTTCCCAACCAATTGTACCAGGAAGATAAAAAGTGGTTTGTGTTTTATAGATTACAAGTAGAGTCTATTTAATGTAAAATTTTTGAGAGGGAAAGTGGGGCACGGAAATGGGGGATATCAATTAAAAAACATACTGCAGTCACGATCGGCTGCAAGCCAATCGTATAATACTCTAGATGAATACTTAACTCCGATTTATATTGTAGTTGGGGATAAAGTAGAATTACGCGTGTGTATGTTGTATGTCCTTTATTAAGGACTGCCATTAGATTGCTACTCAAAACTAAAAGACAATATTCAGTGTTTAATTTCATATCTTAAACTGGGTAAGTCATCGAACAAAAATGTCCTTTTTGAAGGACTTTCGCATGGGAGGTGCAGGAAGGACTCACTCGATTCCTTACATATTTATGCTTTTCCTTGGAACCATTTAAAAATGAACATGTACAAAATTTGAAATTCGTAGCTTGAAGCGTTCAAAAGTTATCGAAAAATATTGTTGAACACGTGTCTTAAGGACATTTTGTATGGCAGGTACCAGAAGGAGTAAAAGGATTTTGCTGATTAGTAAACTCGAACTTTGTTTTCACTCAAAACTAATTTGTACAAAATTTCGAGTTCATAGCTAAAATAATACTTGAGTTATAGTAAGTTCCGTAAATTAAGTGAAGGCTATTTGACAGGATATTTGTATGGCAGCTACACGAAGGACTAACAGGATTTTCTTCATAATCATATATTTAACTCCAACTATTGGAAAAATAACACATACAAAATTTCAAAGTCGTAGCTTAAACCCTTCTTAAGTTATCGATCAATATTCTTGATCACGTGTTTTAAGGACATTTTGTATGGCAGCTACCCGAAGGAGTAGGACGATTTTGCCCGTTAACGAACTTAGCCTTACAAATTCAACCAAACATCCAGATTCAAAATTTCAAGATCCTAGGTGAAGGCGTTCTTGAGTTATCGTGTTCACGGACAGACGGACGGACGGACGGACGGACGGACGGACGGACGGACGGACGGACGGACGGACGGACGGACGTCAGGCGGATTTGAGGTTTTTGGCCACAAATAAACAAAAAATAATATATAACTTTTATTCGTCCGAGGCTTGGTTCTATGCGTTACAAACTTTTCGGCTGGATTAAACTTATAATACTCTATATGATTTCATCTAGAGTATAAAAATAATTTTTATGTCTCAAGTTCCAGATATGGTCTTAAAATTTTTACAGGAGTTAGGAACTGTAGGCCTCTAGAAGAGAAAAATAACGTTGCTTGTGGGGTTTTAGGAGCTGATATTGGAAGAGGAAAGGGGTAGAAAGGAAAAAATTCTAATTATTATGTCTCTAAAACCCCAAAGAATAGAAGCAAATTGATGACTGTATAGAACTACTATAAAGTCATCCTAGAAAAAAAAAAATTTTGTCGCGTGGTACATAGGTGGGGGTTTGTTTTTTTCATCTCAGAAACGATTTATGCTAGAAAGTTAAAACTTAGAACTCATATGAGGATGTACCACTAGAGTAATTGAAGCAAAAAAGAAAGCGTACAGACTAACATAAAAAGAGTAACCGAGAGAATGTTATTTATTTGGTTGTCAGTTGCATAGTAGCCTACACCGCATTCCAGCATTTAACGCGTTTTGGAGTTCTTCCCGATAATAATAAAAAATTTTTTAAATCGATGTTATGTCCCTTTTCAAGTAGATGGAGAGGAGCAAGAAGTTGAAATTTTTCGTAAAAAACATACCAGAAAACCACCTCGAATCCTCCACTAATCACTTTTATTACGGCATATTGATGTAGGCACCAACGTTCTACCTGCTATTAATCCTCCCCTCTAGCTTCCCATCTAGACACGACGCCATCTACCTTTGAAATAATGTTCCAATATCCCGAAAATTTACAACTTTTCATATCGCCAATGTCGTCTTTTGTGAAACGAACGTATAAAGAAGAACTAATTGCCCCATCTTTTATACCATTTGAATAGAGAGGTGAATTGTGTATTACCTGCGATGCTATGGGAAGTTAAGTTCAGGTGAGTTTAGTTCGGGATAGCAAGTACGTGAATAAGGGATTATTTTCGGGACGGTTCGGAAGAGTAAGAAGAAAAACCAGAAAGAAAAATGTCTTCGACAAGGCCATAAAGTTCACGAGACACATACGTAGTGCGGTATCTAAAAATGAAGGGGATGAGGATGATGATTATATGGCTCTAACAAATTTTAATGCCTTCCGAATATCCTAGCCCAAGTCGAAAGTTGTGGGGATGGTTCAATATTTTGCCGTTAATACAAGTAACGTACGCGTATGTAATTTGTGTCTGGTTTTTCTTTTAATATGCCTTAGGCTATGGCTTTTACTGAATGACAAAATAAGAAAGAACTCTCGTTTTCTTTTAATGTTATCCGTAACAAAAACATTCGTAGGAAGGTCCCTTCTTGTGTAATGTTTTTTTCCCCAGCTCAACGTGTAACAGGATTGGTTTTTTGAGTTATTGTTCGGTTTTCCAGGGTATTGTTCCCAACGCACCCCACTTCCGTTTTAAATTGGGAAAATGGCTGGAATTAAAGAATGAAAATGACAAAACTTTTCTCCCATTTCGATGAGAATTGTTAAAAATTTAACTGCTGCTTGTGCACGCTTTTTCTTTTTGTGATAAGTTTGAAATACTATTATCCATTTTTAAGGGTTGTAGCCGTGTGATAATGCGAATTATTAATAATGTCAGTCAGTGAACAATTTAGTTTACTTCGACTAACGGAATAAAAAAAAAAATATTATTTTCTCTAATTATTTGTCTAAGTCCTCAAAAATGTGGCCAAAAAGGCGACAATGCAACAATACTTAGACGTTCCCTTAATTTTATCATTTTACGGGCGGTGACAAATTTTCAACTTCCTAGGTTACTTCTTCAGTCATCGTGACAACGGACGGATGGACGGACGGACGGACAGACAGACGGACGGACGAGCAGACAGACAACTAATGGATTTGGGGTATTTGAAATACTTCGCTTTTCTCTTAATTTTATCATTTTACAAGCGGTGACAACTTCTCAACTTACTAGGTCAACGCGTTTTTGAGTCATCAAGAAAACAGATGGATGGACGGATGGATGGACGGATGGATGGACGGATGGATGGACGGATGGATGGACGGATAGACAGACAGACAGGTGGACGGACTGACAGACAGACAACTAATGGATTTGGGGGTTTTGGCCACAACTGAACATAAAATACTTACAACTATAACTACAACTTTTATAACATAGAGGGCCGTATTATTCACCTCGGGTTATTTTCGCCTTAACCAGCTGTTAACTTATCCAGGGTATTAAATTTAATCACCGGTTAATTTCTCTGGGTATAAAATTGTATTATTCACCTCAGGTTAGCGATTTAGTAGGTCGGGTTATCTTAACGGCTGGTTTTCCATTTTTCCATTATTTTTCCAGTCAAACGTCAAGAATTTTATTAATTATTTACAGAATGTGACATTTTTCTTTTTTGTGAATATTTAAATTTGTATTTTCAGGAAAAATGTGAATTATTGGCTGCAATTTTTTCATGGTTGCCGAGCTAGGAGCAATACAAACGACGTGTGTGATGCACGGCTTACACGTTCACCGAGAACCATCCCTGTTGATTCCGATAGTTTTCTGAGTATGTGCTTCCGGGTGGTTGGATTTTACAGTGCGGACAGTCGATTGAAGGCTTGCATCTCACAAACCTTTGGAGCTATTGAATTTAAGTTTATTGGTAGGGTAGATTGAGTGGACCCCTTCAAGTGATAAGTTTCTAGTGGAGGGGTGAGGAAGGATGTGGGTGGCGTTTTAGACGCAATACTTTGGTTCTTATATTTCAGGAACCATTTATGCTAGGAAGCTGAAATTCGGAACATAAATAGATCTATGGTATTTTACCCACTTGCTGGCTTCATTTTTATATGAGTGAAAGCGTTCAGGAGTTCGGAGAAAAACAATGTGTCCGAAACGCTTGAAAGCTTAGGTCGAGACATTCTAAAATCCATATCTTCGTAACGGTTAATGTCACAAAGTTGAAACTTGATACTTGCTAAACAAGGAACTAGGCGAATAGATCGAAAATAATTTTTTGAGAGTGGTCACTGGCGTGGGTGGGTGGTAAAAAACTTTGCATTGCAAAGTCTCACAAACCAATTAAACCAGAAAAGGAAATGTGGCTTATGTTTTTAAGATGGACAATAGGAGTTGGCTAAAAGTATTTTTTAGGGAGGCGATGGATAAGCATTTTTTTTAAAAAATCACACCTCATATCTGAAGAACTGTATGAGATGGGATCTTACAAATAATACGAGACCTAGACCATTTATACTCCTAGCTGAAAACTGGAGGGAGATATGATGGAAGAAGTGATGGTGGAGAACCATAAAATGGAAAAAATTCATTTGGCTTTGTAATCCGGTATCGACAGAAAAAGTCTTTGTCGTCGCATATGTCAATGTCGATTCGTTGTGCCATTTTTTTTGGTGACGCTCGAGTCATGTTCTTCATCAGAATCACTCCAATTATCCCACAAATGAAATCTTGCTATAACTTCAATCGTGAATAATACAAAATTTGTCAAATCGCCGGTTAAATCCCTGGATATCGTAGAAAACTGGAAGTTTTCCACGGGTAAAATTTTTCCCTGGGTAACTTTAATCAGTGATTACAAAACCAGCGAATCACCGGTTAAAAACGATAACCGGAGGTGAATAATACCAAATCTTTGGAAAAACTGGAATTAACCAGAGGTTATAAATAACCCGAAGTGAATAATACGGCCCAGAGTCTATTAAATTTTGCAACCGAGTCGTTGGTATATCGCTCCACACGTTTGTGATATCTTTCCACGCTTCCTTAGGCGTTCTTCCAAATTCTTGTCGAATTTCTGACTTCATCCAGTGCCAAACATTTTCAATTATATTGAGAGCAGGGCTTTGCGAAGGCCATGGAAGTTTTGTCCAATATTTGCCAAAAACTTTGTCACAATTTTTGATTTGTGAACATGGGCATTGTCCAGTTCTAGAATAAAGCTGCTGCCAATCAATTTGTCTCCGGTGAAAGTTGCTAATTATTTAATATTAAAAAGTATTGCAGTTGTTTCATGCTCTCTGACTACCTAACAAAAAGTTCAATCTCGTTGTAGGAAGCATCACACATTATTTTTCCGCCATGATTTAGATTTGTCACTGCTCTGTTTTTGTTTTCTTTTGGATTCCAAAAATAAAATTTTACGTCCGTCAATTCCATTTAAGGAACAGGCAACCTCATCCGTCCATAGGATACTCCTCAAGTGGCTTATTTATGTGCTCCAGAGCAGACTTCAAAGATTTCTTTTACTTTTACAGGGTGGTCCAAATAAGACTGACGAGCTCAAAATAAGTATAACTTTTTTGGTTTTTTTAGTTTATCAACAACTTTTTGGAGATCTTGGTTTTTATGATGTGCTGCAAAACTATTGAATTTTTTTATTCTCCTGAAAGGTAAATTATATCAACTCATCGAAAATACATTTTGGAATTTTTATGTCTGAACAGCTTCCAGTGACAACATGATTAAGAGCTTAGTCTCCCGTTTTGAGGAACACAGATCAGTGGCAGATCTGCAGGGAAGAGGTAGTCATCGATCTGTGCGGACTGAAGCAGTTGGAAAGGCTGTACGATACAGTGTACAAACAAATTTATCTGTATCTCTCATTTAGGCATTTTCGGAACAATCCTGCAACGAATTTTGAAACTCAAGCTTAAAATGGTTCCATATAAAATGCTTATGGTGCAGGAACTGCTATCCCAAGATTCTCAAGCATACCTGCAATATGCCATTCGTTTTGCACAGATAGCCAGAGAAAATTATAACTTTTTAGATAATCTTACTTATGGTCTAATGAGCGATGAATCTAATTTTCACTTAAATGGCTATGTGAATAAGCAAATTGCAGATTTTTGGGTACTCAGCGTTACATCAGCGTGAACTGCACCCCTCCTTGCACCCTAGTGGCAAGACATTCTACGATTATTAATGGCAAATGCTCTCGAAAGAGGCAGTATTTGTGATCAAAAAAATGGAAACCATTGAGGGATATCATTTTGCATACTTAGTTGTAAAAAATTTCCATGAATTATACTATATTCAGGAAATAAAATCAGAACCAAAAAAGTTATAGTTATTCTTAACCTGTCAGTCATGTAGGCCACCCTGTATATGGCTCCTGCTGCACAACGTAGGCTTTTCTGTTATTTTCCGCTAGCCTCCTTCGAATTGTAGGCTTCCTTATTTTTTGTTTGCGTCCAATAATCACATCTTTTAATATGTTTTTGTATGTTGTGAGCAAATAAATATGTTTTTGTATGTCATGAGAGAAGTTCTCTTTGCTGCTCTAACAATTAGCTTGCCTTCTTTTCTTCCACTAATTCTGACACGAAAATGCTTTGCGTAAATTGTGGCTAAAGCTATGAAGCTCTATGGAAGGACGCACACCGATCGTTCAGTTTCGTCCAAACTAAACAGTTGAATATGCAAGCCAGATCCCTTTCGATCGATGCGCTACTAAACAATCTCATAGGCCTCTATATGCACGGCGGCTTATGAACATGCGCACGCGGACCAAATTAAAAATCGCACAAACCGGTTCTCTCTCTGCATTTGGTCTTGTGTGTAAAATGTAAATAGATCTGTCTGGTGTGATTACAGCATTAATACTCTGCCAGCGGTGGTGGTAGGTTGTACCAATTGACTTGTAACTATCGGCCGGTGGTTGAGCAATGTGCGGATGGACATCGACTAAACAGTTCAGTCAAGCAGGTAAGATTGAGCGGAGCCAACTGTTTAGTCTCAATAATTTCCTTTTAAATTTACGTAGCATAAGATTATGCATAAATAATTGTGGCTCCCGCTATATTCAAAAGTTTTTTCTTTAGTGTGAATTTGTCTACCACTTTCGATTTGAACATTACGAAATTAATGCGACATAGGGTGAAACTTATCTTACAAAATCAAATGTATAAACTAAAATTTGCGTTAATTATCAAAAATGAACCAAACGTTCAATCTAGCGCGGACCAAAATCAATTCGCGATTACTAATTTGTAAAGCTAATCTGATGAGCAATAATTTTAAACGGAATTGTACACTCGAAGCGAGAAGCAATCTACCCTACTCGTAGGTTAGGTACACCCCTAACTAGGCCCGGAGCATATAAATCCACTCATTTTGACACTATTTAGCATTTAGCACGGTAGCTACTTGCTGCCATCGCGCCAATGTTAATCGTACTGAGAGACAGAGATAGTAGAGCTTCGAATTAATCCATTACAAAGCAATTACTACTGAATTACCATACAAATCGGTTTTTAGGATTCGCTTATGTCGGTTACTATCTAATTTGCATACCTATTTCGATATCGGATGGAGTACCCCCGGAAAATGTATTTTCAGTTAAAAGCACCTACGTATCAATTTTTTGTCCCAATTGTAAAGCAGGCAGAGTTGTTCAATTTGTTGTAATGAAAATCGTTTTTAATAATTAAGATAAATAACAATAATAATGTAGATCACAGCGTTTCTTTTCTTTGTAATCAAGTCTAAGTTTGCTAAAAGTAATTAAATAAGCTCCAAAGAAGATATCGTCTCCTAATTCGGCAACTTCCTTTTTGAAAGTGAAATTTGATACAAAATCCATTCTTCTTGCTTCTCTTGGATCTTTGAATTATTAAGTCAAAATCTTTTTAGTTGGTAGATTAGGTGAAGCTTTTCGTGCGTGTGAAGGTGCAGTGTGGTACGAGGAAAAGGGTCTTAGATACAAAATTTTAATTTCAATATTTCAGGAATCCATGACCTCAGAAGCCTATCGTGTGAGAAAGCTATTCATCACAGAGGTCGTAGGTTAGAATCCCTCTCATAACATCGGTCCTTCCTGTTTCGTGTACCCAATTCCATTCCTCTTATAACTTTAAACCCACTCGCTGGAATTTTACGATAGGCTTAAAATGTTGCTATGGATATTAGAATATCTCAATCTCTGCTTTTGAGCTTTTCGGACGCATCGTCTTCCACTTCAACATGCCACCCTCGATTTCGCCCATTTTGCAATTGGTTCTATATGTATAAATTCCAAGTTTAGGCTCGTATCGTAAATAGGGTGTAAAGTAGTTGTGTACGGTTTCACGAATTTCGAGGAATTTCTTAGGTCCAATTAGGTATCGAGTACGCTTCTAGTTTTAAAGGCTTAAAAAAGCATTTTTAGATATTTAATTTCAAAGGGAATTTATGGTGATCGTGCAAGTTTTCACGAATTTCGAAAAATCTTTTGGGTATAATGAAAATCAGCTAATATGAAGATTTTGCGATATTGATTGATTGTGTATGTTTTTACGATTTTTGACATATCTCTTAGGTCTGATGAGATATTGAATTGTTTTTGCTTTAACGACCGACGATTATATACTTAATCGCCTAAAATTCAGTTTCAAAATATATTTCAGGTATTTAACTCCTTAGCAGTTTGGGTTTTTAAGCAGGAGCCGTGCTGACGTCTCCAGAGTCAGCACCATTCGGGGACCTCGCTGTTTGGCTGGGTATTCCCTTTAACGTCAATTACTGTGGTTGTGGGGATGCAAATGAGAGGGAGACTTGCATCTTCTGTGTGGGTCCATCTCTTTCCAGAGTCCGACTATTTCTATCCAGAGTCCGAGTTCGTACATTAGGCAAAGCTTTCTCTGATAACCTTGATGGGTTCGCGAAAAATAAGATTGGAGAACTGATTCTCTTTTTATACAGTTCCGGATCGGCATGATGATCCACTCTGTAGAGCCTTCAACGACCAGGTTAAGAGAGTTGTGGTAACAAAATGACGCAATCTACGCTAATTGGGCTTCGGCTGACTGATGGGACACCACGCAAACCAACCACTCTTCGTCATATATTATCCCCTATGTTTTTATTAAAATAAAAGTAAATATATACATCAAAAATGTGCCAACAGTCTGGGAGCAATCTTATTATTTTTCAGTACTAGATCTAGGAAGATGAGGACAGATGAGATAGTCGAATGCATTTCAGTACGAGCTAGAAACACACGTATTCACAAATAGCAAGTACATAGCTGAACTTGTTACCAAGTGATAATTTTTTGATTTTTTTCGGTGCAAGATTTGGAAAGCCTTTTGTCGTAGTGTGTTGGTGCTTGACTTACTCAGTTTTCTCGTTAGCTGACACTGTCAGTACAGCAAAAAGTTTGTTCAACTTCGACTGAAAATAATTCAGTCGAAGTCGACTCGGGTTTAGATAAAAAAAAATCTGTCAATGGTCTGGGCGAAACTTTATTATTTTTCGGGCCAAAGTTCGGGAGCGCTCAAAGTCGGAGTATATCATCAGTTGTTTTGAGATTATGACGTGTAGATAAGGCCGTGTAGATAAAAGGCCGTGTAGATAATTCAAATTTCGGTATATTATGTACACTAAAAGCCCATAGAAGTAAAAACGAATTTGTTGTCTTATCAGACTTCAGAGATATGAGGAATTGTTAAAACGTATACAAACCCATTACTTCCACTTGGGGTTTGAGTTTCGAAAAAATTGTGAAACAGGTTTTTAAATGATTTCATAAGAAGCAACTTGATATCTCATGAGACACGAAGAATTTCGAAAAATTTGTGAAAACGTAAGCAAACCCTTTACACCCTCTTGGTTCTTGAAATTCGAAAAATAGCTAAATTAATTTTTAGGCCATTACATCAAATGCCGTAATAACTAATTTTATATCTCATCAGAACTAAGGGATGGCAAAAATTGTGAAAACATATGCAAACCCTTGGGGGTTGAATATCCAAAAATTGAGAAATTGCTTTGTAGGCGATTATATAAAAAGTCTGTGGAAGTAAAAAGCGATCTAATAATATCTCATCAAACCTTTTAAAGGCTTTGAAAAGCATACAACCCCCTTACACCTCTTATGATTAAAGAAATAAAAACACTGAAATAGACTTTTTGGCGGTTGTATGGGAAAAGTTAGAGAGTAAAAATTAATTCGATATGTCATCAGATCTAAGCAATATGGAGGAATCTCGGGGGGTTGAAATTCCAAAAATCCTGAAAGGAGTTAATAGATAAATATAAAGACAGAACGAGAAAGTAAGAACCAATTCAATTTCTTATCACTTCTAAAAGAAATGAAGGAATTCGTGAAAAGTTGTTCAACCCTTTAATACCCTCTTAGAGCTGAAAAAGGAAAAAACTTAAAAACGAGTTTTAGGCGATTACTACGCAAGTCCGTGAATGTGAAAAGTTAGTCGAAAACTAATTAGACCTGGGGGATATGGCAGAATTCGTGAAAAAGTATACAACTCCATTACACCACTTATGTTTAGAATTTGAAAAAATCATGAAAACGCTTTCTAGATATTTATATGAAGAAGCCGTAGAGTCAAAATGAATTCAATATTTGGGAAGACCCAATAGATATGATGAAAATCGTGAAAATATATGCATTCCATTATCACAGATCGTTTTTTTCGCCCTCCTTCCAAACGCCAATGGATATTTGAATTTTTTTTATCTAGATTACTTTTCTAGTTAATTTACATGTACATACCGAGTTTCAACTTTGTAGCATAAGCCGTTCTATAGATAGGAAAAAATACCCCTGACCTCCGTACCATACTACCCCTATAAAAAATTATATTTTTCAAACGTGCTACTACTATAGCTCTATCCAAATACCAAGTTTCAGATTTCTATCATTATAGGTTCTCGAGATATAAAAATCGGAATGTTTTCCCTTTCACCCTCTACACCCACACCCAAATTTTTTTTTCCTGCTAGGGGCCTGCTAAGCCTACTTCTGGTAAAAATTTTAAGTATCTAACTTGCACTGTTCTTGATATATGAGACGTGATTTTTTAGAAAAATTCTTATCCCCTCCACTTTCATGTTCTTCCGCTCCCTTAAAAAAATTTACTTTCAGCCAATTTCATTTATCAACCTTTATACACAAACCGAATTTTATTTGTCTAGTGCAATTGGTTCGTGAGATATCGTAGTCTAAAGTTTCCCCACCCCTGTACGCCACTGAACCCACGCAAAAATTTGATTCCGATCTATTGTACTAGTATACCTACATATGGTATATTCATAAAGTTTTAATTTCGTGACATTAACCGTTTAGGAGATATGGATTTAAGAATGTGTCGATCTCAGCTTTCGAGCGTTTCGGATGCATTATATTTCCCCCCACTCCCACACCCTTTCACTCATATCGTGCAAATGGGTCCACTATCGAAGCTCTATATAAGTTCTAAGTTTCAGCTTCCTAGCGTAAGCGGTTGCTGAGGTCTAGAAACCAAAATTTTACGTCTAAAACGCTTCCCTCACTTACCCCCTTACACCTCCATCCTTCAAAATATGGTCACTTCAAGAGGCCTACGCAGTCTATTCATAAAAAATTTAAAATTTAAATTTAATATCTCAAAGGGTTTGGGAGCTACGAAGCTTCAAACGATTTTGCGTACAGTGGTCGACGTACGGCGGACAGACGGACTGAAATTTTTTTTTGCCTTTTTCGTATCTGCTAGTCATGAAACGTAAAAAAAAAATGTCGATGGCAGCAAATTTTTTTTTTTAAAAATCAATCACGATACTGTATTATTGAAATAATAAAGTAAAAGTTTATGATTCCATTTTGTCAGTCTTCAAAAAACTTAATTATAAAACGCATCTCACTAATTAAACAAAAATATTCTACTAATATTATAATAATTTTAATCGAGTTCGAATTAAATATGAATTTTTGTAAAATAATTGATTATTTCGCGATATGTAAGATTTATTAAATAAAAGTAAATCACTTTAGAGACAAAAATTAATTCATTTCTAATTGTTTTGTATATTTTTTATTACATTTTATTAATCAAATACATAATTGTCGTTAATCTTTAATCTAATCATTTTACTAATGCAACTCCTACGGTTTAATGTCATTTGCGAAATTTTAAAAACACGATTTTAATGATTTGGTGTTCTAAACATCATTAATCATTTTGTTTAGATTTTACACAATTGGCAACTCTTCTCGATTTCATTTACTATTAGATAACTCTCCAATGAAAATCACTTTACAACCACGTAGAACTGCCCGCCGTCTCGCTCTGATAGTGGAAAAACTGACGTCGTGTTTTAGTTCTGCAGAACTTACATACGGAATGTGTTGAGTCGAAAGATTTCCAGCTTATTCGATTGTGTGTGTGGAACGCGCAAACCCAGTAGAACTTTTGGGAAGTCATTGAAAATGTAATGAGTTGTAAAAGTAATTTCCAGTAGAATTCTCCTTATGATACTGCTTCCAATTCACATTACATTTTTTAAAAAGTAATACAGCTCGTAATGGCATTCATCGAATGAAATTTTGACTGATATTTTGTTTTCGTGCAAATTATATCTTTCAAACGAAAACATAAATAACGCGTTATTTCAAATAATTCGTTTGTTCGGTCATAGTTGATTTTGAGTGTTATTTGTTTTAGGTAATTAAATTTAAAGTATTGAAGTGTTTTTCTCGTGTTTTAGTGTATCCTGTTTTGAGGTAAATGCAGTGGAGTGCCTGCTATTCGGGTTGATTGGAACAGTGCACCGGTTAACACGTAAAATTCAGAAAAAATACGAGTAGAAATAGGCATACAGTTTTTTATTGTTTTTTTAATATATTCTCCCTTGACAAGAATAAATTTATTAGATCTTTCTATTAATTTTGCTATCCCGTCGTAAAAAATTGTTTTCTCCTTAGCTTCAAAGTAGCCTAAAATCGCGGACTTGTATTTAAGGTTAGTTACTATAGAGACTAAGAACTTTTTTGTGTCCCCCCTCGTAAATTGATGGATTTGTAAGGAGGAAATAAGGGAGGAAGTATCATTCCTTAACATAACTCATTTGAAAAAATCTTTCCAAATACTATTGCCCAGTTAATCGGTGAGGCTGCAATTGATCC
Source organism: Beris morrisii (assembly GCA_951812415.1). Classification (NCBI taxonomy): domain Eukaryota; kingdom Metazoa; phylum Arthropoda; class Insecta; order Diptera; family Stratiomyidae; genus Beris; species Beris morrisii. The sequence continues at coordinate 107,782,234 of OX638310.1, read as the reverse complement.
GCACCCGTGTAGTTGACTATCTACCATATAAATAATAATGTGTGTACATACTAAGTTATTTCAGAAAAGGTTATGGCGATATATACAGGGTGCGCCATCTTTTATATCGGTATGTAAACATTGAATAACTTTGACATTTTTCAACAGATTGATTTGATTGGACAAGTTTTGGAAACGTCAATTCAGAAGAATATTGCAGACAGACCGTCCACGTCGCTTGGAATACGGCCAAACAGTCGCTCGAATGGTTGACACTGAACCTGATTTTTGGAAGCAAATTTTGATGACCGACGAGGCCCATTTCACACTCTTTGGCGGAGTTAATAAGCAAAATTGCCGCATTCGGGGAACGGAGAATCCACACAAGATCCATGAAACGCCATCGCATGATCAAAAACTGTTTGCGCCGGCGTTTGTGCCAAAACCATCACTGGGTAATTTTTTTCCGACAAAACGAAACAGTCAATGGAAAACGATATCGGTGGATGTTAGCTCATTATGTCTGTCCGCAAATGCGTGAAAAAGGTCTGGATGGTTACTGGTTTCAACAAGACGGTGCGCCATGCCACACTGCAAATGAAACAATTCAGTTTCTGCAACGAAAATTCCCTGGACGTCGGATGTCGAAAAGAGGCGACATTGACTGGCCACCGAGATCTCCAAATTTTACTCCTCCGGACTTCTCTTTATGGGGTTATTTGAAAAGCAAAGTGTACGCCAGCAAGCCTCAGATCATTGACGAGCTCAAAGCAAACATTCGTGCCGAAATCATCGCAATACCGTCCGAGATGCTCGAAAAAGTAATGAAAAACTCAGCAAAAAGGCACATTTTGCTGTGGCCAATAGACGCAGCCACTTGATTGATGTTGTATTCAAAAATTAATCCAAATAAATTCTAAAGGACCAAATTGAATAAAAATACCTCACATATAAAAATCAGTTGTTTTTTTTTCAAAGTTATTCAATGTTTACATACCGATATAAAAGATGGCGCACTCTGTATATTTTACAAATTTAACAAATTATCTATTCTTAGGACAAAATAAGCTTTCCAAAAAAAAAATCCTAATCTCGAAACATCTGATGTTATACTCCGACTTTGACCACGTCCCCAAGTATGACCCAATTACGTCACTCATGCGTAATATGTGTCAGTGGTGTAAGCATTCTATCGCGACCCCATTTTAACCGCTTCAAGAACTTTGACCCGAAAAATAATAAAGTTTCGCCCAGACTATTGGCAATTTTTTTTTGTCTATTTTAAATTTTATAGGTTGGTAATTACTATGGTAATTACTATTTAACACAGTGGTAGCTAAATTGGAATTACTTTTCAGACTTTTGTAAATTACTTACGGAATGAAATACAGGTGTACTTTCATTCACTGCTAAGAAGTAATTTCATAATAAACTACTTATCGAACTGGTTTAAGTAATTATCGAACTGCTTCCATGTAATGCAGAAAGGAGCAATTGATTACTGCCTATGACACGCAATGCTAAATGTAATGCGTATTTAACATTAAGTGGAGTACAAATTGGAATAACTTATCAGACTCCTCAGAATGACTTACGGAATAGATTCTAGAAGTACTTCCGTTTCCTACTGGGAAAAGTATCTATTGCATGCGAAAAGTGTATGGAAGTATATATACCACTATACGATATTCTGGGTGTTGGAAGGTATTAGAAGGTTCTTGTTTTTTCGCTGAAAGCTTTCCCAGCAGCGAAAAAAGGCATTACAGAATCAATAATGTAATTACTTCTCGGTAATGGGAATTGCTTACAATCAAGCTTACACCCCATGTTAAGAATGCCTTACATTTACACAGCGATGTCATAGGCAGTCGGCGAATGATTACCTTATGCATTACATATAAATAATTCTAGAACACATTCCTTAGAAGTTGTTATAGATTAAATTACTGAAATACGATATAGAACTAGTTACAATGAAGTTATTACGGAATGGGTAGATGTAATTCGCTGTGTCAGCATTTACTATGCACATATTTCTGAAGGAATTTCTGCCACTAATCTGTTCCGGAACCACTTCAAAGTAAGTTATTTGTTCCGGAACAAATTAATGGTACAAATACGGCACGTTTTTAGTCACAAGCGACATTGCAATGATTACTTACTAAGAAGGATACACTCAACAGAAAAATAAAAAGCATAAATTTTAAATAATAAACAAATTATATTTTTAATGAGACTTCTTTTTCTTTTCTTAATTTCTAAGTAACAAAAAAAATCATATTTCTATTTATAAAATAAAAAATAAAGCTTTTTCATAAAATTAAACATAAATTTTTTTATTTTAATATTTTCACGAAAACTTCACTTTTCTCACCATTTGCTAAACGAACCAACACGCTTTAAATCCACAGATGACTGAAAATCAGAAAAGAAACAATTGAATGTAAAATACATCTTCTGTCTCTGTTTATCGACACCATTGAACGATTAACACATTACCGATTGCATTACATTTTTCCAATTTGGAAATAGATTGGTAATGCATACTCATTTTCGGTGTTTCTGATTCATTAACTGGTGCGGAATCCAACATATATGTTATATATTTCATGTTGTTATCTATGTATATGATTGCTCGGTAACTAGTTAGAGAATGACTTATATCGGTAATTCCTTGCTCATTTCGCTGCTGGGTTGATGTCACTAATGAGTTGTTCGGATTGCCAACAGTATTTCATAATTCGGTATTAATTACGTGTTACGACCTTCTTCAAAAGATGTCGTTGAGCAAAGTAAAAAGAGGTAGTCTAAACTACTAGCGTGATGATAAAGATCTAGATCGTAGTTTCCTGATGGTCAATGGTTTTTGTTTTGTGCTTCAGATGTTTGTAAAATATCTTTGTCACACATACGTATTTTTCCGATAAAATTAACAAATGATATAACGACTTAATCAAGGACTTCGCCACACAAACTGAGTAAAAAAATTTTGCACATTTGGTTTTTATTGCGTTGGCTCTCTAGAAATGAAATTGTAGTCAAAATGTTAAATTTTTGTATTACCTATTTGTAAAATGAACCAACCTAAAAATAAATATTTCATAAAAATTCTGAAGTCATTATTGGGGGAAAAAGTTCCACTCTAACTATCCATACAGTTCTTTTGTCCTTCTTCCTAATCTGAAATCTGATTATGACAGAATGTCATCTGTCCTACAGTTTCAAAATTTCGACTCCAAAAGCATTTTAATAGTAGTTTGAATAGTGTACCATTTGGATCTCAATTTTCGCAAGGCCAAGACAATGACAAGGCTCATAGCTTATTCCGATCCACCTCCTCGTTGCCACCGCTCTAGGAATTATTTAGCACCCAAAATAAAGGCAAATGACACTAAACACACTTCGTTCTCAATCCCAAAAAAAAAATCCTTGAGAAGTGAAACCGAAGGCACAGACGACCAGAATAGCAGCAGGAACACCAGCAGCAACAGCAGCACTATGACAAATGTATCTGCAGAAGCAAAACGCTCCAACTCTCATCTTGCCGTGTAAGTCAGAAAGTCTGTTGCATGAATAAATCATTTTGTATTTCGATAAATTATTAACAGAATCCGTCAGTAGCATTGAAGATGGGTATGAAAATTACAATAAGCAGAAGACAAGGAGAACAGGTCTCATACAGCTAAGCCAAACTTGGGTTGGTTCTAACTCCTTATAACTCCAGCTAACCACCCGCCTACCCCGGGCCAACTAAAAGTTATGTTTCCATTCCGATGCCGGGTAAAAATGTTCCCATATTCAATGATTCTGAAAAGACGTGTCGGCCGCCTTAGTGTAGCTTCTGCTATATACGGCCTACATTCATAAATTACATAAAACTCGACATTCAAACGGAGTATTTACTTTAAAACACACAAAAAAAGATCCTGACAAAGAGAGACGGAATGCTTTTAAAATAATAACATTTTTTCGGCAGATCGCCCATATCCACCCCTCCCAGGGGGTGCTTTCGTTTATAACATGGTCGGGTGCCAAATAAAAACTGCCCCACTACCACCTTATCGTCCTTATTTTCTTTTGATGAAATCCGATGGTGAAATATCGTGAAATAAACACTTTATGATGGTTTTTATAGGTAGAGTGTTGTGCGACGCGACAAGGAATGATGCTGGGAGACAATTTTCGAGAACTGAGCTCGAAACTGTTCAGTGTACACCTTGGGAGCACGGAACATGAATGATTTATGAGCGTAAAATATATTATTGATTTTGATGGAAGAAAATGGTGCATGTAAATATTGACAATTTTTTCTTCAGAATAATGAAGACGGTACTACGGATAGATACTCGGATAAAGCTCAGCAAGGATGGCAATAAACATATCTGGATATTAAAAGCGGTAGACTTAAAGGGCTTCCTCGATACAATATTACTCTCTGCAGGTTGCCAGGCCAATGTGGAATCCAGGGGAACGAGCTAGCTGGTGAACTCGCTCGAGCAGGCTTCAGCCTAAGCTCACTATTGGAAGACCAGAAGATTGCTATTCCGATCGGATCCATAAAACAGTTTATCGACTCACTATGCTTGCAGTGTGCAGGCAATAGATGGTCAAACCTAAGTACATACTCAATATCAAGAACTCTTTGGCCTGAATATGATTACGGGAAAAGCAAATTTGTCTTAGACCTCAGCAGGATGGATGCTAGCACACTAATCGGATCGCTCACATGGCACTGCCTGATCGGTAGACACACTAGACGACTAGGTGCCGAGGCAAATGATCTTTGTCGTAGCTGCGGTGATCTAGAAGTGGAAGAGTCAATCTTCCACATTCCATGCGATATGAGGCGCATATTTCCTCGATGACCTCGGTGTTATCGATAAGAGAAAGCTATGGAACATAGAGAAGCTTATAAAATTCACAAAATGGTTTTAGGTTCCAGGAGTAATCGCACTCAAACGGGGAGAACAACGGACGAACACTAACGTCTAAGTGAAGGAGGATGATGACATCATAACCCCACATACCATACCATACCAAAGAGCTTCTATTAGATCAACCGCAGACTGGCCACTTTCAGCCGGCAAACAGTTTAGCTGCGTAGCTAATAGGCCGCACACTAACCGATTCGAAATCGACTGTAATGCATTTGCGGTGTTGGTGAAAAAAATTTACTCAAACCGTTTTATTCTGTTTCTTGGAAAAATTCATGGAAGTGACTAGATTGCACATGTTTTTTTGGCTCAAACAGTAACAAATTATGTGTATCCTGCCTATAAATAGAGTGAACCTTGTCATGTACACACGATCGTTTTTGAGAAGTAACGCTGAAGTGATTTGGGGCGCCATGATATGAACTGAATCACATCATGGTATCCGTCCAACCAAATCAAAAGCAACAACCTTGCAACCCAAGTAATCATCGTAGCCATTAGTGTGTACTCATCCCTTACTCCGCCTTGAAACAAATGGTGGGAGAATGTCTCCATCACTAATGGTTCCAAGACAGTCCGAACAAAAACAAAAACAACTAAGCCACAGTTGGGTGACTTATATCCAATGATTTCCTGATAGGTAGCGCCCATCTAGCTCTAGTCTGGGTGGGTTAGTCGCTAGAACACTAGCCTTCAGTGCACCTGGTACCAGGTTCAAATCTGCTTGGCGACAAGTAATTTTCAAGAATGGGATTGGGTGCCGGACTACCAGTTCACTCAACTGTAAATGAGTACCTGAGTTAAAATCGGGGTAATAATAACGGACGAGCGTGTGGCTGACCACTTCACCTCCTAGTGTTCCGTTGGTCTAGTAATGAAGTAACTCTAGCATTACTTCAAGGCCTAGGCCCAACTTGAGCTCGTCGAAAGGGGCTTCGGTGGCTACATGCAATCATGGACAATAAGTAATTATGCACGGTTTGGGCTGAAAGTCTGACTTGAGAGGTCCGGACTCTATCATCAGCGGGCTGGAAGATAAAGGAAGGAGGAAGGAAGGATAACAGACTGTGGAAATGAAATGGTAAAGAAAAGAAAGGAAATGAAGGAGGAAAAGCACAGGAATACAGACAATACACTCTTAATCGTATATCACTTGAGGTGGTATGAACTCAACCGATTTGAAGTAAATAATTAATTTCAGTTCATCGAATAGGACCTAAAATGAGCGTCACATAAGATAGCGTTGGGCGCCATTTAATGTACAACGCTCACGTGTACATTACAACTTTCTAAAAGAAATTCATTCAGTTGGTGATAATACTTGAATAAGCAACAAAGTGAAAATTGTGTGACAAAATTTTAAAAGTTAGTGCGGAAAACAAAACCAATATTTTGCTTCTGGCGCAAGAAAATTTAGCTACTCGTGGAATAGGTGTAAGACTGGATAGTCCTTAGCGTACGGTAGCATGGTACTTGAAGAAGTTTCGGGAAACGGGCACGACCGAGCAGAAGAAAAGTACGGTAAAGAAAAACTACTCCTGTGGAAGATCACTTCTTAATTTCACAAAGCCCCTGGAACCGTTTAAAAACTTTTTCTGACATTAGAACCGATCTCATCAAGTTTGGTGAGAAAAAGGCTTGTAAACGCTGGTTTACTTGCTGGCTTAAGCAACCAGGCTAGGCTTTCCGTTAAGAGTCAGTCAAAAACATTTGCAGTCGGCTCAGTAGCATGTTACTTAGACTCAGGAGATGTGGAACAATGCCACCTTTTAGGGCGAGTCAAAATTGAAGCTACATGTTTGCGACGGAAGAATACTTGTGCTGCGGGAACCTAGAGAAAAGCTCTGCGATGAATACCTTCGAAGATTACCTCCAAAATTTGAAGGAGTTATGGAGTGGGGATGTTTTTCCAGTCAGGAAAGGGGTCAAATATGCGTCCCTAGTTCAAAAGTAACAGCAGCAGTAATGCTCCATATTACTTTGAAAGCTGTAAGTTCTGATGTTTTAGATTGGCTCCGGATAGCCCATACATGAATCCGATCAAAAGTATCTGCGGTATAATTAAACTTACAGTGGCAGCTAGGAAACGCGCAGAATCAAGACGGGCACTAAAAAATTGATTAACTACTACCTCGACGTGGAAAAATTGGTCACAGTCTATGAATCGAAGGTGTGTGGCCGTATTTAAAGCCAAATAATTTCCAACCAAATATTAATTGTAAGAAGTGTGCTTCTGGGAACTAAAAAATAAAAGAAGAAAATTTAATTTGCTTGTTTTTTGTTTCTGAGCGTCATGTTTTTTGATACAAAACAGTTCTTTTTACGACTTTTCGTTCTTTTCTTTTAAAATTGTAGTTAAAAAAATTCACACGAAAAACATGTTTTAAACACGATTTTATATCAGAAAACCGTTTTGAGCAATTTTTTCCTAGTACTGTATGTGTATTTTTGATTCCAAATATTTTTAAAAAAATTTGTTCTTTTGAGCACTTATCACCCCAACTTGTGTTTTAAACATTTTCAAAATTATATTACTTACCCTGTAATTCAAAAAAGTCGAAAAATTCTGCTTCTTGCTTCTTATGTACAAACTACTAGAGTTAAAAAGAAAAGCAAATAATTCCCCAACGTCTCCTCAAGAATGGAAAACATGCCAATCTGATCCGCCTTTAACAAGTGAAAAAGACAAAAGTATCATCACTAAATACTTATACGTACGAGGGAGCAGCATCGAGAAATGCCAACGACGCTAGGAGAGCGCGATCAATGGGAGATCGACAGCTGGATAAGCCAGAGAAGTAGACTTCTATATGACGCAATTGATCAGTGCACATGACTGTTTTGACTAGTATCGTCGCCACTTTAAGCTCGAGGAAAACTCGTTCAGTCCCAGCTGCCTTCACGAGATTGAAGACACCCGGCATATCTTATTATACTGTCCGCTCTTCGAAATCGATCGAGACGAGGCTGCAAAGGCCTTCAGTATAGCTCTAAAGTTGGCAAATATCGTGACCCACATGTGCGACACATCCAACAAGTAACACTTTAGCGTTTACAACGCATGAGAGGCATGCAACGCGACGCAGCATAGGAGATGGTTGACTAGACAGACTAACTGACGGTTTTAGCGGTAATGCACTGATTAAATACCTAGCTGTTGTTCATGGAGGATCCATCCGTACGACTGTGAAGATGTTTGACGGGTTAAAGTCCCGCACTGTTTTAGACTTTCGATGCTTTTACTACTCGTTGAAAAAACACTCGCATACCAAAGAAGAATACGGACTACTTACCCAATTCCTGATGTGAAATTGTACACTGATGATATTGTCTTTTAATTATGAGTAGCACCCAAAGCGCACTTCTTATTTTATTCCATCCCCAACTACAATCGGAGCTCAGTATTTCATCTAGAGTATCATTCGATTGGCTTGCAGCCGATCGTGACTGCAATATGATTGATAAAAATTTTAAATCCTACAAAACAAATTAAGAGTTTTGACACAACAGTCAACTGTTAAAATTTGAAATGTCAAAGAAATTTCGTCAGAAAGATGTAAACGCTTTTTGAAATTTTGAAATCTAGTGTCCGAAATCTGGCGAGATAATTCAGTTTTAAATTACTAATACACTCATTTTGCTATATGCAAATTAAATCGTCGGTTTAACTAAGCGCAGATTAAGGCTTAATATTCTATTCTAATTCATTCCATTCATAAATAATGACTCCATCAACAACAACAAGGATTAATTGTTCTCGTCATACTCGAAAAACTTGCTAGCAGTAAATATAATCGTAAAACCGTAAATTGCTTTCTTTTAAAAATAAAACCCCTTCTTTGTGGCTATTGCAAAAGAACCCTGCCGAAATGTAAACTCCGGTTCGTACCATTTTAAGATTCTGTGCTGTGAAAATCATAAGGCGTTTAATTACAAGTACGCCATGTAGACGAATGAATATGAGATGCTGAGCTACGTTACGCGAGCGTAACCCCATCTCTTGGCGGGATCTCAACTTTTGGATTGCCTACGTTTTCGTCAGTGTCATGCTCGCACAGATGCTTTCAACATTTTGATCCCGAAACGTTCTGCAGTAATAATAATTATTATTATTTTGAAAGTCAAAGTATACACTAATTGGGATACGAGTTTTCTGATAAGGGTAGCAATGGAATGGGGGCTGGTCTCAAACAAGTATTTGCTTCAAGTTCCAGGCAGATTCGTAGAGAGGATGCTAGGAATGTGTGTGTTTGTGCTCCAGTAATAATTGTCGCTAATCAGAGGATGAATTCGAGTCTACGTTGTCAACAGATAGATGTCTTAAATTTTGTATGACTTGGAACAGGGTTTAGAATGTGTACACATCGCCATACCGAACAATGTCTTGTAAATACGAGCATAAGGGCCAACAGTTGAAAGGATATGTAGATACTAATATGGACTCGACTCTGCCGGATGTTGGAACTGCCTGATTCTACTTAAGAGGAAGCAATTAATTAATGTCCCCATCCGGAGCGATATGGTTCCTGAATAATATGCACACTGGAAAATTGCTTCAAAGCGTCCTTTCTTCTGTAATTCTTGTAAAATTGGTGTGTATTTGAAATAGGTATGTGGACCTGTGCGGAGTAATAGGTCCTTAAAATTTAATAGAAATTATGTAGAATGTGCTTAGATGTTAAAAAGGGAATTTTTGATAAAGATGGGATGGATCGAGAATATTTTTAACCGTTTTGAATAGGTAAGCACAGGCACTTCCGAAACGTCTACTTTATAATTAAGTACCTTATTACTCCTAGCTTTTAAGCAATTACTGAAATTCAGCAAGATATTGAATTTGATTTATGTGCACATTAATGTGTCAATTTTATACTTCTCAGTATGAACAGCTCTTGTAAATGGCTGTACAGCTTTTAAAAATTAAGCACATCTTTTGACAAAAAATTACCAACTTAGTTTCCTGATTCGTTCTTGGCGGAATAATTAATAAATGAATAACGGAAAGTGGAACTACTAATTAGACCAGTGGAATGGTGGAAAAAAGGACTACCGGCAATTTTTGGTACACAGCTTTTTTGTTTAGGTGTTTACGGATGTATAACATTAACTAATACTGAAATGCGGTACTGAAAACTTCAACTTTTTCAAAATTTTAAGTTCTTAAACCAATCGGATGTTGGCCTGAAAATCAGTACGTACGGATGATAACGTAGGTATTTCACTGGATAGAGATGAAATTTCATAATTCGTCATTACAGCGGTAACGTACTGTGACATTATTATTTTCAGCACTGAAAGAGTAATGAATGAATTAGGCTCTCAGAAGATGATACTTCGGTTTTGCAGCAGTACCGAATCAAAATTGTTTTCTTCTTAACTGAAATTCATTTTTTTACCCTGGATAACGTTTGTAGCTTAGGTTTAGTCCATCCCAAAAATGCGTAACACCCCATATAGGGTTCCGCAGCACTTACTACAGGGCCATTGCTTGTGCCAAGTTCTGGCTGCCAAGCGTTGGGAGGCATCACTGGTTAACCCCTGATCCATCGTTGGCCGGCCTCGTTGGCTAGCGAACTTTTGCCGAGCAGCGTACCAGCTGTATGCCACGGCTGGGCCAATGCTGGCTGCCAAGCGTTGGGAGCCATCACTGGTTAACGTCTGGGCCATCGTTGGCCGGCAGCGTTGGCTAACGAACTTTTGTCGAGTCTAGCGTACCAACTCTAAAAGTTCGGGTAGAGACTGGGGGATTCGAGTTCAATGGGCCATGTTGGACTGAATGCTCAAGATGCGCTTTGATGCGTGTCTACCCCCACACCAAACAACAACAACAGCAACCAGCTGTATGCCATGGCTGGGCCAGTGCCAAGCGTTGGGAGCCATCACTGGTTAACCTCTGGGCCATCGTTGGCCGCAGCGTTGGCTAGCAAACTTTTGTAGTTAGGTACTAATAGGTAGGTAGGAATAATTCGTAAAGAAGGAAAAGGTTCGAGAACGCATCGCAGGACATTCTGTTGCCAAAAATGCGTTCCTCTCGTATTGTCTTTTATCTTCTTTTTTTCAAATTTTTGATGCCAGGGTAAGCTAGGACGATTAATTTATATGACAAAATAATTAGGTAAAGGGGAAATAATTTCTTTTTGTTACAATAGGCGCGGAGAGTATAAGAACTGCCAGCACTGGCGCCACTATCGGTCGCCAACACTGGGCCAGTATACTACACCAGCATCGGGCCCAAGTAATCATACAGCAGTGATCCAGCAATGGGTCAGTGGTCAGTGCTGGTTGCCACTGCCGCGCCATTCTTGCCATGCTGGCTGCCATTATTGGCCCGGTACTGGGCCCATTGTACGACCCTATATAGGACATAAAAAGGAGCCTTGGACAAAAAATGTGATATGTTATTTAAGGTTTAGTTGTGGCAAACAACCTTAAATCCGCTTACTGTCCGTCCGTCCGAACGCACGATAACTCAAGAACGCCTAGACCTTAGACGTTGAGTTTAGGCAAAATCATCTTACTCCTTCAGCTAGCTGCCATACAGAAATTCTTAAAGCATGTGTTCCAAGATTTTCACCGATAACTTCAGAATGCATCAAGCTGCGACCTTAATACGCTGATTTTCAAAGAGTTGTAGAGGTATGAATATGAAGGAACTGCAATCAGTCCTTCGTGTTGATGTCATAAAAAAATCCTGTGAAAATGTGTTAAGGACGCTGGTTTAACCAATGTAGTTGGAGTTCTGTCAGCAATGCCAGAAGTCCAACTATATTGGTATGTCGTGATGGCAATATTCGATGCCGTCGATTGCTGAGGGTGCGGTGTTCGTTGTCGCTGCCGATGTATTTCCTGCGATGGGTCTAGTCGTAGCCTTCATCTTTGTGGTGACTGCACTGTTGTCACCATTGCCGGCTCGTGCCTGTATACCGGTGACGGCGGGTTTTTCGCACCAGTGTTGTGCGTGCTGCAGCGACGACTACTGGCGATGGTCATTGGCGTCGTCGCTTTCGCAACTTGTGCTGCAGCGGAAGATGCAACCGCTGTGGTTACGGTAGGCTACTACCGCTTTTACTGTCGCCTGACAGTGCAGCTGAGTCGTCCGCCCGGAATCGAAGTGACAGTCAGCCTACTTGGATTTGTGAGGGGTTTTTCTGGGCCTAAGTGATTTGGCCGCAATACGTCTCCCCACAATTGTTTTCACCGAATTTACGAAACTCACTGGAACTCAAAAAATGGCTTAGTCTCGAATTCGAAATTTTTATCCAAATTAGTCGGAGTTGAAATGAAGACACACTTAATTAAGATGGTTCGGTTTGCATGTGGTCATACTAAATTATCCTTTAAAATCCTTTCCCCTGGATGCGGGTCCCTTTATTCCAAACAAAGCAATGTTGTCGAGCTTTTGGAAAAAAACTCGAAGGTAGAGTAAAATATCAATTACCTACATTATTTTACTTTTAATTATTTAAAAGTTCAGTACGCATTCATTGAGTTGATTTGCTTCTTTCTTTTAATTTATTTAGTGTAAAACCGATTTTTAAAATAGCGTGCCTACCGGGGCTTTACATTAAAACATCCCGCGAATGAACATTACCTGGCTGAATTCAATTTCATGGGAATACAGTTAATACTCGTGTTACCCACATACTCTCATATGAGCACCATGTTGAATGGGTAGGCTTTTAGGTTTTTTAATGGCACGCCAACATGCAATTTAATTCAATCAACGCTGCTCACTGATACGACACTTTTTAAAAAATTCTACACGGAAAAACAGAGAAATTCTCCATATCGACATTTTCAATAATCGGCCATATGTAGAAGTTTACTGCTCATAAATGTACATAAAAAGGAGTTAACATTACCTCGTTAATGTCAGTAATTTGCCTGGGGCTATACCGATGTTAAATTGCTGCTTTAAATAGTAACAACATAAAGCGGCGAATGGAATGCAAGTGGAAAATGGAGGTGATGGAGGTTGCTTTTAAAATTATATTGAGTACTATTTGGACGCGGAATGCTTAATAGGTTCCATGTACACTAGGGCCACAGTGTCTCTTTATTTGGCAACATCAGTAATGTAATGAGTCAACTACTGATCAATTTCACATCGATAATGGCTTGATAAATTAAAAAATAAAAATGGTATTCGATTGTGCTCTATTTTGCGCGCTCAATGAAACCAGATATTAAATTTTCAGTAACCCTATCATAAATTAGTTCTTCAGGTTTGATACTGCTTAATCGAGCTTTTAATTAAATTCTCAGCTCGACATATCGAACCAAGATACGAGTATATGTAACGATATGGGCTACGAATTTGGATCAAGTTTTTGTGTGGCAGCAGGGGGTTCCTACAAATATTCGGTCAATATTGTCGATAGGTTGGTGGGTGGATTGGGTTCAGCACGAAATTTATGCCAATTACCAGAATGTAATAGAATGTGAAAGCGTATTGATACATAGTTTTGGGTGGCGAAGTTGAAGGATACCAAGATATCGTTATATTGAAAACATATGTTGAGCCCCGATGCACATATTCTCGGAAGACGAACTATGGATTCTCCTTCTGTACCTGGTGTCTACCCAATTGTGTGCACGGACTAACGATGCTTTTATGCTCGTCTGTGCACCTTGCGTTATCCCGGAAAATCTACATATATTATTCGACCCAAAGTAATTTAGCGAAGTTGCAGGAAAATGCCATTTTATAAGCTGCAAGCTCAGTTACATGAGAGGACATAAAGCATAATGTCGACCCGGTATAATTGCCATTAGAGGTATGTAGTATATGATAGTTAAACCGATGATGTATTTTCATTTTGATGATGTAATCGGAGTTTAAGCTGTGTGAAAATTGTTAATGTTAATGTTAATTATTATGACGAAGTTATAGTGCAAGCATTCCGACGACATTGTAAGTTAAAGGTTTCAAGAAAAATGAATATTTAAGCGCAGTTAATAAAACAAGTAGCTATCGCTTTATTGAAATAATTGTCTGAGTGGATAGAAAGCTGTACGATAGCGATAATTCGGATATGACATACGCGAATGACTTATGCTGTTATGACACTGGCTATTTTTGCGGCTTTAAAGCGGCTAGACAATCCAAATGGAGAGGGATAGAGACTTTAACATACAATTTAGACATTGGTGTGAGAGAGACAGTCCGAACAGCAAACTATGGGTAACTGTCAAAAAACAATCCATACCTGTCAAAAAAAAAAGCGGCAACAAAGCGCATTCGAGCAGTGTTTCGCAACATTCTAGCAGTTAATCCAAGAAAAATCCGCTGGCGGCTAGATTTTCCAGCCGCTACCGACTTGTTTTTGACAGTTCGTTATGTTTAAATTATGGAAAGTGTCATGTTATGTTATGAAACGCGCTAAGATCAGTATTTTTTATAACAAATCAGTTGTTAATTTCGTTTACTAGATGCCGGTAGCATCAGCAAGGGTATTTTTTAGCGGTAATCTCTTTCTCTCTATATTGGTCGCCTTGTCGCACGATTGACTTTTATTGCACTTGAAACTAGCGAGGAAATAGCCAGTGTCATAACAGCATTAGCGTTTCTGATATCTGGTAGGTTCCTACCCAGTGACCTGCTCGAAAGAGCACTCATACTAGTGAGCTCGTGAGCAGATAGCTGTGGTCAATGCTTCAAAGACAGAGTTAGTCTTCACGGGTATGCCAGATTTCACACTGCCTAAACTGGGCTCTCACCAGGGACGTCATTTCAGTTTTTTCTAGGGGGGGGGGGGGGGGGGGGCAAGATGTTATGTTTGCATATATTTTTATATATAAATATACATATCGCCGTGCGGAAGAACAGTGACGCAACTGCAATTTTGAAAATTTTTTGTTTCCACATTTCAATATTTTGCGGTTTTGCTATTCTTGCATAAAATCGTTCCCCGTTGTTTTAAACGAACGTGCTCTTGATCTAAGCTGTCTATAGTAACTATTAATAAGCTCGTATGGCTTGTGGGCAATTGTCAAAAATGATTTTGTTTCTCCGAAAAAAATTAGAATTTTTTGCAGTTGCGTCACTGTTCTTCCGACACGGCGATATGTTATATATAATCCATAAAAATCCATAATTCAGGGGGGGCCCGCCTGCTCCCCCACAAATGACGTCCCTGGATCTCACCCTACATCTTAGAGATAGGGCTTAATACTTGAGTATAGTCCTGAAACGGAAAATAACCTGGAATAACAATACGAGCAACTAAGGAAAACTTTAAGGGCTCTCTGCGCTTGCAAAACGATGTTCGGGAAAAGTAGGGAATTCAGCTAGAGATGGCTTACTGGATGGACACGGCCACAGTCAGGCCCATTCTAACTAACCTATGGAATTTAAGTGTAGTGAGAGCGCTGGAGAAGTCCACCTACCTCAAAAATCTCACCAAGGTTCAACGTGTGGCTTCCACACGAGAAACAGGCATACTTGGATACGTAGATTCTTTAACTCCTATCGCTGGATATTTATGGGAAGAGTGTCGTAGCAAAAAGTGCTGTGAGACTAAGAGAATCAGGCAACTGGATAAACAGATTTGAGGAGCGCATATGCATACTCGGACGGTTTAGTAACTGTAATCCGGTAGAGGAAACAGACTATTTAATACAAAACCTCGAGATTCTCAACGAGGATCCCTAGAGGAGAGGTTTGGAATGTGGATCAGCCCCATGAAGAGAATCTTCATATCTACACGGACGGTTCGAAGAAAAAAATCAGCCAACTGTCTGGGCGCAACTTTATTATTTTTTCGGTAGAAGTTCGGAACGAGTTTAATTCTGAGATACGGTGTAGGTTACTATGTGACTGAACGCCTAAAAAAAAGTTCGGGAAGCGGTTAGAATCGGGTCGCGCTAGAATACTTACGCCGCTGCCACATATAACATATGAATTACATAATTGGGTCATACTCCGGGACGCAGTCTAAGGCGTAGTATAATATCAGTTGTTACATGATTAGGAGGTTTTTCGTGATTTGGTTTTGGGGCATTACATGAAATCGGCAAAACGTTTGTAGGCGATTATATAAAAAATCTGTGCAAGTGCAAACCAATCTGATATCTCATCAATCCTAAGAAATATGTCGAAAACCTTACGTCCTATTGGAGTTGAATAACAAATATCCTGAAATCAACTTTTTGATGATTATGTAGGAAGCCTTAGGAAGCAAAAATGAATTCGATATCTCATAAGAGCTATGAAAACATATGCAATCTCCTTCAACCTACTTTGGGTTTGAATATCCAAAAATCCTCAAATGGGTTTTTAGATATATATAAAAAAAAGCCCGAGGAAGTAAAAACTAATCCGATGTCTTATCACTCCTAAGAGATATGACGAAATTCGCGAAAACGTGTTCAACCCGTTCTTACACTCTTAGGGGTTGAAAAAGAAAAAAACTTGAAAAGAAGTTTGAGGTGATTATTAAACAACCTCGTGCAAGTAAAAAGTTACTCGATATCTAATCAGACCGGAGGGATACGGCTGAATTCGTGAAAATGTATACATCCCCTTTACACCACCTCGGA
Source organism: Beris morrisii (assembly GCA_951812415.1). NCBI lineage: Eukaryota > Metazoa > Arthropoda > Insecta > Diptera > Stratiomyidae > Beris > Beris morrisii. The sequence goes on along the minus strand of OX638310.1, from coordinate 107,765,780 downwards.
GGTCGAATTTCAAAAAATCCTGAAAACACTTTCTAGGTATTTACATGAAGAATCCGTACGAAAAACATACTGCAGTCACGATCGGCTGCAAGCCAATCGTATAATACTCTAGATGAATACTGAACTCCGATTTATATTGTAGTTAAGGATAAAGTAGAATTACGTGTGTGCATGTTGTATGTCCTTTATTAAGGACTGCCATGAGACTGCTACAATACGTACGCTAAAAGACAATATTCATTGTTTAATTTCATATCTTGAACTGGGTAAGTTATCGAAAAAAAATGTCCTTTTTGAAGGACTTTCACATGGGAGGTGAAGGAAGGACTCACTCGATTTCTTACATATTTATCCTTTTCCTTGGAACCATTTACGTGTACAAAATTTCAAATTCGTAGGTTGAAGCGTTCGAAAGTTATCGAAAAATATTGTTGAACACGTGTCTTAAGGACATTTTGTATGGCAGCTACCAGAAGGAGGAAAGGATTTCGCTGATTAGTAAACTCGAAGTTCGTTTTTACTCAAAACTAATTTGTACAAAATTTCCAATTCATAGCTAAAAGATTACTTGAGTTATAGTAAGTTCCGTAAATTAAGTCAATACATTGTGACAGGATATTTGTACGGCAGCTACACGAAGTACTAATAGGATTTTCTTCATAATCATACACTAAGCTCCAACTATTGGAAAAATAACAAATACAAAATTTCAAAGACGTAGCTTAAACCCTTCTGAAGTTATCGGCCAATGTTCTTAAACACGTGTTTTAAGGACATTTTGTATGGCAGCTACCAGAAGGAGTAAGAGGATTTCGCTGACTAGTAAAGTCGAACTTTGTTTTCACTCCAAACTAATTTGTGCAAAATTCCGAATTCGTAGCTAAAAGATTACTTGAGTTATAGTGAGTTTCGTAAATTAAGTGAATACATTTTGACAGGATATTTCATAATCATATATTTAGCTCCAACTATTGGAAAAATAACACATACACAATTTCAATGTCGTAGCTTAAACCCTTCTGAAGTTATCGGCTAATTTTCTTGAACACGTGTTTTAAGGACATTTTGTATGGCAGCTAGGAGTAGGACGATTTTGCCCGTTAACAAACTTAGCCTTACAAATTCAACCAAACATCCAGATTCAAAATTTCAAGATCCTAGGTGAAGGCGTTCTTGAGTTATCGTGCGAACGGACAGACGGACGGACCGACGGTCGGACGTCAGGCGGATTTGAGGCTTTTGGCCACAAATAAACAAAAAATAGTATATAACTTTTTTTCGTCCGAGGCTTAGTTCTATGCGTTACAAACTTTTGGGCTGGATTAAACTTATAATACTCTATATGATTTCATCTAGAGTATAAAAATTAATTCAATATTTGGGAATACCTAATAGATATGACCAAAATCGTGAAAATATATGCATTCCATTTTTACTGATAAGTTGATTTACAGAGAAATTTCAACTTTCTAGCAGAAGCCGTTCTATAGTTAGGAAAAACACCCCCCCCCCACCACCGTACCATACTACCCCTATTAAAAATTATATCTTTCCAACATGATACTACTCTAGCTCTATCAAAGTACTAAGTTACAGCTTTATATCATTATAGGTTCTCGAGATATAAAAATTGGAACCTTTTCTTTTTCACACTCCCCCACCCTAACCCTCTACATTCTCATCCTTGAAATTTTTTTTTCTGCTGGGGGTATATTAGTCCTACTTCCGGTAAAAATTTTAAGTATCTATCTTACACCGTTCTTGAGATATGAGACGTGATTTTTTAAAAAAATTCTTACCCCTCCACTCCCATGCTCCACCGCCCCCTTAAAAACCAAGCTATTAAAAAAAATGTCAATTTAATAGCTCAAAGGATTTGGGAGCTATAAGCCCTCAAACGTTTTGCGTACGGCGGACGCAAAAGTAAAAGCCGGCGTTTTTCATAATAAGCGTGATTATATTTCAATTTGATTTGTATCAATAATATAAATTCAAAAAGTTAAAAAATTTGGAGTGAAAATTATTGAAAAAGGATAGAAACCAAACGATTTTGTTTTTTTTGCTCTACTGAAAAATTTTTTTTAAATTTTTTTTTTCAAGAATTGTAACTTTTTCTTGAAAATGATAACAGATATCAAGAGGGTGTTTTTGTTTAGAGATAACATTACTTTCTTTATGTAGGTATTTTAAAAAAGCTATTTCTAAATATTTTTTAGGTCAACAAAACATGAAAAAAGTTCAAACTTTAAACCCTTATAAATCAAATAGTTTTTAATAATTTTGAAATTCCTTCATTCAGTATAGCCTTAAATTTACTAAAATAGATGTTTGATTTAAATCAGTTGAGAGGTTCCCGAGCAAAAGGGATACCATTTCTTATGAAAAATCAGCAAGTCAGTAGCCCTCTAAGTAATTTACGCTGTCACACAACTGTTTGTGTTCAGTCTGTCATGCAAGTGTTTTGTGTTAATTTTCCAATTTGATACATCAAATCAACACAAATTGTTCCACATTTATAACGTTATGTTTTTAGTTTGTAAGTCGCATAGTAATCTGTACCACATCTCGGTATTTAACGCGCGCCGGACTTGATATTTATCGTTGGTTCACACACTGCGAGTGTGTCAAGCTAAATAACGAACTCAAAGTCAAATTGAAATAAATTCCCATACTGCTGGAACCTCTTTTAGTTTCCTGAAAGGTTTGTTCCCTTGTTAGATTAGATTAGATTAGATTTCGTGTTAGGGTTGGTTTTGTCGCCCCTGTCACTGAAGCCTCAATCAGGCCTATTGTGACGTCCCCTGGATTGTCTATAATTTCTCTTCAATCTCTGAACTTTCAATGAAGCTTAGTATTTTACGAAAAGGAATAGTCAGGAATTTTGATGGTTCCATGAAACCCTGACCGAAGTGACGTAGTCTTTTGTAAGCAAGTCCACGAGTCACATTTACAGAGGATGTGCTCGGGTTTACTAAAAGTTTATAAGAGTTACGTACAAGCCCACAGAAACTAGCCCGGAAACACCAACAGCGCCTGACAATAACCAATTTAGTTTTGACCACCCAGATATCGGGAACAGGACAATATCGAAATTCACATTCGAATAGTCCAAATTGTAAAGGCCACCTTGAGTAAAGGAATTTGTAAAGGCCACATTAAATTCAAAATTGTATTGAATTTTAAATTCTATTGAATTTAAAATTCTATTGTAGTTGGATTTCGTTAAAGTCAAAAATCCAAAATTGTATTGAATTTGAAATTCTATTGAATTTAAAATCCTATTGTAGTTGGATTTCGTTTTGTAAAGGATCACCTTAGATCCATAACCCAAAAAGGGTCCGAACCAGAACAATAGCAATAGTTTTACACAAGTCATATAAGTACCACATCCAACCATCAACTCTTGTCCTTTTTTACCATCCTCTTGAGCAGTACGGTTGTTCAGGAAGAGTAGAATAAGTTTTTTAAAAGAATTATAATAAAAATCTAATTGAAACACAAAAGTTCGCTTTTAATTAAAAGGATCCTGTCGATTATCACAAGTATAATCGACAGTTGAAATCGGCATAAATTAGCCGGTGTGTAAACGTGGAGAAAACTCCATCAGGATTTGCCTTCAAACGTAAATTAAGTAACCATTTTTTTTTGCCTGGAACGCGGTTAAAGTCAAGATGTCACAAAAAGGTTCCAGGCATGTGCCTTATTCAACTTAAAATGCTATAAGCATGTCAATAAAGGTGCTCTTACACGAGCAATTTTTTAAGCAATAGAATGCCCCATGACTATTACCAAAACTAGTGGAGCGATTAAAGGGCAATATCACTCTAGTTGTGGCAATATTTCGGCAATGTTTTCAAAGATTGCTGTATTGCTCGCCCTATAGTTGCTGTATTTCCACTAACTTGGAAGATTCCGAGCAATCGTCCACGTTCGGTGATTCAATTGTCAAGTTTTATTTTGAGTTTTGCATTTATTTGTCAAGCTTTGTGTTATAATGGCTTGGAATTCAGATATTTCAAAGTTTTATTTTAAATTTGAGATTTGTTTGTCAAGTTTGCTTTGGCGTTGTTCATTGGTCGTGTAAGTTCTTATTGCTGAATTGCTAGATATTGGTCAATATCGCTCATCACAATTCAACAACGAGTTGATGAAAAGTTGATCCACATCGCCTGTTTTATTGTTGCTGTGTGTTGCTTCACATTTTCTTGACGTCAAAATTGACGAATATTGCTGCATATTGAGCAATTTTAGTCGCTCGTGTAAGAGCACCTTAATGCGATTGGATCATAATTTCATTAAAATTCTATCGGTAGAACACACACTGTTACCTCAGAAAATTCGGAACTATAAACTATCACGAACCAAAACACACAAGTTGCTTAAGTTGCGTTGTTTTCTTGGAAACAAAAGGAATATGTGTATTACGAAATGTTCGCAAAATTTCGAAATTATCCCAATACCGAATATTCTTCTTCTAGATACCTTTAAGTCCAAACAGTGCGCGTGTTTTTGCGCCTCAGGTTGAAAAAAACAATAGAGATAACCTCAAGATATAGTGCATAACACGATTGGTGTGCCTGTTCTTCTTAGTTGGCATTTCTTTGCTGACATTTCACCGGTAGGATGTTCGAATTGTTTATATCAACGCCGATTTTTTATTAACTAAACAGGGTATCTTTGAAATTTAATCGAAAACGGGTTTCTGTTCTGAAATTTCCTTGAGGATTTGACGAGAACATATGTAAATTTTTTGCCTGATCCGGTGAAGAAAACACGACTAGTACATCCAACGCCCATATACACCCTATTATTTGAAATCGGTTCAACTTGTTGCGATGACCCTCACGTTAAGCTCATTTCCATAACTTAACATACATAAAGCAACTTGAAAAATCAGCCCCGAGTACGTACTAAACAATTTCAAAAATTAACGCAAAATACCATCAAGAAGAGCCCCAGACAGTACTTTCTTTGTCCTGAAGTGCCTACATACTATACCCCTATACCTACCTATACTCGTAGTTCATAGATTTTTTTAATACCCTCCGACGTACTTCTACGTTCTTCCACCCTTAATCATATTTGCATATTTATGAAAAAAAAACACCACCTCCCTGTGCTTTCTAATTTAAGAACTCATTAGCAGTGATTAGAATACGGCAAAGGTGTAGATTTCATTCAATTGTTAGCTCGGAAGGAAAGTAGAGGCGAAATGGTGGCGGTAAACTGGAACATCGTTAGGAAATTGTACCGAAGTCAGTAATTTTTTTTTTGTGGATTTAATGGAAGGGGGACAATAAAAAGAAGAAGTTAATTAGCATGGGATACCCTCATCAGAGAAGGTACTTAACCTGGCAAGCTTTCGCTGTACGGAAAGATAAGGACTTCTCGGTCTCATCGAACTGGAAGAAAGCTTTCACTTGTGCAAGGAACAAGTTTTAGTCTTTAAGATTTTAGGTAAGAAGATCATAGTACTGAACGAATAACCTCCTTTATCCTACCCTCCTACTTAACGAAAGGCTATACAGCGAATTTTATGGAGTCAAATATGACCTAGGACGATGAGAACGAACATCTTCCTTCGGAATGGATTTAATGTCGTCCCTGTAAAGCTTCCCTAATGGAATAAGGAGTATATTTGCATAGTATGGCATAATATCGCAGTATGTAATCATGAAAAACACTCGATTCGTTGGTTTTTATTCGTTTCCAGAGGGAGAATTTCGGGGTGTTAGACAGGATGCAATTTCCAGTTTTAAGGATATGGTAATGGTTACGATTGTTGACTGAGTAATGGCTTGATTTCTTATGGATATTACATTTGTGATTTTTTTTTCGGAGGAGTGGAAATTACTTTGAATAATCTCGTGCAAGGAACTCGCCCAATCGTATTGCTGTGAGCTAGAGGTTTGCCGGAATTTCAAGTAAAAACACAATTCGATTAAAATCAAGAAGAACACAAATCGTTTTATTCAATCGCATTAGATTATTACACAATTGGCAATTCCAAATCACTGAGTTGGTTCGCGGCTATACTAGATGATCACAATCAGAAGCTTTACAATATACACGTCGCTAATAGAACTTTCCAGTAAAACTGATCGTCGTCTCACTTCGGCAGTAAAAAACTGATCCCATGTATAAACCTGCTGCACCTATGTACTGAACGTGATAGCTCGAGAGATTTTCAACATTGTCAGTGGTGTGTGTGGAACATGCAGGTAGTGTGTAGAATACACGAGAAGAGTATAGAACGAGTAGTAAGTTCTATACTTTTCTAATTGGATAATGGAAGTTAGTAGTTTTCTCTGGAAACTTTAATGTTATTGATAAGTGACATTTATTTAAGGGTATTGTGTGGTGGCTACTCAAAGGAAGAGGACCAGAATTGATTCCATTTTGAATTTCGTAACTACAAGGATTAATTTAAAATCATGTTTTGAACTTATTTGGCAAAGACCATTTTTGCGAGATTAACATAGTGCCCGCCCACTAATACATCCTTCCCAGTTTTTGCCGTAAGCTGACTCATATAGAAATGTAGTCGTTCTTGGGGTGTCGAAAGTTTGACGCTACACCCATTTTTAAGGACATTTCTACGATAATTACTTGAAGGAGCTCGCCAACTTTACATGCTACTGTAGTTTCATGACAAATTTGTGTAGTATGACAAATTTAGCTTTGCAGTGAACAGGACAATAAGTGTGTCTAGTTTAGTTTTAGTTTTGTGTCTAAGTGATTTAAGAAGTTTCGTATTGGATCTATACGAACTCAACCTTGCTTTTAAAACAACACTAATTCAGGTAAATCTTTCTTGTTAAGGAGCTAGTGTCAATTTCGGTATATAATTGCTCGTAATTATAGGCAATGTAGTTGTAGTGTTTGTGAATTGGGCCCCAGCTGCCGCTGTGTTTTTGAAAAACCGCATTTTAATGTTACAAAAAAGGAAGCTCGAATATATGTTTTGCTCATGTCTGCCGTTTGTATTATCATGTTAAGTAGAGTGCATTAGAACAAACATTACAAAAGGCAGACTTCATTAGTTCATACGTCATTATTAGTTAGAATAAATTGTAAACATGTTAAGAAATAAAATCAATTAAATCATTTCCTCATTTGTCATTATTAGTATTCGGTAAGTTTTTATTTAAATCCCCTGAGCTGCAGTTCTAGGTTTGTATTTCTAGGTCAATAAATATTTTGGACGAATATTTCCGCTAACAGAAATTTTCCACCTACTTGATTATTATTATTTTTATACGCTGGATGAAATCACAGAGTGTTATACGTTATATCCTGCCCGAAAACTTTGTAACGCTTACACTGAACAAATAATAATAATCAATGGCACAACAGCCCAAATTAGGCCTAGGCCTTGAAGTAATGCTAGAGTTACTTCATTAGTAGACCAACAGAACACTGGGAGGTGAAGTGGTCAGCCACACGCTCGTCCGTGATTATTACCCCGATTTTTAACTCAGGTACTCATTTACAACTGAGTGAACTGGTAGTCCGGCACCCAATCCCATTCTCGAAAATTACTTGTCGCCAAGCAGATTCGAACCTGGTACCAGAAGCACCGAAAGCAAGTGCTCTAGCCACTAAGCCACCCAGACTACACTGAACAAATACTGTTTTTAATATTAATGACTGCCATTCATTTAGCGAAATTCTTCGGATTTATGAAAAAATCGTTCGAACAATGAAGAATATCATCATGTATTTTTCCCGTTGATTATGGTCATACCTTCATAATATTGAAGAATACTACCATCGCACAGCTTCAGGTGGCTGCAATTTTTTGGTAAGGTGGCCCGCACACGATTAGATAATCGCTAGCAAGTAATTAAATGGTGGCGATTGTTCGCTGAAAAATTGTCGCAGTAGTAGCAAAAATGTTGGGAAACCCCTGTCTTTTCATATGCCATAAGATACCTACACACTTTAAGATAACATCGACATCGCGCAATATTCATATGTTTTTTCACTTTCCATAGTTTCGATAGATCGGAATGAAATATTTTTTTCTACTTAGCCTCTATAGTGGCTTTATAATAGGTGCGTTTTAATGCTCTCCAGAGTAGGATAGGATAGCATAAAAAATTTATATACAAAATAACAAAAACATTGCTGTTTTTACGATTCTTTATAACTTTTTTCCATAGATAGTAGGCTACATTAGAGAATTTATCGCGCATAGTTCCCCCAGTGAGCTCACTGGGGGAACTATTCCGGTTAAAATCTATATTCTAGCCTACTATCTATGGAAAAAAGTAATAAAGAATCGTAAAAACAGCAATGTTGTTGTTATTTTGTATATAAATTTTCTATGCTATCCTATCCTACTCTGGAGAGCATTAAAACGCACCTATTGTTGTCAATATTTTCCTTTGCTTCTTTCGAGAAATACGAATCAGGAGTTTTTCTTTTCCACCCCCTCCCACCATCAGCACGCCGAACATGTTTTTCTTAATCCACCCTGTAGAACATTTATTTTCTCAAAATATATTAAGAAATCACTCCGTAAAAAGTTGTAACCAACTACCGCACAACCTGTATAGAAGGCCCGAGGAAGTAAAAATCAATTAAATATCTCATCAGATCTAAGAGATATGACAAAATTCGTGGAAATCTGTTTAACTCTTTTACACCCTCTTACGGGTTTGAAACTAAAAAAATTCTGAAAGCGTGACTTAGGCGATTACATAAAAAGTTTGAGAAAGTAAAAATCAATTCGAAACCTAATCTGGACAAGGAATTTAAGGGAATTCGTGAAAATTTATACAACTCTTTATCTCCTTAGGGACAAAATTTAAGAAAATCCTGAAAACCGTTTCTAAGTATTTATCTGAAGAGCCCGTAGCATGAAATTTAATTTAATATTCCAAAAGACCTAACAGATATGACGAAATTCGTGAAAATTTCATTTTCACAGCCCCACCTCCGGAAGCTGCCGGGTTGTTCGGAAAGTAATTTGGTTTTTTTTAGTGAAAATGAAAGACGGTTTTCTTCGGGTGTATAAATATTTCATTGAATTATATATTCTCCATTTTAGTCCAATACCTTTTGCCACCTCACTGGCATGATTCCGCGGTCATAAAAATTCTCATCGTTGCTGGCAAAAAACTGATCCAATTTTGAAGTCCTCATTTGAAGTGAAGGTTTTGCCGTCTAAAAAATTTTGTTGAGACCGGAACAAGTAATAATCCGAAGGTGCCAGATCTGGAGAATATGGTGGGTGTGGTAGTACATCCCATCCAAGCTGTAATAACTTTTGGGGAGTTAAAATACTTGTATAAGGTCTCGTATTATATTGGTGGAACAAAATACCTTTTCTATTGATCAATTCTGGTCTTTTCTGTTTGAGTGAGTCATTCAATTTGTCCAGTTGTTGACAGTACACATCAGAGTTGATTGTGGTATTGTTCGGTAGAAGCTGAAAAACAATTCCCTTTCGAAATGGTTCGAGCCGTTTCATCTTTTTTACTCCATGATCTCTTGCATTAAACATTGTTTTAGACAACCCATTTATCGTCCCCAGTGATGATTTGCTTCAAAAATAAATCATTTCCTTGACGTTTGAGAAGCAAATCACTGATGTCAATACGACGGATAACATTTTTTTCTGTACGAATATTTTGAAATGAAACCAAAATGTTTTAAGTGAACGGTCGAATTCGATAAATTTAATCTCTAAGTGATTTTGTCTTCATCTGCTTCAACTGGCCTTCCAAAGCATGGTACATCTTCAACATCAAAATTGCCGGAACGGAATTTTGCAAACCACTGGCGTTCTGTCAATATATCTTCTCCACACACATCTACTAATTGTTTTCGTGCTTGAACAGCATTTTTACCTTTCCGATAGTAAAAGAGTAAAATATGCTGAAAATGCTGCTTTCGATTTTCCATATTTAATAGGGCACAAAAAAAAAATTATTCCGCCAAAATTAAACAAACTTTTCACAAAAAGGCCTGGCTTTATCAGCTGTCAAAATATATAATGACTTTGCGGCTTAAGTGTGAAGTTGGCTGTGAAAAAACACAATTAAGTTCTCTGTTCGGAAAAAGCGAAATTACTTTCGAACCGAATATATATGCAATATTTTACATAAATCTACATATACGCATCAAGTTCCAAAGTTCTAAAACCGTTCCAGATCCTCATCCCCGTACTATACTTTTTATTACTCCCTTAAAAATTTTATTTTTAGAACATGTCACTACTATCGGTCTACGTGAATTCTAAGTTTCCGCTGCCATTAGCTTTTCTTTAGATATTAAAGTCTGATTTGTAAGTTTTCACCTTCCCCCACCCTCATCTCTTACAATATCACTCCCAGCGTGCTATGCTCTTCAATAGTTCTACCGGACCTAGTTCTCGTACAAATCCAACGATCTTATCTTTAAAAGTTTTTCAGATATGAAATGTGATTTTTTTTTATAAAAATTCAGTTTTTTATATTTACTTATTATTCAAATAATAAATTTATTATTAAAATAATAAAGTAAAATTTAAACTTAATATTTCAATGGGTTTGTGAGATACAAAGCTTCAAAACCCGTTCACTAAACCAAAAAGGTAAACATCCAACCAATTAAAATGTACATCACTGTTTTTGAGCCGATGCAACTATTCATTAATATTATGCGAAACCGTTCATCAATTTTCAGTCTACGTTTGACACTCACACAATAACCGAAACTATGAAAAAATTCATTGTGATAATGGACGAGTTCATAATATTGATGAAAACAGTAATTCGTATTAAAGTACAGATTCAATATTACGATTAATTATGTCACTCTTAGTATGATTAACGTATTCATAATATTGATGTAAAGATTAATTAATGCTGTTCATCATATTAAAGTCATAATTCATTATTGCGATTAATTCTGTCACTCTAATCAATACTGCGTTCATAATATTGATTCACATATTCACATCAACATGATGAATTCGTACATTAATATTATGAACGTGGAACTGAAGATAAGCAAACTTTTTGCCATTTGCACTGTTTTTCATGTTTAACTATAAATCTTTTTAATTATTATAAACTAGAATAAATACAAACGCATTCTTCTCATGTGTGGTATATTATGCCATATGAAAACGCGTAAAGTCTCCCACAGATATGTACGAAATTTTTCTACTGCTGCGACTGTTTCTCAGCGGAACAATTGACACCATTTGATTACGTATCAACTTTTATCTTTTCGCGTCTGGGCATCTTATCTAAAAATAGCTGTCTGTAGCTATCTGTAAGATTGAGCTGTGCGACAGTACTTTTCTTTAAGATGATGAATGTGTTCATTATTACTATGTACATAACCCAGTAGGAAAATTCAGAAGACCTTCCAGGGGAAGGCATGATATAATGGCTTCAAACCATTAACATACACCTGCCAACATCAATGTTTTCTGCATTGATTCTAATGTTCCTTCTAATAGAATGCAGAGTGTAAGGAGTTGAGTGTTACTCGATGTATTGAAAATAAAACAAAAACGAATTCATATGAAACAAAAGGGTGTCATGCTTTTTTTATGTTCCTGTTCAGTTTCAGTTGTGCAGTGATTAAGTCTACAATGCGTGAAACTGTTCTGCAAAGTAATCACTTCTTTCACTGCTTCGAAAGCAAGTCAAAGATAGTGTTCTTCTTCACCAACCTACTTTGAATAAAAAAGAATGAAGCTTGTAAGACGTCTTACTACTTTAAGAAGATCTTACACAATTGCACTATAATAAGTGATTACTACACTGCTGCTACTCGTGCACTTCTAGCAGCTCTGCTGAGCAACCACTTCTTTCCTTGATTTCAATGCAAGGCAAAGAGGAAGTTCTTCTTTGCCGACCCAAGAATGGAAAGAATGGAATGTGGAAGGCGTTCTAACTCTTTAAGAAGCTCTTATATCGTGTCTGCTTACTCCATCCTTTTGCTACTGGGAATCAATATGTTTTACCAATGCCAAGCATATATATCTTGTTTATAAGATGATTTTAATCAATATGATGCATGATTGCATCAAAATTTGTAGATATTGATTTCTGAAACTACGTGTGCCCTTTCCATATACATGAAATGGTGAAAATATTTATAATGAAATGAGATTCATAATATTAATGTACGGTTCATATATCATGAAAACTATTTGATTATTTTCTTCAGTGTTGGAATGATTTTTTCATTAACCCTAAGAATTTCTGTCGTGCAAACGTATTGTCATATTGTCAAAGATTTAAATAAATAACCCACCCAGCCGGGCACCAGCCACCAACTCGATCGGTTGACTTTAATAACAGCTGCACAGCAACAAAGTTGCACAACATGCAACAACATTTCGTTTAATGAAAGGCATTCATTAATATAAAGAACAGCATTGTTTTGCAGTGTTCACATACGGCGTATACGCGGTTTTGGTCTACTAATCCTAAAACGCGAATGAAAATCATTAGATACTTCATTGGCACATTTAGGCCCGTTCCTACGATGTTCAGTTACGTTCTAACTGAAACTTTAATTGACAGATTTTCATTCAAAACTTGCAGTTAAAGTTCCGGTTAGAGTTTAACTGGAGATCGTAATAATGGTCCTTAAAGATACCATACATTTGTTATGACAAAATAACTAATATTTTGGTAAAAAGACATTCTGCGTTTTATTCTTGTAATTATGGGTGTTATTCTTTATGTTACTATTATAAGTACTTACTTCCTAATGGTTACCATTTATTTCCATCAACTATCAATAAAAACCACTCATCCAATTCCCAATAAAACAATTCAAAAAAAAAACTTCCGCCTAATAAAACAATCTCCTTAACAAATTTCTGTCACGATAATCTTTCGTACTACGAGACTACATCCTGTCTCTTTAACTATAAAATGAAATTCATGTTCGCCATCATGTCCTCATATAAAAAGCGGAACGTACATGAGAAATACTTCTGAGTCCTGAATCCTGAAATTCTTATCTGTATCTCGAAAACCGAATGTTTTAAGAAAACTTTGACTGGCAACTGATTTATACCTTCTTTGCCGCACTTGGCTCGACTATCCATACATATGCACGTGTATGGACTGTCTCTGACCAAACCAGACACATACTAAAAATCACAGTCTAACAGAAAAACTTTCATGAATAATTCAATGGTGGAACATGTCCTGTACTAGCCACATAAATAATTCAAAAGAAAATTCTCTTTTCCCTACCTACTCGATCAGAATCGTGGATGTATGGTTAGTTGCCTGCCTATTTAAGACAAGGTGAACTACAGTCGACTTTTAATGAAAATAGTTTTTCCGTTTCAATTTTCACTTAGCTTTAAATTGTCCACACGTTTTATTAATATGTTCAGTTCTACGAAAGGACATTGGGGGGATGAATTTCGACTAAAGGACACTTATTTTTCCTTTGTACACTCGCCTTTTGAATTCTGAAAGTTCTTCTCAATTCAATTGACCGGAGTTCATTCGGTGGTCACCAAAGTCTGATTCGAAGGATATACATACACCAAAAGGACATGCACAACGCCAATCGTATTATTCAAATGGATGAAAGCCTGGAAAATCTTAAAATAAAATTTAACTGTTTCAAGTGAAGTTTTCATCCTGGGGTTAATGCGAACATTAAAAAAGCCGATGGTAGTGGTGATCATTCAGTTGAAATCCATTTCCCGAAATGAGTGGTATTCGCATATACCTACATACACACTAAAATTTTATGCCTTTTATTCTACCATGAATAAGGACTGAAACCAGAGGTCGAATATTTTCACCTGAATGGAATTTACCAAGCTTTTCATGGGTTCTTCAGCCCCAGTGAATTCGCCATAAATTTTTTCTTCGAGATTTTACGTTTTAAATAGTTGACAGAACTTTGAAAATAATAGAAAATAATACGAGCAAAGAAAACATTTTCCGAGAGCAATTGCGCAACTTTTGGATTTTTCGGGCAAAGTTTGGAATATGGTTGTGTATGTGTTAATCAATCTGGGTAGCGATACCAACAATCTCCAAAAATTGAACTACTGACAGGAGTCTAGCATGTTTATATGAGTCTGTAATGTACGCAGGATCGTTTATAAGCTACAATGGCACAATTGATTCGGGGCGCCATGACATGACCTGAATCACATCATGGTGTACGTCCAACCAAACTGAAAAATCGCAACATTGTAACCTTATTAATTGTCATCGCCACGAGTGTATAGTACCATGTACTCCGCCCTGAAACAAATAGTCGGAGTAGGTCTCCGTCACAATTTGATCAAAACGGCCATGATCATATAGACCGGCGAAGACAATAGCCGTCTGGTGACAAAGTCACAGTTGGGTGGCATATGCTCTATGGATTGCTTGAAGGTAGCGTGCATCTAGCATAAAAGCACCTGCGTAGCTCGTCGGGAGGGACGTGGGTGGCTACCTGTATCCATGGACATCATAAATAATTATGCACGTAATGGGCTGAGAAGTCCGGTTTGAGAACTCAGTACTCTATCCTCAGCGGGCTGGGTCGGTTTAGTAAGAAGGAAAGTAGGAAGTCAGACTAGGAAAAGGATGGAGAAAGAAGAGAGAGGAAATGAAGGAGGAGAGCACAAGGATGGAGACTTTCGCCGGGAAGGCCAAAGCCGTAACCATATTTTATTGCTGTTTAAAAGATATTTGTATATATCCTTTCGTGAAAGAAAGGCAGAAGAAAAGCGATCTCTATGATCATTCATACTAGCATACCAACTGTACTTGTATGATTGTGGAGGAGGGTGTTATTTCATCGTCGTAGGATGTTAATAGCCCCGAACGAAAAGCAAGAAAACTCATGACGACGAAGTTCGACCAAAACATATCGTAGGAAAACTCAAAAAAATCTGTATAGATGTTTTCGCACATGTTACTCCGAAAAGTTCAGAGATTATGTTGGCTTTGGTAGTAATCGGGAAATAGAGCGCCCCTCTAATATTACTACCTTTTCGTAAAAACGAGCACCGATACTACTTGCTATTTAGAATTCCGCATGTGTTGGGGCATTCACTTTTGGAGCTAAAGAAGAATAAACTTCTCTAACTCGAATTCTCTTGAAAACAGTTATTCACGGTATATTTTGGCTTCGCCTCGTGCACAAGCTTCTATAACAGGGACAATCTGCGGCGTAGGCGAATTCCCGACGAAAAATTGGCATATATATTACTCTCCCTAACCAAACTGGTTTGAAAAATATAACTAACAAAAAAAAAAGCATCGAAAACAAACATTGGTGAATCTTTCTGCGCTAGGTGAATACTGGACTTCGGTTGCGTCCTTTCCTTTTTGTTTTCTTCGTCTGCGATAGGCTCCCTTTTCGCACACCGCATGGCTATAATAGCCTTTGTATCTGCTGAAAATTTGGAAAAAGGAGTTGATCTTCTCATATTCTTGCAGAATTTTACAAGTTGCGTTTGGTTTTTTCGAAGGCCACCTGCCTATTTTATGGATCTGAAAGTCTTTCAAAGAACAAAAATAAAACTGACTGTTTTGGGTCCTAATTACAACGATCCTTCGAAAGATATAAAAGTGTAATATCAAACTAACAATCACTTTGAAAAACGAAGAACCCCCCCCCCCCCCTCCCCACAAAAATCGATGGCACCAATTCGATGAACTCCAATCGGATTCAATCGACTTATGTGCCACAAATTGTCGTAGAATTCGCCTCCAAAAAAAAAATCAAAACTCTTCGCAAGATACTACGCGAGAAACTGCAAAGAATAGAACCATTTCTTACTTAGCGGGATTCCTAACAGGGAACAATATCCACGCGGTTGCGCGTCACCCACGCCGCTTGGAAAAAAGCAAACGGTACTTGCCGAGAAGAACTTGTTTCTTTTCAGGAGGACCCACCATTATATTAATTTTTCCACTTTCAGCACCGCGTGTCTTTAAAACCACCAAAAAGAAAAACTCAAAGGGAATCGAATACCGCACAAATCACGTGCCACGCCGAGGACAAGAAGGGAGCTCTCGGAAGCCACCGATCTGCACGTTCGCCTGTCTAAAAAAATACAAACAAAAGCTTCCAAAAAGGGACCGTCGGGACTCCATGGACGTAGCGTGGATCCGAAAAAAGAAAACCCAAACCAGGAGACCTAAACACCAACGGAAAGGAATCATCCGGCCTGAAATTATCGAAGGCTTTTTTCCACTAGTTCACTGAAACCTTGCAAAGAAGGAGCAAAATACCAAAAATAAAAAAAAACGCTACATAATTCTGCACACTAATTCCACGGACAACACTTAGGACGAGATACTAACTTCATTGCATATTCACGCACAAAAAGGAATATTAATTAAAAAAAAAAGTAATCTTAATTTTTTTTTTGTATTTTCTAATTTTGTTGAATAGGCTAACCTCCTTGATTTCCAAAAAAAATGTTCATACCCATGAAGCCATCTGATGATCTTTATTCACTTTCGATTATCGTTTGCGTGGCGAATATCGTTTGTTGCATAGTAGTGGCGCCACGACAGTCATGCACAAAAGTGACTACCAGCAGGCAAATCATTGCGATCAAAAAAATTTAGGCATTCCATTACAAGTCACCAGAATAGCTACACCGTTTTAAAAAAAATTAATTTTCAATCCAATTTTTACTTGAAATTTCCAGTATATTTGATTTGTTCAAGTAAAATTACACATTTTAATCACTTTTACACGAAATTGCTGGTATTAGTAAATTATTCACGTACTTTTCAACTGAACCGTACAATTTACATGGAAAGGCTCACAAAATTACACACCATTTCGTATAAAATTAACTATATTAATATATGAATTAAAAATTACGTTCTTTTTCGTGTAATTCAACTTATTTATTTGAATTTTACGATGAAAAACATGTAATATATGAAACCACGAAGTTGGACACTTCGTTCGATTTGTTTTCTGCTGAAATTAAAATGAAACGCCTTCGGATGCACAGTGGCTAGGTGCGAATTGATCGCGGGTTCGATTCCTACCTACAGCCAAGGGTTTTATTAACAGTAAGTAAGTGAGAAACAATATTAGAAGTAGAAATAAGTATATCTTAAAGAGTGCTAATTATACACTTTTTTTAGAGTGCAAATTCAAGAGAATGTCCAGTGAATTTGCTTCTTTCGAAGTTGAAATTTACTGATTGAAAATTGAAATTTACTAACCGAAAATTGAAAATTACATTCAAATAGACTAATACATCCCAATGTAAATTTACTTGAAAAGGTGTGTCATATTTGCCTACTATGCAAAAGATGTAAAATTCAATGGATTTTATTTTCTGTGTAACTTTCTAGAATAAATGGTTCTTATAATATAAATAAAGAGAAACCGAAATCAATTTCGATATCCCATCAGACTTAAGAGTTAGTGAAAATATATTCAACCCTTCGAGAGTTGAATATCGAAATATTTCGAAACAAATTCTTAAGCTGGGCGAGACTTTATTACTTTTCGGATTGGGGGTACGGCAAAAGGGCTTACGCCAATGACACCCATAACACATGAATTACGTTTTCGGGCTATAGTCCACAATGTGGCAAAAGTCGAAATGTAACATCGGTTATTCCGAGACAAGGAGATTTCTAGGAAAGTTAATTTTGTCACCGGAATAACCCCTTGTAAGCTATAATACAACTTTTAACATTCCTTACAATACAAAGATTAAAATAAATAACATAAAACAAAAACGATTTTTGGCCGATTATTGTAAAATGCTCATATAGACATCTACAATTTTATCGCAAAATTCGTGACGACGTATGCAACTTCTTTACACAACCTTGACTGATATTTTTAGGCTATTACACTAAAAGCCCGCAGAAGTATGGAACCAATTTGATATCTCATCAGACCTATGAGATATGACGAAATTCGTGAAAACGTATGTAACCTATTTACACCCATATGGGTTGAATATCCGAAAAACATGAAATCAATTTTTTGGCGATTATCTAAAAAGCGCGAGGAAGTAAAAACCAATTCCATACTTTATCAGACCTAAGAGGTATGGAAGAATTACATAAATTACATAAGAATAACATAAATTAAAAGTACATAGAACATAAGATTAACAAAACATGAATTACATAGAATATAGAACTTAAGAACAACCTGAATTACTTAGAATATAAGAATAACATGGACTAAAAGTACATGGAACATAAAAAAGGCACAGGGAACTAAAGAACTAACAACCGTTACTCACCGGTACCATCTTACGAGAAGGCTAAGGCTTTGTAAGTCCGCTTCAAGTAGTTTGGGACTGTAGTGAGGATGCTGAGTCGATGCTAAGGCTGAGGCTTTGTAAGTCTGCTTAGTATAGTCAAAGCCAATCACAGTCAGTAGGACAAACACCCGGAGTCAAGGGTAGCCATCACGAGCAACCAGCCAGAAGACGTCCCCTACGACGAGAGGCACTGAACACAGGCGAATAGCAGAAACGAGCCAAGACGAGAGACAACGAGCCGAGACAAGCAGAGCAGAAACTAGCCCAACAGAGCCAAGCAGAGCAGAAACTAGCCTAGGAAAGCAGAGCAGAGACTAGCCCAGCAGAGTCAAGCAGAGCGGAGACTAGCTCAGCGGAACCAAGCATAATCTCGGCGCAACGAGCAAAGAAGGCCACGACGAGCAGATCAAGCGGAACAGAGACGAGATGACACTCAGCGACAGGGTCAAGTAAGGCAAGCAGAGTCGTGCCAGGAGTCAAGCTACAACCAGCTACGACAAGCCACCACGAGCGACGCCAAAGCCACGATAAGCAGAAGCAGCAGAGCCAAGATGATCAGAGCAAAAGCACACCTAGAGACGAAGACAGGGAGAACAAAGCAGAGGCAACACGCGGAGACGAAGACAGGAAGAACGAGCAGAGGCAACACGCGGAGACGAAGACAGGGGAGAGCAGAGCAGAGAGAGTCAAGGCAAGGCAAGGCGAGCAGAGCCATACCCACAGAGTAACAGAGTCGAATCATGTTGAGCAGAGGTGACGGTCAGGAACCAGTCAAGGCGAGTGCATACGCGCGGAGGCAAACAAGAAGAAAACCCAAAGGAAATCAAGTTAAAATATATGCCATCAATCAGGATTAAAAAAGTGAAGTCTAATCAATGAAATAAATGTTTGTAACGATCCCTGGCAACCACTGAACATACCCCGGCACGAAAATGAGTCGTAACAACACGTGTATAACCCCTTGAAACCCTCTTAGGGTGAAAAAATCTTCGTTTTTAAGCGATTATATAAAAAGCTCGATATATTATTCGATATCTAATAAGACCTAATCTAAATGCCGGAATTCGTGAAAATATAATCAACCTGTAAATGGAATTTTTTCGTGGTGAAGCTATGAAAGGGCTTTTAGTTTAAAAAATATTCCGAAATTCGAACCGTCTACAAGGCCTTTTTATATGAGAATGCAATTTTTTCATGGTGAATCTACCATAGAAGCTAATTTTAAAAAAATTATTGTTGTTTTTCGGCGTCAGAGGAGTTTGTGCGTGCGAAAAGTCGTATCAATCGCTATTCCGGCTACTTTTGACATAACAGTCAAAAAGCCTTCACCTTCAGCCTTGGGGTCGAATTAAAAAAAATCCTCAAAGCAGTTTTTATGCATTTTTCTGAAGAATCTAATTTAATATCGCTTTTTTACATTTTATATTTTTAATGTTTTTCGATATTAATTATGAAATATTCAAAGTAGAACCAACATAAGTGGCAAAATCGCGTTAGACGCGCGAGGAAATTAAAACCGACGAGAATGGAGCGGTGGGATATCAATTCTAACTGGTTGCACTCACAAACATGCCTTGTAATTAGCTGATATCGTGTCGCTTTGCTTAACGCGCGAACGTAGCGCTCGCTATAATTTCACCTTAACAATGGGGGCGGCGGATTTCAATAAACTCTAAGCCGCGAGTCCGAATTTACAATCATTAACAAAAATTAAAAAACTCTATAAACATTTTTATCTCTCCAGATTCTGATTTCATTGAACCGGTTGAGTCACCGATTGACCGTTCACGTTGTGGTCACCAACTTTTAGCTTCTATTAAAACTGCTAGTTCATTTCACACTAGCCAAAACTAGTTAGCTCTGGTTCTTGATCGGACCAGAAAAATATTCGGAGTACTTCAAACATCAATTGTGGGAGGAGTTTTGTTTAAGCAAATTTTGGTTAAACAAAACTACATATTTGTAACTACGCCATAGCCGGTCCCAAGCCCGGTTGAGAAAGGAGGAGGGAGCATGGAGTTAACCTGAATGGCCAGTAATACCAGTGCGTCTCAGGAAGTAGACCACTGACCAGAATCCTGAAAAACAGCCTCGGAAAGGATTGACTAATGAAATGGACTATTAGCAGTTGAAGGACGCGGACGTGGATCGAGACGATTGGTGGCGACGACTTCAGGATGCCAGAGCCAGATTTAGGCTGTCGCGCCATTGATGATGATTTCTAGAATACCGGGTGGAATAAAAGTAATTTTCCATCTTCTTAATAAATAACATAAAACTATAACAGTATACGATTCATTTTTAAATTTTAAATTTAACTTAAGTTCAAAAGTGGTCATATGCTTGATTTTGGAAAAAAATTTCGTTAAAGAGTTTATAATCGTCGTTCCTTAATGGTATGCCTGCTTCGACGACTGTCTACCTTGCCGTGGTGATGGGTTGAGTAGGGCTTAAACCGAAACCAAAAAATGTTAAAACTCACTCCATTTCCTCCACTTCTCGTCATATGTATCCTTTCTACTCCACTTATCAAGATGTTAAACGACCCGTGTATCGACACTTGTATTAGGCCCTCAGCCTAGTCGATCATCGGATCGACTAGGCTGAGGGCCTGATACAAATGATCTTGTTGTTGACGGTGTATCCGAATACGTGATGACTACCGGATACAGACAATTCGGATTTCTGTTCAGACGGACTGAATTTTCTCCTCTACTCGTGGGAACAGTATGAATTCACCTAAAAAAAAGAAAAAAAAGAAAGGTATTAGATGTGGAACAGATCTGGTTGAAGCAAAATTTGAAGCGCTCTAGACGATTGATTTCGCTCAAAAGGATGAATATCAGCACGACAGTTCGTGTCCTGATCGGACATGCTGAAAGACTCGAACTCTTTTCAAACGATTTCTGTAGAACCAGCCTGGATGAGGAGGAAAAGGAGACAGTTCTTCACCTGGTCTGCACCTGTCCAACTCTATCCGCTAGGAGGTCAGCTCACCTGGAAGCATACTTCTTCAACAGTCTCAGTGACCTTCTCGCAACGCAGGTTACGGGAATCCAACGCTTCATTGAAATCCCTAGTTTAGACAGTTGGACCGGATTCAATGATCCTGTGGTAAGGTAACATATCTTTTTAGGTTTTAATGTGTCTGTTTATTTTACTGGCAGCTGCGCATACCTTACCTATCTAAGGCAATAAACTGCCAACAATTTACATTATTTTCAATCGTAGCGCGGTTGCTAATTTTAATTTTAATTTCGCGATGGGTGGAAATTCTTTTTCTTACATAAGTGCCCGGTTTAAAAGAGGGGTCCAAAATGAATCCACAATGATCTCTCGTGATAAGCTGTAACACAGTGCTACAGTCCACCCTTCTTAACATAACCTAGCCTAAGTGCCAAAAACAAAACATGAGATCATACAAACATTCCGATAGACAGACAGGAGGACTCACGAACAGACTGAATTCGACAGACAGATAGACGGTCAGGTGGACAAACAGACAGGTGGGGCAGACGAACTT
Organism: Beris morrisii; assembly: GCA_951812415.1. Taxonomy (NCBI): domain Eukaryota; kingdom Metazoa; phylum Arthropoda; class Insecta; order Diptera; family Stratiomyidae; genus Beris; species Beris morrisii. Next base: position 107,744,016 of record OX638310.1, on the reverse strand, counting down.
GGACAGATTGACCGATGGTCGTCCATGTACAAATGGACGTGCACTAACAGATGGACAGACGAGTAAGCGGAGAGACGGATAGCCGGACAAACGATGAGATAGACAGGCAAAAAAACGGACCAATAGCGATCGGATTTCTGTTTTCGGGCTGTCAATAAATGAAGAAAAAAAAATACAACCTTTATTCGTCCGAAACTGGGTTCTATACGTAACTCTATGGAATTTATCTAGAATGTAATTAGTTCAGGGCCAGAAAATAATAAAGAAATTCTCTGGAAAAGAAATCTCGATGTAATCAGTAAATTAATTTAATATTGCTCGATCCGTAAACACACATATGATATTAATATTCCCTATGATGAGTGGTATATTCCTTTGAAATTCGAAGTCATTAAAATTGTAATCCGCACAGTAATGAATGCATGAATTTTTAATTTAAACATAACCCTGGTAATTTTGTAAAGTTCCGTATGGAGTTCTGATATGCGGGATGGTAAGATCTAACCCTAGTAATACCGCAGTGATATAATCAAATTCTGTAAGTATAGAACATTTTGTACTTTAACCTCCACCCCTAATCAGCAACCCTTTATGCTAACCGCTTATTTGCTTTAATATTGTGATACTCGTAATGTACAGCATGTATCTCATTAGAAACGACCCATTCCGAAAGAAGTAACTTCAAAAGACTTTCAAAATGCTTAGCTGCACTTCAAATGCTAAAAGATTATTCATGCCGGTTTGAGTCCCTATTGAGATTTCACCTCTTTGCACTTGGAATATATTAAACTAGGAAGCGAACATCAGGATACACCGTGCACTTCTTAATTCGTCTACATGGCAGTTGATCTCGGCCATAGAAAAAACTGGCTCTAATCTGTACTTCTATCGTAGCACGCTGTAGTATTACCTGATGCAAGTCCAATGTTATCATTCCTGAAGTTTATAACTAATTTCTTTTGACAGAATTTTAAACATTTAGTGATATGTTGTAAAGGGTCTTCTACTTTGTAGCTTTTGCAAGACTATTACTAATTTACTTTCGGTAGCAATATGCCAATAGTGTGGACAAAGTCGAGGAAGTGGGTAAAGTTGGACTGTAACAGACTTACAGACTGAACTGACACACTCGAAATTCCATATTCGATTTTCGGTCATAGTGCAGGTCGGGCTGAATCGAAATATAGGACTGGTTGTTTCGAGACAATAAGGTTATTTGGAAAATTAAATCTATCAATAGAATGGCTCCCGGCAAAAAAAAAATTAAGTCAAAGAGTGAACGTAAGCAGCACATAGAAAATTAAAACCATTGAAAAATACCTACAGTGGTTTTAAGCAGATTTTCGTAAAAACTCGTTAAAGTATTGTAAAACATAGTTTGATATCTCATCACACCTAAGAGATATGGCAAAATTCGTGAAAGCACATTCAACTCCTTATCTCGTCCAAATTGAGAGTTAAATATCGAAAAATCCTGAAACAAATTTTTAAACGATTATGTAAAAAGCTCGTTGAAGAACTTATTCGATATCTCATCACATCTAATAGATATGTCGGAGTTCGTGAAAACGTATAAAATACTTTTACACCCTCTTAGGCGTTAAATATAAAAAATTCTGAAGCCCGATTTTAAGCGATTTCATAGAAAGGCTATCGAAGTGAAAATTTATTAGATATTTAATCAGAACAGTTTGGCCAAACTTCGCAAAATCCTTCATCTCTTTATCTGGAAAATTGCGAAGTTCCAGCCTAATTCGGTTCGATCCGGTTTCAGTTCGTCGATCAACCTGGGTATATTCAATGTCTAGCGGACAGCCTGTTTTTCGTTTAGTAAGAAGAAAGGACATACCGATGCTGACACCAGCTCGGATTAATACACCTCCATCGTTACGTTGTCAACTGTTAGAGCTCCTTCTGACACTTGCATGCCAAATGGGGAGCTGCTTAAGGGCTCTCATGTTGTCGAAGAAGTATTCGCCTGGGCGGTGTTTGCTTTGCGAAAGAGTTGGAAGCTTGGAGACTTCTTAAGGAGCTTCCTATTTGGCGGGAATGTGTCGGCAGGGGATCTAGCTTTTAATGACGCAGCGATGGTTTGGTGAAACGATCCAAACTGGAGGCAGCATCAGTGGTGTTCATGATGGATCTGCTGGTTCTTTGGCTGATATCTGCTCGCACTGGTACCGACTTCTCTCGCTTCTCCTTACAGCATCGCGACTGGCAAAATATTTTTAATTTTTCTTGAATCAGATCTTCAAAAGACGATTTGATAAACAATTTTAAGATACAGTATATTCACTCGTTTCTCGGTGTTTGCATCGGGGATGCATAGCTCTGGAAACATAAAACTATGCATACGCCTTCTCTCGTCCAGGTCCATCCACGCTAACAATGGCTTTTAAGCGCATCTTCTAAAGTAAGAAGAAGCAACTCGTTCACTGCACATAAGCGGCAAGCAGATCTCTACTTTAATGCATTGCCCCACATTTTTTTGCATATATCAAATTAATGGATTTTAACCTTGTGTCATGAACGTACAGTAGACATGGAATTTAGAATATCTCGATTCCAGTTTTCGAACTCTATAAAGAGATTGTTTTGATCAACCCTCCTCGCGTAATTCCAAACTACTTCACCCATGACGCAAATGGGTCCACAATTATGACTCTATATTTCTCTATAAATTTCAAGTTTGAACTTCCTGATATATATTCGAATGTGCCGACAACCATATCTCTTACACCCCATTACTAAAAACTTACCACTTAAAGAGGGCCATCCAATTAAACAACTAAAAAAATAGTAAGTAAGTTGGTAGCTCACAGGGTTTGGAACCTACCAGCCTTCAAGCACGTTTGGGTACTGCAAACAGCCGGCGGTCAGACGGACCAATTTTTTGTCCGCCTTTTTTGGATCCATTCTTAAACTTCAAAAAATGTCGAGGTCGCAATTTTTTTTTTTAAATTAATCACAACCTCCTATCAACTCCGCGTCCCTCAAGAATTAGTTTTATAACCAACCCTATTAATAATTTTTATTAACGTCCTTCTGTAGTCCACTATCAACTAATACAGGTGTCATATCTGCCTTCAAGTTTAGTACAATTCTTAAAATTGGGCACCCAAAACTTATCAAGCATTGCTCGATATATTTTGCCGACTCATTGGAGGTGATGCCTTCACGGCATCTGCAAACTCGCTGTCTTAAAAAAATATAGTTGAAATTCTGAGAACTCAACGTCTACTCAAGAAATTTAAAAAAAAACTTCACGAATTCACGCAATTCACCTCAGAAAGTTCATTCATCTCGATAGGTCATGGAAGTAGAAATCGCTATACAGTTGATCGACTTCGGAAAAAAATACAGTAGTCGATATTTTTCGAATTTATCGAAGCGGAACTAAATTGTATGGGTTGAACCAGGACGAAAACGACTGAGTATAATTGGTGAACAATTTTGTCCTTTTTAGTGAAATAATATTTAAAAAAAAAGAACGAAACAGAAATAAAAAGTCCTGTGTAATGTTCTTTTCACATATTTGAAGCAATAACATTTCGCGAATATCATCACAAAAGGACGATATCATTGAGAGCGTACAAGTTTCATAGAACCATGCCCTTGTTCCTTTTTTAATAGTTCACCAACATGCAATTTAATTCAATCAGCGCCACTTAATGGCACGATATCGTCCTGAAAAAAATGTATAGAGGCACGCTGTTCACACGCATCCCTATACCCAAACCAGGAATGGAAACTGGGCGTGGATCCTTTTCTCATTAATGCCTGCCATTTGACGCTATATCGTTATGGCAATGTATTTTATTGATATTTTTTTAAATGTTAGTTTTTTAGACTAGAAAGCAACATAAAATGTTGCAGCTGGTGGTATGAAACGCTGAAGTGTGAATGCTTTTCAGCGTTTTCAATGCGACTTGAATGACATAAATAAAATGTTTAGCTTGATATTTGAATAGACGATATGCAACGACTTTAGTTTGTTTTTAATGGATTTTTATAACACATTGAAAGGTGTACGTACTTAGTGTAAATACCAATGGCCTAAGATCATGGCCATAAGAAGGTAGACCACAAGGTGGCTCCATCATATTCCTTTATTACTTTAATTATAATGTATCGTTATCAATTTTTTTAAAACTCTGAAAAGTTTTGATCACGTTTCTTGACTAGTAGACATCAAAGAAGCAAAAGTCCGTCTGTACGCCGTGCGAAAAACGGTGGATATATCTTCCGAACCAATTGTACCAGGAAGAAAAAATTTAGTTTATGTAGAAAAGTCGCAAATATTGAATATTTTTTTGACGTTTTTGGCTACCATTCCCTCATTTCTGACGTGATTTTAATTCTTGACGGTAGTGTGAAGGTGGATCTCGAAAATGGAGAATAGCTCTTTTTCAAACAATTTAATTTTTTTATCTCAAGAACCGTACCAGTTTTTATCTTAGAAATTTTACAGGAGTTAGGACTACTAGACTTCTAGCAGGAAAAAAGGTTGGTGGTGCTGGTGAAAAGGGTGATGGTGGGAGGGGGCTCTTCTCGCTACAAGACCGTTAAACGAACTCCTTGTACAAAAAGGTGGAACCGGGCCTTGTCCGGCCAACCCAGAGAAGAGTCGTGGGCGCCAGTGGTTCTTAGATTTAAGGAGCCCGTTCTTAGCATCTTCGCCGACCGAACCACAGATTCGGCGAAGCCCACGCGAACTGAATTCGAACAAAAAAATAACCGGAAATTGTCGGAAGTAGGGCTGAAACACCTTACGAAACAAGTTCACAATAAGAGAAATTTAAACGGGTTGGATGACTTCCATTTTGTATTTATTTAATTTCGAAAGGAATAACGTTCAAATCCTTTCGCGTCTAAAGAAAATTTACCCTTAAATAAACCAAAAAAAAATTTTACTGGGCTTTTCTCGCAAAATTTTTAAAATATTAGTGCGCCTCTGGTGTAGCATCTCTCGTTGCTCATTTTAAGATTCCGTTGATTGGTTCGCTGCCTCGGGATTTCCACGTTCCCTGGATTTCTTCTTCCGCGATCGTTACCGACTTGTGATCAGCTTCTTTAAGAGGCCTATACACGGACATGCATGCACGTCATTCACGAATATCGTGATACGTTTTGGCTCCGCCCACAAAAATCCAAATTTTTTTGATTTCCATCATGCCGCATAATGGCAGACCGGCACACTCAAGATTCAGACTCATATACTCATGGAAGAATGACATGTATGCTTGCCAGTGTATGGCCCCCTTTAAGTTTATCTTCCAAAATTTTAACTTTACGCTCAGAATTCCCAGCCCGAAAAACGGGGAGAGCACTTTCCATGAAGCCTCGTCTAGCTTTTCCTCCAGTTAATTCGCCTTCCTTTCCCCGTTTATAGATCAATATCCTGCTTTCTGGTCATTCATCCCGACTTTCACTTCACACATCCCGACTTCACTTCACTTTCTCCTCTAATCATCCCGGGATCCAAGACCGATAATCTGCCTTCTCTGTAGTTGCACGTACTCTGATTCGAGCAGTGTTGGAATCAATTTGGAACGTTATCTTTTAGGTTGTCAGTCGTTTAGTAACCGACACCGCATCTCAGCATTAAACCCATTCCGGATTTATACCCAAAAAATAATAAAGTTGCACCCAGACTGTTGGCAGATTTTTCTGTTTCTATTCGCTGTCGTCGACTTTTTGTGCGAACGGCTGGCTGACATTTCGTTATTTCGTCCTTTTATAGGAATCGAAATGACACCAACGTACTTGATTTTGTAGCAAGGTTAGGTGGGCTCGGTGTTGGTCTGATTGTCTGAACCGCAAAAAAATACTTAAGCCCATCTTAAACAAGCAACCATGGTCTTGATCGATTCACGTCGTGTACGGCATTGTCAGGGTCACCAATCCTATGGGTGTATTTAGTAGCTGCGATTGTGTTGCTGTTTCAGTTGTTATCTTTGCGTCGACGAGATAAGTCGGCTGCTGTTGAGCAGCATCATGATCATTGTTGGATCAATTTTCCATGTACTGGTTATGCATACTGATGTCGACTGACCTTCGAATTCCGGCTGGTTTTTTTAGGTTTTAAAGCGCTTTATTTGTGCCGAAATAGATAACAAAATTCTTACAACTAATCCAATAAAGCTAAAATTATAAAATATAGAAGTTAAACTAAACCAAATGGCACTGGTGTGATCTCAAGGTTTGAATTCCGGCTGTTGATGGTGACCTTTCTGGAACTTTGCGATGGAGCGAATATTCCAACCACCATAGCTACTACTGGTTAGCTATTGCTAAGCCGTCGCCATGTACCATTTGTGCGAGTTGTCGAACAACTGGCTGTCACCTGCCAATTTGATTTTTAGTCCTTTAATAGAGATCTACATGACAACCAGCGTTTTTGAATTTGAACTAAGTTTGGGTGAAATCTTTTTAACCTGAGTGGAAGGGCCACTGGTAACTTCTAGATCATTTCTCAAGCGACTTGATTCTCCAACGCTTTTTACTGTATACAGATTTAGTTAAAGTTCGTTCCACGTAACGCCTAAGGAGAATACACAAAAATTCGAAAGTCAATGTTGGCACCTCTGTTCACCAATTTTCTATGATAATCAAAATACTTTCGTGTAAATACATTGCTGCTGAGAATTCAGTCACATCGGTACTACTATGGGGTTATAGACATAATTAATTACCGTCGCAATTAGAATTTATTCAATCGACCGTTCCTAGTTGAATTATCTACCAAAATGCGCCATCAGCTAAACTCTAGGGAGCCCTTGATAAGTTCTTACCGAAAAGGGACGAGTTTGGAAATTTAACAAGAAATTTTCGGGGATTGCCACGGGTACAAAGCATCAGCAGCAGCGTAGTAGCAATCCACCGTAACACACACAAAGTTCACGTTCATTCTCATCAGGACCCAATTTATCGTTTTATGCAAATCAAGCAACCCCATTCTCGAAACCCCTTTCACCTCTCGGTGCAGAATACACGGTTTGCTTATATTCACGTACGCCAACAATATGCAAATTTTTATCTCTTCTATTACATGCTCCCACATTTTATTTTATTTTTTTGAAATATGCTCTGAAGCGGGTTTGTACGTCGAAAAAGTATTTATGTTGAAACACCCAAAAAGAATCCGTTCCAATTCATTTGGAAATTCACCTGACGAAGAGAAGGGATTAGCTTCTTGATGAATTGTACAATTCTTTCTACCTTTAAATCCTAACACTCTGACCTTGTGTCGATAAATAAGAAAAAATGGAAAGACCGCTGGTATAGCTGGTTGACTGCACTTGTGGGTTGAAGAAGACTTGTGTGTTTTTTTTAATAAAATTAAGGATAATTGATTTGAAAGCAGAATGAACGGGTCGCTGGGTTTTGGTAAATCTAAGCCTTTTCAAGGAATCAAAAAGCCTTTAGAAGGATTTGGTTGGATCACATCTGGAGTACCGTACGCTAGTCTGTGAACTAAATAAATTTTTCATTATTTTTTCAATACAAAAGCATTGTGATCGAACGAAGACACTGACTGCTGCAGTGCCCCTTAGGGTCTTCCTTAGCTTTGTGGAAAAAGCTGCACCAAGCGGCTGGCTGTTCCCCAAAGTCGTTCTCATATTATAACAATATTGCTCTTCCCGCTATACTATGATCTTTTTGATATCTTCAACAATAGAAAACAGCGGGATTAGAACTTTGAATGCGTCTTTCACCACTTGATATTTTCATTAAGCAGGTTGCGTTAAATACGGCGGAAACATTATTGAGCTGTGGTCTCTTTAGGCAGAGATCTTCTTACGGTTTTTCCCCGTGGAGAAACCGTTTACAACCTCAGCACAAAAAAGGGGCGAACGGGCCTTGTCCGGCCAACCCAGAGAAGGGTCGTGGGCGCCAGTGATCCTTTTTTTAAGGGCCCCGTTCTCGACCTTTTCCCCTACCGAATCACCAATTCGGGGAAGGGTTTCGCGCGTAAACACAACGAAAGGCACTACGGAAGGCGAACTGAAACATGTCACAAACTCAAGAAGAACACTTAACCAGTAGAACACAATTCGGACTTTCGTTCAAAGTAATGAATTTTATTCAATATCGTACCTCGTAAATCTCCTTGTACACTACTCTACCTGACCCTATTCTCTCCTATCATTAAAACTTGGGCGCCTCTGGTGCGTAGTCCCCCGAAGACTTCCACGGCCATCTTTCTTCTTTTGCCGCAACGCAAAGCCGCTGCCAACGTTAAAAGTGCACAACTCTTTCGTCCTCCAGTACCCTTGGGAATCACCGACTTGTGATATTCCGAATTCACACCTCAGACTTATCTCTTCTCTCGTGGCCACTTCCTTCAAATCACTCCCGATAATTTATCCGCTTTCCAAATTCGGCTTCTGTACGCGATAATCCTTTTCCTCGGTCTTATAATAATACTTAAGAAGGCTATGGTGGTTTTCGCACTTTCCGCGAAAACTCGGGCTAGCTTTTTTATCCGTTAAACCCCGTTATCCTCGTTTAACGACCACGTTCTCCTGGTCATTACACCCGCTTTCGCTCAGGTGATTCGATAGCTACTTTTATATTATATATCCGACTGTTCAGCACGGGTCCGAACCGATGATCTACTTTATCGATTGCAATTCGCGCATTGTCAGATCGCCATGTTGGATGTGGCAAAGCCCATTCGAATGTCACTTGACATTTCTGTGACATTGTGATGTTGTGATGTGATGTGATGTTTTTTTATTTACGTTTGTGATGTTGTGATTCGCCTTCAGTGTTGTAAGTTGGCTTCAGTGTTGTGATCTGTCCTCAGTGATGTGATTCGTGATTCGATGTTGCGTGTTATGTGTTAATTCCCACTTATTGTTAAATTTTCGTTAATGTTTTGTTCCCAATCCTACCCTAATGTTACTAAATCCTAATCCTGGCAGTAATTCTCGTTCCTTATCCTAATTAAATCGAATCTCACTAATTCCTTTTTCAATTCCTATTCCTATTCGCTAACATAACTATAATTCTATTAAATTTTCTTCATATTAACATAACTAACTATAACTAACAAATTCACGTTTTCTATTTTCTATTTTCGAGTTCAGCTCGACTTCCATGTGTGTACGACTGATAAATTATTTGACTAATTCCCTCCTTTGTGCTGATATCTTTTTAGGTGAGGCTGAAGGAGGCAATACGTGCGCAGAGGTGTCTTCACAAGGAGCCCGCGATGAAGTAGTTGGTAAGTTGGCCTATATTTCTCTCATAACATGATACAGTTTTGTTTACTGAACAATTCTCTTCTTTTCAGGATGACGACAAAATTACGGCGTAACAATGCATAGGACATAACTCCATTCTTAGGGAATTTCTAGAGGGCCTGGTTGACTTCTGTACGGATTATATGATCCCGGTGAAAGATTTTGAATCACCGTTTGCGGTCATATACCCAAGCAGAGAGGATTGGAAAACCTAGAGGGTATTTAGTGTGGGAGAAGTCTCCGCATATATGGACGGTTCAAAGATGGAATGCAGAACTGGGATGGCCGTGTTCTTTGAGCAGCTAATTAGAAGGGAGTCATTCAAACTGGCGGATTCCTGCACTGTATTCCAAGCGGAGACTCTGATGATGCTCCAGGCAGTAAACATCATATTGATGGGGGGTGACATGCGCTAAGAATACCTCACTCTACATTGATGGCTCCCTATAAACCAAACATCGATGAAGAGGCGATGAAGAGGCAGCGAACAGTTTCGAAACTTGTCGCTGAAAAAAGATTATCAGTTGGGAACAAGTTCAACTATGTACTTGCTATCTGTGAATACGTGTGAGGTATTCGCATTTCTTTCTTGCTCATACTGAAATGCATCCGACTATCTCATTCGCACTCGTCGACATGAGAGATCTCCTATCGCGCATTGTATTTGAAATTGGAATGAGCAAGAACGAGATAGCAATACGTGCACTCAGTGAACAGTGAGTTTGAAGTCAGTATGAAGTAGAGCCTACTGGTCATCGATGAGGGGGAATCTGAATTGCATACGAAGTCCACCTGAACGATCATCGAGGATCGGTAGAAAGGATTTACATATGAATTGTGTTCTACCGCTCATCGAATAATGGAGGGATGAAACTGCATAAGAACTCTGTGGCATGTGGCACCTTCCCGTTATTCTTTGCCGGTCGACACTGCATCGATCCTCGGCGTCGGGTCATGCCGCCGAATGCTATTTTGTTATTCGTCGACTCGTGCAATCGAAACACGACTTCCATTGCACTAGCCGGCAGAGTTATTTGTTCCGTGATCAGAACTGCACAGTTGAATGTTGAACGTCTAAGTTTGTTATGGCATTTGCAGGTCGAGTATATACGCACTTGATGATCGGATGTATAAGCACTCGGCGATCATACTTTAGTCTTTTTCACTCACTAAAGGTGGAAGAGGTCGGCATGTTAAACATACTTGAGGAAAAGTTGGGGAAATGTTTACTTTTCGATTTAACCCTCAATATCGCCCCGAACACAAGCGCGCGTGCTAACATGGTAGTAGTTTGTACATAAGCACCCATGAATTTTTCGTGTTTTTGGCTTATAGGGCTGGGCGGCTTTGAATGTATTGGAATCGGACAATTTGAAATCCTAGCTAGTAAATCGCTGTCGAGAACTGCTCAAAGAACTTTGCATTCAGAATAGAGTGCAGCTGTGCTGGGTACCGGAGCATATCAACATTCCAGGGAACGAAGTGGCGGATGAGCTGGCGAAGTCAGGGTTGAGAAGATTAGCAACCATTAAGCATCGACGCATTCAGCCAACTGAAACTGGGAGGTGCTGACAACCTGTAAGATCTTTAGCGTATTTTAGTCAAGGCTGGACTAACAGATGTCTAGGGATGTGCTCGTATAAGCATAGAAAATTGCGGTTACTCGTTAAAATACTACGTGAAAAGTGTCCAGTATCGTGTTTTGTGTTTCTATGTTTAGTTACACATGATGGAGTTCTGGTTGGTGGGTGGCGAAACCGCTGGATAATCCAGGCAACTGTGGTGTTCGGCTGTTTTCTATCTTCTATGGATTTCTGTCACACGACAAATTTTCGGTGCGCCGGGGGTCGAACACTATCCTTGATCTACTTATTGGAATTTGAAGGTTTTTTCTCACGGATAGTGAGCGCCTTCTAGCATCAACGCTGGTCATGATACATCGGCTATCAATCCGATTGTGTCTGGTCGGAGGGCAGTGATGGCGTTATCGCCCAATCGGTGCTCTTCGTTGCTTCTTTTAATCGTTCTTAAATATTATCCTGCTAATTCATGTTGTTACGGCTATCTAAACTAAATACTAACCCTACTAATTCTAACTGAAGTAATCCTTACTCTATTCCTTTAATAGATTATTCTATTAGTAGCTTACTGAATCTTGCTCCAACTAACCCATGTATTACTACATTTGCTCGTTGTTTTTGTCCAACTATTTTGTCGTTTGTGGTGGACATCAAAGAGCCTTCGAAAAGACTTCTCAACGTCGACACCGGAACGGAATATCCGTCCATTCCATCTATTACTTTATTATTTTTTAATAATAAAGTATTTTTACAGGTTACGACAGGAGATTCGAAACCGCCATCTTATGGCGATAGATAGATAGATTGTAGATGGCGGAAGACGGTCTAAAATCCCAATACACTGAGTCCTCAGTGGTCTTATTGTGATTGTCCTCCCTTATTATTACTCACTCAGGACGGTTACATCAATAAATTTTAATATGGTCTTGAGTGAGTGAGATATGAGTTCCAATGGTGTTAGGAAGTAATGTCCAAGAGGTCTGAGATAGGGCGATGATAGATATTGTCCTTCAAGTGATAGAAATTCTCATTTTGTAGGATATTTCATCCGAAGTATCAGGACTATATGATTGAAGGTTAATGCCTATCACTTCTGCGGTGTCTTTTCATAAAACATAAAACAATTGATCAAAAAAGCTATTCCAATGCTTCCGCTCTACATAAAAATGAAATAAATACGTAACACAATTACCCGAAAATATACCCGACAATGTCGCATTGTGTAACGATAAATCTTAAAGACATAAACGGCAAACGGGTTAATAAGGAGCCGCGCTCTGCACTACAATGATGAGCTTATTATTGATTGCATGTCGACGATACTTAAATTTATTGGTTTTCTGGATTTTAATATTTATGTATGTATATCGATAACGGCAAGGTCTATTGAGTGATAGCTGTAGGGTTGACTGGTGCCATCCATGTTGGATGGCGTACAAAATTCGCGTGTCTTGTTTACCAAATACAAACATACCCGACCGAATACCTGTGAAGTTACTATTGTTCCCCTTGTGACCCGCTAACGAACCTTATTAACTTTTCATATTACCAAAAACGTCGATTTGATCAGATAAATTCGGAAATAAATAGACTAGTTGTATTATGATGAATTTCATATGTATCTACGTGGCATGTAATTTGAATCAAAATCAAATCGACATAAAATTACTAAATTACCATATCAAATTTAATAACAAATAACTTTGACAGCAATTAATTTTAATACTGCCTGTGTGCTTACATTTTAATTACATAATTTTTTAATTTAATGGTGCACCTGTACTTCTTCGCATCGATTTTGTAGTGCCAGTTTTTAATTACCGCCTACTTTTATAATGACATACTGTGCGATAGAAAGCAGTTCCTTAATATTCATTTGATTCCGTAGGCGACCTAATAATATTGAAATTTTGTTGAATAGTAGTAAAGTAGTAAACAAAAGCTGATTGGAATATTAAATTATTCAGTCGATTAATTATTGAGTGAATTCTAAGAAAATGATTATAGATACATAGGTATCGTAAATGAAAAATACAAATTATTGGGAACAGTCAAGGTTCTACTAACCTAGAGACAATTAACGAAGGAAATAAGAAATGTTTATAAGAATGAAGTTGCGCATATTATGATTCTCAATAACCCTTTAACCGCTCAACCCCTGACGAAAATCTATATCGGACTGCTAGCATATCAGTTTTAATATCAAAATCAGACAATTGTAGGAGGTCGAAAGATGCGGTTCAAAATGTACAAATTAATCCGCATCCAATGCAACCGTAGAAAATTGCTCCTAGATGTCAGTCTTGATGGCTTCATCAAAAATTGAATTAATGAAGCTAAAGAGTTATTCAACGTCAGTCAAGGTTTACACTTCTATTATGGTGAAGTTCACGAACGAGCAACGTTTGGAAATCATCACAATTATTCTGTGTTTTATTTAAATACAAAATTGTTATGTCCCTATTGAATAACCCTGTTTTTATAGGGTTATTGAATTGGGATGTTTTGGATTTCAATCACACAACACTCCACTCCGATCACCAATTTTTTTCAAATTGGTCCACTATCCTACTTCTACATAAGTTCCAAGTTTCAGCATTCTAGCATAAGCGGTTCCAGAAACCAAAATTTTTCGTCAAAAACGCCACGCCGAACCCCAGGTAGGTACTACTTCTAGTAGTTCATTCAATCTACCCACAAAAAAAATTCAATTTAATATCTCAACGTGATTGTGAGTGTCAGTTTGTCAAACGCTTTTGTGCACGGCGTCTACGACGAACAGACGGACATTTTTTGTTGCTTTTTGGTTTTTACTAGTTCTAGAACGTGAAAATACAACATTTCAGGGTAGGCAATTTTTTTGGCGAAATTTCATGTCGATCACAATACTTTTTTATTAAAAAATAATAAAGTTAAAATATATAAATAAATAGGAATTGAATAACAAAAAAAAAGAAATAAGAAAAAAACAACAAATCAAATATACATACAATATAAAAAAGTTGGCCAACAGTCTGGGTGCAACTTTATTATTTTATGGGTTGAAGTTCGAAACGTGTTTAATGCTGAGATGCGGTGTAGGTTACTATGCGACTAACAGCCTAGAAAATAACGTTCGAAATAGCCCCCTGGTTATTCCGTATTCCAGCATTAAACACGTTTCGAACTAAAAAGGTACTAAGTTTCAACTTTCTAGCATAAGCCGTTTCTAAGATATGGAAAACCACCCCCACTCCCGTACCTCGCTACCCCTATCAAAAATTTGTGATGTCTCTATAGTTGGTTGGTTGGTTAGCGCTACACGACACAGTACTTCTAATATGTAAATCAATAGGTAATAAATGCTACAATACGTTCAAAGCATCCGTCGGACATGACCTCATTGCACCTGTAGTTCCGGCGGCTGCAGTTCTCTGAACCTTACTGAGTTTGTTTATGTTGTAACTCTTACTCAACGCTGGCCACCAGGCAAGCGATCCGTAGGTAAGAATTGGACGTATTACGGCTATGTACAACTACAGAACCATTCTTGGTTTAAGTCCCCACTTTTTGCCGAAGGTTCCCGCTAGAGGTATACTGGTCCTAACTCCTGTAAAAATTTCAAGATCATATCTGATACGGTTCATGAGATATAAAAATTGAATTTTTTTAAAAGTCACTGTCCCCCTACCTTCCACGTCTCACACTCCGCTCAAACAATTTTACATTCTGTAGACTCCATTGATAATTAAATATACAGAAACCAAAATTTTATATTCCTGGCACAATTGAATCGGAAGATATTGTAATTCAAAATTTTTCAGCCCCCACCCACATACCTCACCACCCCTCACCGGTTCCTGAGATCTAGAAAATTTTTCATCCAAAACGCTCCCATCACCTCCCCTCTTACACCCCACCCACAAAAGATACCACTCGTAGGGGTTCATCCATTCTACCTATTACAAAAATTTCAAATTAATATCTCAAGGGGCTTGTGAGCTACGCATCAAACGGTTTTGCGTACGACGTACGGCGGACAGACGGACGGCGTACGGTGTCTACGGCGGACAGGCGGAAATTTTTTAATTTGTTTTCCTTTTTTGGGGCTTACTAGTCCTAAAACGTGAAAATACAAAATTTCAGGGTAGCAAATTTTTTTTAAATTTCAGGTCGATAACAATACTTTATTATTAAAAAAAATAAAGTAAAAATTAATAAAATATGAATGTAAGAATAAAGAAAGTAAATGAATAGAAAAATTATAGTACAAATAAGCCTAAAAATGACACCAAATATAAAAATACAGAAACATACTGTGTCAGGACAGAGATATCAAAAATGAAATAAATGAAATGTAAAAAAATAAAGAAAAATTAATGAAAAAAAAATAAAATAAAATTAGTACATACATACCTATGTTAAAGTGTGTAAAAGTATTTAAGTATTTAAAGTGCAGTGAAAAAAATCTGAATTTATTTAAATTATTTTTTTTGTGGTTTTATTTTTTAAATTTACTTTCTTATATTTTTTTGTAAGATAAATATGAGAAAATAGAGAGCCATTTGGATCGATATTCTCTTCTAGAGACCTTCCTTCCTTCCCATTCATCCAGGGGCCATACCGTTTTAAAACTTACGAGGACAAGTATGGCTTAAAGCTAGAAAACGCTCAGCAGCGGCATCAGTCTAATTGAAGGGTAGTTGTCTCTATATCTCACATCATTCTTGTTGTACAGGCCAAGGGTTTAAGCCTCAGTTACAATGGCTCCGATCCGATTCGGCAACCTCGGGGGAGAGAATTTTCCAGGCACAATGATTCCGTTCCTACATCCGTCAAAGTGACACTATCGAGGAGTAATTTTGATTTTCAGTTAGGTGAAAGAGGTGGTGAAATTCAATAATTCACCTCTTAGCGTCGAAACGGATAGAGGTTGAAAGTTTACCCCTCCGGTTTGTATCTCGGCTATTCGTTCCGTTGATTGTAATTAGTCATTCCTAAATTCCCTAAAGATGTGTGCCGGATGGAGAAACTCAACACTGTCCGTTTTCCAGATCGGATTGGATCGGAGTCATTGTTACTGAATCTTTATGGTCTGAAATGTGAAGAATACTCCCGCAGCCACAGTTAGTTCGAAAGTTAGCAAGCATGTCACTCCAGTTCGCATTTTAGCCACTAATTTAGACGTCGGCTGAATTGGCATACTGTTTCCCGATCTTTGAACTATCCGTCGATTATTTTGACCTTTTCAAGTCGGAATAACTTTTCCAATAACTTTTCGAGTGCAACCAAATGCGTTCCGATCCAGCCAGCTGAAGAATTAGGATTTATCACAGCTGACTGTCAGCCCAAGTCCTGCAAAATGCTTAAGTGTCCATGGACATAAGTAGCAGCCCACGTCCCATCGCACGAGCTGAAGCTAGATTCACACGTAAACTTCTGCGTTACTTAGCGTGACTACTTTAACCAGTTTATATGATCTTGACGTCGTGATCAAACAGCGAACGAGACATACTCCCACTAATTAGTGAGACCAGGTACAAATACACCCTAAATTTATTAATGTTATACTGCAACACGTTAACGTGCATTGCAGAATGGTGTCAACCTTGTCCGTAAATTATATGCCTCAGCAGATTACTACATTACTATTAAGCAATGATGCTGGATTTACACCGAACACGTTGAGGCGTCACTTTAACCACACCATAAAAATCAACCAATCAGGTGACGAAAAAGTTCAACAGTGCTCGACTTTTCGGACGAAAATTGGTTTTTGATAGTCCTGTGGGGGTAAAGTTGTGCCGCAAGCGTTTGGCGTAAATCCGCCATGACGCTTTACTCAGAAAAATAGAAAGAACCTGTAAGAATTCCTTTTCCTCTCCTTAATTTGCATTATGAACATTTTTTTTCATGAAATTTTCGGATGAATTTTTCAAATCCTTGAGACTTCCACTTCCGGAGTAAATCGTTCGACTTCACTGGTTCCAATGAAGTGGAGAGCTCTTCAAAGGTATTCAATTTCAAAAAGGATATAATAGCTTTCAGTTGTGTTCCTGTAGCGTCCCGGACAATTAAGTTGCACACACATTCACCCCCGTTGCCTTGTACAAACAGAGTATAACGTTTCTCAAGTATCTCCTCTTGTCTGTACCGTCGTCTATACCAAAAAGGACAACCTACATACAATTAATCGATGAGTGTGCTATAATTCCGTTCCTGTGTCGCCCTTTTTCGGAAAGTGAAGGGTTGATGATAGCTAAAACACTTATCGATAGAGCGTTAGAGTCGGAATGGACCCTTAATCACGTACTCTTAAAGTTTCCAATTCTACTATCATTAGGGGATCCTCTTTCCTCCCGACATTTTCCAGCGGAATCGTAATGAAGCACTCATTTTCTTTGGTCGAAATTAATCTGCTCTCAAGTAGTACAACTACAATTACCGTAGGGCTTATGATTATTTCAAGGAACCAGCCAACTTCGCCACCCACTGTTTTACGTATCCTTCGGAAATTAAGTGCGAGTGGCTTTACGTGGATGAGGTGGGGTTGTTTATAGCACGGATTAGATTGTGGTTTTTCGTTTCTGACTCGTGTAATATTGTAGATATTATTATATTACTGGCAGTGAGCACTATGGCAATGAATATTTTGTTTCGGGCCTTTTCGCTCTGTTCGACATTACGAATGCTTTCCACCCCCGGGCAGCAGTAACCACCGCACGTTTCAGCTCATAGTCGACCCAGTGGTTTCAGTACCGGAAAAGGTAAAGCGTATAAAAGGTAAGCTTTTGTTAATGGAGGATTTAGTCCAAGTTAATGGCACTTAATTTGAATTTGTTCGTAATTTGTTGAATCCTTATTGGGCGTGAACATGGAAAGGTCCCAAAAAACCACCATAATAACAATTTGTGAGGACCTCGCACGCCTATTGTGTGGATGGTGGATAGAGGAGAAGCATGTACATATGAAAAATTTTGGGCGGATCGTGTATTATAGAGGTGAAAATACACCTGGGACTGACCTATTTGCATTAATTTGTGGTTTAGGGAACCGATTAGTTTTATTGATATGTTCGAATGTGATAAGCATTTTCTAAATCTAATTTAGTGGAAAATCAAATCTGATGAAAACAGTGCTGTTCCAAGTTGTGTATTGAAATCGCATCAAGGACATCAATCCCAAGCCCATTCGGATTGAAATCAAGACATTACACAGATTCGAAAAAAATGGACAGTGAAGAAAGGCTTTTCCAAAACCGCGTAACTTATTACGAAATAATTTTTATGGAATTTAAAAAAAGCCTTCGTTAAATTTTCTTTTTTCCACGTTTAAGAGGTTGACAGAAAATAAAAAGAAAAGAAAAAACTCTCCCTCTCCTCGTTTTGGGGAAGGAATTAAGTCGTAGAAAAGTTTTTTCTTTAATTTGTAGTTTAAATTTTTAAAGTTATTTCAAGTTTTTAGTTCAGTATTTTTGGCAAAGTGTTAAGTTGTAGTTCAGGTGAAGAAGATATTATTGCCTATCATTAGTACCGCAGAGTACCGTAATTAGGCCAATATTGGGTTTATCTTTGTGTACAGAGAAATATATATAGATGGGCAGTTCATGAGTGAACTACTCTAAAAGAATAATACATTGAAGTGAGTTAGTGAAGTAACCGAGTTATTTTGGTGAACTGCAGTTCATTTAAAATTAAAATTAAAAACGAATGAAGAAAAAAACAAAGACTAAGAAAGTGAACTGTACGAACACGTTGAGAGGAGAGACAGTCAAGCAACAAATCTTCTCGTTTCTATAATAAACGGCTGTTTAGAGAACGAAACCCGCACACCAGGCCAACTGAACTTATGGCTGACTATAGTGTGTGACTAAGTAAAACCCACATACATCAGCACAACTGAATTTCCGGTGACTATACTGAACGGCTGGTTAGAGGAGAGAATAGAGTAAGGCCGCGGTCCGAATTATGCTCATGGTGCTTACATCGCTAACAGAGCTTTTAGCCGGTCCGAATTATCGGTACGCTTACGACGCTTATAATTCGGACCGATCGTGTGCACACAGTGTACTCACAGTGCCTATCCTTGAAACCGTGAGCAGTGTAAGCGCCAGAAAATTACCCCTCCATGCAAATCGTATACATCCTGAGCGCAATTCGGACCGATTGTATGCGTGCTAAAAGCGCAGAAAGCGTAATTCGGACCGCGGCCTAAGTGAATACTTCAATTGAAGGAGTAGTGACTACTGAACGGCGACTAGAGAAGAGATGAAAAAAACAGTTCAATTGAAGTACTTCACGACTAGTGACTAGTGAGTGACTTATAACTACTGAACGGTGAGTAGAAAACAGATGAAAAGAATAGTTCAATTGAAGTACTTTACTTAACTTACTCTTTAAAGTGAATGACTAGTTGTGAAGTTCGTCACTAAAACGAACTGTTTTGCCCATCTGTAGTTTGTAGCAGCAGAACAACTAAATCAAACACACAGTAAGTCTATAGGATTCTATAGAATGTCCAAAGATTGTTATATGGAATTGTTGAGGATGTTTGCTCCTTCTACCACAACCTAACCATGTGGTAATGTGTGGGTGCAGAGAATTTTTTGATCACTCGGTTTAGAGACACATGCAACCATGCAACTAAACTATTTTGTGGCTAGAAAATACAATCGCACTCAACCAGTTGTAGACTTGTTGTGTGTTATTTGTCGAGCCAGTAGCGTTCGCCTCCACTACACCTTCCTTTCCTCTTTCAGGTTGAAACCAAGGACGGGAAGGGAAGGATGAAACCTGACCAGAACGAAAGGTCTAACCGGGGATGCGACAACCCCTGAAGCGGAGAAGATATGGCAGAGTTTCGTCAAATAGTTAAGATTATCTGGAATGAAAAAAAAAACATTGTAATCTCTTTTTTTTTAATGTTTCTACGATACCGAATTCCGAACATTGTAATCTCTTTTTTTAATGTTTCTACGATACCGAATTCCGACGGATCCTAGCCCTGTTGTTACGGGAAGTGGGCTCCTCCACGCCCTTAGCGCGAATCGGGTAGGGCGGTGCAGCCGTAGTAGGACCTGGTAGGGCGGGGAATGTGCAGGTTAACTCGCGAGCGACGGCCTATTTTGCGCTTCATCCTCCGACACCGCCGTTCACGCTATTACAAATAATACCAGCAGCCGGAACACTGATCCGCGCGTACACCCCTCCACCGCAGGACGAGCAGACGGGCGAATTCGCACAGCGTCAGCTACCGTAGGTGAATTCCGGTAGCTGACGGGATACCTGAACCTCGATTGGGCGGAGACGGAGCGGCCTAGATCCTTCATTCCCGACAAAGCTAATTCGCCGAACAACATCTCAAACAAAACTTCTGCTGAAACTTTCCCAGCGCTCCTGTCAAATACCACTGTCAGGTGGAAGGCCATGCCAGACGGCGGAGACATTCCAGCTGACGTTCGGAGAATATTGGGAACGCCTGGAAACGGACCGGAAACAAATATAACGGAGGCGTTGCCATCCGGGAATAAAAATCTATTTAAGACGCGATTTTGATTGTGGCGGGGCTTTTTGGTGTACGACCGCCGTGTAGAACGTTGACAATTTGGAGCGGAGAAAGAGAAGTCGGAGTGGAGCAGAAACGAAATAAAGGACTGTCGGACGGAATTAAAAAAAGGAGGAGGCATTGCGGAAGGCGTACACGGTGGATGTCGGGGTGCGCGGACGAGCAAGGTGAAGTAGGGTAATTCAAGTAGGTACACATTCCCTCCTCTAGCAGGACTCGAAAAATAAACGGGAAGAATTTCGGAAACCGTGGACGTGGAGGAGCTTGATGGTGGAGATCCGTCGGACTAGGGTCTTGAGAGAGTTCATTTTTCTTTCTTTAATTTTATTCGTCAATATAATTTGTAACGTACGTTTTTTTCCTCCTTTCTTTAATTTTATTCGTCAATATAATTTGTAACGTACGTTCCTGGTTTCATTTATCGGTGCGGAAGGAGGTTTCCTAATCGTCCTCCCAAAGTTACAGATTAGGTGGCGCCCATTTTGAAGAGGACATTGTCTTCGAAGGAGTTCCCGATTCCCCCCTTCTCCGGCGGAGCGTAGCCGGCTCAGTTTAAGTTGGTTACAAGGGAAGATCGGAAGCACGAAGACCGCAGCGGCATTTCTTGCCTTCAGGGTAATGATTCGGCTTTGGTGGCCGACTTATTACATTGCCGAAATGAGTAGGTAATAGACTGATTTGAAATCGCTAGGGTTTCAATCGACTGATGAGTAGACACTTACTCCCGTACACATCGAATTAGCGCGTAATATGGAGTAAGGGCTGCCCATTTACTTCCTGTCCAAAATGATGGTAAAGAGCCTTTCAAAGTGACATTTGTTCAAATCTTTTCACCATAAAGTTACAGGAGATCCAGCATTTTTCTTCAATTCCAGTTTCGTTTGATCCAACATCCGATTAAGCAATCCCTTATTATATTTCGTTATGATCTAGTTTACAACTTCCATCACTTACTCATCCACTCAGTATCCATTATTCAACGGAACGCCAACCTTCGGTCGTCCTAAAAAGTGTCGTCCTGATCTCATTACCAGCAAATAGATATTTCGACATAATGTCCTGAATAAACAAAGAAGTCGGTATCCAGGCACAGACAGCATACAATAATCCCTACTTTATTCTTCAAAATAACTTGCTGTTGCTGCCATTTTCCATCCCTTATATGAGAATTTTTTTCGGAAGTCAGTCACGCATCACGTAAAAACGTGACATCACATCAGGATAATATCCTATTCATACACACGTTAGATACTCGGTAAATGGCAGAAAATGTGAGGCTGTTTAGAACTACCGAATTTTCTTGGCTGTGTAAGCTCTTGTATTTTTATTCCAAGAATTGGGGTTTGAGTTGAAAATGTTACGTATTAAAGCACTTTTACATACCGTCGTAGGCTGCACGAGGGCGAAAATTTCCGGAGCACGTTCTCATACACGAGCGCTCTAATGTGAGGATATATACTTAACAATTTAACTAGTGTATGATTGATGTAATTGAATCATTTCAAACTTTTTTGTTACGAGAAAAAAGAGTGGAAAGTCCCTGCTACCCCTATCAAGTTCAACAGATCAGTACGTGACTGCTAGCATGTCGGCTGGGTCTCTATGAATAATCCAAAATTTCGTGCGACACTTTTTTTTCTTGATGAAGTTTACCTTAAAGAAATTTAAGGAACTCTACGCCCAATCGAATGTAAAGGACAAACTTGGAGTGGAACTCTGAACGAAATTAAGTAACACGCTATACGACTAGCATCCAAATTTAATCCTTTCGGATTTCGTCTTTAAAATTAAACATGAATTTCTTCAGCAAATTAAATATTAATTTTATAAAATATTACTGAATCCGCAATCTCTTTAAGACCCCTTGAGCGATGAAAAAGAAAACAAAAAACACAAAAATCGACTATACAATTTCCCTAAGGACAAGACAAGAGACGCTTATTAGTTGCCAAATTTTGAAGGGCACCTTCTTATATCGTTACATATTTGAACAGAATACTGTACGTATTTCTTCTGGGAGGGAGATGAGGAGCTTGAATCTCATATCCCTGGCTTGGATAACAAAAATCTTTCTGTCAACTCATCCCTTCAAATGTTTTGTGAACAATTTCCATTTAGTCGTGAGAGGCCAAGAAAAATGTTTTAAACGCGGCTTCACAGCCCGTCTAACGCTGTTATACCCAAAACACCCATGTTCAAAATTTTCCTTCTTCGTCATCATAAATGGCGTGACGTTCCAAATCGGGCGAGGGCCTACAGGATACATTGTCCAGATGACAAATACCATACTAGAAATTTATCCCTTTTTTGAAAATCGGGTGGTTAACCAGCTAGCGTAATGGCTAAGTGTCGTCATTATTAGAGGAACAAACACTCAGTTTAAATTCCTTTAGTTTAAACAATAATCAAAAATAAAATAAATAAAATTCCAGTTATTTTTCATCCAACTGATGGAAGCATTTATTTTGATATTAATAGAAGACATGGAAAAGTCGCAGAATATCTTGAAACGGTACGAAAACGGGCATGGTAATTTAGGATACAAACCTAGTTTTTAAGGCTTGAAAAATCCACACCATTTTTTTTATTTAAGTGATGAATTTGAACCTAAAGGGTTTTCAAAATGAAAATTAAATTAGTTTAGGACTTGGTGGTGGTAAAATGCAAATGCTACCAAAAAAACCATATGTAAATTGAAAATTGTACAGAAGTTTGGACCCTCTATAAAAAAATCCTTTCTGGGATTCAGGTGTAAGTGGTGACGGTTAGAGGGCGTCGATTGGAAAAAATTCTGGTTTTTATACTCTAGATGAAATCATATAGAGTATTATAAGTTTAATCCAGCCCAAAAGTTTGTAACGCATAGAACCAAGCCTCGGACGAAAAAAAGTTATATATTATTTTTTGTTTATTTGTGGCCAAAAACCTCAAATCCGCCTGACGTCCGTCCGTCCGTCCGTCCGTCCGTCCGTCCGTCTGTCCGTTAGCACGATAACTCAAGAACGCCTTCACCTAGGATCTTGAAATTTTGAATCTGGATGTTTGGTTGAATTTGTAAGGCTAAGTTCGTTAACGGGCAAAATCGTCCTACTCCTTCGGGTAGCTGCCATACAAAATGTCCTTAAAACACGTGTTCAAGAATATTGGTCGATAACTTCAGAAGGGTTTAAGCTACGTCATTCAAATTTTGTACGTGTTATTTTTTCAATAGTTGGAGCTAAATATATGATTATGAAAGAAATCCTGTTAGTCCTTCGTGTAGCTGCCATACAAATATCCTGTCAAAATGTATTCAATTAATTTACGAAACTCACTATAACTCAAGTAATCTTTTAGCTACGAATTCGCAATTTTGTACAAATTAGTTTTGAGTGAAAAGGAAGTTCGAGTTTACTAATCAGCGAAATCCTTTTACTCCTTCTGGTAGCTGCCATACAAAATGTCCTTCAGACACGTGTTCAACAATATTTTTCGATAACTTTTGAACGCTTCAAGCTACGAATTTGAAATAGTTCCAAGGAAAAGGATAAATATGTAAGAAATCGAGTGAGTCCTTCCTGCACCTCCCATGTGATAGTCCTTTAAAAAGGAAATTTTTTTTCAATGACTTACCCAGTTCAAGGTATGAAGTTAAACACTGAATATTGTCTTTTAGTTTTGAGTAGCAATCTAATAGCAGTCCTTAATAAAGGACATACAACATGCACACACGTAATTATACTTTATCCCCAACTACAATATAAATCGGAATTCAGTATTCATCTAGAGTATTATACGATTGGCTTGCAGCCGATCGTGACTGCAGTATGTTTATTTATTTATTTTATTAATTTATTTTTTACATTATTTTCTTCATTTTCATATTACTTTATTATTTCAATAATACAGTATTGTGATCGATTTTTAAAAAAAAAATTTGTTACCCTGAAATTTTTTTTTCACGTTTCATGACTAGTAGACACGAAAAAGCAAAAAAAAATTTCAGTCCGTCTGTCCGCCGTACTCAAAATCGTTTCAAGACTCGTACCTCCCAAACAGGTTGAGATATTAAATTGAATTTTTTTTTTATGAATAGACTGATTAGGCTCCTTGAAGTGACCAGATTCTTAGAGGTGGGGTTGTGAGGAGGAGGAAGGGGGCGCGTTTTAGACGGAAAATTTTGGTTTTTATATCTCAGCAACCGCTTATGCTAGGAGGCTGAAGCTTGGAATTTTTATAGAGCTTTGATAGTGAACCCATTTGCATAAAAATTGTCATTATGGGTGAAGGGGTGTGGGAGTGGGAGGAAAAATATTGCTTCCGAGCGCAAAAAAGCCGAGATCCACACATTCTAAAATCCATATCTCCTAAACGGTTAACGTCACAAAATTGAAACGTAATGAATATCTGTAGCAGGAGAATAGATGGCAAACAAATTTTTGAGTGGGGTCAGTGGCGTACGGTGGTGGGGTGTGAAAAACTTTAGATTACGATATCTCACGAACCAATTATACTAGCCAAATAAAATTCGGTTTGTGTATAAAGGTTGACAAATGAAGTTTGCTGAAAGTAAAATTTTTTAAGAGGGCGGTGGAGCATGAAAGTGGAGGAGATACTAAAAAATCACGTCACATATCTCAATAACCGTGTAAGATAGATGCTTGCAATTTTTACCAGAAGTAGGCCTAATAGACTCCTAGCAGAAAAAAGGGTGAGGGTGTAGAGGATGAGGGTGGGGGAGGCTAAAAAGGAAAAGGTTCCGATTTTTATATCTCGATAACCTATAACGATATAAAGCTGAAACTTGGTATTTAGGTAGAGCTATAATAGTAGTATCTTGAAAAATATAATTTTTTATAGAGGTGTATGTACGGGGGGGGGGGGGGTGTTTATCCTATCTATAGAACGGATTATGCTATAAAGTTGAAACTCATTACGTATTTATATATCAACTAGGCGGGGGGCAAAACAAAATTATCAGTGAAAATGGAATGCATATATTTTCACGGTTTTCGTCATATCTATTAGGCCTTTTCAAATATTAAATTCATTTTTGTTCCACAGATTCTTAATATAAATACCTAGAAAAGTTTTCAGGATTTTGTGAAATTCAAACCCTAAGAGGGTGGAAAAGGGTATACTTTTTCACGAATTCGTTTCCTATATAAGCGCCAAAAAGTCAATTTCATTATTTTTAGATATTCAATCCTAAAGGGTGCAAGGGGGTTGTATGCTTTTCAAAGCTTCGACATATTTCTTAGGTTTGATGAGACATTAGATCGCTTTTGACTTCCACAGACTTTTTATATAATCGTGTACAAACTCATTTCTCAATTTTTGGATATTCAACCCCCAAGGGTTTGCATATGTTTTTACAATTTTTTCCATCCCTTAGTTCTGATGAGATATGAAATGGTTATTACGGCATTTGATGCAATAACCTAAAAACGAACTTCCCGATTTTTCGAATTTCAAAAACCTAGGGGGTGTGAGGGGCTTGCTTACATTTTCACAAATTTTCCAAAATTCCTCATGTCTGATGAGATATCAAGTTGCTTCTTATGAAATTGGATAAAAACCTGTTTCACAATTTTGTTGAAATTCAAACCCGAAGTGGAGTTAATGGCTTTATATACGTTTTAACAATTCGTCATATCTCTTAATTCTGATAAGGCAGGAAATTTCTTTTTACTTCTATGGGCTTTTAGTGTAAATAATATACCGAAATTCAAATAGTCTACACGGACTTTTTCAATGTTTAATCGGCTAAAAATCTCTATTGTATTTATTTTGTTTTAATAACAAAACTATCTTTCCAAGAAACCTCATAATTTCGAAACAACTGATGATATACTCCGACTTTGACCGCTCCCGAACTTTGACCCGAAAATAATAAAGTTTCGCCCAGACCATTGCCAGATTTTTTATATTAAGGTTGAGTTGGAAATAAAATCTGTTAGATTTGTTTTAGAATATTTAAATAGGAGAGGAGTAGAAAGAGGGGGGAATTTGAGGTTTGTGCTGGGCTTAAAAGGACTTCTAAAGGGGGAATGTGGGGGTGAAAGAAAGATGAATTTTCAGAGCATTCTTCTAGAATGTGATTTATGATAAGCCTGTTTTGACAGTGGGGGCATGATGACGTATCTTTTTTCAAAATCAGGTTTCCTTTGGTCAGCCGTCAGAAAGTTTGTGCTATGGGCCCAGATTTCAGCATTGGCTTCCTGGATAATTGTACGTACTTGTGTTCTTAAAAAAATTTTCGGAAGCGCGAATGATTCCATCCCCATTATGAGGGAGTCTTGATAGTCTGCCTGCAGTTTCGTCTGCAATGGTATTGCCCAGTATACCGACATACAATGGAATCCAACAGAGTGCTACGTCCTTTTTGTGAAGCTAAGAGATTTCTTAGTTGTGTTGGCAAATAGTTCCGATTTTTCCCGTTAGAGATGGTATCAATGGAAATTTTTATTCCTCAAAAAGTGCAATGAATAAAAAACTAAAAACTGTCAACTCTATAGAGCCATCCGAGAAAAACTGAAATTTTTGTTAGTGGTAGCAAGATAGGGGTTAGGGGTGGTTTTCATATCTCAGGAACAGCTTATGCTAGAACATTATCGAATAAAAAACCAGGTCAAATTTTCATTGGAGTACAAAGGTGGAGTAAAAAATATATCCTTGAGAAAGGTTTTTTTAGCATTTTCGTTATAATCTTTTAGGCATTAATAAATTATTTTCACTTCTGCGAACTTTCTATATAAGTGCCTAGAAACTGTTTTCCAAATTTCCCGATATCCCACCTCTATGAGGGTGTAACGTGGTTGTTGTATATTTTTACGAATTCCGATATATTTCTTAAGTTTAATGAGATATCGAATCCGCTTGCATTTCTAAAGCCTTTAAATGTAATCGCAAAAAAGCTTAAATATGCATTTTTAGATATTCAACCCCTAGTAAAGTCAGTAAAGTATTGTAGGAATTCTCACGAATTCCGACAAATCTTTTAGGTTTAATAAGATCGAATTCGCTTTTATTTCTATGGGCTTTATACATAATGATCTAAAAACTATTTTCGGGATTTTACGATTTTCCACCCCTAAGAGTGTCTAAAATAACTTGTGTACGTTCTACGAATATCATTTAGGTCTAATAAGATACCGAATTCTTTATTCACTTTAATGGGCTTTCTTATTATTCCTAACTATCGGTTTCATGATTTTTTGACATTCAAACCCTAAGGGGCTATGTCGATATTTTATCCCCTATACTTCTATATTGACATTTACTAAATAAAAAATAATAATAAATGGAAAGTCTGCCAACAGTCTGGGCGCAATCTTATTTTTTTAGGGTAGAAGTCCGAAACGCATTTAATCTTAAGCTGCAGTTTAGGTTACTATGCGACTGACTGTTGTTATCTAGTGGACGATTGACAGACTTTATGTGTTACGAACAGTTCAGAGTCGGAGTGACAGGTATTGTTTGTCTTTTTGAACAGTTCGTCCTTCCAGGTAATAAAATGCTTCACTATATTCTTTATACCGGCGTGGATAGATTTGAGGAAGTTAAGGACTTCCCTTGGCTCTGATTACTTGTAAACCCTCTGATTTTAAGAGCTTTAAGGGGTTAGGTACAGTCATCAGGTCGAAAAAAATAATTTTTTTGAACAATTTTCATATGAAAGTATGACATCTCAGAAATAATATCTGAATATTTCAAGACGATCGGATTAAAACTCGCAAAGGTACCGGTTGTTTCGTAATCGCGTTCGAAGTCGTCGTAATAGTCTAGTTCGAATGCTTTTCTTTACACCTTTAACTTTAATCGCGTTTACCTTAAAACTACATTTTTGAAGTCCGTGCGTAACATAACTCAAAAACTACTTCATGAAAGTTTCCACTCATCTTTGATATGAATAATACTTGCAGATGAATAACTGTTCTTTTTTAAATTTTTTATTTTATCTTTTTTTACAAGCAATAATAGGCTGATTTTTTAAGTGAAAATTGTCCTCTTTGGTTTAAGACCATGCCAAAAATTGAAAATTTCATATTTTACAAAATAAATTCGTTCATCTCTGAAAGAAACTCATATACCCCTGAAATTTTCAAAATATGGATTTTTTTTTTTGCAGATTTTTATTTTTTATACTTTTAAGAATTAAAAAAAAAATTAGAATTTAGAAAATTCCACTCCATTACAAAGTTATAGCAATAAATGTGACCAGACATCGGTTTGGAGCAGCTTCCTGGCTAATTGCCGCGCCACTCTCAACAACAGCGTTTAGCATTTATTTTTTCGCAAAAGCTGGGTTTCTTAGAAAACAAGGTCATTTATAGGACCATCTGTGAAAAACACGAAGATACAAGAGGAAGAAGGTGTACAGTACGAAGCTGGAATGGGTGACTAGCCGTAAGTTCACGTTGTACCTACCAAAAACTTTAAACGCATTTTACTCGATACTATGTTTTTAGACATGGTCGTGCCGATAACTCAGTCAATTTTTAATATTTTTAAACTTTTTTTTTTTATAATTTTGATAACTATTTTCTCTATAGTTCATCGAGAGGTTTTTTTAATTTTTTGCTTGGAAATTTTTTTATAAATTATTAAACGCAAATTTTTTTTTAAAAAACTGATTACTAAAGTTCGAAATACTGTAACTTATTTATTTTTGAAAAAAAAAAAAAATTCCATCCGTGAGACTATAACTACTACATTATTCTACAAGATTTTTTTTTATTTTTGCAAATTGAATTATTTTTGGTGAAGTTATGATGCCGACCAGGAGGCGCCATGGTTTTTATAAGTAGTCCATTTAAACCCGTAAAACACAATGTTAATATTAAAAAAAAAAAAAATTTTTTTTTTTATAGTTAAATAGTTAATAAGATATGTGAAATCAACAATTCAATTTTTTTTTCACCATATAACCTTTATAATAATTTTTCAAATTTACTCGGTTTTCAGCGCGTTCAGGGGCCCTTACTAGGTTAGGTTAGGTTAGGTGGGTAGCTATTGACAGAGATAGCTAGCACATAGACCGCTAGATGGGTCCGTTGTGATCCCACTGTACGGCGCCTACAGCTGATGGTTGTTTTTTGGTTAATTTTTAAGAACAAACTGAGCCCGATTGGCCGCGGTATTGTTCTATCAAATATTGTCCGTGTTTCTTGGTGCGAAGGAGAGGAGAGTTAGAAGGAACTGTGGAGAAAAAAGGGGATACCGGACTTAATCAGTTTTAGGAATGGGAAGGAAGATCTGAAATCGGGCCGGGTATGGCAGTGTACTAGCAGGTGTTAATGATCATAATTTTTCAGTACTATTGGCTGTGATACGATCTACCAGAACAGCAAAGTTGCCTACAGCAAATCAACTACTGTCTGGCAGCTCTAATTGTATTTGTGAATATGATAAGAATGTAAACAGAACTCATTTTCTCAGGTTTAAATCCTTTACAAGTGACCCTATTAAGCATTCCGCACTGTTCACGATTTGTATTAATATTCTGAAACCAATAGCAACTGAAAAGTTTATATAAATAAATTATGCATTGAGTGGGAATTGAACCCCGGTAGCAATGTTTTCAAGACCTAGTACACTTCCACTGGACTACACCCGGCTCTTAATATATTGTTACATGTAAACCTGGCAACCGCGCAACCGTGCAACTCGATCGTTTCACATAATGAAAACAACAACAACCGAATACCTAGTTGAAAAATAACTCAATCAGAAATAAGGCGAAACAGCACGGTTGTATCTCTCTTCTTGAACGAAGATCAAAATCGAAATCTCTAAAGCTTTCTAGAACAATCCACACGCATCGAACATTCAAGTACATCCTAGACTGCAACCGTGTTGAGAGAGAACGAAAGTGAACGAGTCAAGCGATATATGGTATAAGCGGGCGGTATTGCCATACAGTGCGAATTATTGTGCGAATAGAATTTAAAGTGCGATTAATAAATAATGACTTATTTTTATTTTAACCGAATTGTGTTTTACTTGAAATCCCGACGAACCCCTAGCTCGCAACAATATTAACTAAATCCTTTAGATTTTTTTATTTCAGATAATCCTGTGATTACATACGTTACGTACCGCAAGTCATCTTTTTTTCCAAGCATCGACGAAGAACTGCTACCAGGGAACACATACTCTAATTACAATTTTAATGAAAAAATCCTGAAATGTTCTTCAAACAATTATATCTAATCAGAACAGAAAAAAAAAATCTCAACAACCTGCTTTTTTCGAGCTTGTGACTGTACAACCCCTTAATACATTGTACAAGTAGGGCTGTCCTAAAAACGGTTATATCTATGGATGTTGAAGACCCTGGTGTGATCTTTAGAGATGAACTTGGAATTCGAGTTAAAAGCAAACAATTTTGATTTTTTATTAATATTTTTAATATTCGTATAGAATACTGTAGTGCATGCCCAAAAATATAACTTTTAATAAGTGTACGGATAGTTAGAACGGCTATACATAAAAGTTGAAATTTTTAATGCATATACAGGGTGTCCGGTACTCTGTGCGCCTGTTTGTAAGGAGGTATTCCTTGATATATTTTGGGACAAAAATTGTTCTACAGGGTGGGTCAATTTTCAATATCCGTAGAGATACAGGGTGGTCAAGAAAAGTGTTTCGGACCTGTACCCTCACTCACTTAAAACGTTATAACTTGAAAACTAATACTCAGAATTCAAAGTGTTATAACTTGTTTGTTAGGGAATCGAATTACCTTTCATTTGATGTAACAGCTCAAATTGTAACTGCAGCCGAACTTTTGCTACTTCAACCCTAAAATTCCGTGATCAATGTAGTTTTTCTCAGAAAACCCCATTATAAAAATGTCAGTTTAATTTTTTTTATGAACCATATTATTACCTACAAAAGCTGCATACATATGAATGAGTTACGTTTTACGTTACTGGAAGTAATAGGCGAAAAAACATATCGCTTAAAAATTAAATATGACATAAAGTGGCCCTCGTTCAAAAAACCTGTTTAAATTGTTGGTTCTACTTAAGAATTTTTATTGCCCATTTATTTCTATTTAAAGTATCGAGGAAATCAATTAAATGTAAATGAGTTTCAATATGATTGAAGCACTTACCTGGATGTGGTAGGTAAACTGGGTGCAATACTTTGGATTTCTTAGTGGGGTACCTAACAAAATAAAACGGCTGGAAAAGCTAAACTACCTTCATATTTTTATCAGTTTTATCAGGTATTAGTAGAATTTAGAAAATAATTTAATTGCCTGAGTACTCCAATGAAGAATATGGAGACATTATGTTCATCTATGGAGAATGTCAGGAAAATACACGAGCGGCGCGATCGTTGTATCATCAGAGATATCCTCATCGACGGACACCTGACAGGAAAGTATTTCAAGACGTTTTCAGAAGGGTTCAGGAAACTGGCAGCATTAGGACAAGCAGAGTAAATGCAAATCCTGCACCAATAACCGCTGTTCAGATCGATGAAAGAATACTGCAGGAAGTTGAAAATGATCACTCAATCAGTATCTGACAATTGGCATTGCAGTTCAACATCTCTAAGTGGAAAGTTTGGAGTGTTTTAAAAACAGAACGCTTCCATGCCTACCATCACACACCAGTACAGGAGGTGCTACCCATTGATTTCCCCAAAAGGATGGAGTTTTGAAATTGGCTCCTTGAACGACAAATAGATGACTAGATTTTTTTCAACAACATTCTGTGAACGGATGAGTCCCAATTTACCAGAGACGGTATCACAAACTTCCACAACCAACATACGTGGGCTGAGAGCAATCCACACACAAGAAGAGCGGCATCATTTCAGCACAGATTCAGCGTATATTTATGGGCAGGTTTGATTGGTGACGATTTCCTTGGACCTATTAGGCTTCCGCCTACTCTAAATAACTCCAATTACTTAAATTGTTTAACAAGTGATCTACAGGACTTGTTGGATGATTTTCCACTGGTACGATTGGCTTCCATGTTTTACCAACACGAAATATTCACTCCAAGACCTTCGTTCACAACAATTGAAGGAAATTGAACAATCTAATAGTTTCAGATCAAACGTACTACTTGAAGCAGGATCACTCGCCGATAAAATTGATTTTGCTTTTATTTGCTCTACTTGTCTTTGATACGACATTTTGGGTCGAGTAAACATAGCATTCAAAGCATTGCAATCAATAAAGTCGAATGTTGAAACTGCATTATTATCGCTTGAAAATATGATGGACTTTTTGTCGTCATATAAAGAATATGGGTGCCAAAAGATACACAGTGAAGTAACAGAAATTTGCGAAAATATTTCAGTTGAACCCAAAATTTGATGACCAAAAACGTTGAGCGGCGGGCCAAATAACTGTAACAAATGCAGAGAATTTTCGCACAAACGTTTTCATACCAATTATCGAATCTGCAATGAATTCAATTACTGACTGTTTCAATGCACTGAAGAAGAACAACGAATTATTTTTATTTTTATATGATTTCAAAAACTACGAAGCAAACAGAATTAACGGAAGCTTGCTGGAATTGTGTCAAAAGTTGGAAGCTGCTCTTCAACATGAAGGAAAATCAGATATTGATGGTAACGATCTATTCATGGAGCTTGCAATGATTTCCACTTTAGTCAAAAATGATAAAATTGTTCGATCGATATACTAAATGCCATTCAAACGCAAGGCATGGAGAATTTAGTTCCCAACGCAATCTTTACTTTTCGCATTTTGTTAACAAATCCTGTTTCGGTGGCATCGGGAGAACGCTCATTTTCAAAGCTGAAGCTGATCAAAACATATTGTTGCGAGCTAGGGGTTCGCCGGGATTTCAAGTAAAACACAATTCGGTTAAAATAAAAATAAGTGATTATTTATTCGCACTTTAATTATATTCGCACTATATGGAAATACCGCCCGCTTATCTATATCGCTTGATTCGATCACACGCAATCGATCGCTTTCTACCAACACGGTCGCGTATACACGCTCGCTGCCACAGTCGATGTAATAAAAATTACTATATCCTCGCAGAAAGCTTCACCTGCTTTTATAGTAGCCGGTTGCAGTCTAGGATGTACTTGAATGTTCGTTCGGTGCTGTGGATGTTTCTCGAAAGCTTTAGAGCTTTCGATTTTGGTCTTCGTTCGGTGGTGTATGTACAGGGTTCTAGTATCTTGGAGAGCATTCGATTAGAGTGGGGGTATAATCGTGTTGATCCGCTCTCCTTATTTACTCAACCAGGCATTTGATTGGGTTACTTTGCAGCTTAGGTATTCAGTTGTTGATGTTTCCCTATTCGTAATCGATCGAGTTGCGCGGTGGCCAGGCTTACACGTAACAATATCTTCGAAATGCATCAAAATAGACTCAGCGAATTATCCATCATCTCAATCGAAAAAGAAATCGCAAACTAAATTCATTGCGATGATATAATAACTGAATTTGAAACTTCTAAAGCACGAAAGAAGATAATTGTTTAATAGTACATCTCTATTTCGTTATTTTTTGCCTTTTAAATAAATTTCGATAGATAACAGCTTTTAAAAATCAGTATGTTTTATTTCACAATTCTTTACAAATTTAAGGGGCGCCACTGAAAGTCTGCACCAGGGCGCCAAAGGCCCACGGGTTATATCTGGTTATATATTTAGATGTTGAAAACCCTGGTGTGGTCTTTAGTCTTAAATTATTCGTTGTAGAATTACGAATAACTTCAGGGATGAGCATGGAATTCGAATTCAATAGAACCCTTAGCGAAGAAATTTTTTTTGCTATGTGTTGAAGAGGATGGTTGGGGCAGGGGTAATAGCAAAAAATTTTGATTTCTTATTAATATTTTTAACGTTTGTATAGAACTACTGTAGTGCATGGCCAAAAATATAACTTTTAATAAGGGTACAAAGGGATGATTGGAACGGTTTAAGATAAAAGTTGAAACTTGTAATGCATATACATATATGTAGTTGAGCTGGAAAAGAAGTTTAAACTAAACGCAATTTTCAGATTTGTATTATCTGTCGTACGGGGGTGGAGCAAAAAAGAAAGTTTGATAGAAGTGGGTATCATTCGAGACTTCACTTCAGTGAAGAGTGCTTATGAAGTAAGTTTTAAATTGAGCTCACCGAGCATCGGTGAACGGTTACATATGAAGTTTGTTGTTATTCTCGCAGACCGGTGTAGTGGATTCACACATGAGTTGTGGCACATCGATGGGTTTACATGTGAATTCTGTAATACCTACCATTCATTGGGTACGGATAAAAGTCATAGTGATTACGGGACACGGGTCGACACTGCACGGTTTTCGCCGAATTTGACGTATACGCCATAGTTAAGATGAATTTTGTTAAAAGTCTTGTATAAGTCCATGCGATTTGGGTGGCCACGAAGGAATCTCTTTAAGGATTTGTTCTGAACAAAAATAGTTGTTTTTGGTTTCTAGGGTCAACAAGAACTTGTCAGTGCAGAGACACAATCAATTCAATCGCCACGAATGGATAAAAAACTATAGAAAAATGATTGGAAACTTCTCATTAGCTACGTATTTATATCAAATCCACGCCATGTTTGATCGTACGTCTTAATCATTCATTTCCTTTTGCGGATGGAAACATTATCAAATTTACACTCAACTTAATTACGTAGTGTTTTTTTTTCTTGCTCTCTCGCCCATAACGCCTGTCTCGAAGGATATACTTAATCCGTTACAACAGCATTAGCTCGTTTTTTATCCGTCTTCTGCCGTAATTAATTTCACTTATTTATAAAAAAAGTAGGGCAGCAAGAAAAAATGAAACAGACCATAGAAAACTTGCTGGGCAAAGAGTCGAATGTAATTAAATGTAATTAAGAGGAATATCGAAGATTGAAGGAAAATTTTTGTTTCTATTTAAGTTAAGGTAATGCGATAGGGAAAAATCGCCCTAGTATTTCGTTCGTATTTCCTTTGTAATTAGGATCGTTATTTTCCCCGTTTCGAATCTGAAATATTGAATCAGTAATTTTTCCACATTTTCTTTAAAGCAAATTTAATTAAACTTGTTTAGCTCTGTCTGGTTTAGGTAGTACGTAAAATATGCCAATATTTGAGCAATAAAAACGGGAATCTCAAGTTTGATACGCTAAATGAAATGTTTTTCTAGGAAACTCGCAAGTGAAGCGGAATGGAATATGCCTGCGGAACCCATTAGGTTCCTTTAGTTTTCCGTCTACTTGACACCCACCACTATCAGCCAGGACTTCATTCGGGGTTGATATACGTATACAGTTGGTTCACAGGAGTAGACTATTCGATTTTCCAGATTTCCACTTCACATTGTTCCGGACATTTTCACCCTCTTCGAAAGTCCTTCACCGTCCTTGTCCACACAGGACACATATTCTCCTGTCGAGATTCATATTTGCTGATTGCTCCTCTTTGGAGCAGCTTATTGCTGGATAAACAAAAAGTACCAAGTAGAGACAATGTGGTCTGTAGTAGGGGATAGCGGTGACACCACAGTATTCTCGAACATACCCTAACTATGTTACTATCCCAATGATGGCAGTGCCATCTTGTCTTGAAGAAATTCTACAAAGTTTTGCGGCATACGGTTCTTTTGTACAACTGAGGCATGTCATACTTTGATTGGCAGGATCAACATTCTCGTCTTAATATTTGGTCTTAATATTAGCCTGGGATGATTTCGGAACTTATTACATTATTGTCGATAGTTTGGGCATAACGGGCGACCTTCTTAACTTATTTAGAAGATTGCGTGGACTTTTTTGGTATGGCTTTGCGAAAGTAATGAAATGTTTGTGACTTTGCTACAAATAGGTCCAGTTTTGGATTGTAGTACACTCTAAGGACAGCCAAAATATTTATAGATTAAGGAACGGTGAAATGCTAAGCGATAAGAATAATACGTGAGCATGTGAGCACCTGAAGTTATTTAATATATACATATTTTGTCATATTTGTCAGATAAAAATAGGGCAAAAAATTGCCAGCCATAAAGATGTGGAAGTTCGAAGACTACTTGCAATTGCAGCTTAGTTAATTTAAAAGAAATTTTCTTCATCTGTTGCTAGAGCTCCAGAAAATCCTCTACGCAAGTATTTTCTTTAGAACAACTCTGTACCATAGAGAGAAAGTATCGTTACTGATATTTTACAAATTTTACAGCAAACCGGAATAACTAACTTGTATTTTTCGTAGTCTTATTATAATCTTAAGATTGTTGAAAGAAATAATTTAATTTAAAACAGGACATGTCGCAAATTTAAATTTTGCTTTCTTAGTAGGGTAGGAGCAGTTACGACAGTTTATCTCACAAAAATAGCTATAATGCCGATCTTATCTACAAAAGGATAGTAGAAAAGGTGAATCAGTGGCTAAATTTATTTCTATAAAAAAAATCTGTGAACAGTCTGGGGGCAAATTTATCATTTCTCGAGAAGAAGACCATAACGCGTTTAAGGCCAGGTATCAGTTCTTGATATTTCGATATCGAATGTACTTCACAGTACAGACCGATTTGTGGAACGGTGGAACAAACATTAAATACGATTTTTTATAATGTCAAACTTTAAACGCGTTTTTCTCGAAACCACTTTTTCCGGAGCGTGGTACTTTCTACAGCTTCAACGAATGAACCGATTTTAATGAATGAAAGCTTAAAAGAAAGTAAATAAAATTTGGGGGCCCTAATGTCCTGCTTCCTTTGTTTTTTATTGCACATTTTTTACTTTATTATTTTTTAATAATAAAGTATTGTGATCGACCTGAAATTTCAAAAAAGTTTGCTACCCTGAAATTTTGTATTTACACGTTTTAGGACTAATAACCACCAAAAAAGCAAAAAAAAAAAAGTCCGTCTGTCCGCCGTAGACGCCGTACACCGTCCGCCGTACGCCGTCCGCAAAATCGTTTGAAGGCGCGTAGCTCCCAAGCCCGTTGAGATATTAAATTGAAATTTTTATGGTGGGTAGATTGGGTGAACCCCTACGACTGGTATATTTTCGAGGGTGGGGGTACAAGGAGAGAGGAGAGGGGTGTGTTTTAGACGAAAAATTTTGGTTTCTAGATCTCAGTAACCACTTATGCTACGAGGCTGAAACTTGGAACTTATTTAGTACTATGGTAATGGACTCAATTACAAAAAAAATCTCGATATTGGTTAAGGGGTGTGGAAGTGGGGGGGAAAACAATGAGTCTTTAACGCATGAAAGACGGGATTGAAACATTCTAAAATCGATATCTCCTGAACAATTGATGTCAGAAGATTGAAACTTTGTTGTTGTTCTTAGGGATACTTCAAAATTAGACAAAGGCTAAAATTTTTAAGAGGGGTGGTACGGTGTGGTGGTGGGGGGTGAAAAACTTTAGATTACAATATCTTCCGAACCAATTACACCAGGAAGATAAAATTTAGTTTCTGTATATGGGATCACCAGAGGAGTCTACCGAAACTACATTTTTTGAGGGGGGAGGTGGGGCACGAAAGTGGGGGTACAGCAATTTTTCAAAATATATAATTTTTATATCTCAGAAACCGTATCAGATATGACCTTGAAAATTTTACAGGAGTTGGGGTCGGTAAACTTCAAGTAGGTTGGTGGTGTGGGTGCTGGGGGTGATGGTGAAAGGGGGTAGAAAAGAAAACATTCTGATTTTTATTTCTCGAAAACCATAATGAATAGAAAGCTAACAATTTAGGATTATATAGAGCCACTATGGAGACATCCTAGAAAAATAAAATTTTTGATAGCGGTATCAAGGTACGGGGGAGAGGGGTGGTTTTTTATATCTCAGAAACGGCTTATGCTAGAAAGTTGAAACTTAGTACGTATATGTAGATGTGCTATTAGAGTAACTAAAGCAAAAAAAAAGTTCAGATTTTCATTGGCGTTCAGAGGTTGAGTAAAAAAAATGTCCGTGAATCCACATTTTCACAAACGTCGTTAAAACTTTTAGACATATCGAGCTATCAAAGCAATTTTTACTTCTGCGTGCTATTTATATAAGCGCCTAGAAACGCTCTGAACAATTTCTCGATATCCAACCCCTAAGGGGGTGTTAAGTGATTGTGTACATATTCATGAATTCTGATATATTTCTTAGGTATATTGGGACTTGGAATTCACTTTTACTTCTAGAAGCTTAAAATGTAGTCAGGGAAAAAACCGATTTAAGCATTTTGCCCTATTAAACCATCTGGGGGTATTGTTCAAGTTTTCACTGATTCCGAAAATCTCTTAGGTTTAATGTGATCGAATTCGCTTTTACTTCTATGGAATATTCTATTGATAAAAAAAATACGTTAATAAATAAAAAAAATCTGCCAACAGTCTGGGCGCAACTTTATTATTTTATGGGTAGAAGTCCGAAACGTGTTTAATGATGAGATGCGGTGTAGGTTACTATGCGACTGACAACCTAAACAATATTGCTCCAAATTGCCTCCTGGTTATTTCTTAGGTTGTCGCATAGTACCGTACACCTCATCTTAGCATTAAACACGTTTCGGACTTCTATCCATAAAATAATAAAGTTGCGCCCAGTCTGTTGGCAGATTTTTTATTTGAGTTTTTAAGCCAAAAAAAAGAGTGAAAAAAGTGGTGTTTTTTTCAAATAGCTGCCATTTTAGTCTCAGGGCGTTTTTTTAAAATTGGAAAACGGTAGAGCTCCGCAAATTTACTCTAGTTTCATAAAATTTTTGGATTTTTGGTTTCAGAGCACTGGGGAAGGCTGTAGAAGGTACTGCGTGCATCAACTCACGCCGATTGCGGCCTTACGTCATGGGAGCTGAAGCCGCCATTTTGCAATATTTTTTTAAGAAAATATTCACAATTATTCTTCATTTGTACCTCAATAAAAGCCGTCAATAGTTTTTATACTCTAGGTGAAATCATATAGAGTATTATAAGTTTAATCCAGCCCAGAAGTTTGTAACGCATAGAGCCAAGCCCCGGACGAAAAAATTTTATATATCATTTTTTGTTTATTTGCGGCCAAAAACTCCAAATCCGGTTGACGTCTGTTTGTCCGTCCATCTGTCCGTTAGCACGATAACGAAAGAACGCCTTCACCTAGGATCTTGAAATTTTGAATCTGTTTGGTTGAATTTGTAAGGCTAAGTTCGTTAACAGGCAAAAACGTCCTACTGCTTCGGGTATCTGCCATACAAAATGTCCTTTAATCACGTGTTCAAGAGTATTGAGCAATAACTTCGTAACGCCTAAAGCTACGACTTTGAAATTTTGTATACATTGGTTTTTCAACAATTGGAGCTAAACATATGATTATGAAGAAAATCATATTAGTCCTTCGAGTAGCTGCCATACAAATATCCTGTCAAAATGTCTCCACTTAATTTACGAAACTCACTATAACTCAAGTAATCTTTTTGCTACCAAATTGAAATTTTATACAAATTAGTTTTGAAAGAAAACAAACTTCGAGTTTACTAGTCAGCGAAATCCTATTACTCCTTCGGGTAGCTGCCATACAAAATGTCCTTAAAATACGTGTTCAAGAATATTGGCCGATAACTTTAGAAGGGTTTAAGCTACGACTTTGAAATTTTGTATGTGTTAATTTTCCAATAGTTGGAGCTAAATGTATGATTATGAAGAAAATCGAATTAGTCCTTCGTGTAGCTGCCATACAAATATCCTGTTAAAATATCCTCATTCAATTCACGAAACTTAATATAACTCAAGAAATCGTTTAGCCACGAAGTTTAAATTTTGTACAAAAGAGATTTGAGCGAAAATGAAGCTAGACTTCGTTTGTCAGTGAAATTTCTTTACTCCTTCGAGTAGCTTCCATACAAAAATCCTTAAAAAGACGTGTTCTAGAAAATTTGTCGATGGCTTTACAACCATTTAAGCTACGAATTTGAAATTTTGTACACATTAATTTTTGAATGGTTCCAAGGAAATGGATAAATATGTAAGAAATCGAATGAGTTCTTCATGCACCTTCCATGTGAAAGTCCTTCAAAAAGGAAATTTTTTTCTATGACTTACCCAGTTCAAGATATGAAATTAAACACTGAATATTGTCTTTTAGTTTTGAGTAGCAATCTAATGGCAGTCCTTAATAAAGGACATTCAACATGCACACACGTAATTCTACTTTATCCCCAATTACAATATAAATCGGAGTTCAGTATTCATCTAGAGTATTATACGATTGGCTTGAACCGATCGTGGCTGCAGTATGTTTTCCAAATATATTTATTTTATATTCAAAAAAAATCCTGAAATTGAGGCATTTTTCGGGCCTCTCGACTAATACCTGGCCTTAATGCTGAGATGCGGTGTAGGTTACTATGCGACTGACAAAAAAATAATGTTCCAAATATCCTTCTTGTTATTTATAAGTTACGCTCAGACTGTTGGCAAAATTTTATTTTTTTTTTTTAAGTTATTTTTTTCAATAATAAAAATGGGATAAAATATCGACATAGGCCTTTAGGGGTTGAATATCGACAAAATCTGAAACGGATTCTTATGCCTAATTTACGTTCGATATATCGGAAAAGTGTTAGTTAAGGATAGTACTATGGGAAATGTTCATGGGCTAGAAAAGAACAGAGATAGAAAAACATCGGCCGACGTGTCAAATTTCGTTGTTTTTATGTGTTCCCCTTTACCATAAAAGTCGGCTGAACAACCTTATAGCAAATGTACTAGAAGATACTCGTAGTTTTTTTTATGGCTGATTCACCGACTTTTTTACTCAGACATTTGCAAACGGAGAATAAATATAAGTATACACACGTATATGTAGCGGGGAATATCCCATAAAATTGTTTGTTGTTATTTGGCAGTTCTATAGTGCATGCTCCATTGTAAGGAAATGGCTGCAGTAAGCACATATTAAATTTGAAATGAATGAGAATTGTACAATTTGTTATATGTTTATTTCTGAAAAGAAACTGCCAAAGCCGGCTGTTTAATTTCCCCTTGTTGACTATAGTAAAATTATAGCAATTGTGCTATCATGCCTACTCGTTCTACATCATTTTGCACATTATGTGCAAACACTATATGGCTCTTGCTCATATCGGGTGATTTCTTCAAAAGTCGTCAAAATGTAAATGCGGCATTAAGGCCGGTTTACATGTCGGTTGCAAGTAATTTTTACTGACATTGTGAGGGAGCTAGCTTATCTAATTTTCAATGGAGTAGAAGCAACCGCTGTGATGTCATTCATATACACTCCCCACCTGTTTATGGCAAATCATTTTAGGTAAGAGCGAGACAACTAACAGAAATGTAATGGAAGTGAAGCAAGCGTTGTAAGAATTTTCTGTGTTCAACGGTTTTTATGGTTTGCAATCGTGTCTACTGTTTATACTCTAGATGAAATTTGAGAGTATATTATTTTATTATATAAGCAGTGCAATTTTTTAAAACGATACCTGCGCAGATTTATCTGAGCAGGACATGATTATAAATAAATAAATAAATATTTTATTATATATTCTAGAAAAAGAAAAGGTTGTTTATTATGTTTGTATATTAGTAGCCAAAACCCTAAATCCGCTTAACGTCTGTCCGTGCGGACGATAACTCAAGAACGCCTTGACCTAGAATCTTGAAAGTTATTAAATTAGTTTTGAGTGAAAATGAAGTTTTCGTTCATTAGTCAGTAAAATTCCGTTACTTCTTCGGGTAGCTTCCATTCGAAAAGTCCTTAAAACACGTGTTTAATAATATTGGAATATAACTTCAGAAAGGTTTAAGCTACGACTTCAAAATTTTTTATGTGTTGATTTTCCAATAGTTCGAGCTAAATGTATGATTATGAATAAAATCTCATTAGTCCTTTGTGCAGCTGCCATGAAAATATCCTGTCAAAATGCCTTCACTCCATTTACGG
This sequence comes from Beris morrisii, assembly GCA_951812415.1. Classification (NCBI taxonomy): domain Eukaryota; kingdom Metazoa; phylum Arthropoda; class Insecta; order Diptera; family Stratiomyidae; genus Beris; species Beris morrisii. The sequence goes on along the minus strand of OX638310.1, from coordinate 107,701,773 downwards.
AACTCACTAATCCTTAAGAAAACGGTCAGCCACGAATGCGGAATTTTGTACAAATTAGTTTTGAGTGAAAACAAGGTTCAACTTTACTACTCAGCGAAATCGTTCTACTCCTTCAGCTAGCTCCCATACAAAAAGTCCTTAAGACACGTGTTGAACAATATTTTCCGATAGCTTTTGATTGCTTCATGCTAGGAATTTGAAATTTTGTATACATTTATTTTTAAATGGTTCCAGGTAAAGGGATAAATATATAAGAAATCGAATGAGTTCTTTCTGGATCTCACACAAGGAAATCCTTGAAAAAGTAAAAAAAAATGTCGGTGACTCATCTATTTCCAGACATGAAATTAAACACTGATGATATTGCCTTTTAGTTTCGAGTAGCAACCAAGTAGAAGTTCTTAATAAAGGACAAACTACTTAAACATTAAACTACCCAACTACAATATAAATCACAGTTAAGCATTTCATCTAGATGAACATACGATTGGCTTGAAGCCAATTGTGAATCCAGTATGTTCAAAAATAAAAAATGGATTGCGAAGAAGAAATTAATTTTTTGGTTTGAATTATCTTTGAAAACTCCGAATCTAGAAAAGCAAAAAAAGTCCTTATCTTTGGTTAAAAAAATGTCGGCCATGGAATAAACGCAAAAGTAACTACCTATAAAATTTCGCGTTGCTAGTAGTTACAAATATCGAATTTATTGCGAACTAGAGATACCAGAGTAGAAAATTACGAGCAGTAACCATAAAAATATCTCGGTTCGAGAACTTTTTATGGCAATGAAAAATATTTTCACACACACATTCACAGAAATATCGTCAGTATTTTTTACTGGATATAATTTCTGTTCGTTTCACTCCTGATCAGTTTCTCATTGGAGATTTTCCTTCTCCCTCACAATCTCAGTAAAAAATACTTGCAACCGACATGAGATTGTGAGGGAGCTAGCTTATTGAATTTTCAATGGAGTAGAAGCAACCACTACAATAAAATGTTGGCACGCACACATTGATAGAAATATCGTAAATATTTTTTACTGGATATATCTCTGTTCGTTTCACTCCTGATCAGTTTCTCATTAGAGATTTCCTTCTCCCTCACAATCTCAAAAAAATTACTTGCAACCGACATGTAAACCGGCCTTAAACCGGCCTTTAGGCGACTACAATTCAAACTACAAACATTTCGAAATCTCATCTGACCTGTTGGAATTAGTAAAAACTTTTAGATCATTATACATATATAAAACCCATAAAAGTAAAAGTGAATTCGATCTGATTTGTCGAAATTCGTGAAACCTTGAACAATACCTTACAAGCCCCAGGAGATTTAATATCGATAAAAGTTTAAATCCGTTTTTTTTTCGATTATATGTAAAGCCTTTGGAAGTAAAAATGAGTTCGAGATCTTATTAGACCTAAGAAATATATCGGAATTCGTGAAAATGTACACAACCACTTCATATATCGAAAAATTTACTAGAGTCACGTTTCTGGGCGCTTATATAAGGACGATTGTTTTCTGCACTTCAAATAGATCGTGGTAGGAACATTCATTAGTAGATTTGTCTTCGTATTCGCATTTGTCTCAATATGTGTATTTTTATATTTTTACACCTCAAAATATATGCAATGCGAAAGCCTACAAATACTGAAAAATAGTTATACCACCGGCACCGACAGGGTTAAAGCGGAAAACTTTAAGTTTTCCTTAGGACTGGTTGATGTCTTCACAGGGCATAAATCTTGTGGCCTACGTTTGGACAGAATGAGAATCATTGACGATTCCATGTGTACTGCTTAGCGGAACATTTTCTTCTAGAGTGTCCAGCTTACTCTTTTGCGAGAATGCACGTATACGGCGTTGATGTTATGAGGATGGAGGCACTTCGTTCTCACTTCTCATCTGAGCTCTTCCAATTCGTGAGGACGACGAAAAAGTACGGGTTGAAACTGGGGGACTCGAGTATAATGGGCCATCTTTGCTTGACTGCTCAAGATACGCTGCTTTGCTGCATGTCCTCCTCCGCACCAAACAACAACAACAACGGGACCTTGATATACATCTTTACATATATATTATATACATATGTAGATAAAATAAATGTTTGTTTGTTTGTTTTACTCGTATGCTTTCCTATACCATTCAACATCGTGAGACACGTTTGTGACACAGCCGTCAAGTATTAAGCATTCCAGATTGCAGCAGCACGGATTATTTCGAAACTTCGCCGCTTTAAGCGAATGAGAAGCATGCAACGCGACGCAGCACAGGATTGACTAGACAGACAATAACTGACGATTTTAGCAATATTATCTATGACGGCCTCCCGACGATATACCTAACAGCGGTTCCGGGGAATACATCTGTACGGCTGAGGAGATGTTTAGCGGATTAAAGTCCCGCACTGACTTAAGGCTCGTGGACACTAGCAACTAAAACTTTCTAAAGTCGCTCTCAGACATTTATTACTCTATACGGTTTCAAGAGCGCGTTTGCCCAAGTTTTAGCTCTAGCCAGCAAATGCTTGCCTTTCCAAACAAGTTGTGAAAGTACACGTATACTTGCGAGAGTTGCAATTGCGCGAAAAAGTTCCGATCAGTTCCGACATTATTCTGCAAGTCAGTTGCATTGGATTGAAAGTACCACGCGCATCTTTGTATTGAGAGTTGACACACGTGAAACGTGTGTACACTGATAAGAAAATTGTCCTTACAAGATTTTTGTCGAGCGACTTACTAGAGTAAAATTGCAGAAATTTGACAGTTAGTGTAAACATCGCAGCAAATTACTCTAGCTAGAAATGTCTCAAGTTACTTGCTGGTGTCCACGGACCTTTTAGCTTTCGATGCTTTTACTCCTCGCTAAAAAAAACATTCATCCGATTGCGATGAAATTTTTGTGATTTGTTGAGCGCACACTCGCGAAGGTTTCTGTATTAGTAAAACTATTCTACAATAGGTGGCGCGATTCATTTTAACAAATGAGTAGATTTCATATAGTTTAGCGACAGTTCGTGTGTTTTCGGTGAATGAGTGCGCACGCTTGACAAAATTGTGCAACGAAAGCAACGGGAGCAATGAAGCAACGAAGTAACTGGAGCAAAGGGAGTAACGGGAACGACGGAGCAACAGAGCAACGGGAAGCAAGACTGGAAACCGCTGGCATTGCAGTTCCGGTGGTATAGCTCCATACAAACGAGAACGTATCCACGGTACGCAGCTAGTAAATTTATAAAATCAATTTTTTTCCGTGACCTTTTGCGAGCTAAACCTTTTTTGTTTTCATTGACAGGCTTTATGTATACCATCCGAACTTTTTCATTTAAATCCTCTCGTATCCTATCTCCCCCACATCCTCACACCTGAAATGTATCCACTCGAAAGGTAACATGAAGTACACTTAGGAATTACTGACAGGTCCAACATTTGCCCATTATAATTCTAAAATACATTCGACCTTTTTTCCACCTAATGTAGCAATTAAATTAAACATCATAAATTTCCTTTTAATGCCAAACAAAACACCCTTAAAAATCTCGAAAATGAAACTCAACAATGTCGAAATTCATCAAACAATTTATCCATCATCTCACTATTATCATTACTACAATGAAAATCTAAGTTGGATTTTAATTGACTCGACTACGACGAATATAATTGCTTGGCACGTAATTCGAGGACGGAATCCTAGTACGACGCTTATTTAGTTTTCTAATGCATAGAAGGCAAGCAAAATTCAGTAGAAAGGACGAGCATAATGAATAAGAATTTTCTTTGGTTGGGAAAAGTTCTTCACTCGTAGAGCCAACTCTGCTTTGTTCGGTACCCGAAAAACCTTAATTGACACTTTCTCCACCACATCAAACCACCTTCAACTCACCCACTCACTCCCTGGCAAACATTCATACATGCTCTCAAATTCTTCTAAATCTCGAATAACTACCCTCGAACACTGGTAGACGGTAGATGCACCTTGAATCTTTTTCGGGCCCTCTTACCACCAACCCCTCAGCCTACAGATATATGAAAAGTTTTAGTCGGGAAAATCCATCCCAGTCGTTTCTCGCACATAGGGAAAAGTTGTGTGACACTCGTTAGCGTACCACTTTTATGCTGAAATGGTAAAAGTTTTCCTGAACAAACAATTCGAGAAAATTAAAATGAACTTTTGGTTACGGAGGACGGATACCTCTACGGCATTTCAGGACTAGCGGTAGTAGAAACTAAGGCTCAAATTGAATGATAGAGAAAGTTTACCATGGGAGAGAATGCATAAGGACCACCATCCCCTAAATAGTACCGGAGATAGAGGACACAAAAATAATAGAGCCAAGAATAGATGCGAATATGAAACACTTTTTGTAGTGGTAGTCGCTCTATGAAGTAGTTTGCCTACAGAAATATAATTTCGTTTGGTATCCAACAAAACAGGGATGTTTCTTTTTTGTATGATCAGGATATCCCTTTGCATCCTTTGTAGGTTGCAAAATAGGATGGGGTCAAAAACAATGAAAAATTTCATCATATTCGAAGAAGCATTTTCCTTTGGAATTTTTGCAACCGCTCCAATAATGAACGCTTCGTGGAATCGTGGGTTTTGCGGATGCTTCTTGCAATCGAGTTGTTTCGTATTACCGGATGCTGATACTAGGCACCGCAATTGAAATTTAATTGGTCCAAATCAGTGCGAAGTTTGCACAGATGTGGTGGTGGCGAATCTCTGGAAAAAATATATTTGTTTCCATTACGTGGAAAATAGGCGAATACGTACGTCGAATCTTTAAGTTGGGTACAGTAGTCTAATTCTGGCCAACCCCAGATACCGGCCACAGTCTCAAAAAATGCACACTTTTGGTTATATCTGAAACATTTAAAATTGACCACCGAAACCCTTCCTACATAACACATAAGGGTTTCATACAAGCGCTTTAGTGGTTTGCAAAAATTTTCGAGTTCAGTAGTCAGTGAATTGATTTGACACTTGCATGCGTGAAATTCTTGGATTTTTTTAACAAGACGAGGCGCAGGAAATAGGTAAATATTATTAAATATATTCCGGCGTCAGTAGGGTTTCTGGTGTGAAACCCCAACACGAAATCCCCGACTGTTGATTAATCGCTGTCCTTGAGGACATGACAGTTGACACCAGAAACCCTACTGACGCCGGAAAACAACCAACATTTAATCAAATTTGCTTCTATGGTAGCTTACCATGAAAAAATTCCATTCTTAAAATTAGCGAAAAAATAAAATTGCTGTTGGCGGGTTTCGAAGCCCCGCTCTTAGCGTTCAGCTCTATATATCCTGGCGTACAACCAAAAATTCCACCAAATTGGTTGAAATATTAGATGATCTTCAGCGCCACCTCCTTTAGTATAGGGTTGCGATGGCGGGAAATTAGCTAAGATTTATAATTCGTGATCGTAAATTTGATTTCGAGTGTGCTATATAGAAATTATGCTCAGCAATTCCACCAGCTGTAAGGGTGTTTCGGATAGTAGGCATGATACACCCTCTGACGAGTCTATGCCCTCCGATGACGAAACAGCTCCTTCGGACCTAGTCCAACACAATCTTATGAAACTGGCGTATCCAGTGAAGGTTTTCCAACTGTCATGTCCTCAAGGACAGCGATTAATCAACAGTCGGGGATTTCGTGTTGGGGTTTCACACCAGAAACCCTACTGACGCCGGAAAACAACCAACATTTAATCAAATTTGCTTCTATGGTAGCTTACCATGAAAAAATTCCATTCTTAGGTAAATATTAATTTATGTTGAGGACTTCGGGCTTTGTAGCATGCTTTTCTAGCAGATGACAAATAGTATTCTAGTTATTAACTAAGGTTTGTGATATTTTTTTTATTTATTTAAAAAGACTTTAGCTGGCCGGTGTTTGGGATATAATTTTCAGATGAATTTAACTACTGGCCAGGAATAAATGCTCCCTTTCTTATTACGGCCAATCACTAAAAATTTGGTAGACTTTTTCCAATAGGTAGTTTCCTGGCTTGTAAATTTCAACAACTAACCCAACTACAATAACCGGGTCCTCAAGAACCATCTATCATGCCCTACTCGTCTAGATCTTCTTTTTCGGCAACGCCCACTGAACAAATTCGGAAAATATATGTAACTTTAATACGATTCTGCTCATCAACATCAGCCTCTGCAAGTAGCAATTTTTTTCCAGAAGGAGAAACTGATTTTCTGTTCCTCAAAGCCTTTCAATGCATCTTTTCTATCCAAAAACCCATTCCGAGAAAATCTAGGGAGTCCAACGAAAGGGCCCCGAGTGCAATTTCCTCCAAAGAATTAAGAAAAATCTGCCAACAGTCTGGGCGCAACTTTATTTTTTTATGAGTAGAAGTCCGAAACGTGTTTAATGATGAGATACATAGACGTCCGAAACGTGTTTAATGATGAGATACATTATTAAGTGTATCTATTAATCTAATAGTCTCTTTTAATTTTCTTTAAAGCAGACTTGATACAGTAATCATGGGTGACAAATTTGTTAGGGTGGCCATGGCCCCAATGGACCCCCCCTTGGACCGCCACTGAACAAGGGATGATAGTCAAGCAAAATCAAAATCCACCTGCGTACTTTTCACAACAAAATGATATCCAATACAAATTGAGACGACAGACGACTTGTAGCCTAGTGATGAAAATAAATTTTTTTCAAGACCCTCGTTTATCGTAAAAGCTTTATTAACATTTTATGTTGTTGTTAACAGAAGTAATAACTAAGCTTTTAACATCTGCAATTGTAATTGTCGGCTCTTCGACCCCTCTGGTGGCAGCATGATTCCGCAACATGCCTATAATGTTGCTACCTCAAAGTGGTTGATACGTTGATTGGACGAAGTGGGCCTTCTAGAATCAATGTGCATAGTGTAGTGTAGTGTGATATGAACAGTCATACAGTATACTTCGCGTGCGGCTGTTATTCGTACGGGCGGTTGTGATCTTGTACTAGCGATCGTACATTACGCGATATCGGAACTGTTTTTTTTTGTGTTTGATCATATTTAAATCGCATCTAGATTCTTATGTGTTGTGAACATTATTAGTCTACGCGGTTCAATAAATCAGTGATTGCGCGCGAATTTTTTTTTGCACGATCATATGGTCTATGGTATATGACGAACGAAAAAAAATTTTGTGTAAATATTATTTTTAAATTAAAAATAATTAAAAACATACTGCAGTTACGATCGGCTGCAAGCCAATCATATAATACTCTAGATGAATACTGAACTCCGATTTATATTGTAGTTGGGGATAAAGTAGAATTACGTGTGTGCATGTTGAATGTCCTTTATTAAGGACTGCCATTAGATTGCTACTCAAACCTAAAAGACAATATTCAGTGTTTAATTTCATATCTTGAACTGGGTAAGCCATCGAAAAAAATGTCCTTTTTGAAGGACTTTCACATGGGAGGTGCAGGAAGGACTCACTCGATTTCTTACATATTTATCCTTTTCCTTGGAACCATTTAAAAATGAACGTCTACAAAATTTGAAACTCGTAGCTTGAAACGTTCAAAAGTTATCGAAAAATATTGTTGAAGACGTGTCTTAAGGACATTTTGTATGGAAGCTACCAGAAGGAGTAAAAGAATTTCGCTGATTAGTAAGCCTGAACTTCGTTTTTACTCAAAACTAATTTGTACAAAATTGCCAATTCATAGCTAAAAGATTACTTGAGTTATAGTAAGTTCCGTAAATTAAGTGAAGACGTTTTGGCAGGATATTTGTATGGCAGCTACACGAAGGACTAAAAGGATTTTCTTCATAATCATACATTTAGCTGCAACTATTGGAAAAATAAAACATACAAAATTTCAAAGTCGTAGCTTAAACCCTTCTGAAGTTATCGGCCAATATTCTTAAACACGTGTTTTAAGGACATTTTGTATGGCAGCTACCAGAAGGAGTAAAAGGATTTCGCTGATTAGTTAACTCGAACTTCCTTTTCACTCAAAACTAATTTGTACAAAATTCCGAATTCGTAGCTAAAAGATTACTTGAGTTATAGTGAGTTTCGTAAATAAAGTGAACACATTTTGACAGGATATTTGTATGGCAGCTACAAGAAGGACTAACAGGATTTTCTTCATAATCATAAATTAAACTCCAACTATTAGAAAAATTACATTAACAAAATTTCAAAGTCGTAGCTTAAACCCTTCTGAAGTTATCGACCAATATTCATGAACACGTGTTTTAAGGACATTTTGTATGGCAGCTACCCGAAGGAGTAGGACGATTTTGCCCGTTAACGAACTTAGCCTTACAAATTCAACCAAACATCCAGATTCAAAATTTCAAGATCGTAGGTCAAGGCGTTCTTGAGTTATCGTGTTCACGAACAGACGGACGGACGGACGGACGTCAAGCGGATTTGAGGTTTTTGGCCACAAATAAGCAAAAAATAATATATAACTTTTTTTCGTCCGAGGCTTGGTTCTATGCGTTACAAACTTTTGGGCTGGATTAAACTTATAATAATCTATATGATTTCATCTAGAGTATAAATACGACTGATATCAGAGAGTGTGGAGTATGTGCCAGTGCAATTAGCTATGCCTTTTGACCCAGCAGAGTGATAATAATCATTACATTTGAAAAATTTTAGTAATATAGTTTGAATTTTTTTTAATATAACTACATTTTTGAATGTAGAAATTTATTTTGACATTGTGGAAGATGTGATCTGTGAACGCAATTTTTGAAGCTTTTACGTAGTATGGACATAATTACGGACGCATTTTGATGGATTAAAATTTTAGTAAGTTATGGAATTTTAAAAATGGTTTGTTTTACCCATTCTCCCGATCGGCAGTGTGTAAAAAAAATATTGTTTTAAACGGGATAAGTACCTAAAGTTCTTCAAAATATTATTTTAAAATCCACCTATTATTGGCCAATAAACATTTTATTTAAGAAGAAATTTTAAGCACGATTTTCCAGACAAGATCATGGATGACTTCTGCTATATGTACATACGATGACTTACCTTCACCTTGCCAAAAAAAAATACTGTGTCTGTCTGTAAAATCGGCAAATTACGCTAAGCAGCAGCAACAATTCTTTGCCATTTTATTTACATTGCTAAGGTTGCCTTGGTTTGATTGCGTAAGCTTAGATATAAAATTTATAATCAACTTTATTAGCCAGCAGCGTAGAAAATTATAAATAAATATTATGCAGATAATATATTCGGAATGCGTTGGAGATTAAACGTTCAACTTTTATATCTGGTGCCGACACAAAGGTCAATTGTCGAGAATATTGTTTATGCACTTTATGATTTTGATCTCTCCTCTGAGTGTGATTATAAATGAACCGGATCATGAATCAGTGTACGTAGTATAGAGCGGATGATCATACAAGGAACCCTTTATTCTCCAGAATCACATACGATCTTTTCTTCAATGAAGTGAAATGAGGTCAGTATGTATCTACGTTTGACATCGATTTCAAATCCTGTCTACGAGTAGGGTAAAGTACCCATTCCTGAGCCCTCTCACTAGTAATGAGCCCTCTTTGCAAAATTTTCACCAATAGCTAAGAACATGCTTGGTTTAGCTAAATTTTGTTTTTTTCGTTAAATGCCGTTATTCTTTATTGTCAGTTCGACATACACTTTCCATGTGGTTCTCCTTCTGTCGGAAGAAATATTTCGTGCCGAACGGACGACCTCCTTAGTGATGTGAAAAATTAACTATTCTTGTGCAAATGTATAAGGACTTCATTTTGATTCAAACAGCAGATAAGTACCGTATTTCAATCTTAGGTTTTACTATAGTTTGTACTGATAGATTTATACATTTCCTACATATTTAAAATAAAAAGGCCTGGAATTAAAGAAGTTCTTGCGAAATTAAAGGGGGGCTCATTACTGGATCAAAAATTTCATAATTTCTAGTAATAAGCCATAGTGGGGCTCACTACTGAATTAATGGAAAAATATAGCGTTCCAGTAATGAGCCCTGTGATATTTTATAGTCTAGATGAAATCTATATAGGGTGTCCCGAACTCCGTGCATAACTTTGTAAGGGGTTATTCCTTGATATATTTTGAGACAGAAATTGTCCTACAGGGAGGGTCAATTTTCAATATCCGTGGAGATACAGGATGGTCAAGAAAAGTGTTTCGGACCTGTACCCTCACTCACTTAAAACGTTATATCTTGAAAACTAATAATCAGAATTCAAAGTGTTATAGCTTGTTTTCCGGGAATCGAATTGCCTTTCATTTCATGTAACAGTTCAAAACACAAATTTTTCTACTTAAACCCCATTATAAAAATGCCATATTATTTTTATTTTTTATGTTCTACTTAAGAATTTGTATTGTCCATTTATTTATATTTTAAGTATCGAGAAAATCAATTAAATGTAAATGAGTTTCAACATAAGTGATGCACTTACCTTTATGTGGTAAGCAAAACTGGGTACATAACTTTGTATTTTATAATGGGGTACCTAACAAAATAAAAAGCCTATAAAAGCAAAACTACCTTCATATTTTGATCATTTTTAGTTACATTGCTAAAACTAGAAGGTATCAGTAGAATTTATGGCCATTATTACGATCGTCAGTTAAACTTTAACTGGAACCTTCACAGGAAATTTTGTTTAAGAATCTGTTAAAGTTCCAGTGAGAACGTAACTGAACATCACAGGAATATGAATGAAGAATATGGAGACATTATGTTCATCTATGGAGAATGTCAGGAAAATACACGAGCGGCGCGATCGTTGTATCATCAGAGATATCCTCATCGACGGACACCTGACAGGAGAGTATTTCAATACGTTTACAGAAGGATTCGGCAAACTGGCACCATTGGGACAAGCAGAGTAAATGCAACTCCTACGCCGATAATCGCTGTTCAGATCGATAAAAGAATACTGCATGCAGTTCAAAATGATCCATCCATCAGTATCCAACGCTAGCATCATTACCATCACATACCAGTGCAGGAGCTGCTACCCATTGATTTGCCCAAAAAGATGGAGTTTTGCAATTGGCTCCTTGAACGACAAATAGATGACGAGAATTTTATGAATAACATTCTTTGGACGAATGAGTCCCAATTTATCAGAGACTGTATCACAAACTTCCACAACCTACATACGTGGGCTGAGAGCAATCTACACACAAGAAGAGCGGCATCATTTCAGAACAGATTCACTGTCAATTTATGGGCAGGTGTGATTGGCGACGATTTCATTGGATGTATTAGGCTTCCGCCTACTCTAAATAGTTCCAATTACTTACATTTTTTAACAAATGATCTACAAGACTTATAGGACGATATTCCACTGATACGATTGGCTTCCATGTTTTACCAGCACGATGGTGCTCCAGCTAATTACGGTTGACAAATCACAGATTGTTGGTTAAAAGCCAATTATAGCAATCGCTGGATCGGTAGAAATGGACCGATACACTTGCGTGCTATCTTCTTATCTTACTAATATGGATTTCTTTGTATGGGGACCGATGAAGGACCTTGTCTAAGCAACGGCAGTAGTAACATTAAAAGATCTAAATATCAGGATCGATGCGTCAGCAACAGAACTAAGGCAGGAGTTCAGGAGTATGAATACCAAGAGAACACTTGCAAAACGAGCCTTAGCGTGCATTCAAAATAAAGGTGGTCATTTTGAACATTTATTGTAAATAAAAAATCTTGAAATAAAGCATAAAAACTATTATTAAATTCTTTCAGTTCAAGCAAAAAGATCAACATGTTCTCCTTTTTTTCATAAAAGTGCAATATTTCTGGAATCATAATTTTTTCTTAATTATTGAACTTATGCAATGCAAGTGTCAACTTTTGGAAGCAATAATATTAAATTAAACTGGCGTTTTTATAATGGGGTTTTCTGAGAAAAACTATTGATCACAAAATTTTTATAATAGAATAGAAGTAGCAAAATTTGTGTTTTGAACTAAATATCTCAAGATCAGGTGCAGTTACAATTTGAACTTTTACATCAAATGATAGGTAATTCGATTCCCTGAAAAACAAGTTTGTAACGCATAGAACCAAGCCTCGGACGAAAAAAAGTTATATATTATTTTTTGTTTATTTGTGGCCAAAAACTTCAAATCCGCCTGACGTCCGTCCGTCCGTCCGTCCGTCCGTCCGTCCGTCCGTCCGTCCGTCTGTCCGTGAACACGATAACTCAAGAACGCCTTCACCTAGGATCTTGAAATTTTGAATCTGGATGTTTGGTTGAATTTGTAAGGCTAAGTTCGTTAACGGGCAAAATCGTCCTACTCCTTCGGGTAGCTGCCATACAAAATGTCCTTAAAACACGTGTTCAAGAATATTGGTCGATAACTTCAGAAGGGTTTAAGCTACGACATTGAAATTTTGTATGTGTTATTTTTCCAATAGTTGGAGATAAATATATGATTATGAAGAAAATCCTGTTAGTCCTTCGTGTACCTGCCATACAAATATCCTATCAAAATGTATTCACTTAATTTACGAAACTCACTATAACTCAAGTAATCTTTTAGCTACGAATTCGGAATTTTTTACAAATTAGTTTTGAGTGAAAAGAAAGTTCGAGTTTACTAGTCAGCGAAATCCTTTTACTCCTTCTGGTAGCTGCCATACAAAATGTCCTTAAAACACGTGTTTAAGAATATTGGCCGATAACTTCAGAAGGGTTTAAGCAACGACCTGGAAGTTTTGTACGTGTTATTTTTCCAATAGTTGGAGCTAAATATATGATTATGAAGAAAATCCTATTAGTCCTTCGTGTAGCTGCCATACAAATATCCTGTCAAAACGTCTTCACTTAATTTACGGAACTTACTATAACTCAGGTAATCTTTTAGCTATGAATTGGAAATTTTGTACAAATTAGTTTTGAGTAAAAACGAAGTTTGAGTTTACTAATAAGCGAAATCCTTTTACTCCTTCTGGTAGGTGCCATACAAAATGTCCTTAAGACACGTGTTCAACAATATTTTTCGATAACTTTCGAACGCTTCAAGCTACGAATTTGAAATTTTGTACACGTTCATTTTTAAATGGTTCCAAGGAAAAGGATAAATATGTAAGAAATCGAGTGAGTCCTTCCTGCACCTCCCATGTGAAAGTCCTTCAAAAAGGACATTTTTTTTCGATGACTTTCCCAGTTCAAGGTATGAAATTAAACACAGAATATTGTCTTTTAGTTTTGGGTAGCAATCAAATGGCAGTCCTTAATAAAGGACATACAACATGCACACACGTAATTCTACTTTATCCCCAACTACAATATAAATCGGAGTTCAGTATTCATCTAGAGTATTATACGATTGGCTTGCAGCCGATCGTGACTGCAGTATGTTTTTTCACTATTATTAAATTTTTTAAATAATGTTTTTTGCAAACTAATTATTTAGTTTAATAGCTGCTTACATAGTCCTTAGAACAAAAAAAAAACAGGTAACCAAAATATTTTGTTATGTCAAGATGCGGAAGACTCAAACTAAAAATTTTTCTTAAGGGGGCTCAGGACTGGGTACTAGTGCAATATGAAAATATAAATATTCGTGATAAATGAGTGCTCCGAATGAATGTATACAAAATTAATTGAAAGTTATAGCCTTTAGTACCTTAATAGAATCTTAATGAGGAGCACTGGAAGGCGAGATCACCTTAGGGTTTCTTTCCTAAGAGTTTAACTGAACTTTCATGATATATAAAATTAACTGAATTTTCTTTTCACCATCATGCTATTACCATTTTTTTCCACTTAGTTATTTTCTTACTTGCAGCTTTCATAAGTTTTCGATTTCTCTTCGAACTGCGCCTATATGCGGCTCTATACCTCCAACTCTCTAGGTAGTTTTAAAGCTTTTAAGATTTTTTCCTACAGGCGAAAAAAATTCGAAGGAAAAACCACCAAGAATTTGAGCTCGGGGAAAATATTTAAAGAAAATAAACATAGGAAAAACTACTAATATTTTATGAAGCTTTAAATAAAAACGTGGTGACGACTTCTTTTGATTTTCGTATACTTTGAGAATTTTCCTTAAAAAGTTTTTCTCCCCGAACGACGAGCTGTGTATAAAGTTTCGGACTGTGGTGGCAATATTTTTTCCCGGAAAGTTTTTCACAATTTGAGTTTGATAGTTTTTTCTTCAGATTTCAGGTAGTTATACATTATATGATTGATGTGGGCGGTATTTTCCTAGATGATTTCTTACTAAGGACCCGCACATAAAATTATTAATATATTGTTGTTGGTTATCTTGGCAATTTACAAAGACTACTAGTAGTTGTTACTTAAAACTGTGGCTATTTATTTAGTAACCAATCTTGGCTCATTCTTACGATTTCCGTCTGCGAACGACGATTAAATCAACCAAAACAACTCACTCAATTGCGTTCAGTAAGCTGGGCCTTACGCGCATCACCTAAGGGCCGCGGTCCGAATTATGCTTTCTGCGCTTTTAGCACGCTAACAACCGGTCCGAATTGCGCTCACGATGCATAGAATTTGCATAGAGCGGTAATTTTCTGGCGCTTACACTGCTCATGGTTTCGAGGATAGGCACTGTGAGTACACTGTGTGTACACGATCGGTCCGAATTATAAGCGTCGTAAGCGTCCCGACAATTCGGACCGGCTGTAAGCACTGTTGGTGATGTAAGTACCGTGAGCATAATTCGGACCGTGGCCCTAGTCTAATGCTGGAGTCATACCTGCGACGAACGTGATACGATACGACGTTGAATGCAGCTATAGCCACTACCTAACGCGCTTATTGGAACACAGCGCTATATTAATGGAATTAGACGTTAGGCGATAGATCGGTAGTTCGACGGCATGCAGTTCAAAATGTTGTTTTTTTTGGCACATTAACTCTTTGACTGGCAAAAAATTTTGACAATGATATTTAAAGGGGCCAAAATCACTGGCCATCAAAAATGATATGTATAAGTACAAGAAAGTGTGCTAAATATATTATATATATACATACAGTCAGTCACACGGATATTGGTACACCTATAATTTTTTTAGATTTCTTCAAATATATTTAAAATAAACAATGTTTTTAGATTAAATTTGACATAATGTAATTTGCCAATGTATTGAATTAAAAATAACAAAAAAGAAATGTACTTTATTATAAAACTAGCTACAAAAATAAATAAAACTAAATACATGGTCATAATTTTCATCACATGGTTACTGGCACGAACAAATATTTTATTTGATTAACGATCAATTTCAGCTTGTCAATACTTCGTTGGATAACCCTTTTATTTAATAACTGCAGCTGATCGTCGGCGCATTGATTCCACCAATTTTTTTAAATAATTTGTTTGTAACTTGTTCCATTCTTCCATTAATATTAATATCCTTAATTCACTAATATTCGATATTTTATGGTTTCTAATTTGACGTTCCAACTCATCCCATAAATTTTCTATGGGGTTGATATCTAGCGATTGGGGTGGAGTTTCTATGACCTTAGGGCAGTTGTACAATAGCCACTCTCGTACAACGAACGACTTATGTTGTTACGCCCTTTTTCTTGGCGTTGCGGGCCAGCTGTCGAAGGAAGGACGTGGTTCTTCGAGACGTCTCCGGAATTCCGGATGATAGGCTCCTTTGAGCTCAAAGTTGGGCGCCAGGTATTTTTGGGTCGCGTTCGCCGCGAGGAGAAGAAAATACCAAAATTCTCCCCGGTGCACCCAGATGCAATCAATGTACGGAGATTTCTGTTCGAACAAAAAAGAAAAAAATAAGAAAATACATATTTCAATGTCCGCTTGTATAAATGAATCAATTCCTCTTTGTTCAACGAATTAAGCATCAACTTTTAACAATGTTGCTTCCTGTCGTCTCGTCTCGATCCTCACGCGTCGGTGGTCTCAGCCGAAGAGACATTTTTCGCACGCAAAGTTTGTCCGCCTCTCCCTTTGTCGTTTCTCCGCCTGGGAGGGGGAGCCATTCCTAGGTCTTAAAGTCGGCGTAGAAGTGTAGGCAAGAGCCCTAACAGCTGATTGCTCCGCGGCGAATATAGAACTGCGTCATTGGCCGATTCAGTGGACGATTTCGGCAGTTGTCTTCTTCATTAGACCACTCCGCATCGAAGAGATGTGCAAGTGTAAGGTATCGGTACCACGTCTTTTGCTCCGCTGCTGGTTCCACCGACCGACTTATCGCGTCACGACTCGAAAAACATTTTGTTGACGATTAAATGGGACCCGACGGGTTTCGTTTTTAAAGAAAACCTTTAGAAATGCTCCTCCCGATTCCAGTTGAGTGCACCGGGGAGACATCCTCGCCGTTTTACGCTAGAGGAGAAAATAAATTATTCGAGCCGAATTCCGCGTCGTCCATCCTCCCGGCCAGCTCCGAATGGCGAGACGGCGGCCCTAACGCCCATCCATCGCAAGCAAACGGTGAGCAGATCCTTTCCCTCCCTGCCTAGGACTACCCCAAAATCGAGGCATATAACAATGTTTGGGATCGTTGTCTTGATAGAATTGAAATCGATCAACTATACCCATTTTATGTGCACTGTCTTTCAAATTCAATTTTAAAATGTTTAAATAATCCATTTTATTCATTGTGCTTTTGAATTTGGCTTTCTCCATATTTTTGGCCGTCCATCTGAGCCAAATAGATTGTATTTGCCCTCATCAACAAATATTACGATTTTTCAAAACTCAGGAGGCTTTGATATATATTCTTTAGCAAAGGATAAACGCTTCTTCCTAATAGTTTCACTAATCAATAGTTTTTTCTTGGGAACCCGTCCGTAATGACCGTTACTTCGAATGACACGACGAACACATTCTGGATGGACAGATTTTACACGGAACTCCTCCCACTTTACAGCTGATCCATGGATTTTTACGAACTTCCCTCATAATAAGATTGCATTCCCGATCACTCAGCTTTTTAGCTGGACCTGGGTGCTTCTTTGGCGCAATGAAACCAACTTTACTGTACTAAGAAATGCAGGTGTGCCAATAACAACGTGACCATTGTTTAAGAACGCATTCTTGTATATTTTTTTTGTGATGTTTTGCTTTGCAAAATTTTAAAATATTTTGATCTATTATTTATATTATTCTTTGCAGAATATAATCCTTAACATTAAATTACTGATTATTGAGCTATTTTATTCAAAATAAGAGTCCCAGTTGTAAATTATAAGTTGTACCACTATCCATGTTACTGACTGTATATATTTTTTAAGAAAGGTGCTGGAGCATGAAAGCGGGGGACAAGAATTTTTTTAAAAATTATGATTCATATCTCAAGAAATGTTTCAGACTTATAAGGGAGGTAGGCCTACCAAAAAAATTCTGGCGTTGTGAGTGCAAGTGCTGAGGAATGAAAGTGAACAAGTTTTTATATCAAGAACCGCCATCGATAGAAAGCTGAAAATTGGAACTTTAATTGAACTTAATCAGTGGCATATTCCAAATATTAAAAATTTATTACTAACTCTGGAACAGCTTATGCAAGAAACTTAAAACTCTATGGGTCTGTGTAGATTACTTAACCCTTCGTGGTCACACAGGGTAGAATCAACCCGACAACAAACTTTGGACGTAAAATGGACTCTCTTCATATGTCGGAATAATAATCCTTTTTTGGAACACGCACTAAGCTACTATTTAATTGTTTTCCCAGAACCAGCATATCTAAGAAGTGAAACGCTAAAATTTTATGAAAACATAACGCAGTCACGATCGGCTGCAAGCCAATCGTATGATACTCTAGATGAAATACTGAACTCCGATTTATATTTTAGTTGGGAATATATCAAAAGAATGAGGAGTGCACATAAGATTATTGTATGACCTTTTATTTGGGTAGAAAATATTGGATAGTGGCTATCCGATGAATGGTTAAACGATTTTTTGAGTTATAGTGATTTCCATAAATTAAGTTAGGACATTTTTACAGAATTTTTGTATGGCAATTACATGAAGGACTAATGGGATATTTTTCATATTAATACTTTCAGCTGAGACTATTATAAAATTAACGTGTACAAAATTTCAAAGTCGTAACTTAAAGCGTTCTAAAGTTATCGTTCAATATTGGTGAACACGTGTTTTAGAGACTTTTGTATGAGAGCTACCCGAAGGAGTCGGGTAAAATTCCTGTAAATTTATTCCTGTAAAATTTTGAATCCCTGCTTTGACTTATACTAGAGTTATAGTGGATTCTGTAACTTGCATATATTTTTGAAGGACTTTTGTAGGCTGCTACACGAAGGACTTATTCGATTTGCATCATATTCGGAACTTTCGCTTCAAACATTATAAACTTTAAGTATTCAAAATTTCAAGTTCCTAACTTGAAGCATTCGAGCAATAATTGTGAATACGTGTTTTAAGGACTCTTGTATGAGAGGTACCCGAAGGAGTGGAAGGATATTGCCCATTAACGAACTTAGCCTTACTTTTTCCATTTTACAGGTGGTGACAAAATTTCAACTTCCTGGGCCAACGCGTTCTTGAGTTATCGTGCAAACGGACGGACGGATAGACGGACAGGCGGATAGACGGACGGACGGACGCACAGCAAACGGATTTAGGGTTTTTGGCCACAACTGAACACAAAATAATATATAACTTTTTTTCGTTCGAGGCTCGGTTCTATGCGTTACAAACTTTTTGTGCTGGATTAAACTTATAATAATCTATATGATTTCATCTAGATTATAAAAATATTGAGCTTTGAGGAAGCTATAATTTTTTTGAAGCGAAAAAGTGTCTTTTTTACGTTTTTATTTCTTCATGAAATTTGTTTAGCATGTCGCCATTTTATTTGTTATAAATAAATTTTTCGTACATCATGTAGAACATTCAAAGCATGTTCCGTAATTTTACTTTATTATTTTAATAATAAAGTATTTTTAACTACTTCCGACGGAAAGTTTGGTCACAATACCGTTTTTAACTTTTTGACTGGGTAGAATCGACCCAGTGTGACCACCGAGATTGAATACAGAGGTGTGACTACGAAGAGTTTAAAAGAATTTAGATAGAAACAGAAGTGATGCAAAAAAAGGTAGAATTTCGTCATATATCTTAGGTCATTTGAAATATTGAATTAATTTTACTTCAGCATGATATAAATGCCTAGAAAGTGTTTCCATGATTTGTTTTCAAGTTCAACACTAGGGGGAGGGTGGTGTGCATTGGTAATATATATTTGCACAAATTTCGCTATATCCCCTATGTCTAATTAAGTATGGAATAAGTTTTTGTATCCACGGTAAACTGTTTTCAGGAATTTTCGTTTTTCAACCACTAAAAGAGTGTACGAGACTTGAACACGTTTTCACGAATTCCGTCATATTTCTCTGGATCGTTAAGATTTTGAATTGGTTCTTGCTTCCTTGCGCTGACTACGTAATCGCATAAAAACGGGGTGTAAGAGGGTTGCATTGGATTTCAGTATTTTCTTCATATCTCTTAGGTTTGATGAGATAACAATTTGGATTTCACTTCGACTGAGTTTTTTTTATAATCGACTACCAACAGATTTAAAATTTTTTTTTGATATTCAACTCTCAAGGGATGTCCAAGGGTAAACATAACTCTTGTGTTTCCTGATGAGATATATAAAGGGGTTGTCAACATTTTCGCGAAGATACGACTAAATGTCTGCCCAGGCTTTTATATGTAGAATTGGCAAAACATCGGTATATACATATACATATATACTACTACTTCTATAGAATTTTTTTATTTCAACGTGTGTATAAAAGATAATTGATTAATACTTGATGTTACAGTTCGACTTTAGCTACGTCTCGGACTAGGTATGAGCCAAAAATTTAATTCATGTTTTAAGGGTGGAGGTGGTGTTATTATTTCTGTCGCAGTCTTAACTGCTTCCCGGACCCGAAAAATAATAAAGTTTCGCCCAGAATGCTGACAAATTTTTAACTTAAGATTTAAATTATTTTTATAACTTTATAAGTGAAATTAAAAATTCTTTTCTCTGTGGATGTATGGATGAAAATTAACATTATCCCCGGGTGTGATGAATGGCGGAATAGTGCCAACATTAGTGTATGCAAATGCATCTGCACCTGGAGCAACCATGAGGCCTATTGAAGCACCCTGCTTCGTTAAGAAACTAGACGGTGCTCTTGCTCATTACCCAAGCCTATCCGTTTTGATTCGGACCCTGACTGGGCAAGGATTGTGATATCCTCCTTCATCATTAAGCATACATCAAGTTCCTCCGCTTTCACCGCCTCACAATGTACCAACTTCTAAAACCATCATTTAGAAGCAAATAAGGTAGTAATTAAAAGGGGATGCGATACCCCAAACTTTCCAATTGTGTCCTGCCTTTGGTCTGAGTAAGGTTAAGAGCCACTGTTGCCACTGTTGCATATAAACAGCTGTCTTCAATTGTGGTTCGGTATCAATATTAAAATTTTCGGTAAAATTAAAATCGGAATCAAATATCCTTCTAACAGAATCATCCAATCTACGTCAACATTTTACTGGATTACAGCCGACCCGCCCGCATAACACTCTGCCTTGATAATTTCATCAGCAGAAATGTACTTGAGCTTGCCGTAATACTACAAGGACATCCCAGAAGTAGACAGTTTCCAATGCTTTCTTAGATTATTGTATCCATAAGGGATTTCGATTCGATATGATCAAACGCTAAGCAAACTCTCAAACGTATGTATCTATCTTATTGATATACGCTCGAATGTATAGGTCCTCTAGTATGTTCTGTACACACAGGGCTGTAGTGGCAGCTTTGTAGACACATTTGAAAATCAATATCTCAATTTTTCTGGGACTCATACCAGTACATATGCGATATTTTCTTTTTTTTTGGTCAGTAATAGTTCAGAGTGGGCTTTTCTTTCGATTACATCAAAGGCACCCACCTAAATTTTTGACGGATATTGGAACATAATTAAATAATTCCAATTTAACACGGCTACTTTTTACATTTTGAACACAGTTACTTTTTAAACTTCTGGTATCAACATCTTGAAAAAAATCATACTTGGAATTTATTTAGATTATTTTTTTTCGATTAGCCAAATTACTCTCGACTCCTTTAAACTGAGAGCAGAAATAGAGAACTAAAACTTTATCTAGATCCGACTTTTATAGCCGAAATTACATGCTTTCGGTCGGCTGACTGATTTGGAGCAAAATCATGTAATTTGCCTTACTTGTGCATATTGTTACATGCAACCCTGTCAACCCATGCTGCTCGATCGGTTTCTCGTGAGAAAAAAACAACCACAGAATACCTAGCTGCAAAGCATCCGATTGGCTACGTGGCAATAAGGCGAGAGAGAAAGGGCGTGACAAAATACATCACATCACATCACATATGCCAGAACAACGTAAATACTCTTCCTTGCATATTCTCCAACAGACTCGAACAGTCCATACACATCACTGAATATTCGAGAACGCTCTCGACTACACGAAAGCAGTACATAAGCACGCCGATTTTTCAGCCGGACCCAGTAACTTTTATTACATTGACTGCGACAGCCAGTGAGTCTTACGCAAAAGTGAAAAAGCGATCTCAGATTGAAGAACAATAGAGCGCGATCGAGTCGTGTGTTTCAGTATTTGGAGTAAAATACATTTAGTCGGTTGCAATCTCAATTTTGTATCAAAATAACGTTCAATAGCCAGTTTCTGTCTACCTTGGTTTGGTATGGTATGGTATATGGGGTGGTGATGCCATCATCCTCCTTCACTTAGACGTTGGTGTTCGTCCGTTGTGCTCCCCGTTTGAGTATGATTACTCCTGGAATCTAAAACCATTTAGTACATCTTATAAAGCTTGCTATGTTACATAGCTTTCCCTTGTCGATATCACCAAGGTCATCAAGGAAATATGCGCCGAGGTTCCATCTTCTCGTTCCCGATAGTGCCGGACACCCGCATAGGACGTGAAAGATTGACTCTTCCACTTCTGGATCATCGCAGCTATGACAGAGATCATTTGCCTTGGCACCCAGTCGTCTAGCGTGTCTACCGATCAGGCAGTGCCCTGTGAGCACTCCGATTAGTGTCCTAGCATCTTTCCTGCTCAGGCTCAGGATATACTTGCTTTTTCCGTGATCATATACAGGCCAAAGAGTTCTTTATATTGAGCATGTAGTTAGGTTTGACCATCTACTGCCGGCCAACTGGAACATAGTGAGTCGATAGAATGTTTTATGAATCCGATGGGTATAGCAATGTGCAGGTCTTCCACTAGTGAGCTAAGGCTAGAGCCTACTCGAGCGAGTTCATCAGCTTGCGCATTCCCCTAGATTCTACAGTGTCCTGGCACCCAGCACAGGGTATTTTTGTGCAGTGTGCCGATAGTGTTAAGAATGCCACGACATCGTCTAACTAGTTTTGATCGTGTTGTGTTCGACCTAAGGACCTTAATGGCTGCTTGGCTGCCAATGCAAATAGTGATGTCTTCTGTTGTTAACACCTTTCAATAATTTTGCAAGCCTGAAGTATTACAAAGATTTCCGCTTGAAATACACTGGCAGGGTTCGGTAGCCTGTATGTGTCGTGAATCTCGAGTTCCTGTAATACCCCCGCGCCTGTGCCAGAAATCATTTTCGAACCGTCGGTGAAAATCATTGTGGTTCTATTGTCTAGGTAACGTTCTTCATTCCAGTCGACCCTGTGTGGGATTTTAATAGAAAATTCCCTACCGAAACCTATTTCTGACATAATGAAGTTTGTTTCCCTATCGATATCACACTCCAAGAAGTAATTGAGTATGGTACTGTGACCAGCAGATTTAGTTCTCCAGTAACCTAACTCTTTGTGTCTAAGGGCACCTCTTATGGCTATGCTTTTGATATATATGTCCATTGGCAGCAGATGGAGGATAGTTTCCAGTGCCGCCGTGGGAGTGGTTTTGAGGGCGCTGAGGACCCCAATGCATACTAGGCGCTGTACCTTTGTCAACTTGCTTAGATACGTGGACTTTCTAGTCGCCTCGCCTCTAAGCTTAAGATTGGTCTTATTATGGCTGTATACATCCAGTGTAGTTGGAGACCCCACCTGTTTCCGAACGTCTTTCGGCATGCGTAAAATGCGTTGTACGCTTTTTTAACGCGTTCTTCCAGATTCAGTTTCTCGCTGACTTTCTTGTCTTGAACAACCCCGAAATATTTAGCGCAATGGGAAAGATGAAGCTCGTCGCTTCCCATCTTTGATAATGCAAAATCTGGAATTTTGTATTTCATCGTGAAGAGGACCAGCATGGTTTTAGAGGGATTAATCCCTAAACCGCTGTTGTTGACCCATTGTCGTAGTTTGTTGAGTGCTCTCTCCATTGTCTACCTTGGAAGGTTCAGACGGTATATTTGCCAATTCGGGCATAAAAACTCCGGTTGACCAATTCCCACATATGACACTCTTGCATGCGTGTCTTGTTAGACTGAAATGGGATTGCTTGTAACAAACAGTTGTTCTTATTTGTTTGACGTTGAGTTGGCGGTTGATAGTTTCCCTTGCAATGGATTCTTTAAATTGTTGCCTTATCTGCTCGTTCAGGTTTGATTCAGAACTTCAAATATCGAGTTCTCTATTTAGCTTCTGAATCCGTAAGATGTCCGTACTATAACTGGTTGACAACCTCCACCTCTAATAAGTGGCGTCTCAGTTGATTTATCGTTGAAATGGAATGCAGTTTCAATCGAAACATTTTCTATCGCAATATCATCGCAGATAATTGTGAGACTACCTTTGGTTACTGTCTGTATGTAGTTAAATCGAAATGAATCTGCTACGTCCAGTCCTTGTTGAAGGCCGTTGATAGTCATGTGCATTGATGTGATTCTTGTCACCGCTTCAGTGCTTCTTGAAAACCGAACAGAGTTACTTGCTTGGCTGTGCTAATTGTCACCGCTTCACTACTCCATCGAGTCTCAACTGATGGGTAATTAACTATGCCTCGTTTGAAAGCTACGCGCCCGTTGAGAAAACTGGAAGTTGTTTCCTCAAAACCTTAATCTCATTGGGGACCATTCGAGTACACCTGGTACATATTCATCACTCCATTGTAAAGCTGTACTATCTGAAAAATTAGAAAAACGAAATGTTTTGAAACTCTTTCACAGCGTCCAGCAGTTTTTCCAAAATATAGCAGTTCCTTCAAGTCATTTCCTGATTCTCCATTATAACCCTTCTTTCACGCACTATAAAGGCTCGACTCCTTGGCAATCCATCATATTCTCTCGATCTAGTTCTGAACTCCTTTAACTAATTCGATAAAAATTGACTCATCACCGAAAATGACATCAACGACAAAGTCACAATCCCTAACCATCGCCTATCCTTCGATCGCAATCCGTCCTTCCAACTTCAGCTATCAATCCCCAACATTGGTATCTTATTCGTTTTGTGGTTTTACTATCAATGAGAAAACTCACTCGGAGGAAAATCTTTCATTGCTTATCTGATTAAGTGGCTTCACCATTCACACCAAATTCGTTTTTCGCATATCGAGATTCGTCTGGGATTCAGGATCCCTTGTAAGGATAATCGCGCGAGCTATAAGCGTGGATAAAGGAAGGGGGGTGCAAGATTGGAGGGAGGGGTCTGCGAAAATTTCCCACGAATAAAATGGGTCATACCAGACAGGAAATAAATCGAGTCGATCGAATATACGAGTCCCATTCATTGTTCGGTTCTTTTTTTCATCCCTATATGCCCCTTTTTCAGGGATCCCACACATCAAATGAGAAAGATTTCGTCGTCGTTTTCTTCTTCAGAAATTTTTTGCGGTAGGGTGAAAGAGGGCACAAGACGCTTATCTAAAGTGTTCTGGCGATTGGTTTCGGATTATGTTTAGGGGATGACAAAATAAAGGCATATAAAAGGAGAAAATAAAAAACTATTACAAGAATTGAAACGAAGGATATATGACGATGTGACAAGGACATGGCTGATAGCTTTTCTATTCTGTCATAGAAATGACCGGACATAAAAGCACTGTTAAGTCATTTAAGCGCTTATATGCTGGCTGACTATCAATTCGATTATATCTTTGTAATGTTCCCTTCGGGACTTCGAGATAAGGTCTAGGTTGTGTTTGGTGTACTAAATTGCTGCTTCATGTCCTTCGTAAGGATATTTCACTTTAATCCTTTACCGTTAAACGAAGCTTAAAACGCACGTTTCGAAAAGTTATGTGAATATAGAGTTTTCAATGTTAGTAAGATGTACTTCCAGTTTCTTTAATTCAATGAAAGAATCCCTGCAAGTGCTGGAATCCTTGTTATATCCATGTAACATTACCTGTAACCTACTCTGAAGTTATAAAAAATTTTACTGTTAGGCTACGTCATCTAGTTACGGGCCTTCTTAAGAGAAATTTTAAAGTTCAACTTCGTATGTGATCTCCTAATTTAGCTTGATGCTTCTTTTAAATGCTTCAATTTTCAGTAGCGATCAAAGCCTCACAGATACCTTTGCGATACCAATACTTTTGGGAGACGTAATATCCTCATGATAGTTGCGCACGCATATAGATCTCAAAAATCGTAGCTAAAGACTTAATTAAAGCCTGCATATTTTGCCAAAATCGTAGCTACCTAATGGCGGTGACACAATGTCATGTCGCTGGTACTCCGCCATAGCCGGTCCTAAGTCCGATTGAGAAAGGATTAGGGAGCATGAAGTTAACCTGAATAGCCAGTAATACCAGTGAGTCTAATGAAGTACGAAAAAAGCATGACATAGTTGGACTGGCAGCATAGCTGGGAGAACCCCAACATGTCATAGTTGGCGGAAAACGTCCACCCTTTTCCAAACCGGGTGCAATAAATAAGTAGGACTAGCCCTCGGGGGTTGGGCAAAGCGTCGATAACGCGGAAAAAGGGAACACTGTCCAGAAACCTGCAGGAGGTCAGGGCCCGATTTGGGCCGTCGCGCCATTGATGATGTCGCGATATCTTCTCATACACACACGCAAAAATGTTCTTAGCCATGTCCCAGTCGGAACAGTAATGTCTACGGAATCGATTCCGTACAATATACTAGCAGCTCGTATACATTACTCTTTCGATGACAGAACTAATTACTTTAACCCGCATAGACCCTAGGGCGTAATCGCTTACAAAGCACACGACAAGAAAAGCCTTATTTCGTTGAAGAGTTGAAAATAGTTACAAAGCATATTACATGTAAGGCCCTCTTTCATTAGAGAGTGGTAGCAACATACAAATTACATGAAAAGTAAGGCATTATATCAATAGTGTGTGGTAAATACTTTAAATGTATGAAAAGTAAGGTCTTGTAATAGTCAGATCAGTAATGTGTACTGAATTGATTCCGTACTAGCAATTACTCTTTCAATAACAGCTCTAATTACTTTAACCCGCATAGGTGTTAGGGTGTAAACGCTTAAAAGCGCAGGACAAAAAAAGACTTATATCTTTGTAAATACTTATAAAGTATTGTGTTCGTCTCTAATTTAAACTATCATTTACTTTGTTGAGTTGCAAATAACAACAATATGAAAAATCGAAATTGTTTTAAGAGTAAAAAAACCATTTATTCAATATAAAATAAATTAAAACACGTAAACAATACATCAGAATTCATTCAATTAACAAAATAAAAAATTAACAAGAATAAAATTCATTAAGATAAGAAATCTAAACTAATTGTTTACTTCGTTTTATAAATAACACTTTTGGAATTTATTACAAATGAACAGCACTTCGCAACATTTGAAACACTCGAACGAACTGAATTTAATTATGGGCCCTTTGATATAAAATTAAAACGAAACGTTAATGATTGCATCATCCCTTTACTTATCCGCTTCTAGGACTTACTTTCGTAAATTGTTACTAAAGCCAAGAGCATTTGGCAAAACTATAAGGTTTCAGATTGTACGATCTCATAACTTACTCGCTTCTAAACCATTACTTTCGTAAGTAGATACTAAAGCCTGTATCGTTGGATAAAACTGTAACGTCTCGAATTTTTCCCTCTTATTACTTACTAGCTTCTAAACCATTACTTCCGTAAATAGTAACTGAAGCCAAGAACGTTGGCCATAATTGTATAGAGAGAGCATTCGAGAATATTTTACAGCAATTACACTCTGCATTACTTTGGTAAGGCCTTACAAACTCATCCCTTACTCATTGATTACAAATTCATCTCTTACGAAAAGTCCGACTGGGGTAGGTTTCATTGGACAAAAATTGTCGATATAGTTGTGGATTGGTATGACGAAGCCGGTAATTGCACCTAGCATACATGACCTACGAAGTTTACTCAAGCCACTGGTGGATATGAAATTTTATCTCTTTCTCTAGGTTCCAGATTGCTTGAATTTCCAACCGATTTTGGCTAAAAACATATTCTTGCTTACGTCTGAATGCCGCCTGATCCAACTGGGCTTACCAGAGTGTTGTAAACTATGTCAGAGGCGATATCGTTTCTTGATCTTGAATTGTACCAATTTCAGAAAAGCCATCTGCGACCTAGCACCCGGCAGAATGCCACTTACCTGTTGACGTTCAGGTTATCAACTGCGTAATGGCAGCTATTTGATAATCCTAGACTGGAATGCCCTTAAGACAGTAGCGTGGCGTGATAATAGTAAGGGAAGCGATTGGTTAGTACTAAAAATTTCTTAAGGGTTTGCATACACCTGGGTAGTTCAAAAAAATCGATTTATCAAAAAGGTCCTTATTTGAAAGTACCATCCTTTAAATGTCCACCCTGAAAATTTCATAAAGAAATTCGCTGTAATGATGAAGTTACAGCGTTTTGTAACCGACATAGTGAGCAACGACTAACGGTTGGCGCGTAGGTGTTCGTGGCCTTTGTCATCTGTTTGACTATGAGCTTTTTTTTAATTCCGGGTATTTATGACCTTCTGTATAGCAGGGACATGTTTTGAAAAGTTGGTGAGGCGTAGGTATACTTGTTCCACTGTTAAAATTCACAGAACCTTATTTCAATGTAAACTGTACCCTAAACTTTAAATGCGTTTTTCTCGAAACAGCGTTTTCAAAAACGGTACCAGGATTATCTCCTCGACTACTAGACCTATCGGGACCTACTTTTGCACAATTGTGTTTAATACAACACTCTTACGTTTACCGAGCCATTTTTTCGATATCTTGCTTAGTTTTACTTTATTATTTTTTAATAATCAAGTATTGTGATCAACCTGAAATTTGAAAAAAATTTGCTACCCTGAAATTTTGTATTTACACGTTTTAGGACTAGTAAACACCAAAAAAGCAAAAAAAAAAAATGTCCGTCTGTCCGCCGTATACGCCGTACGCAAAATCGTT
Source organism: Beris morrisii (assembly GCA_951812415.1). Taxonomy (NCBI): domain Eukaryota; kingdom Metazoa; phylum Arthropoda; class Insecta; order Diptera; family Stratiomyidae; genus Beris; species Beris morrisii. The sequence continues at coordinate 107,673,419 of OX638310.1, read as the reverse complement.
TGAAGGCGCGTAGCTCCCAAACCCATTGAGGTATTAAGTTGAAATTTTTATGGTGGGTAGATTGGGTGAACCCCTACAGATGGTATCTTAAGGAGGTGGGGGTGTAAGGGGGGATGAGGGGGGAGTGTTTTAGACGAAAAATTTTGGTTTCCAGATCTCAGGAATCACTTATGCTAAGAGGCTGAAACTTGGAACTTACGTAGTTCTATGATAGTGGACTCATTTGCAAAAAAAATATCGATAAGAGTTGATGGGTGTGGAAGTGGAGGGGAAAATAATGAGTCCAAAACGCTTGAAAGCCGGGATTGAAACAATCTAAAATCCGTATCTCCTGAACGATTGAGGTCAAAAGATTGAAACTTTGTGGTTGCCCTTAGGGATGCTTGATGATTAGACAAGGGCTAACATTTTTAAAAGGGGTGGTGGGGTGTGGGGTTGAGGGGTGAAAAACTTTGGATTACAATATCTTCCGAAACAATTACACCAGGAAGATAAAATTTTGTTTTGAGGAGTCTAATGAACGTAAATTTTTTGTGGGGGGAGGTGGAGCACGAAAGTGGGGGGATAGCAATTTCTCAAAAAATGTCATTTTTATATCTCAAAAACCATATCAGATATGATCTTGAAAATTTTACAGGAGTTTGGATCGGTAGAACTCTAGTATGGAAAAAAATTTTGTGGTAGGGGGTGATGGTGAAAAGGGGTAGAAAGGTAAAAATTCTGATGTTTATTTCTCGAAAACCGAAATGACTGGAAAGCTAAAAATTTAAGATTATATAGAGCCACTATAGAGACATCCTAGAAAAAAAATTTTGATAGTGGTACCAAGGTACGGGGGTGAGGGGTAGTTTTTTATATCTCAGAAACGGCTTATGGTAGAAAGTTGAAAGTTAGTACGTATATGTAGATGTGCTATTAGAGTAACTAAAGTAAAAAAAAAAGTTCAGATTTTTATTGGCGTTCAGAGGTTGAGTAAAAAAAATGTCCATGAATCCACATTTTCACGAATTTCGTTAAAACTTTTAGACATGTCGAGCTGTCAAAGCAATTTTACTTCTGCGGGATATTTATACATATAAGTGCCTAGTAACGTTCTTCATATTTTTTTGATATCCAACCCCTAAGGGTGTGTAAAGTGGTTGTGTACATATCCACGAATTCTTATATATTCCTAAGGTACATATATTGAGATTTGGAATTCACTTTTACTTCTATAAGCTTTAAACGTAGTCGGGGAAAAACCCGATTTAAGTATTTTTCTCTATTAAACCCCCTGAGGGTATTGTTCAAGATTTCACTGATTCCGAAAATCTCTTAGGTTTAATGTGATCGAATTCGCTTTTAGTACTATGAATTATTCTATTGATAAAAAAAATTCGTAAATAAATTCAAAAAATCTGCGAACAGTCTGCGCGCAACTTTATTATTTTATGGGTAGAAGTCCGAAACGTGTTTAATGATGAAATGCTGTGTAGGTTACTATGCGACTGACAATCTAAGAAATAACCAGGAGGCTATTTGGAACGTTATTTTTTAGGTTGTCAGTCGCATAGTAACCTACACAGCATCTCATCATAATTACTGAACAATTTTAAGGCGAAAATGGCATTTTTTATTCCAGAGGCTGCCATGATCCGACAAAATTGAATTTTGAAAATTCGGCTCAGCAAGCTTTGGAGCTATGTATTTACTTTCAGAAAAAAAAGAATTTCGATAAAAAATGGCGGAGGAAAGTCTGGTACCGAAATCGCTCTCAACAAAAACGCGTCCCAGCAAAACGACTGTAACTTTTTTACCGTTTGAAATTATCCAACCAAATTTTCACATAATATAGACAAAATGCAATACTTTAAGAGATATATAATGGTTGTTCAATTAACTTCAGTTTTATGCACGAAAAAAATGCGTAAAAATAGCATAGTTTTAGCCATCCCAGGTGTATGTAACCCATTAAGGTTATGTTTGCTGCGTGTAAAATACAACCCCAAAGGTTAGATACTTTTAATATTGGTGAAAGCATCCAGGCATTACGGACGGAAATAGAAGTCATTTCAATTCCTAACTTTGTTCACAATATAATTTTTATACTTCTCTGGTAGCCCTTGCCACACATCGCATTCTCAGTCCACTTGAAAAGGTTTACGAAAGGGGAAATTAGAACCAAGTCTCACCTTCCACAGCGAACATACGGTTTGGTTTTTCTTACAAAAATTGAAATAAATAAAAATACCGTGGAATTAAAAACCTATTTAATATTTAATCACAGCTAAAGCATATTGCGAAATTCGAGAAGTCCTGATGGGATGCAGAAAAGAGATAGTACACATTACTTACATACTGGTAATGAACATTAATTGGAAGTCGCAATTGTTACTAATCACTGTATTCACTACTTCTAGACGATCTATGGTCGCAATTTTATCAAGTAGAAGCTGAGCTTATCCTTTACAGCAGTCTAGAGACATCTTTAATTTCCTTTTCTCGTAGGTCTCGTCCTTCATTAGATACACTCCATGATAGGAAAGTTGAAGTTAATTATGGTATATGCGAGTATTAGGGGAAACGCGAAATGGAAAACTTTAATTAACATCTGTGCAGATTTGTTGAAAGGAAAACCATTCGGAAGGTAGATGGATGAGCGGAGCGGTAAGGTGGGCGTGTAGTGATAGAAGGGCTTGTAATTAAGAGCACAAGGAAATACGAAGCATGCTGGGATATACACACCAAATACATGGGTCCTACTGCGAATTGAACGAGTAGTCGAGTATACGGAGTACCCGAGAGAAGTGCTATTTTTTTCTGGCTTCCCACCCGCCTGCCGGACTCGAACATATTTGTTGCTGAAATTGAGTTAGGGATGAAAAATAACAACAACATGCTTAAGACGATAAGTACACCGTAGGAAATATGAGAAAGTAGGAAAATGCAATCAGCATGAACGTAGGTGAGAACTAGTTTAAGATAATTGCGTGATTTTCTTTTAAAAAACAAACTAAATTAAGGAAATAACTAAAGCGAAAAGAGCTCAACTTTCGAGATCCACGCTTCTCAAAACGTTCATACGAAATTTTTCTACATTCTGGCGCCTGCACTTTAAATGCCGATCGTGTTAATCCTCCATTAGGTGCAATTTAGCCAGTGTAACTTCGTAAACACTGACACAAAATGGGAACTGGGTGAAATTGGAATTGTTACGAGCGTCACTAAACATGTTCCACTTTTGTAACTTCCGAGAAAAATATCTTTGTAATAATATTAAAGACAATCACCAGTTTGGGCGAAACTATGTTATATCTTCGATAGAAGTCTCATCACGTCTAATGCTGAGATTCTGTGCAGGTTACCCTGCGACTGACAACCTAAAGAACAACCAGAAGGCTATTTAGAACGTTTTCTGTCAGTCACATGGTAAACTACACTGTCTCTCAGTATAAACCTAAAAAATAATAAAGTTGCGACCAAACTGCTGGCAGATTCCTTCCTTATTTCTTTATAAAAATAAAGGAGATAAAATCTGTGGCCACAGGGAATAAGTAGGTAAGTCTAAAAACGAAACTATTCAGGGCAGCACTTTATTTGCTATTTTTACTATTGAACTAATCCTGTAAATCCAGTTTTTGTGAAAAAATTAAATTTGTTTACATCTCAGTAATCAAATAACTTATAACAATAACTTTTTCACAGTGCGTGTAAGCCTTGGGAGATGACCACAGTACACTTATCTCATTTTACTTTTTTTCGACTTACCAAGTTATTCCCTGTGACCACAGAAATATCGGCATATAGAAAATACGTTAGATTTAGAAACAAGAGATATGTCAAAATTCGTGAAAATGTACTCAACCATTTTACATCCCCTAATACCCTGTACAGACTCAGTGGCGGATCCAGACTTTGCTGTTGGGGGGGGCGGAAATTTTTTTTGATTTGACTATTTTGTTTGATCAAGTTCTGTGTGAATTTAGCTACATAGACTGCACTTAGCAAAAACGGGATCATATTGTTTTCATCTTATTATGGGTCATTCCATCAAGAATCGCCAAAGTTGTGACCTTACCATTTCCGATTCTTTTGAAAATGATTGTAATTGAAGAACTAGTGAAAAAAATAATTGAAATTTAAGTTTGTGTTTCTATCTCATTTTTTAACTAACAAAAACAACAACAATCTTTAAAATAAGCCCTACTTTATTATACCAGAGATATGAATTTTCAAAGAGGCCTCGGATATCTTTTTTGGGAAATCTTTAACATACTATAACTAACAAAAAAAATGAGATAGAAACAAAAACTTGAAATCATATTTTTTTTCACTAATTCTTCGAGAACATAAATTGTCAAATGAATCGGCGATGATAAGGTCACACTCGTTCTTGATTAAATGACCCTTTTTCTATAAAATAATTGAGAACCACTATAATGTTCTTCGATTTTTTTGACCCCGATCTCATTGAGATCCCAAGTTAATTTTTTGATATTTTTTAAAAAACAGTATAACCTACAAAATATAAAAAAAAACCGTTTTGAGATATTCAAGGATAAAGGACAAAATCATTATCCAAAACATACTGCAGTCACGATCGGCTGCAAGCCAATCGTATAATACTCTAGATGAATACTGAACTCCGATTTATATTGTAGTTGGGGACAAAGCAGAATTACGTGTGTGCATGTGTATGTCCTTTATTAAGGACTGCTATTAGATTGCGACTCAAAACTAAAAGACAATATTCAGTGTTTAATTTCATATCTTGAACTGGGTAAGTCATCGAAAAAAATGTCCTTTTTAAAGGACTTTCACATGGGAGAAGCAGGAAGGACTCACTCGATTTCTTACATATTTATCCTTTTCCTTGGAACCATTCAAAAATAAACGTGTACAAAATTTCAAATTCGTAGCTTGAAGCGTTCAAAAGTTATTGGAAAATATTGATGAACACGTGTTTTAAGGATATTTTGTATGGCAGCTACCAGAAGGAGTAAAAGGATTTCGCTGATTAGTAAACTCAAACTTCCTTTTCACTCAAAACTAACTTGTACAAAATTCCGAATTCGTAGCTAAAAGATTACTTGAGTTATTGTGAGTTTCGTAAATTAAGTGAATACATTTTGACAGGATATTTGTATGACAGCTACACGAAGGACTAACAGGATTTTCTTCATAATCATATATTTAGCTCCACCTATTGGAAAAATAACACATACAAAATTTCAATGACGTAGCTTAAACCCTTCTGAAGCTATCGACCAATATTCTTGAAGACGTGTTTTAAGGACATTTTGTATGGCAGCTACCAGAAGGAGTAAAAGGATTTCGCTGATTAGTAAACTCCGACTTTGTTTTCACTCAAAACTGACTTGTACAAAATTCCGAATTCGTAGCTAAAGGATTACTTGAGTTATAGTGAGCTTCGTAAATTAAGTGAATACATTTTGACAGGATATTTGTATGGCAGCTACACGAAGGACTAATAGGATTTCTTCATAATCATATATTTAGCTCCAACTATTGGAAAAATATCACGTACAAAATTTCAATGTCGTAGCTTAAACCCTTCTAAAGTTATCGACCAATATTCTTGAACACGTGTTTTAAGGACATTTTGTATGGCAGCTACCAGAAGGAGTAAAAGGATTTCGCTGATTAGTATACTCCGACTTCCTTTTCACTCAAAACTAACCTGTACAAAATTCCGAATTCGTCGCTAAAAGATTACTTGAGTTATTGTGAGTTTTGTAAATTAAGTGAATACATTTTGACAGGATATTTGTATGGCAGCTACACGAAGGACTAAAAGGATTTTCTTCATAATCATATATTTAGCTCCAACTATTGGAAAAATATGACATACAAAATTTCAAAGACGTAGCTTAAACCCTTCTGAAGTTATCGACCAGTATTCTTGAACACGTGTTTTAAGGACATTTTGTATGGCAGCTACCCGAAGGAGTAGGACGATTTTGCCCATTAACGAACTTAGCCTTACAAATTCAACCAAACATCCAGATTCAAAATTTCATGATCCTAGGTGAAGGCGTTCTTGAGTTATCGTGCTAACGGACAGACGGACGGACGGACGGACGGACGGACGGACGGACGGACGGACGGACGGACGGACGGACGGACGGACGGACGGACGTCAGGCGGATTTGAGGTTTTTGGCCACAAATAAACAAAAAATAATATATAACTTTTTTTCGTCCGAGGCTTGGTTCTATGCGTTACAAACTTTTGGGCTGGATTAAACTTATAATACTCTATATGATTTCATCTAGAGTATAAAAATTTGAAGGATAATTTTTATTGCGACAACCTTCCCCTTTAAAATAAGCCATATTTTATTATTCAAAGTGGACTCGGACACCATTTTTACGAAAACTTTAACATACTATAACAAACAAAAAAAATGAGATAGAAACAAAAAATTGAATTCCAATTATTTTTTTCACTAGTTTTTAAAGTACAAAAATTTTCAAAACAATCGGAGATTGCAAGGTCCCAAATTTCGTCATTCCTGGCGGTTCTTGATGGAATGACCCTATTACCTACGCAATATGTTGTCTTGTAGTCTTTTTATCATGGTGCGTTTACACTCACCCTTGAGGCTCGCCTCGAGGCGAGCCTCTACCCCCAACAGGTCATTGCAAACCGGTTTTCGTCGGCTGTGTTCTTTGCTGTGTTGAAAGCAATTTACACTCAACATGCCTTTGCGGCGCAACTTGCCTATAAGTGCGAAACGACAGAAATACGATGAGCTGCGAATTGTGTGGTACCACAGTTGATTGTATGTACGTATACATATGGAAGCGTGCGTCGGAGAAAAAGTTAAAGAATGTTAGACTCTTGCGACTGCACGAGCCATCTGATTGGTTGATTTTATGCTGGGGATAGAGGCGCGCCTCAAACGTTGAGTGTATGGTAAATCCACCATCATGGTTCTGTTCTGTGCTTTGCATTGCACCGCAGAACTACATTAAAAGCTAATTACAGTCCACATTGCAGTGGAGTAAAAAAAATCGGAGAACGGTTGAAGTATGTATGTTTAGAAAATTCGGAAGTGCTCTTGGAGGGGGGGGGGGGGCGGCCGCCCCCTCCGCCCTCCCCCTGTATCCGCCAATGTACAGACTATGCATTTTAAACGCATTTAAGTAGGTAAATTGAACATGTTAAAAAAGTGGTGTTCAGACTAGGCAACTCGTTTTATTTTGATACATGATAGCTTGCTGTGATTTGTTCTGACAAGTAGATATTCAGCTCTGTTTCATTAGCAAATTTATGGTTTCTAAATTGTTTGAAACCAATTAGTTTGTATAGCAGTAATGAAAAGGGAATTTATTAGCTAATGCAGTCGTTGCAAAAGCACAAAATTTAGTTTCTGCAGCATTAAATAGTTTCTTTTAAAGTTTACTTCGATTTCCGCGAGGGTCGCAGTACATGTTTTCGGTTAAACGCGTAGTAGCCACGTGTTTTCGTAAACGCGTCCGGGAAGTGTTTTCAGCGCATTTAACTCGATTTAAACGCGTTATTCTCGTAGTCTGAACATAGTATTAGGGTTGAATATCTCGAAATCCTGATATCGATTTTTAGATTATTATATTATATATAAAGCCCAAACACCTAAAAGCGAACGCGATATCTTATTAGACCCAAATATTTGTCGGAATTCGTGAAAACATACCCAACCCCTTTAACACCCTTTTAGTGGACGAGTTCGGTATCTCATTAGAGCTAAGAAAAATTTCTTAGGTCTAATAAGATACCGAACTCGTCCTCTAAGAGGGTGTTAAGGGGTTAGGTAAGTTTTCACGAATTCCGATAAATATTTGGGTGAAAATCCACACAACCCCTTAGGGATTGAATATAAAAAAAGCTGGAAAATTAATTCTAGAAATTTAGAGTAGATATATTGGCCCCCCTTTGTATTTCCCACACCACTACCCTATCTGTAGTTTTCTTTAGCAAGTTCATTAGAGCATAGATCAACTACAATTAAAATCCACTAGATGTCTCCACTTGACAATTCCTCTGCCATTGCTCGCGATTCAATGGTCCGTGTAACATCAAAACTTGTCAGACGGTCTGAAATTTTCATGACATTTGCTTAAAAAAACATTTTAGGTACTCCGTTGTGTGTTCAAATAAATAAAAACTAAATCATATTTTCAATATTTGAAAGGTAAATCCGCAATATTCCGGGTTTTTTATTTGTTTTGATTTGTTCTGCAAAAAACTCGTAAGTTTCAATGTGGCCCCCTCTTACTGCATGTATTATGGCCTAGGGAGGCCATATTAGATATATAAAGAACTCGTAGAATTAAATTAATTCTCTACAGACCTAAAAAAATGACGAAATTCGTGAATATGCGGAAAAAAAATTTCTTCGCACAATTTTTGTACCCCTCCGCCGTATGCCAATGTAAATATAAACTTGTTCGTTGCTTACATCTGTTAAGGACATTTGACGCTATGGTAATATTCGGTGCCATCACATGACTGAGTCACGTCGGCAATACGCAGTGCCGTTTTATGCGAAGGTGTGGTGTTTGTTGACGAACGACCAGCTGCCACTACGTTTTCTCATCATTATATAGGAATCGAAGTGACAACCAGTTTCCTTTGATCGAAATCCAATTTGTGAGCAGTGTTTGCGGCCTAAGTGATTTGGCCGCAAAACATCTCACCACACATCTGCATAATATTCCAAGTTTTATTTTACTTTATTATTTTTTAATAATAAAGTATTGTTATCGACCTGAAATTTCAAAAAAATTTGATACCCTGAAGTTTTGTATTTTCACGTTTTAGGACTAGTAGACTCCAAAAAAGCAAAAAAGAAAAATGTCCGTCTGTCCGCCGTAGACGCCGTACGCCGTACGCCGTACGCAAATCCGTTTGAAGGTGCGTAGCTCACAAACCCGTTGAGATATCAAGTTGAAATTTTTATGGTGGGTAGAGGTGGTAAACGCCTACAAGTGATAGCTTTTGGAGAGGTGGTGGTGTAAGTGGGGAGGAGGGGGTGACGTTTTAGATGAAAAATTTTGGTTTCTAGGTCTCAGGAACCGCTTATGCTAGGAGGCTGAAAGTTGGAATTTATGTAGTATTATGGTAGTGGACCCATTTGCAAAAAAATAGTAGATAGGGGTTGAGGGGTGTGTGAGTAGGGTGGAGAACTATACGTCCAAAACGCTTGTAACCTGGGATTGATACATTCTAAAATCCATATCTCCTGAACGATTAATGTCAGATGGCCGAAATTTTGTAGTTGTATTAATACTAGGAGATTAGAAAGGGGTTAAAATTTTTAAGGGGATAAGTGTGGTACGGCAGGGGGGGGTTGAAAACCTTTGAATTATAATATCTTCCGACTCAATTGTGTTAGGAAGATAAAATTTGGTTTCTGTATATACAATTACCAATGAAGTCTACTTAATGTAAAATTTTTGAGAGGGGAGATGAAGCGCTGAAGGTAGGAGGCAGTCATTTTTAAAAAAAAAAAATTTCTATATCTCATGAACCGTATCAGATATGATCTTGAAATTTTTACAGAAGTTAGGACCATTAGACCTCTAGTTTTGTGGGTGTGGGTGTAGGGAGTGATGGTGGGAGGGGGCGGAACGAACAGAATTCCGAATTTTATTTCTCGAAAACCGCAAAGCATAGAAAGCTAAAAATTGACGACTATATAGAGTCACTGTAGAAGTATCCTAGAAAAATAAAATTTTTAATAGGGGTAGCAAGGTACGGGGGTGGGGGGTGGCTTTTCATATCTCCGAAACGGCTTATGCTAGAAAGTTGAAACTTGGTATGTATATGTAGAAGTACTACAGGAGTAATTAAAGCAAGAAAAAAGTTCAATATTTTATTAATGTGCAGAGCTGGAGTAAAAAAATGACCGTGAAAAGGGGTTTTCCAACATTTTCATGAATTTCGTTATTTCATGCTAAAGTATAACCAGGAAGCTATTTGGAACGTTATTTTTTAGGTTATCAGTCGCAAAGTGACCTTCATCGCATCTCAGTATTAAACACGTTTCGGACTTCTACCCAAAAAATAATAAAGTTGCGCCCAGACTGTTGGCAGATTTTTTTAAAAGGTTTTCTGAAGAATACATACTTAGCGCTGGCTGCAAAATGTGGCAGTCTAGTATCGCAATAGGGCAGTGTGACATTTTGACATTGATTATGACCCAAGTTTTGTTGTCAAAAATTCGACAGGGTAACATCCAATGAACCACTAGCTCAATACTTCCAAGAAAGTCATATGGAGACCCTTTGAACTTGCTACTATTGATCATTCGAATACGTCGTCTGCGTAGGATATAAGTTAGTTGTTAAGGGCTCATATACCCCTGAAATTTAAAAAAAAAATTTTTTTTTTACAGATTTTTAAAAAATTTTTTAAGAATTAAAAAAAAATTAGAATTTAGAAAATTCCACTCCATTACAAAGTTATAGCAATAAATGTCATCAGCCATCGGTTTGGAGCGCCTTCCTGGCTAATTGCCGCGCCATTCTCAACAGCAGCGTTTAGCATTTATTTTTTCGCAAAAGCTGGGTTTCATAGAAAACAAGGTCATTTATAGGATCATCTGTGAAAAACACGAAGATACAAGAGGAAGAAGGTGTACAGTATGAAGCTGGAATGGGAGACTAGCCGTAAGTTCACTCTGTACCTACCAAAAACTTTTAACGCATTTTTCTCGAAACTATGTTTTTAGACATGGTCGGCACGATAAATCAATATTTTTCAACTTTTTTTTTTAAATTTTGATAACTATTTTTTCTATAGTCTGACAAGAGGTTTCCTAAATTTTTTGCTTGGAAGTTTTTTTTATAAATTATTAAACGCAAATTTTTTTGATAAACTGATTACTAAAGTTTGAAATACTGTAACTTACTATTTATTTTTGAAAAAACTAAAAACTACTACATTATTTTATAAGATTCTTTTTTATTTTTGCAAATTGAATTATTTTTGGTGAAGTTATGATGCCGACCAGGAAGTGCCATGGTTTTCATAAGTAATCCATTTATACCCGCAAAAAACAATGTTAATATTAAAAAAAAAAGAAAAATTCTTTTTTTGTATTGTTGAATAGTTAATAAGATATGTGAACCCAACAATTAAATTTTTTTTTCACCATATAACCTTTATAATAATTTTTCAAATTTACTCGGTTTTCAGCGCGTGCAGGGATATGTGAGCCCTGAAGCCATTTAGGGTCCTCTGTTGAACGAATTAAACAACTGGTCACTGATTGTTTTAGACGCATTCTAGAAAATTCTCTTACTTAGCTATTATAAAATTTTGTTGGTGTATTCTACTACTCCATTCTACTTCAGACCTTATTCCATCATTTAAACTTTTCTAAAATAAGATTAAATATTAAAACCTTTTCGGTATCTTCACAAGGGAGAAAATGCCAACTCTTTCGTTGACAATTTCCTGGACATAAATTGTAAGCAATTTTCACCGGAAAATTTTCTAAATTCTTGAGAATATTTCCAGGGAAAATTTAACGTGTTTATTTATTGCCGATTGAAAGTTTTTAAGCAGTTGACATCTCGAATTCCTCTCTAACTTGATAAAGAATGGGTTAAATTCCGCCGATGAAAAAATGCGACCCTATTTAAATGGAATAGAAAGTGCTTCACAATTCAAACACCACGACAAGCATCTAAGGGAGTCGAAAAATTTCCTTATGCCCATAAAAGTTTACTTCGCAAAAGTTTCCGTTTCCCTTAAGTAATGCTAATCCAAATGGATCTATCTGCTTGGAATAGTACAAAAGAATAAAAACGTTCTTATTTTGTCTTACTGTTTTTTTTCCTCCGTTCTGATAAGTCGAAATACTCCCAAATTGGATTCGATATAGTACACGGAACCCTCTATATCCGTATATGGCGAGTCGAGTATTAAAACATCCCCTAAAGCGAAATTCGACTGCTGAATAAGCTGAATGTGTTTCGCCAACGATTCGCATAACTCGGTTATGTATTTTGCCAAAATGAGAATTTAAACACCGTTTGGGAGGTTCTTGCCATTTAGTAAATCCGACAATGTAAGGAAGGCGGTTGCGATTAGGCCACAGGAAAAAATTTCTAAGGATGACTAAATTAGGACTTTATCTTTCAATCGATTTTTTTTTCTCTCTCTTTTTAGGTCACGATAAATTTAATTAAGATAGGCGTAGAATAAATTGGCTAAGCCAATGTTGTTGATCGGATAGCGAATAGAATAACAAAAACAATCCCATCAATTATTACAGCTGCCGAATAGTACAATTATTCTTTATCCGAATTGAAGGAAAATCGAATTAAAGTTTTTGGCCTTGTTTGCGGGGAAAATCGAGAAAAGGAGGTTCAGGAGGTGCTAGAAGTTGCTAGCAGTCGAACTGTCTTTTTATTCATACATTGGAGATACCACTTCAGCTCAGCTACTTAGTTCGGGTTTGGCTTAGCGTTTTTAGATATACCTTCCCCTGTACTGCACCGCAGCGTCTATTCGACAAATCCATTTCCCATTTTCAGCGTTTTTGTAGTTTTCGTAGCTTGGTTAGAACGGATGCAGGTTAACCAACTGATACTCTTCTCTAAAATGTTATTATAGTTACTGATTTATAAATCCTTTATTCCTTATCGGACGAATATAAGGTAAGAAACTATCATGCTCTAAATTCGTGTCTACGAACCCAAATATTAGCAATACTAAGCTTTAGAGAGCAATACACAGGAAAATAAATTTTTATGAATAAATTCTAGGCTCTTCTGAGTTACTTTCACTACTTCAAATATAACTTTCTTTTTTAAATTAAACCAACCGATGGATAGGCGGAATTTGAACGTATGACCTCAGTGTTTGTAGATTACGGCGATTAGCCTGTGCGTGAATCTTTTTATAATAAGTTATTTCTTTTGAGAAAATTGTAAAGTCGATTTCGTTAGTAAGTAAAATTTTCCATCTTTCGAGTAGCTCCCATACAAAAGCCTGTTACGAGTTCCACTCGTAACTAGCACGTATCTGGAAGGAAAAGAACAATCGTGAGTTTTGATGTTAATCAAAATAAAAGGAAGAAAAAAAATCTGCCAACAGTCTGGGCGCATCTTTATTATTTTCGGGCAGAAGTCCGGAACGCGTTTAATTCTGAGACGCGGTGTAGGTTACTATGTGACTGAAAACCTAAAAAAGGTTCGGGAAGCGGATAAGAATGGGGGTCGCGCTGGAATACTTAAACACCGCTGTCACCTACAATATATGAATTATTATAATACATAATTGAGTCATACTCCGGGAAGGGGCTAAGTCATAGTATAATATCAGCTAATACGCGATTAGGAGGTTTTTCGTTATTAGGTTTTGGCCATTACATGAAATCGGAAATGCATTTGTAGGCGATTATATAAAAAGTCAGTGGAAGTGAAAACCAATTTGATATCTCATCAATCCTAAGAAATATGTCGAAAGCCTTACGTCCTATTGGAGTTGAATATCTAAAAATACTGAAATCAACTTTTGACGATTATGTAGGAAGCCTTAGGAAGTAAAAATAAATTTGATATCTCATTAGAAGTAAGAAATATGTAGGAATTTGTGAAAATATATGCAACCCCCTTGAACCCACTTTGAGGTTGAATATCAAAAAATCCTGAAATTAGTTTTTAGATATATGTAAAGAAAGCCCGAGGAAGTGAAAACCAATCCCAAGTCTTATCACTCCGTAGAATAAAAATTAATTCAATATTTGGAAAGACCTAATAGATACGACGAAAATCGTGAAAATACATATATGCATTCCATTTTGACTGATAATTTTTGTTGCTTCCAAACGCCAATGGATATTTGAAATTTTTTTTAATCTAAATTACTTTTCTAGTTCACTTACATATACACACCGAGTTTAAACTTTCTAACATAAGCCGTTCGATAGTTAGGAAAAACACCCCCCACCCCCGTACCATACTACCCCTATAAAAAATTATATTTTTGCAACATGCTACTACTATAGTTCTATCCAAATACCAAGTTTCAGCTTTATATCATTATAGGTTCTCGAGATATAAAAATTTGAACTTTTTTTTCTTCACCCTTCCCCACCCTCACCACAACCTTTTTTTTCTGCTAGGGGTCCTTTGGGCCTACTTCTGGTAAAAATTCTAAGCATCGAGATTTTTTAGAAAAATTCTTATCCCCTCCACTTGCATACTCCACCGCCCCCTTAAAAATTTTTACTTTTATCAAACTTTATTTTTCAACCTTAATACAGAAACCAAATTTTATTTGTCTAGTGCAATTGGTTCGTGAGATATCGTAATCTAAAATTTTTCTACCCCCACCTCCGTACGCCCCTGCCTTCTCTCAAAAATTTGTTTCGGATCTATTCTCCTGGTATATATACCCACAGATGTTCATCAAGTTTTAATTTCGTGACATTAACCGTTTAGGAGATATGGATTTTAGAAAGTTTCGATCTCGGCTTTCGAACGTTTCGCTCGCATTATTATTCCCCCCACTCCCACACCCCTTCACCCATATCAGCAATATTTTTGCAAATGGGTTCACTTTCGATGCTCTATATAAATTCCAAGTTCCAGCCTCCTAGCCTAAGCGGTTACTGAAATCTATTTTCGTCTAAAACGCTTTCCCCACCTCCCCTCTTACACCCCCACCACTCAAAAGGTATGCACTTGAAGGAGTCTGCTCAGTCTACCAACAAAAAAAATTCAACTTAATAGCTCAAAGAGTTTGAGAGCTATAAGCTTCCAAATGTTTTGCGTACGGCGGACGGCGTACGGCGCACAGACGGACTGAAATTTTTTTTTGCTTTTTTGATGTCTATTAGTCATGAAACGTGGGGAAAAAAATTTCAGGATAGGAAATTTTTTTTTTTTTTAAAAATCGATAACAATACTTTATTATTAAAATAATAAAGTAAAATAATGAAGAAAATTACCTGTTTTGTAATAAATCTCAATGCGCTGGTAGACGTTCCTCACGCATGGCTCCACAGTCGACAATGCCACCTAAAAAGACAATTGTACGCAGGCATTAGTTCATTAATGTGTCAATCACTGGAGTTAAATACACGGAAGGACTGGAATATGGAAACGTGAAATATTAAATTAGGCTTAGTTAGACTTAGGCTAAGAAACATGAATTAAAATGAATCCATAAGAGAATCGTTGAAAAACAAACGTTCCACAGACATGGTCGTCCTGGATATAGAGAAGGCATTTGACTCCGTTTGGCATCATGGCTTAATATATAAATTAATTAAATTTTCCTTCCCAGTTTATATTATTAAACTATTAGGTACTCTCTTTTCTTGACAATCGTAAGTTCAGAGTAAAGGTCAGGGGTAGCATATCTAGCGGTTACGTAATACCTGCAGGCGCACCACAAGGCTAATGTCTTAGTTCTACGCTTTTTAATATACTCGTATATACAGCTGATATCGCCCACCATCCCAGCTGCGATTTAGCTATGTATGCCGATGATACTGGAATTCTCACAAGCTCGGTCAATCCCTGTACAATAGTACAGCATCTTCAATTTCAGCTGGAATTACTGGAATCATTCTTCAACAAATGGAAAATAAAAATTAATCCGTCGAAAACACGAATTATTTATTTTACAAAAAAAACGGGCAAATCGCAATCTTCCGAACCCCTCTTTTAACATCCTTGGTGAACCCATTAACTGGTCACAAACAATAAAATACCTTGGTCTAACATTGGCCAAAAAAATTAACTTTTCATGAGCATACCGATCAAACCTACTTAAAAACCTCCAAAACTATCCACACTTTGTATCCATTAATAAATAGGAAGTCCAAGCTCTCAGTCGAAAACAAGCTTTTGATTTTCAAAATGGTCATGCAACCAATAATCCTTTATGGCGCACTTATCTGGATCAAATGTGCTGGCGTTCACAAGAAAATACTGCAGATACTGCAAAATAAGTGTCTAAAGATAATTTTAAATAAACCTTACTTCTGTTCCACTCGTATCATACACGAGTTAGCCAAAACTCCATTAATAGCGGAAAAGACAGGGAATTTTATGTCTCTATTATCAATTTTATTCTTTCCTGTTTCTTTTTATCATTTTATTTTTTATTTTTATTTTTATTTTATTTATTCTTTCTCGTCTTTTTTTCTTTTAACGTACTTTAATTTAGATCTTAAGTTAGGTTTAAGGCTTGAATCATTAGGTTTTTGAGAGTTTTTCCCCAAAAAGAAATTTAACTAGTTCTTAGGCATTTGCGAAGTATTTGTAAACAAAAAACAAATTTTATTCAACATTGAAGTTGTACAGACAGTTCGAATCTAATCACTTGAATTCAATTCTAATCAGCAACTAAGCGATGTAATACTTAACAGTTCAATAAATATATGTATAATAATATGTAGGATTAGGATAGGTATAGGATTAGGGTAGGTTTAGGATTAGGGTAGGTCTAGGATTAGGGTATTAAGTCGCTTAAAAAAATGGCAGCGAGCATCGCGATCAACGGAAACAAAACATTTAACGCTAACGGAACAACTTTCACCGAGTGGAAATTAACATATATTACACAACATCGAACACTGAAGACAAAACACATCACATAACAGCACATCACAACATTACAAACGTAAACAAACACATCACATAACCGTCACTGAGGTCGGAGAAATGTCAAGTGACATTCGAATTTGCATTGCAACATGGCGGACTTACACTGCGCGAATTGTAAGTGATGAGGTAGATCACTGGTTTGAACCCATGCTAAAAAGTCGGAGTGAATGACTAAGTGAATGACAGAAAGAAAGCGAACGTGGATCTGCGAAACGGGGACTAACCGTTAAAAAGCTGACCCGAGTTTTCGCGGCAGGTAAGGCACCCGAAACGCACTCTTCTCACGAGTGTCTGCAAAGTGTGCGGTCGGGAGATTTAACAACGAACGGAACGAAGTCCTTCAGAAGTGGTTTGAATTCAAAAACCTGCTGCGAGCGTTACGAGTGGGTGACTGTACGAGGGATCCAGGCAGGAAGCAGTACGAGAATTTCGAGGAGTCTTAGATCCGTAGGAGAAAAGAGAAGACGAATCGTCGCGGTGGAGATTTTGTCCAGAAATAAAAGAAGCTAGTAGTGAGAGTTCACCAGAGGCGCCCTAGCAGTAAGAAGCAGTGTAGGGAGTAAGTAGACATGATGGATCTTAAATTTTTGAATTTCTTTAAAAAAACGTCAAAATAACTTTTGTGAGAAGCAGTTTGATTTCCTTTTCTTTAATAAATCTGTGCATGAATTTAAGTAACGTAACTTTTGAAAACTTTCTGTGATTTTGGTCTTGTGTTTCAGCCCTAATTCCGTGAGTAGTGATAAATTTTCCAATTTGAGTGAAATTTTCCCAAACTAGTAGTTTGGTTTGGGAAAATCGAATTAGAACGGGTTCCTTAAATTCGGAACCACTGGCGCCCACGATCCTTCTCTGGGTTGGCCGGCAAGGACCCGTTCGCCCCTTTTGGTGCAAGGGGGTTTAGTTGCGCTTTTCCACCGGGAAAACGCGCTATCTGCGGTATTTAGACCGCTACCGCGTACAAACTGTAATAAGCCTTTAACAAATATGACTTTTTTCGCACGTGCATGTGTATAATGTACGTATAATTATCTTTCATATTGGAAAAAATAGAAATAGATCAAGGGGTTTTTATATTACAAAACAGAAAGCAATGTAGGCAAGGTAGGTAGTAGATAAGTATTACGAGTTTATTTAATTTTAGTCCAAGAAGTCCGATTAAATACGAAACCGCTAAATTGTTCTCAAGGTTACGATCACATCTTAGAGCTTTATTTCAATGAAAATAAGAAAGATTTCGCGAAAATAGGAAATATGAGCCTGTCCTATTTTCGGGACGCGGTCACAGTTCAAATGTAACATCGGTTATTTTGAGACAAGAGTTTTCTCGGAAAGTTAATTTTGTCACTAGAATAGAAGTAAAAATATTGATTTTTCGCCGATCACCTACATCACATAAAAAGTGCTTGTAGACGTAAAACGTATGTAACTCAATTACATTCCCTTCGGGGTATGATATGAAAAATGCTGATATTAATTTATTTATAGGATTGCTGTTGAAACATAAATGAAACAACACAATATCTTACGGCCAAACCGGCTAGATACATGCCACTAAATATGAAACTGAGGACTAAAAATAATATGAATGCATAAAAACATAACAATGATTGATAAAAAATGTAACAATATCCAGAGGGGATAACAAAAAAACAGAAAAGTGATTGATAAATGATGCTTATGATAGTTCTAAGTCTTGAAATGGATACAATGGAATGAATTGCATAAATGAAAATAAAATAACGTAAGTGATATTAATTTTTAGGCGATTAGAATAAAAGTTCACAGCAGTTATAACCAATTTGCTGGCTCATCAGACCTAAGAGATATTATAATGAAATTTGTGAAAATGTATACAAACCCATTACATCACCTTGGGGGGTTGAATTTCGAAAAATCGTGAAATTAGTTTTTAGGCGATTATATAAAATGCTTGTGAGAGCACATAACAACTAATTTTATGTCGCATTTAATCTAAGAAATATGCCGAAAACTGTGAAAATGTACAGTTCCTGGCTAAATTATTAGACGCACCCAGAAATTTTTTAAAATTTTACTTTTACGGAGTAAAATTGAAACTTTCCATAGAAGGACTCTACTAAAATAATTATTTTTGCATTTTGCAGGCTATTAGGTAAATAAAACTCAGAACTGCGATAAAATTTTGTAGGCTTTTACATTACTATCATTTAATTGAGTTGTAATCTTATTCGTGGAAGCAAAACTATTTTCTACGCATATTTTCTTGATGAGTCGTTCACTCCGTGGTGAAAATTTTGATTTGCGGCCACTCTTATTCTTCCTTTGAGAGCCAAAATCTTCATTATTTTGAACTTTCGCTTTAATCCGTCTTACAGAAGCCTCAAAAATATTCAATCTCGTGGAAATTTCTCGATTTTCTCTTTCGTGAGATCACTGGTTTTAAACGTTTTTATTCAAACTTAACACAAAACTAAAATGTCTTTGAAAATAATAAGAAACACTTCTAAATTACAACACAGTCCATAAACATACAAAAATCCTGCAATAATGAAACAAAAACCAAAGTACGTCTAATAATTTGGCCAGGGACTGTATGTAATTTCCTTACACTACCTTTGGAGTTGAATACCCAATAATCGTGAAATGAACTTTTAGGCGATTATATAGGAATCCTTTGGAAGTCAAAATCAATTCGATATCTCATCAGATCTTTGAAATTCATGAAAATACCACTTGTATGATCAAAAAATCGTAAAATCAGGCGTTATATAAAAACTCTGTAGAATTAAAAGCCAATGTTATATCTCATCAAACCAAAGAGATATGTTGAAGAGTGTAAACACATACTCAACCACGTTATACCTATTTGAGGGTTGAAAATCCAAAAATTCAGAAATTAGTTTTCAGATGATAACAAAGAAAGATCGAAGAAGTGAAAACCAATTTTAAGGTTTTTCACATCTAAGAGATATGACCGAATTCGTAAAAACATGTACAACCCTTTAGTACCCTTAACACAATAGAAAGGGAACTAAAGAGTTATTTAATACCTAATTAGACACAAGAGATATGGCGATATTCGTGACAACCACTTAACATCCTCTTAGGGGTCGAATTCAAAAAAATCCTAAAAACACTCTCTAGGCATTTATCAGAAGAACCCGTAGAAAAGAAATGAATTCAATATGTCAGAACACCTAAGAGATTTAACGAAATTCGTGAAAATATGTGCTCTTCATTTTCACTGTTCATTTTTTACCCCGCTTCCGTACGCTGATGGATGTTTTAAATTTTGTTTACTTGGGGGGTAACACCACTGTAATAGCCTAAAAAAACGATTTTTCTACAATTTTTTTATGGAAGGAAAGGAAATAGATTAAAAATATTTGGAAAAGTTAATAAAAAAAATTCTGTGAAAATTTTTACAAAATGGCGGCACTAAAGCCATTCCTCCGAGGTATGTTGAATTTAAGGCGCTCTGCGGCACACAGTGTAGCTTACGTAATTTTAAACTTGAACCAAATAAAAAATCATTTAATCTACATGAGTATCTAGCTAGAGAAATACGTAGCGGAATTTAGAAATATTGATTTTTGTGTGATTGACGAGTATTTGAATAATTTCGATTAATTTTCTATCAAAACCAGGACAGTTATTTGTTCATAAATAATTTTTAAATCGACTTATCAAAAATTCCCTACGTATTTCTTTTCGAAGTTTTATTTTTAAGATATGGTGAAAAATTCGAATGAAAAGAATGCTGCGTGCCGATTTTAAAAATTGTGCTTCGAGAAAAACGCGTTGAAAGTTTTGAAATGTGTTAAAGGCATAAAGGAATGAAGAATTCTACTTTTTATACATACTAACGTGTACTAACGTCCCACCAAACATTTTAAGTCGTATGTAACTTGCCGGCGGCTTATAGTAGGCAAGCAAAACCCTTGCGGCAACAATTGCAAAACCCTCGAAAGTAAGTTATACGGCGGACTAAAATGCTTCTTGCCGGTAAGTTACAAATGGCAACTTAAACGTAAGTTGCCTGATTATCGCTTCGAGCAAGGGTAATTTATCAGTTCCCTTGCTCAAAACGATAATTTGGCAAGTTACTTCTAAGTGGTGATCTTAGACTTGCCGGCAAGAATTCTTGCCAGCAAGTCTTAAGTTTAATTTGCTCACCGGTTATTAAAAATCACTTTCACTCGTACCAAAAAATGCAATAAATAATACAATAGTTAGCACTCCCAAGTGTTATTTCCGACTGATGCGCAACTAATAAACACCCAACGAGAATATGCAATATGGTCTCTATCCATTTGCGAAATGCGTGCCATTTCTAAGGGTTAAAAAAATGTTATCCTTACAAATTGCAATCTTTTTGCAAGCATTTAGCAAGAATTTTTAAATCATTGTCTGTGGCAATTACAATTCGATAAAAGGGCGAGCTGATCGCATTTTATTTCCCCTTGCCTAATGCTTGCTGCTAGCAAACTCTCGCCAATATGTTTGCTGAAGTACTTCTAGATGAAAATGCTTCCAATGGAACACAAAAACTTTTTAACGACATCTATTAGTGTATTAGAGAAGTTAGAAACCAACATGTAAGTCATTAGGCAGTACCTGTTCAGCAGGTATCCATCCGACGCAGATAGTCGGTTAAAGAGCTTTAAATTTCGAGGAAAATTTTTTTTTCATGTATTAAATTTTTTTCCCCATATTCTCCAAGATTCAAAGAATTTTTTAAGCCCAAAAAAAAATCTATTTTTATAAAACTTTACACTGGTGTTACTCATTAAATTACTTTTATAGTACGTCCACATATATCCAACAAGTTTCAAGTTTCTGGCGTAAATCATTCCAGAGACAGGGAAATTTCTTTTTCATGTATTAAACTTTTTTCTCCATATTCTTCAAGCTCAAAGGATTTTTTAAGCCCAAAAGAAATAATTTTTTGAAAATTGTTCAGTGATGTTACTCCTTAAACTACTTTTGTTTTATGTCCACATAATCCACCAAGTTTCAAGTTTCTAGCGTAAGTCATTCCAGAGATAGGGAAAACTAAAAAAATAGTAAAGTTGAAATCATAGAACAACGAATATGCCCTGGAATATTAAACCCACTTCCACTGGTTCGTCAAAATTAAATTAAACTTTTGCGACATCTCAAACTTTGACCGTCTAATTACGCCACCCTATTTTTTAACACTTGCACACATTATCTAATGGTACAATACTGTCTCGAGTATTGCAAATGTATTCCTCTTCATCCCCGAAATCACTACACTAAAATCCATTAAGGGATGTATAGCAGTCGCTAATTTCATTTATCACTGGCAAATTTTCTCACCATACATAAATTAAACATGGAAATGACATCCGCTAACATATGCCGAAAATATACTCGTCGAATAGCAAACAGACAAACACTTTATCAATTTCGCTACACAATTTCCGCCTATCAAAAATTATGTACGGTCATAGCAACCAATTCGTCCTTCATAGAACAACCCACCCACCTCCGGAACGTTTGACCCAATTTTAATTAACAGGACGAAATCAAACCCAAATCAGATTTAATACCTTTTCATCCGAAATTTTCATATATGTACAAGTTGTTCTGTTTGTTTATATAAACTTTTAGATATTTCGTAAGCATACATAGCATATTTTTTATGCAACACTTAGTCTGACGGGAAAACATATCCTTTCTGGAAAATTACATTTTTTCCGTCATGTATACTTAAACTTTTGTCCCGATGTTATTTTATCAACTTTTTCTTAGCTGCTCAAGTTTTAGTGTCTGTATGGTTTTTTTTCGTTATCCTGTTTCTACCGAAAGTTATCTTGGCGAATAAAATCCCAACAAGTTACTCTTGTTGAATTTTTCGAATCTAGAAAAAAAGCAAAGAAAAGGATTTCCGAGTAAAATGTCGAAAAGTTGTTACAATTTTATGGAAGAAAATTATTAAGAGGAAATTCTACTGCATTTTTGGAAGTCTGCCAAAGGAACTCAAATACCTCAGCAATAAAATCATTTGCTTTATCGAAGTAATTTCCGATTTTAATAATTCTGATAGCGGATTTAGCCAGCACTTTTGTAGGGCAAAGTTTTTTTTTTTTAAGTACATACAGTATGATGGACAAATTGGTTAGCAGCTTTATCGTCTAGAAGAATGTTCTTTAGCAAAACTAGAGGCAAACCCATTCTCTTTATTTTAATTATTTAAATTTCGTTATGAAATTTCTTTTATTAGTTTTATACTCCGACCGAGTATATTTCTTAAATATTAGTTTACTCCAGCCTATAAGTTTGAAATGTACAAACATATAAGGTTAGATTAGGAGTGGCAGCCTATAGTCCTGACAAGGTTTACAGCGCTGCCACTTATATATGCACACTACGAGCGACTTGATTGAATGCTCAAATGTCTTATCCCGGTGCCGAATCTTAAAAGATTTCACATACCGCAGTTCGAAACACTTTTGAAATTGGTATAAAAGGGCTTATTGTTAATGGAGGCCTTGGAGAAGTATTTCGACTTAAAAAAGTCAAAGGTTTCGGCAAAGACTATCTACAACAAGACGGGACACTTAATACACATGCATTTTTTGTGTAAGAAAACCAAAAAATCATTGCATAAGCGGAACAAAGAAATCTGATTGAACAATTTCAATTCCGTATTCTTACGGAAATTCACATGCGAAGAAAAGAGTACGCTAATATGCCAAAATGAATGATTACACATTCGCATCTGTGTGCATCGTTTTTCTCAAAGCACGTAACAGAACGCATTTTTTGCGGCTGTTCTATTCTCAAGTGTCATACAAACTTATAGGAACAATATGAGAAATGAAATCACACAAGCACAGCTGAGCTGTGTCTGCACATGATTTGATGTCATTTTTTTATAGGCGTTCTGTGAGGATGTCATTAGATTGGTGAATGCGACTCGTTATCAGTTTTTGTCTCTTCTTTAATCATGCATCGTGCTATTGCTATCTACTTCCCTCATCTCATTAAATAAAGAAACCAAGGTCAAATTTTTATTCGAAAGATACTGCGTAGTGTCCCGTCTTCTTATGGATAGTCTTTGGTTTCGGTTTGAGAGCCGCAATACACTAGACCGATTTCGACTACGTCCGAACTGATGACTGAAATGCGAATTGAAGTGACATGTTTGCTGGCTTCGGAACTAGCTGCGTCTGCGGTCGGGTACGTTGTTCACATTCCAGACCATAAAGACTTGTCCTGTGTAACAAAAATTTCACGTTGAATTACCCACGTGTGAAAATTGTGACAAGATTCACAGTCGGTCATGAGAGACCTAAAAATTTTACCTCAACTCGATTGACGCTCATTATGTATCGCCCCAAGAGAGAGGAATAAGAAGGATTTATCTTTGTCCGTTTCTTTTATTTTTTTTGTTGTTACGTTTACTCTTTTAGGTTTTTATGTGTTTTAATAATCAATGGCACAACAACCCAATTGGGCGTCGGGCTGGCCGCACACTGATGGTGCGTTTACACTCACGCTTGAGGCTCGCCTCGAGGCGAGCCTCTACCCCCATCAGGCCATTGCAAACCGGTTTTCGTCGGCTGTGTTCTGTGCTGTGTTGAAAGCAATTTACACTCAAAATGCCTCTGCGGCGCAACATGCCTATGAGTGCGAAACGACAGAAATACGATGAGCTGCGAATTGTGTGCTGCCACAGTTCATTGTATGTGTGTACACATATAGAAGCGTGCGTCGGAGAAAAGTTGAAGAATGTTGGTGCATTTACACTCAGCGTTTGAGTCGAGCCCCCACCAATAAATCACCCAATCAGATGGCTTGTGGAGTCGCAAGAGTCTAATGGTGCATTTACACTCAGCGTTTGAGGCGAGCCTCTATCCCCACCAAAAAATCACCCAATCAGATGGCTTGTGGAGTCGCAAGAGTCTAACATTCTTCAACTTTTCTCCGACGCACGCTTCCATATGTGTACACACATGCAATGAACTGTGGCAGCACACAATTCGCAGCTCATCGTATTTCTGTCGTTTCGCACTCATAGGCATGTTGCGCCGCAAAGGCATTTTGAGTGTAAATTGCTTTCAACACAGCAAAGAACACAGCCGATGAAAACCGGTTTGCAAAGGCCTGATGGGGGTAGAGGCTCGCCTCGAGGCGAGCCTCAAGGGTGAGTGTAAACGCACCATGACATTCTTCAACTTTTCTCCGACGCACGCTTTCATATGTGTACACACATACAATGAACTATGGCAGCACACAATTCGCAGCTCATCGTATTTCTGTCGTTTCGCACTCATAGGCATGTTGCGCCGCAGAGGTATTTTGAGTGTAAATTGCTTTCAACACAGCAAAGAACACAGCCGACGAAAACCGGTTTGCAATGGCCTGATGGGGGTAGAGGCTCACCTCGAGGCGAGCCTCAAGGGTGATTGTAAACGCACCATGTTAGACTCTTGCGACTCCACAAGCCATCTGATTGGGTGATTTTTTGGTGGGGATAGAGGCTCGCCTCAAACGCTGAGTGTAAATGTACCATGAAAGAGCAAAAACAGTTTTAGTCGAAAACGTTTTTGACTAAACATGACTATTTTCAATAGCAGTTCAATGATCAGAGCATACTGATTAGTCACGTGCTATGAAGCGAGCTTCAAGGCACGCGACTAATCAGTGTGCTCTGATCATTGAATTGCTATTGAAACAGCGACATAGTCATGCTTAGTCAAAAACGGTTTTGACTAAAACTGTTTTTGCTCTTTCAGTGTGCGTCTAGCCTATGCCTTGAAGTAATGCTAGAGTTACTTCATTACTAGACCAACGGAACACTAGGAGGTGAAGTGGTCAGCCAGAAGCTCGTCCGTAATTATTAGCCCGATTTTAACTCAGGTAATCATTTACAGCTGAGTGAACTGGTAGTCCGGCACCCAATCCCATTCTCGAAAATTACTTGTTGCCAAACATATTCGAACCTGGTAGCAGGTGCACCGAAGGCAAGTGCACTAAGCCACCCAGACTACTGTTTTATGTGTTTTTATGTACATCTATTTTTTAATTATTCTTCTTAATTCATTTTTCTTTTAAAGTTTAATTGTTGATTTAATTTAATTGTGTTTTTTCTGTTTCTCTCTTATTGTCGATTACGTCCATTTATTATTGTTCTTTTACTTCATTTGAGAATATTTGGTCAAAATATTGTCTCCGTTAAACTTCCCTGATGAATCAGACGAGAGCTTTAGTCGGTTTCTGTTCTTGAGATAGTCGAAGTCTTCTCTGCCTTTGGATTTATTATATTATCGACAGAGGGGTTCTGTTCTGCTGGATTCGATCAACGCCTTTTGTTTCCCAGTATCTTCATGAATGCCTATTTGACCTTATTTTGGAAGTTGGGTCATCCCGTTCTAGGTCCCATTCGACCTTCATAGTGGTTCATGCATTTCGCCATTGTTTCCATGGTACAGCTAAGTCACTGCGATGTCCCTATGGTTATTCAATAGGGGCATAACAATTTTCTATTTAAATAAAACGCAGAATAATTCAGATAATTTTCAAACGTTGCTCGCAAACCTTGACTGACGTTTTGACATTGACAGACCTTCAAAAAAATTTAGGGGTGCGTTTGCATTAAAATATTGGGCGCGCAAATAAGTTTTAAGGGCTTTTTTCATCAATTTCAAGGCATTATTGTGAAATAATGGGTACAAATGTATTACTCAAAATATTGTCCATAGCTAGCTACAACTTTGTCCCATCGACAGAACGACTCTTCTTGAGATGCTATCCATGAATCAACACAATTTTTGAATTCGTCGTAATTTCGTGAGTGCTGATCAGCTAGGCCATGAGTCATCTATCGGAATAGGTGATAATCAGAAGGAGCAATGTCTGGAGAATACGGCGGGTGGAGTAGGACTTCCCATTTCAGCGTTTCCATGTAGATTTTCACCACTCGTGCAACATGAGACCGAGCATTGTCGTGCCTCTGCTCGAATAGTGAGCGTTTATCCTTCAATGCTCGGCTCTAATGTATCAATTGTAGTCGGTAGTGATTCCCTGTTCGTTAGGTTAGAGCAGCTCATAATAAGCCACCCCTAGCTGATCTCACCAAATACAGAGCATACGCTTAGAACCATGGATATTCGGCTTCGACACTTTTAAATCGTCTAAACCAAAACTCACACGTTTTAATCGATGAAGTAGAGTCACCATAAGTCTCCAATAGGGTTCGGTGACTTTAAGCTGCACTTTTCTTCGAATTAAACAAGAAAAGTAACACTTCCCGAAAATGTTCTTTAGTTGGAACGAAAGTCGACATATTCAACACTCACAAAATCTATGTTGTTTACACT
Organism: Beris morrisii; assembly: GCA_951812415.1. Taxonomy (NCBI): domain Eukaryota; kingdom Metazoa; phylum Arthropoda; class Insecta; order Diptera; family Stratiomyidae; genus Beris; species Beris morrisii. Next base: position 107,646,469 of record OX638310.1, on the reverse strand, counting down.
TTGACAAAGCGATACGTACTAAAAATGAAAGCCGTAAAATGGAGCATCCAGATGAATACAGTGACAATATGGCCTGATGTGATTTAATACACGTAACGCCCTCTCTTACAAACCCCTCAAAACTTATTTGCGCACCCGATATAAAATTGTTATGTACCTATTGAATAACTCTTCACTAGGCTTAATTCGTTAAATGTGTACAATCCTTTCACACATCTCTGGGGTTGAATTCGATATTTCAGACGTCCTAAAAGTGCTATTACACTACCAATTTGTGAAACAATTGATTGCCCTACGCCTTGTGCCAAAACTGGTGGAGCAATTTAGAGCAATATAATGCTAGTTGCGGCAATATTTTGGCAATGTGTCAATGTTGCAGGGATTGCTCGCCATATAGTTGGGGAATTTCGAGCAAATGTCTTCGTTTGGTGAATACAATTAGTCTGTTGTGCGTTTATCGTGTTTTATTCGATTGTCAAGTTTTCTTCTGAATTTTCGATTTATTTGTCAAGTTTGCTTTCGTGTTATCATGGCCTGGAGCAACGAAAAACAATGCGTTTTTGTTTGCACTGAATTTCCGTGTTTAAATAACAATGTGCAGCAAGGTAGTTACCCGAATGCTTCCAGTGACTTAGATGCGGATTTGGATAAGCTAGTAACTATTGAGCAACGAGTTGACTAAAAGTTGCTCCATAGCGTCTATTGCTGATATTGCTGTATATTTTCATGACGTCAAAATCTGGAATTGCTGCAAATCGAGCAATTTTAATTGCCCGTGTAAGATAACCTTAAGAGATATGATCAAATTTGTGAATCTTGGTTGATTTATGTATATATACTTCAGAACTAATTTATGTAAAAAAAATTCATATTTGCATTGGCATACGCAGGTTTGGCAAAAAAAGAGGGAAATTGAGGCGAAAATTTTCACGAATTTCATCAAATCTCTTAGGACTTTTGAGATATTGAATTAATTCTGAGATTTTTTAACATTCAGCCGCTAAGGAATGTAAAGGGGTCTTATACATTTTCTCGAATGCCTCCATGTCTCTTACATCTGATGAGTATGCATAAAAACTGATTTCTGATTTTTTTTTATGTTCAATCCCCAACTGCACAACTTTCACAACTTTTGCCATATTTTTAGGTTTATTGAGATCACAAATTAGTGGTTACTACTAACCAGCTTTTAAGATTTTTTGATGAGGGGCTGTAAGAGGATGGTGTATGATAGATGTGTATTAATAAAAATTCAAATTGGTCCAGTTTACGATCCGACTGAACCTTGATTATATGTTTCGATGGAAAGCTCACAGGATTAATAAAGGATAAAATACATCGAGTTTCTAAAGTAGGGATTTTGTACCAACTCTGCAAAAAAATTTCAGTGGATCATGGGAAATTACTTGACTTGCGATACTGGCATTCCCTCATTCCACCAAAATAATGCTAATTAAAGTAAGTTGCACCAGAAAGAAGAGCAGAGTTCCATGAAACACCCACCCTAAACTAATTTATCAAAAATATAACTCAATTATTTTTGTACTTAACTCATGAAACCGAGCCTTTCAAACAATTTATCCAAGTCATTCTACTTTTAACACCGCCATAGTCCCTGCTTACATCCTTCGCCCCGTTCATTAACAATCCACTATTAAAAAACTAAATCCCGGAATTAAGTCTGCCATCGACCACCCATTCTTTCTAAATAAAATAAATGTTTTTCGTATTTTCTTACAAACAATTTACTTAATGATCACCACAGGATACCTTCAGCGAGATTAATTATGTCGACCTTTTGTTTCCGTCCGTTTCCTTTTTTCTATTCCGCACAATGTGTGCAGGGTGTACCTTTCAATTCATTATACCCCTTAGGGTTTCACACTTCTATTCAAGCTCTCGATAGGAACAAAATGCTTCACGTATGGCCTACCAGGTCTAGGCCCTCTACAAAATGGCAACCCAGTTACTGATTAAGGAACAATGTGTGCCGTATAGTGCGGGATTTGCGTTCACTAATTCTGTAAGGGATTACAACCCCTCGCACTATGCTGCTACTTATTCGAGCCTTTTTCACTAGTTGGCCCCGACAAATAGCCGCTGTCCTCCTTTGGGAGTAAATTGATTTTTTGCGTGCTTATTGCCATTATTCAGGCGACCTGTTAATCATTTACCTAGTGGGCAAAATGTCGACATTAACATGCACACCAACGTACACATCGCACAAGCATATCAAAGACCGGGTTGTTATTTTTTAAGCGTTAAAAACAATAAACAACACCAAAAAGAGGACACTAGAAGGATACGATAATGGAATTTTGAGGAGGCACCATTTATGAACTGGACATACTTCATGCAGGCATTAATGCTATGGGGTGGCGAATTATAATGAATAATGTGTGAAATTTTTATTAAGGGGTGTATGATTGATTGCAATGTTATGCAGGGATTAGGTTAGTCGCGAATGAAAGTATTTGCAGGTCAGATTAAAGATCAGTTTTTTATTTTTAACTTGTAACTACACCAATGTCCAATGTCCTGCATTATTTCCGTTTCTCTCTCTAATCACAGTAAGAATTGCAAATAGATAGTCCCAAGGTGGTCAGAGCATGGTAAATTGACTGACAATTCAGAACATTACTCGTCCTAGTCGAAACCAGTATAAGCCACTATTTAGAGTAACACAGGTGAAAGCTTTTTTTGAATAATCCACTTAAAACTGTGTCCGAAATTCAGCTTTTTAGTTACATGGTGCCGTAGCTGAAATGCAGCTTATATCTGTTCACCTGAAGTTACTTTTGTGGAACTGACAGTCGAAATCCACTACGGTATACTACGCTCAGAGCCGGATTTATCTATGAAGGGGCCCGGGGCTATTTCACTTCTAGGGGCCCCTCTAACAACTAAGGCCTTTGATTTTTTTTTAATTTTTTTCCTAATCGGAAAAATATTTGAAAAAAATGTACCACACAATGACAGAAAAAATTTGTGTTCATCAAAGGTATCAGCTTTCTTCCATTGCGTGCCAATACCACAACTGCAAAAACTCCGTGTGAAAGAGAAAATAATGTCAAGTACCTATACTATGGAAGACGTGGAAAGTTTACAAATTTTTAATAAATTAAGGTTTGCGAGATCTTTCCTTCGTAGAACTAATAAGCAGGCTAACTGAGTATCTCCGTTCCACGTTTGTTAACAAGCATTTTATCGTTTTATAAAAAGGTAACAACAAAATAAATATTTTTTAATAATAAAGTATCGTGATCGACCTGAAATTTCAAAAAAATTTGCTACCCTTAAATTTTGTATTTGCACGTTTTAGGACTAGTAAACCTCAAAAAACCAAAAAAAAATGTCCGTCTATCCGCCGTAGATGCCGTCCATAGTACGCAAAATCGTTTGAAGGCGCGTACCTCTAAAACCCGTTGAGATATTAACATAAAATTTTTATGGGGGGTAGATTGGGTGAACCCCTACGACTGGTATCTTTTCGGAGTGTGGGGGTACAAGGGGAGAGGAGAGGGGAGCGTTTTAGACGAAAAATGTTGGTTTCTAGATCTCTGGAACCACTTATGATAGAAGGCTGAAACTTGGAACTTGTGTAGTACTATGATAGTGAACTCATTTTCAAAAAAATGGTTGAAGGGTGTGGAAGTGGGGGGGGGGAAACAATGAGTCTAAAACGCTTGAAAACCGGGATTGAAACATTCTAAAATCGATATCTGCTGAACAATTGATGTCAGAAGATTGAAACTTTGTTATTGTCCTTAGGGATACTTCAAGATAAGACAAGGTCTAAAATTTTTAAGAGGGGTGTGGGGGTGGGGTTGAAAAACTTTGGATTACAATATCTTCCGAACTAATTACACCAAGAACATAACATTTAGTTTCTGTATATGGGATCACAAGAGGAGTTTACTGAAAGCAAATTTTTTGAGGGGAGAGGTGGAGCACGAAAGTGGGGGACAGCAATTTCTCAAAAAATGTAATTTTTATATATCAGAAACCGTATCAGATATGATCTCGAAAATTTTACAGAAGTTGGGGGGTGTGTGTGTTGAGGGCGATGGTGAAAGGGGGTAGAAAGGAAAACATTCTGATTTTTATTTCTCGAAAACCGTAATGAATAGAAAGCTAAAAATATAGGACTATATAGAGCCACTATGGAGACATCTTCGAAAAATACAATTTTTAATAGGGGTAGCAAGGTACGGGGCTAAGTGGTGGTTATTTATATCTCAGAAACGGCTTATGCTAGAGAGTTCAAACTTAGTACGTATATGTAGATGTGTTATTAGAGTAGCAGAAAAACCAGGAGGCTATTTGGAACGATATTTTTTAGGTTGTCAGTAGCACAGTGACCTACACCACATCTCAGTATTAAAAAGAATAATAAAGTTGCGCCCAGACTGTTGGCAGATTTTCTGTTACGGTTCTTGAGATATAAAAATGTAATTTTTTGAAAAATGGTTATCCCCCACTTTTGTACTCCACCTCCCCTCTCAAAATGTTTACATTCAGGAGACTCCACAGAAACCAAATTGCTTTTCCCCTCATTCACACAACCCTTATCACCAATTATAATTTTTCCAGATGGGTCTACTATCATAGCACTACATAGGTTTCAAGTTTCAGCCTCCTGCCATAAACAGTTCCTCAGATCTAAAAAACAAAATTGTTCGTCTAAAACGCGCCCCCCTCCTCCCCCTTACACCCCCACCTCCCAAAAAGATAACAATCGTAGGAGTTCACCTAATCTACCCACCATAAAAATTTCAACTTAATATCTCAACGGGTTTGTGAGCTATGCACCTTCAAACGGTTTTGCGTGCGGCGTGCGGCGTCTACGGCGGACAGACGGACATTTTTTTTTGTTTTTTTGGGGTTTACTAGTCCGAAAACGTGAAAATACAAAATTTCAGGGTAGCAAATTTTTTGTAAATTTCAGGTCGATCACAATACTTTATTATTAAAAAATAATAAAGTTAAAATACACTTAGGTACTTACCCCATCAGCGTATTATTCATCAGTTCACACTTCACAGAACCACATTAAATTATTTTCACTCAAATTTCACGAATTCGTATATTAATTTGAAGGTGTAGTGTTCATTTCACACTTTGGAAAATTCTAGCTCGTTTCCAAAACTTATATTCTTACCGCCCTATGTGAAGTTTTCGGCTGAACGCCTTATTGACCGTTTCCTAGATTCTGCATCGAAGCTAGATATGTACATATATGTATGTATATATTACTAATTAGTTTTACACTATATAAGGGTTGCAAGTCGTACGATTTTTAACGTACACGCACGATTATTTCAGCATAAATATGAATTCCCCAAATTTTATTGAAATTAGCTATGCATTAATACAAAGGTCGAGTTCGTTAGTGAGCAAAATTACTTCACTCCTTCGATTAACTCGCATTCAAAGGTCCTGAAAACACGTATTCACGAAAAGTGACCGATAACTTCATACTAAGAGTTTCAAATTTTTTTTCTTACAGCATATGAACTTTTGTATTATGGCAACTACAATTGAAAAGGTGTTCACCATTTCATCAGAGTATCAAGCGATTGTTAACTGTGATTTGTAAATAATTGTTTCTTATTTTATAAGTTAAGAGTAAAAATAAAATGTCACATTGAAAAATAGCTCATTTTTCATTTTTATTCAAAGATTATGTAGTTTTATTATGAAGAGGATATCATTTTGATACGCACCAAGAATCCAATGGATCAGTGGCGGATCCAGACTTTGCTGTTGGGGGGGGGGCGGAAATTTTTTTGATTTGGCTATTTTATTTGATCAAGTTCTGTGTGAATTTAGCTACATAGACTGCACTTAGCAAAAACGGGATCATATTGTTTTCATCTTATTATGGGTCATTCCATCAAGAATCGCCAAAGTTGTGACCTTACCATCTCCGATTCTTTTGAAAATGTTTGTACTTGAAGAACTAGTGAAAGAAATAATTGAAATTCAAGTTTTTGTTTCTCATTTTTTAACTAACAAAAACAACAACAATCTTTGAAATAAGCCATACTTTATTATTCAAGAATAAAAATTACCAGAGATATGAATTTTCAAAGAGGACTCGGACATCTTTTTTAGGAAATCTTTAACATACTATAACTAACAAAAATACTTTATTATTAAAAAATAATAAAGTAAAAAATGAGATAGAAATAAAAACTTGAAATCATATTTTTTTTCACTATTTCTTCGAGTACACAAATTTTCAAAAGAATCGGCCATGATAAGGTCACACTTTTGGCGATTCTTGATTAAATGACCCTTTTTTATAAAATAATTGAGAACGACTATAATGTTCTTCGATTTTTTTGACCCCGATCCCATTGAGATCCCAAGTTAATTTTTTGGTATGTTTTGAAAAACAGTATAACCTACAAAATATAAAAAAATAAAAAAATGAGATATTCAAGGATGACGGACAAAATCATTATCCTTGAAAAAAATTTCAAGGATAATTTTTACTGCGACAACCTTCCCCTTTAAAATAAGCCCTATTTTATTATTCCAGGATAAAAATTACCAGAGATATGAATTTTCAAAGAGGACTCGGACACCATTTTTGCGAAAACTTTAACATACTATAACTAACAAAAAAAAATGAGATAGAGACAAAAAATTGAATTTCAATTATTTTTTTCACTAGTTCTTAAAGTATAAATCATAAAGTATAAGGTATAAAGTATAAAGTATAAAGTATAAAGTATAAAGTATAAAGTATAAAGTATAAAGTATAAAGTATAAAGTATAAAGTATAAAGTATAAAGTATAAAGTATAAAGTATAAAGTATAAAGTATAAAGTATAAAGTATGAAGTATAAAGTATAAAGTATAAAGTATAAAGTATAAAGTATAAAGTATAAAGTATAAAGTATAAAGTATAAAGTATAAAGTATAAAGTATAAAGTATAAAGTATAAAGTATAAAGTATAAAAGTATAAATTTTCAAAAGAATCGGAGATGGTAAGGTCACAAATTTCGTCATTCTTGGCGGTTCTTGATGGAATGACCATATTACCTACGCAATATGTTGTCTTGTAGTCTTTTTATCATAGTGCGTTTACACTCACCCTTGAGGATCGTGTCGAGGCGAGCCTCTACTCCCATCAGGCCATTGCAAACCGGGTTTCGTCGGCTGTGCTCTTTGCTGTGTTGAAAGCAACATGCCTTTGCGGCGCAACTTGCCTATAAGTGCGAAACGACAGAAATACGATGAGGTGCGAATTGTGGGGTACCACAGTTTATTGCATGTGCGTACACATATGGAAACGTGCGCAGCAGAAAAAGTTGAAGAATGTTAGACTCTTGCGACTGCACGAGCCATCTGATTGGTTGATTTTATGGTGGGGATAGAGGCGCGACTCAAACGTTGACTGTATGGTAAATCCACCATCATGGTTCTATTCTGTGCTTTGCATTGCGCCGTAGAACTACAGTAAATGCTAATTACAGTCCACATTGCAGTGGAGTAAAAAAAATCGGAGAACGGTTGAAGTATGTATGTTAAGAAAATTCGGAATTGGTCTGGGGGGAGGGCGGTCGCCCCCTCCGCCCCCCCCCCCCCCTGTATCCGCCAATGCAATGGGTACGTTTCTGGCTTCGATTTGGTTTCGAATGCTACTCCTGAAGTGGCAGCATTATACCGGCTTTATCAAATCGCCTTGCCCTTTCCGATTGCGATCGTTAGATTGTTGGCTTTTGGCTATGTAGGTGGGTAAGCGAAGAAGCAGTTGCATACGGTACAAAGAGGAAAAATAGAAGAGAGTGAATACATAATTAGAACAGAAAAATCTAGCGGTACCTTACGTCGGAAAGTAATACATACAAATTGAGTTAAAAAAGCAAAAAAAAAAAACATACTGCAGTCACGATCGGCTGCAAGCCAATCGTATAATGCTCTAGATGAATACTGAACTCCAATTTATATTGTAGTTGGGGATAAAGTAGAATTACGTGTGTGCATGTTGTATGTCCTTTATTAAGGACTACCATTAGATTGCTACTCAAAACTAAAAGACAATATTCAGTGTTTAATTTCATATCTTGAACTGGGTAAGTCATCGAAAAAAAATGTCCATTTTGAAGGACTTTCACATGGGAGGTGCAGGAAGGACTCACTCTACATATTTATCCTTTTCATCGGAACCATTTAAAAATGAACGTGTACAAAATTTCAAATTCGTAGCTTGAAGCGTTCAAAAGTTATCGAAAAATATTGTTGAACACGTGTCTTAGGGACATTTTGTATGGCAGCTACCAGAAGGAGTGAAAGGATTTCGCTGATTAGTAAACTCGAACATTGTTTTTACTCAAAATTAATTTGTACAAAATTTCCAATTCATAGCTAAAAGATTACTTGAGTTATAGTAAGTTCCGTAAATTAAGTGAAGACGTTTTGACAGGATATTTGTATGGCAGCTACTCGAAGGATTCATAGGATTTTCTTCATAATCATATATTTAGCTCCAACTATTGGAAAAATAACACATACAAAATTTGAAAGACGTAGCTTAAACCCTTTTAAAGTTATCGACCAATATTCTTGAACACTTGTTTTAAGGACATTTTGTATGGCAGCTACCCGAAGAAGTAGGACGATCTTGCCCGTTAACGAACTTAGCCTTACAAATTCAAACAAACACCCAGATTCAAAATTTCAAGATCCTAGGGTAAGGCGTTCTTGATTTATCGTGTTCACGGACAGACGGACGGACGTCAAGCGGATTTGAGGTTTTTGGCCAAGCAAAAAATAACATATAACTTTTTTTCGTCCGAGACTTGGTTCTATGCGTTACAAACTCTTGGGCTGGATTAAACTTATAATACTCTATATGATTTCATCTAGAGTATAAATATATATACTGTTGAGTGAGACAATAATTGCGAAAACAATAAAATTTCTGTGAAAATTTGTGGCCCCAGTGAAATTTGTTGGAAGCCCCTTAAAATTTGGGGGCCCCTAAAAATTTGGGGGCCGTGTGCTGCAGAACCTTTTAGTCCTGTGGGAAATCCAGGCCTGACTACGCTGTTTTGTTCCGTAGCAAGTTTTCATGTGTTCGTCTGGAACAAGGTACTGCTACGTATCGCTACGAAGTTGACGACTAGAAAGCAGTTTTAATTACATACTAATTCTGCTTAGTAAATGGAATACGTCTTTTCAATTATTGATTAAGCCCATTACGGCCTCTGGCAGAATTCTTCAACCCATATAAAAAGCTTGTGAAAAGAGTCCGCTTAAACTTGGCAGAATTCTGCCAACATGATTTTCGCTTTGGTTTTCTATTTGGTGGTACGGAGTTCGTTTCAAAATTTTGCCACGAATTTGGACTTCGCTCATCGACCAATAGATGGCGCTGCAGCCGTATAAAGCAATTTTCTGCCACCATTTAAATGTGCTACTATTTTATTTTTCATTGCCGTAGCAAAATTTTGACATCTCCTTTCAGTCATTCAAATTTGTCAGTTTCTTTTTTCAAACCGACTTTTGTTTTTAGTCCATAATAGGCTTTCGTAAATAGAAAGCGTCGTTAGAACTATTATTTTGTAAATAGAACAATCCATTTAAATTATAAAGTAGTAGTAGTATAGTACTAGTATAGTACTGTGTTCTCGCGAAACGAAATCGAACGAAAAGGCACCTTCGAATTCGAAGCAGAGTAAAATAAATTCTACAGGTTGCCACAAGATCTCAGTTTTATAAAAGCGCTCGAAATGGGAAAGAAATTGAAATATTGGCAAGAAATTACAATTCCGAAACACATCATAACAAAATATAACAAACACAAAATTTTCCGGGCACAAACAAAATCAACTGACAGCGAACGGTTGAAAATTTCGAATTGTCAAATATTTCGCTTGTCATGAAAGGGTATTCTATCCTTTAAAACGAAAAACCAAGCACCATCCATTAGTGACTACTGCAAAGGTCCATTCCACCCATGAATACAGTACTGAAAAACGAACGAAATATTTCGTCGCGAAAAGTGCGCGAAATATTCGTATTTTTTAAATGGGATTTAACAGTTCATTTCGTTTCGTTCGGAACACAGTACTAGGCTTAAGTGACAAATGGAATGAGCCTTTGAAAGGCGATCAATTAGATCAGCGCCAACTGCATGTGTTAAACCTCTGACAGATTCACCGAAACGTTACAAAACGACACGAACCCGAGAAGTTGAACATGCAACCCGACCGTAGTTTTGAAACTTAGCCGTTAACCGCCCAAATTCCGAATTCGGATGCGGAATGATCCTCACGACCCGAAGACCGACCCATCAACCCCGTCTGGAGGTTGAAATCCACGTATCGCAATGAGGAGGCCAAAGACGATACTGAACTCATTGGAAACGCTGCATAAGTCGCATAGGACATAAACAAGTATCATACTTATCTGGAAGGACGCCAACACCACATATAACACAAAACATCGAACATCGAACAACAAACACGAAACACTACTCCACACTTAACGTAAACAACTTTTCGCCAAATTTAAACAAACATATCACAAGACGTTAGCACTCACAACACTAACTTCGCCAGAGTAAGGTCAAGTGACGTTTGAATCTGCACAACAAACATGGCGGACAATTTAGAGTACATTCGTCAGCCGATAAGGCAGATCAGCGAGGTTTTGATCCTGGGAGAATAATAATTAAGAGTGAAAGTCCATTTTAACTAAAAGAAAGTAGTATTAAGTATGAAAAGTAAAAACGTTGACCCGAAAACGGAAAACTGAAGATCAAGTAACCGGGGAAAAAAGCTGAACGAGTTTGGCTGGAAAATACTGATCCTAAAACGATATCTTTTCATAAGTGTCGCAGAGTGAGAGGATGGAATAATTTTACCGAGAAAATTTAGCCAGTTCTTTTTTTGAATTTTTAAAACGTGCTACGATCGTCACAAGTCAGTGACGGCAAGCAGAGTAGAACCAGCAAGTTAAACAAAAATTTCAAGTCAATAAGGAGTTGAACACAAAGAAGAAGGAAGCAGTAGAAGGATCAACGATTTGGTCATCTTTTCAAGGGTTATCCGTGGAGCGACGAGGGAATCTATACCAGTGGCATCCTACTTAACTTCCCCGAATAAGTGGTTCGATTGGGAGAAGTGATCAGAACTTGTATTTTTAAAGAAAAGATCCACTGGCGTCTAACAATCGGTAACGATCCAGACTTATTAGTTTCAATTTGGAACGATTCGTTTTCTTCATGAAGAGTCTACAACAAAGTCAATAAATACCTATCACCATTTTATTTATTTTCTGTTGCCATATCCAAGGGATGGTGTATGCTCAATTTTGTTTACACCTAGGTTAGGTTAGGTATCAGTGGCGGCTTAAAAACCTCGCATAGACCCTCGAGGGTCCATAGCGATACCACATAAAAAGGAGACCCAATGTGCCTAAGGTAGGTGCGCTTGTGTATCGATCTGTGTTGAGAGTTCCTCGTTCAAATCAAAGGTCCCTGTTGCCGTAGCAAAGTTTAGCAGGCTCTGCATGCTGCTACGCGAGACTTGTCCAAGATTTGCGAAAGACGGTGCACCTAGAGCCTTCACCCGTCTCCTAGCCAGAGCCGGGCAGCTGCACAGGAGGTGTTCTAGTGTTTCCCGTTCCGCGGGAAGTTTGCAATTCCTGCAAATATCGTTAGTGATTAGCCCCAATCTGTACGCATGCGCCCCAATCAGGCAATGGCCGGTAAGAATACCGACTAAAGTTGCGCATTGCGCCCTTGGTAGTGCTAACAAGAGTTTAGTACTTTCCTCGTTGTGAGTGTTCCACATTTGCTTCGTGGTTCTGGAGGTTGGCGTAGCCTGCCACCTGGCCTCGGACCGGCTTACCATCTTCCTCTCTAGGAAGTTGTAAATAACGTTAAGAGGCGGTGGAACCGAGACCGCGGCTTCCTGCCCAAGGTTTGCACCTATTTTAGCAAGACCGTCGGCGAGTTCATTACCTAAGAAACCACTGTGCCCTGGAACCCAGCAGAGCTCCACTTTCCTATTTGAGCACAGTTTCTGTAAAGCGCGTCGACAATTGAGTACCGCCTTAGATTTGATAGTACAGGATTTCAGAGCCATTAAGGCTGCTTGGCTATCCGTATAGATACAAACTGCCTTATCCCTTATTCGCGATTTGTGAGCTATCTCCGCCGCCTTCTGAATCGCCAGTACCTCCGCTTGGAAAATACTGCAATTATTCGGCAGTCTGTAGCTAGAGTTTGTTGGAAGATCAAAAGAGTGCACGGCTGCGCCCACTCCGTCTTCCATCTTTGAACCGTCCGTATAGATGTTAATCGACCCCGCAGAGTCACCGGTTCTTGCCTCCCAGTATTCCCTGCTTGGTATGTTTACGGCGTACTTCCTGTCAAACCAGAGCTTAGGATCTGCGTAGTCCGTAGCCTCTGCTGGAGGTAGGCTGAAGTTACTGTGCCCGTATGGACATGTTTTGAGCTGGTTTGACTCTCTGAGTCTTAGGGCGCATTTGCCTACCACATATTTAGCGAACAGGTCAATTGGTGGCAGAGAAAGGAGTACGTTGAGAGAGTCTGAAGAAGTGGTGCGAAGGGCGCCTGTTATCCCCAGACAAGCCTGTCTCTGTACCTTTTCCAACTTTTTCCTGTAAGTTACTTTATCGAGTATTGGCCACCATACTAGCAGACCGTATAATAGGATTGGCCTTACAACAGCCGTGTAGATCCAGTAAGTGATTTTTGGCTCTAGACCCCACCTCCTACCGAACATTCTTTTGCACGCGTAGAAAGCGATGGTTGCTTTAGCCACCCGCTCTTCCGTATTGAGTTTCCATGTCAGCTTGCTGTCCAGGGTTACTCCTAGATATCTGGCATGGCCTTTTAGGGTTAGCTCAGTGTTACCGATCTTGGGCAGCTTAAACTGTTGAGACTTAGTTCTCCTAGTAAAAAGAACCAGTTCTGTTTTTGATGGGTTAACATTGAGTCCTCTGGTTCCCGACCAGTATAGTAGCTTGTTTAGAGCCCGCGTTGTAAGTTCAGACAGCGTGCTTGTGTACCTGCCTGATACCAGTATCACCACGTCATCGGCATAGGCTACACAATCCACCCCCGAGTCGTTAAGTTCCTTCAGTGCCCCATTTAAAGTGAGTATCCACAAAAGTGGTGATAATACCCCTCCCTGTGGAGTACCTTTATTTGTAATTTTGTGGGAACGAGCACTACCCCATTCCGACGATATAGACCTGCTTCTAAGCAGTGTCACGATCCATTTACTTATAGTACTGTGGACGTTTGCAGAGCCCAGAGCCTCAACAATTGCCTCTGTAGTAACATTGTTGAAAGCCCCTTCTATATCCAAAAAAGTTCCCAATGTGAACTCCTTGTACTCTAGCGATCTTTCGATTTTACCCACAACCTTATGCAAAGCCGTGTCCACCGATTTTCCTTTGATGTACGCGTGTTGGGCCTTTGAAAGATGGTTAGGATCTATGGTGTCCCTGATATAACCATCTAGTATCCTTTCCAATGTCTTGAGAGTAAAGGATGTCAGGCTGATAGGTCTGTAATCCTTCGGATTAACGTGACTACTTTTACCCGCTTTCGGTATAAAAACCACTCGAGCGTTCCTCCATGCCTCGGGCACGTAGTTGAGTTTTAGGCAACCCTTAAAAATCGCCTGGAGCCATGGAATCACTAGACCCTCTACATTTTGTAACATGGCCGGTATAATTCCATCCGGTCCAGGCGACTTGTAGGGGTCGAATGAGCTGATAGCCCACCTTACCCTGCTGGCTGTAAAGAGCCCTGGGATGCTCGCCAAGGGCGAGTTCCCCACTGCTGCATTGTGCATATGGTCAGGATCTCGGCAGCCCGGAAAATGAGCGCTTAAAAGGGCTTCCAGTGTTTCCTTGCTGTCCTTCGTCCAACTACCATCCATCCCTCTCAGCAGAGCGGGCGGGGTTGGATTCTTAGATATAAGCTTCCTGAGTCTAGAGGCTTCTGACGTTTTCTCGATTTGGCTGCAGAAATTTCTCCAGCTGTCACGCTTCGACTTTTTCAGCTCCCTCTTAAAGATTTTTAGCAAGTTTCTGTATTCGGCCCACACTTCCGTTTGATTGGTGCGCTTCGCCAAGTTAAAGAGTTTTTGGACCTTCCGCCGAGACTCTCCCAATTCCTTGCTCCACCAAGGAGGTTGGGATTTCCCCGACGGTTTCCTACGAGGGCACGCCTTTTCGAAGGCTTTGTTCAAAGTGTTAGTTAAGAAGTTTGTAGTATATTCCAGCGTGCGTGCATTCCAAATATGTTCAGGCGCCCTACCCTCGAGTCTGTTCCTTACTGTATTTGAAAACAACGCCCAATTTGTTTTTGCCGGATTTCTGTACGTAGAGATATTGGTACTAAGACCCGACGCCACTACGAACCCTATGTACCTGTGGTCCGAGAAAGATGGTCTATCCAAGACCATCCAGCTCTCCACACGACAGCCGTCCGTATCCGTATGCAGCGTCAAATCGAGTACGTTTTCGCTGGTTGGACCCTTGTATGTTGGTGTGTCCCCGCGGTTACCGATTAGTAGGTTAGTATTGAGAATAAAGTGTAATAAGGACTCACCCCTTTCGTTAATATCCCTACTACCCCATATTGTGTGATGTGCGTTCGCGTCACTGCCGACTACTAGGTTGAAATGCCTTCTAGTAGCTTCTGACACTAGCGTCTGCAGCTCCACTGGAGGAGAGGGCCTATCATGTGCCATATATGCCGAAGCGATAAGCAGCGGCTGCTGTCCACTCGCTCCCTCTATCAGCGCCACCGTCAAATCATTCGTGCTGTAATTAGATGTCAGAAAAGCATTAAGGTTCTTTTTGGCCATAATGGCCGACCGTTTCTTACCTTCCTTTTGAGAGAAAATCGTATGGTAGTTTCGTGACGCCAGTCCCCTGATGGCTCCGTTGCCAGAGATCCAAGGTTCCTGGATGAGCGCCACATCGTAGTTCCCTTCTTCAAGGGTGAGAAGTAGCTCAGCCGAAGCTAAGCTACTATGGTGCAGGTTGATCTGAATCAGACGTAGCATCCTGGGGATCTATGCCTGTCCGATTTCGTACTGAGACCTGGGTAAGAGTAGCGTCCGGATCCAACGTCTCAGAATCGCTCCCTAACTCCTTGTTTAGTGATATGTTTGTGGCGGCCGCGGTCAGGATATCCATCCCCAGGTCCCTCTCCACTTCGTTGGTCCCGAGAGTGTTCACATTTCCATCTTTGTGTTTACACCTAGGTGCGTGTTAAGTTAAGTTCTCCAGAATCACGTCGATCAGATCAGGTCACTGGCCAATTCGGGACCATGCAGCCAAATTGGGCATTCCGCTCAATGGGCACTGCCGCAGCAGCCAGGACACCAACCAGCGAGAGTCACTCGTTCATTTTCTGTGCGAATGACCAGCTTTAGCTAGAGCCCGAGAGCGAGCACTAGACAAACCCTTCTACGGCAACCTGAGGGAGATTTTGAGGAAGAAAACTGGAAAGTTGTTACTCTTCCTAAACAGTACAGGGTGGATATAACGGACCAATTTTTATCACACACATCTTTTAAATTTCCCAGTCACAACAACCCCTAACATCCGGGATTAATACGAGTTTGTCGGTCCAAAACGGCCATTGAGCTCTGTCTGGCTGCCACTTAAATTAACCTACCAACGTGTTAAGTGGACTACCGCAATCAACTCCCCAGTAATAACAGTAAAGACTGATATAAGTCTAATTGTAGAAATAACCGACCAACTTAAAACTTTTGCTTTTTTGTTACAGATCAAGCAAATATGACATTTTGAAAGATGATAATGAGGTGTAGAGATGATAGTCCCATTTCTGTCTTTGAAACAGCTTCCGCTGAAAAATTGACACTTGGTTCCATTCTGTTAGTAACGTACTAGTAACGAGTTTTGGATTCAAAAATTAAAATATGCATGTACTTCGGAGTTTAGTATGGCTGAAAATATAATCCTATAAGCCAAAGAAAAGTTTTATTATAAACGGAACACAAAGTCCTTTTGACTCTAAGTGTCGAAACAACTTCAACCTAACAGAAGCCACTTGAATAAGATAAAAATGTCTAATTCTCAGTTCAAAGAAGAGCTCTCACATTATTAACGATACTCATACATTTCATTTGCTGATGCTAGATCAACATTAAGTACCAATGAATTTGTTCAAACAAATAAACAAAATGCTCTTTGCTTGCAACTAATGCCTTAAATCCTTTCGACAAACAACTTGTAGCAAACAGGAGATGCCATAACATGGGTCTCTCATTCATCCTCTTTTTATTTTTTGCTCCAGCGTATACCGCTCGAGTATGACAACGTATTCATACATAGTTAATGTTTGTATGTATCTAGAAATATGTGTTGCACTCTGTGTATGTATTTGAGTTTTGATAGTACTTCTTTGTATAGTTTTGTACAACTTAAACAAGAACGTGGAGTAGTTCAAACGTGAGAAGTGGCGAACAGTTTTGTATTTGAAGAAGTCCAAAGGAAAGCATAGAAAGATTCTAGTGTGTTTTTCTTTTGTGAGCATAAGGAAAACTTTAATGGCAGTCAAGTAGACGATATCATTTTGTTTTGTAAACGAGAAAATGAATTCACTTGTTTCAATTGCAGCAGAAATACCGCAGCAATATTCAATTTAATCGGCTGTGATTTCTTTTATATTTGTGGCATGGTGAATTTTGGCTTGAAAGGTCCTTTTAAATTGTGTATCAGTCTAAGTCACCATGCAACTATTAATTCCTAACCTGTAACCATGTACTGCTTCCTTATAATCTAGGCTATCACAGGTATCCAAGTTTACTACACTGATCGTGTGCTGCGCTCCTCGTTCCTGCTGTTGCTGATCACGCTATTTAATTTCGTCTTTGTAGCTACTGCCCACTTATTCTGACACGTATGCGACTTCTGGCAAAGGTGGCACTTCACAGTTTTTTTATTTTGACTACCTTCTCGAGCTGATACTTGGAAAATTGAGAATTTGAACAATCCCAAATCAAGATAATGAAGATGAGAAGTATCAGGAACGCAAATAATAGACATAATATTTCCAGTAACACTTCGTTAAACACACTATCACGTTCTGGATACATTCATTTACTCAAACTCAAACTCAAACAATATTTATTTATAATAATTCAATGTGCGTTAACAGATCAAACATGTTTTAGAGATTAGACTTTTCATCTTAACAGCTAAGTTGTAATAATTATAGCACTAGGCAATGAGGAAAAACAATAGAAAATATATAATAATTTGCCAAGGAAAAGTACAGAGAAAAACCTTGCCTGTTTAAACTTAAGCTACTTAAAACTAACTTAGAACTAAAGGATTACATAGTAATTTACATGATTACCAGATAAGAATTATAGTTGACAAATTGCAGTATGCAGTAGAAAAAAAAGAAATACAATATAAGTCAAACTCTATAGGAACGATGCAACCAGCGGGTTACGTATATATCGGCATCTCTTTAAAAAGGAGTCATGTCTTTTATCGGTCAGTGTTTTTATGTCATGCACGTTAGCTATTTTATGTAGGCGTTTAGTAGAAAAGTAAAAGGGTAAGTTTCTGATTATTTTTAGGCATTTATTCTGGGTAACTTGCAACGTTTTTTGGTGTGTAGCGGAACTTTGACGCCAGATAGGAGCGCCATACGATATTATGGGTTGGATGACCTGCTTAAAAATCAGGAGTTTGTTATGCACCGAAAGCTTGGATTTCCGATTGATTAATGGGTAGAGAGCATGAATGCTTTTTGAAACTTTGGAGCACGTCATTTCTACATGATCTTTGTAGATGAGCTTTTTGTCTAGGATCACGCCGAGGTAGTTTATAGAGTCACTCCATTCGATGGTTTGTCCAATAAAATTGATTTGGTGACTTGGAAGATTACTACGTTTCCTTTTTTTTGTAAAGAAAATTGCTTGTGTTTTTGTTGGATTTATTTTGATTTTCCAACGATTGTAGTATTGGTATAGGCGATCGAGTTGATTTTCAAGCTCCCGTATGATAGCAATGGGGCTATTTGAGCGAGAATAGATGCAGATATCATCTGCGAAAATAGCTGTTTCGCATTTGTCTCCGGTTGGGACGTCAGCAGTATATATGTTGTATAAGGTGGGACTTAGGCATGAGCCTTGGGGAACACCAGCAGGAATTGAATATTTAGCGGATAATTGCGATTTGAGTTTGACAATAAATGACCTGTTGCTCAAGAATGATTGTGTAATTTTAGTTATATATAGTGGGAAAGATAGCTTGATTAGTTTTGCTAGGAGGCCATCGTGCCAGACAGAGTCGAATGCTTTTTCGATATCAAGTACTATCATTCCTACTGATTCCTTTGAGTTCAGTGAAGTTTTGATGTCGCTAGTTACCCTGTAGAGTTGATGAGTGGTCGAGTGACCTGACCTAAAGCCGAACTGAAAATTGGGTAGAATATCATTGTGATCGAGGAACTCATTTATTCGGTGTAAAATAATTCGCTCGAAGATTTTGCTTAGAGTAGGTAAAAGACTTATGGGACGATAGTTTTTTGGACAGCTTGCGTCCTTACCGGTTTTAGGAATGGGGAATACATGAGCAAGTTTCCAAGCAATTGGAAAGTAGCCTAGTTTAAGGCAGCTGTTGTAAATAAAACTCAATAGGATTAACGGTTTTTTGGGAAGTCGCTTTAGCAATGAGTTAGGGAGACCATCGGCGCCTGGAGCTTTGTTGTTCGAGAGCGTTTTCAAGATTTTCAGTATTTCGCGCGGCTTGCAGAGACAGCTGGCAGGTAGGTCAATATATGCGGGGATGGTTGATACAGCGTTCCTTACAGAAAAGTTGTTGATGGGAATGCCCAAGTGTTCGGTGAGGCGATGGGCTGCTTGGAAATTCTTTGCTATTAACTCCGCCTTGTCTTGGTCATTGAATATGGCAGTACCGTTTTCGTCTATTAGTGGCGGTATGTGTTTGTCACGCCTTTTAAAGATCCTGTTAAGCTTCCATATTTTCTTGGAGCTTTTGTCGAGGGATGAAAGCATGTTATTCCAGTTTTTATTTCTGGTTTCGAATAGACTACCCTGAATATTTTTAGTTAGACAGTTTACTCGGTTCTTAACACGCGGATCTCTTGTTCTCTGCCATTGTCTTCGTAAAGTGTTTCGTTCCCTGATCATGGCTTTAGTGTTCTCGTCAATGCGGATGTTATGCTGATTGGTTATTGTTGTTTTAGGTGTACAGAGTTCGACAGTATTCCAGATGTTGGTGGTTAGGTTTTGAAGAAGGTCATCGATTTGATCGTTTCTTGTGACTGTCCTCAGATCAAGTGCACTAGTGTTAGTTCTGCTGCTTAGTACTCTATGAAATTTGTTCCAATTAGTTTTATTAAAGCAATAAACAGATTTGCAATAATCTGTGATAGGGGTATCGATTTCAATAAGAAATGATACCGGAAGATGGGGAGATGAAAGTTCATGTATCGTAATTGGTTGAGAGATTGGAACAAGGCCATTACTGATGACGAGATCCAGAGTTGAGTCCATTCCCTTTGGTGGATGGAAGGTTGGTTCGGAAGGAACATGAATAAAAAGGTTGTATTTGCAAATAAGATCAAAGAGGATCTTACCAGCTTTGTTCGCTTTGCCACAGTTCCAATGGCGATGCCTGGAGTTGAAGTCACCGCAGAGTAAATACCTTTGATTATTATTTGACAAAAGTTTAATATCATCTTCAAAATATTTTAGTTTCGTTGCATTAAGTTTTGTCCCAGGAAAGTAAACTGCAACAATGACTGTATTAGAGTGTTCAATTTTAATTGCAATAGACTCGATAATTTTGGTTTTAACACTAGGTACGACTGAATGTTTGATGCCTTTATTAATTATGATAGCAACACCTCCGCCAGTTGCATCTATCCTGTCATTCCTGTGGACTACATAGTTGGAATGCGAGAGTTTGTCGTGTGGTTTGAGCCAAGTTTCGGTTAGTATGACAATATCAACATTTGAGTTAACAATGAAGTCAAATGTCTCGATAGATTTCTTTCGGATGCTTTGGGCATTCCAAAGAAGTGTATTTAAATTCTTAAAATTATCCATTATAAACAAACTTAATGGCTAAATTAGTGAGAACTAGAAATTGGTCGTGCTTTGTTTTGCATTTAGCTAGGTTGTTGATAAGTTCTGTAGACATCTGGATCAGCTGCTGCGGTGATAACAGGGTTTCATTAGCAGTAGTTGTAGTAACGATGTGCGGAACTGTCATTTGCTTTGCCACCGTATTGTACTGCAAAGAGCTGCTGGGCTTGATGCTTTGTGGTGTAGTTGAAGCGCGACTTACGTGTATTGGTGGAAAATTGGTGTCGAATTTTGTAAAGGAATTGTAAGAAGGTTGTTTTATTTGAGTTTTGTCTCTTCTAAGCGACGATAGTTTATGCCTAATCTGGCAGTATTCGTTTCTCTTCGGGCATTCGTGGTCGTTGGCGAGGTGTTTATCTCCACAGTTTGCGCATTTGATCTCTTCTATATTTTCCGAAGTGCAATCAGAATGATTGTGCGGTCCGCTACATATCAAACATCTGGGAGGAAGGTGACAGTACGTTGACCCGTGGCCATAGAGTTGACAGTTACGACACTGTGTTGGGCCGTTTCGATTGCGCGAATAAAAATTCCAATGCACTACGGTGTGCATGACAGTTTTAGTTGTCCTGAGCTCAGACAGTTTAGTGGTACCGCGCTCAAAGTAAACTATATAGTATGTCTGCGTTTTTCGAATGACAAATTTTTTGATGTCAAGACAACTGATTCCATGTGTTGACTTCAGATGATTTTTAAGTTCTTCACAAGACATGTCGTGGAGTCCTGAGAGGACAAATTTCGTCGGTCGCATATCCGCTCGACGGTGGGTAAAAAAGTTTACTTTTCTAGTTAGCAGGTGGCTATGTACTTCTTCATAATTTTCGGTGGTTTCGAGAAGAATTTTGATACCCGTAGACATTAATTTTACCTGATAGTTGCTTATCTTCAGTGATTCCATGACGGCAATTATTGATGGCCGGGGCAGGTCTGGAACAACGATGGGAGGAATCTTTAGCTTTTTAGGAGGAGTTGGTGTTGGTGTCGTGCTTCCCGTTGCATCGGAGTCCATGGAGTCGTTTGCAAGAGGTGCAAAACGGTTGCTGCGGTTCGGCATGATGATGGCGTTAGTTTTAGGGACTTTTAGTTTATCCCTAAGTAGTTTACCGGGCGGAGAAACCTCCCGACCCCGTTTTGTAGTCGATTTCGGATCAATTGTGAGATTCGGCAATACTTTTTATCCGGTACCGAGGGATAAAAAAAAATTATACTTTAGCAGAAGGCTTTAAAAAAAAAACTGAATACGTGAGCGAGAGAAAAGAAACACTTGTGCACTTGTCGACAACTAGTGACGGAATGTACATTCATTTAGTTTCTAGTTAGAAAAACATCAACCTTCCAATATCTAGCTAGAAAGCGAGGAACACATAATGAGAGAGGCGTGGCAAATTATTTGGCAAAGCTCGATTGTGTTCGAAAAGAATCACTTTTTCTCTTGCCGGTTGTTGTTGTTGTTTGATGCGGGGAAAGACACGCAGCAAAGTAGCGCATCTTGAGCACTCAGCCAAAGATTGCCCATTGTACTGGAGTCTCCCGGTCTCTACCCTAACTTTTTCGTCCTCGTCACGAATTTCAAGAGCTCAGGTAGGGAGCGAGAACGGATAAAATCATAATAACACGGACACACTTTTAAGGCCTAAACAGAACACGGACCTCGACTGCGACTGCGCAGTTCCTGTCTTTAGAATACACTGGATTATATTTCAATGCCCACAACACCAACTTCGCCTGCGACTGTTTAGTCGTGCTACACTCTAATTCTAATGGTGCATTTACACTCAGCGTTTGAGGCGAGCCTCTATCCCCACCAAAAAATCAACCAATCAGATGGCTCGTGGAGTCGCAAGAGTCTAACATTCTTCAACTTTTTCTCCGACGCACGCTTCCATATGTGTACACAGATACAATGAACTGTGGCAGCATGCACTTCGCAGCTCATCGTATTTCTGTCGTTTCGCACTTATAGGCAAGTTGTGCCGCAGAGGCATGTTGAGTGTAAATTGCTTTCAACACAGCAAAGAACACAGCCGACGAAAACCGGTTTGCAATGGCCTGATGGGGGTAGAGGCTCGCCTCAAGGCGAGCCTCAGGGGTGAGTGTAAACGCACCATAAGACTGCGGTTGTAGTCTCGGATTTACACTACTTCCCAGCAGGAAAAGTTTCGTATACTATACGTCGAAACAAAACCGTATGCAAGTCGTATAACTGATTAGACTTTTTGGGAACTGTGTCGCCGGTGGATGTATAGCACTATATATATAATATTTACATGACCTCTTCAAAATGAATTGAATTCTGTTTACATTTAAGAGGAGACCGCGATAGCTCAGTACATGCTGTCTTTATCTTACATATAGACATGTAGAATTTTGATGCTATTTTGCGTGAATACGCTTTGCCTACTGGGTTTTTTATTCTTCAAATTCGTCTTGATTCCTATTCACTTTCTCGTTATTAATAAACGCAAACACTCCGAATTGATTAAAAACACTATGTAAAATATACGCGCTACCAGAAGCACGTCCATTTTCAAAAATATTAAATAAAACAGAAGTGACACTTGACACTCGTTCTTCTTCTTGCTTGCATAGAATCGAAGTCGTAGTCGGTGTTCTGTTCAACACCAACTGCGCAGTCGAACCTCACGCCGCACGGTAGGCAAATCGCAGTCGCAGTCGCAGTCGAGCTCCGTGTTCTGTAGTACTTTAGTCCTAAAAAGGTCCGTTGTGTTGCCACAGGATCATCTAATCCGGGGTGTGTTGAAGATGCCAGCTATAGCCGCCTCGAAAGCATAGCATAGCAAGACTGTAGCAACTGTCAAATTCAGCCATAGCAAGAAATAGCTTCTTCGCGTTTTGAACAGCCAAGAGCAGCTTGTGTAGCTTACAACACCTGTTCGACACATACATACGCAAGTTTCCCTGGCATAAGACATTTGTTTGAAGTTTCTGTGAAATAAAGTGAAAATGAGCGCTAGTAAAGAACATTTAGTTTATTACGGTGAGGATGGAATTTTATATGTTATACATACCGATGAGAATGGCGGAGGTAATGTTTTGTTATATATCAAATCAAAACTTCAACTATTATAATTCAAACTATTTTTCAGAACCAATTTTGATCCCCAGCGAAACTTCAGATGATGCCTCCGCTACAGTAGAATCGGAAAACAAAGAAAATCGTTAGGATAATAACAAAGCAGGAAGTAAGAAGAATCAAAGTGGATCGTGTCCCATATTAAGATTCTAATAGAATCATATAAAAATTTTAAAAATGAAATGAACGGCACTAGACTTGGAAATGATGAAGTCTGGGAGAAGATTTCGGAGGAGCTTCAAAAAAAGGAATATGGATAGCTGCAAATATAAGTTTCAGCACCTTAAGCTGACAGGAGCTTCGCCAAAATATTTTCAGTTTGAGGAGGAGTTTGATGATATGTTCGGGCAAGATCCAAGAATAGATCCGGTGGCACTGGCATCGTTCCTACAGCCAAGTTCGTGTTCGGATGAAAGTGCCGCAGAGCTGGATATTTCTGACAATGCTTTCATTGCTCAGTCGGCGAAAAGAAAGCAGCTTGTCATAAAAACTTTTGTATAGAGGCAGGACGCAGATTGAAGCTATCAACGGAAAATGCCGAAAACCTAAAAAGAGTGGCTCATGTATTGGATGAAGAAAACAGAATCCACAGGACGATGATGGAGAAGCTGTAAATCGAAACTTTGTTTTTTAAGTTTTTATTTACCTACCTATAATGTAATGTTGCTATTTTATTATTTATATCCGAATTTATCTTAAATTAATTCTTTTTTATTCAATTGTCTGTCGGTTGTGAATTAAATTTTAAGACAGTATTTTTTTTTACTTAAATTTTTATTTAGTTCCTGCAAACTGTGAATTAAAATTAATGTCAAGGTAGGCGGATTTTTATACTCTAGATGAAATCATATAGAGTATTATAAATTTAATCCAGCCCAAAAGTTTGTAACGCATAGAACCAAGCCTCGGACGAAAAAAAGTTATATATTATTTTTTGTATATTTGTGCCCAAAAACCTCAAATCCGCCTGACGTCCGTCCGTCCGTCTGTCCGTTAGCACGATAACTCAAGAACGCCTTCACCTAGGATCTTGAAATTTTGAATCTGGATGTTTGGTTGAATTTGTAAGGCTAAGTTCGTTAACGGGCAAAATCGTCCTACTCCTTCGGGTAGCTGCCATACAAAATGTCCTTAAAACACGTGTTCAAGAATATTGGTCGATAACTTCAGAAGGGTTTAAGCTACGACATTGAAATTTTGTATGTGTTATTTTTCCACTAGTTGGAGTTAAATATATGATTATGAAGAAAATCCTGTTAGTCCTTTCGTGTAGCTGCCATACAAATATCCTGTCAAAATGTATTCACTTAATTTACGAAACTCACTATAACTCAAGTAATCGAATTCAGACTTTTGTACAAATTAGTTTTGAGTAAAAAGAAATTTCGGCTTTACTAGTCAGCGAAATCCTGTAACTCCTTCTGGTAGCTGCCATACAAAATGTCCTTAAAACACGTGTTTAAGAATATTGGCCGATAACTTCAGAAGGCTTTAAGCTACGTCTTTGAAATTTTGTATGTTTAATTTTTTCAATAGTTGGAGCTAAATTTATGATTATGAAGAAAATCCTATTAGTCCTTCGTGTAGCTGCCATACAAATATCCTGTCAAAACGTCTTCACTTAATTTACTGAACTTACTGTAACTCAAGTAATCTTTTAACTATGAATTGGAAATTTTGTACAAATTAGTTTTGAGTAAAAACGAAGTTTGAGATTACTAATCAGCGAAATCCTTTTACTCCTTCTGGTAGCTGCCATACAAAATGTCCTTAAGACACGTGTTCAACAATATTTTTCGATAACTTTTGAACGCTTTAAGCTACGAATTTGAAATTTTGTACACGTTCATTTTTAAATGGTTCCAAGGAAAAGGATAAATATGCAAGAAATCGAGTGAGTCCTTCCTGCACCTCCCATGTGAAAGTCCTTCAAAAAGGACATCTTTTTTCGATGACTTACCCAGTTCAAGATATGAAATTAGACACTGAATATTGTCTTTAAGTTTTGAGTAGCAATCTAATATCAGTCCTTATAAAGGACATACAACATGCACACACGTAATCCTACTTCATCCCCAACTACAATATAAATCGGAGTTCAGTATTCATCTAGAGTATTATACGATTGGCTTGCAGCCGATCGTGACTGCAGTATGTTTTATTTAAATATTTACTGAATAAGTGAAGAAAGTTGTTATTTTTTATCCGAATTGGATAAGGATACTATTATAAAGGGCAAGAAGGCACGGTTTGGGTTATATTGCCATAGAAGAGATACTACGGATGACGTTATAATTTTTCATAAACATAGTAGTGCTCGAATACGAAGAACTGAGTTCAATAAGTTTTAACTTGGTTATTTGTATTAATTTTATAAAGTTTTTGTTATTGCTTGTAATTCAAAAGCTGAGATGCTAAGTTAAGGTATATAAACTAAAAATTTCATACAAAATGTAGGTACGTAATAAATTACTGGCATTTTATCAATTCAGGATTTTCTTAAAGTTCCTCTGCCATCTTGTTTCTTTCACGCCTTCCTTCACTTGTTGCATTAGTTAGAGGAATTTGAATTTGTAAAACCGTTGTATACGTATAGCACTCACTGTTTGCCAAAATCCATATAGGTAGTTGAGAATAATTGTTTATCCATAGATAAAGAAGTTTTGTTCGGGAATTTTTCTCGATAAACTCCAGTAACGTCTGCCAGGCGAAAATTTTCTTGAAATTCTTTCCTCGTATAATTGTTTACTACCCGTTCTACAAAATGTTTCCTACGAAATGGAACATCTTTCGCATTACACAAAGTCGTGAGCAACAAGTCATCTTCACAATCATCATCGCTATCAGGCTCCGATTTTTTCTATAAAATTACCTAAAGAAACGAAATAACATTAAACGCTTTGCACGTTTTTCTTAATTACAAATGCTTACCGCATTAACTGCTTCAAATGTTTCCCTAAATTTTTCGTTGATTCCTATTGCTAATAATACACTGCCTTCCATTTTTAAACACTGAAAATTACGTTCCGACTAAAGTAACAGCTACACACATTATATAAATATTGCAATAGCTGCTTTCTTGCTACAGTCCGGAGTATGAGCAACAAATAGCAGCTATGGAAGCAGCTTTTTGAAAATCTTGAACATATCTAGTGTCAAATAGCAATCACGAGAGAGAAGCTTTTTGGTTGCTTTGGACCAGGCCGATGTAATTACCATATATCTGCACAGAAACTTAGTGAAGTTATTTTACCACATATACATCATACTTCGAGAGAGAACAAACCCTTTATGCCATAGACCATCTCCACACATGCTCAATTTTAACCGAATTTGTGTTTTTTATGCAAACAAACAGCTAACCCACTTTGTCAAAAGCAGTTTCGTTTCTGCTTCATTTCTCTCGGCTCATTTCATTTCCTTATATTCTTATTCGTAGCTTTGGACACACAAAAGCGTACAAAAGCATACAAAAGCAGCTAATAGCACCTATAGCAGAAAGCATCAACACACCCCCGGTCCTACTCGTTAAACAATTCTCGCAACCTCCATTGCGGTAAAATCACTGAGACTGTTGAAGAAGTAAGCTCCTAGATGAGCTTTCCTTAGACAGGTAGAGAGAAGATAAAGGACTGTCTCCTCCTCCTTATCCAGGCTGCTTTTACAAAAGTCGTTTGAGAGGAGGCCGAGTGTTTTAGCATGCCGGCCTATAACATAGTTTTCGGTCAGGACACCGACTGTGGTGCTGATACTCGCTCTTTGGAGCAAAATCAGCCTTTTAGAGCATATCAGATCTAGCTTCGGCCAAATTTGTCTCGCAGTCAGTGTGACATGTAATATTCTCTGCTCATCTTGAGTTCGTTTTCACAACTGAGTTCAATATCAGTAGCCTTTTACATGTAGAGAGAGGCACACCTAGAATCCAATGTTGCGGCATAATCTGGCGAGTAATGCCGCGCCGAGTGAGTTCGTCAACTATATAGTTACCTGGAATATCTAAGCGCGAGTGAGGAATTCGATAATTTGTGCACATTAATTTTTCAATGATTCCTCGTAGTCTTATACACATGCTGGAAATAGAGTTAGTGCTTCAAGGAGCCCTCTGTGAAAGTTCTTAGAAAAGGAAAATTTAGACACTAAAAACAGTACATCCTTGAAATTGGAATTCAGAATTTCATCTAGAGTATCATACGATTGGCTTGCACCTTATCACCTCTGTTTTTCCTTTTTATGCTTTTCTAGTACATCTACATACATGTACTAAGTTTCAACTTTCTAGCGTAAGCCGGTCTAAGGACAGAAACAACATACGATAGACCCGATCGGCTGCAAGCCAACCGTATGATACTCTAGATGAAATTCTGAACTCTGATTTATATAGTAGTTGGGGAGGAGTCTATGGAATTCAAATATACTCTATGTTTTTAAGGACTCTGGTTTGTTAGCTACTCGACACTCGTGGTAACACAACGGACCTTTCAGGTCTAAGTGTGTCCGTGTTCTCACGGGCAGCCACGCGTACCTACCTACCTACCTAGCTACTCGACAGAGAAAGACAGTCAGGCATAATTTTCTGTTTTATATTAAATTCATTTAGGGCCAATTATGGATCGAATGAACCGATCTCTAAATGTATCAGGCTTTATAACTGGGCTTGCGAGAAAGTTGGTTTTTGCAAAGGTAGAAAGTTATAATATTTAAATTTTTTTACTATTGGTTTTAATTTAAATTTATCAGTTTAAAAAGTGAATGCAGTAGATAAAAAAAATTGCTTACTAAAGAAAAATAGTAGTTCCTGCTCCAGACAACAAAACGCTAAGTGAATATAATTGAAAAGTGAATTATTTCCCATCAACGTTCCGAACAAACACGAAACCTTTTTACATGAGAATAGGAGTTCGTTCTATAAAATATTTTAAATGATAACGAAATAATTAAAACGATCCCAAGCCAAGTCTGCGTCTAACATGAAGGAAATTGAAGTTTTTTTTGGCATAAGAAAGATATAATTAATACATCCAAACCAATTCGCTGAATTTCAGAAGTTTACAAAATGAAAACCAATCTCTATGATAATTCTGTAACAATAGTTTATTAAATACTCCAGTAATTCAATTTAAATATCAACACCAAAACAATATAAGGAGCAGCGCGGAACTCAAAACTATTTAGCATACTTTTCAATTGTTTTGGAAGGGGGGGGGGGATATTTGATGAAAGTCATAGAAAGAATATCCTTTATTTTCCATAGACTCAGAAATAAATTACTCAGTATGTAAATTAGAGATACCTTTTAAGAAACACCCACGACGAAAATTAGCATTTAATCTGTTCCATATGCCGGGACTCGTCCTGCCTTTATTTCCACGATAGTCGGGTAATTAATTACAGGATTTCCTGAAATCTGTCCCATGATACGCTCGTCTAGCGAACGTAAAAACTATCTAATAACGTTAAAAGTATAGCAGTGTAGTTTTTATCCTTCGAGGGTGGGTATTATAGGTTAAGTCTGTCAACAAGGTGCCGTCACTCCTGGATTTTGTACAGCTTTTATCTTAACCAAGCCTTTATTTTGTCAACACTAAGATCAATCACGTAGTGAAGCCCGGTATCATATATTACACACAAGCCGCAAGGACGACAGTGTCTACATCGACCGTACCTAAGAACATTTTTTTTAAGTTTAAATAATTATGGCAGTATAATCTTATCAATTTTCTGGAGGAGAAAAATGAGGACGACTTGGATGAATTTATAAGTGATGAAAGTGCATTTTATGGCATAGCAGCAAGAAGCATAAGGGCTTTAGTTGTTTAATGCATTATTTATGTAAACATAAAATGTTAATAATATCTAAATAACGAGCAGCCCAAGGCTCTGACAAATCAATGTCATAGACAACACCTTCTTACAGACGATTAAGTAAGAAAAAAAATTCCTTGATCAACAGCTTAGCAGATTCTTTTGTTAAATGTGCATTCTATCAAAAAAATTCCTTGATTTCTCATTACTCATTTCGAAGGCGAAGAACAGTATTTCAGTGTACGCCTGCAAGGAGATTTGTGAACATACTGATGAGCAGGGCTGTCAGATAGTGAGTTGCAGGACCCGCCGAGTAAGCCATATGAAATAGCCCAAAACCAAGACTTGTAGCCCAAATAACGCGCTCAACTTTGTAAATTTTACAGACCTATTTTATAATAATACTTGAAAAATAATTTGTAATTTTCATAATTCTATGGAATCAATAATCTTTCGTGAATTTAATAATTCAGTTATCAGGCAAAAATTAAATCTGGCTTTTTGCTTTTATGAAAAATAATGTAAGCACCTCATATCCATCTTCACCTAATCGATCAGATTCTGCGTCTAAAGAAGATCAAGCCGCTACTCGATTAGCGTTATACATTTTTGCTTAGAAGCGGTTCAACTTAACATTGCGAGCTAGGGGTTCCCCGGAACTTCAAGTAAAACTCAATTCGATTTCATTTACCTACTACTTGATCGCTGTTATCGATGAAAATCACTTTAAAAATGCACTTTCGCGTAGAACTAATCGTCATTTCCTTTCGCAGTAGAAAAACACATGTTCCGGTTCTGCGGCGCTTATATACTGTATGTGTTGAGTCGAGAAATTTCCAGTATATTCAGTTGCTTGTGTGGAACGCGTAAGGAGTAACTATCACATGCGAGAAATGTCTAGAACATGCGAGAAGTATATAGAGCTTTCTATAATATTATAAGGTTGTTGTTTTTCTCTGGAAACTTTAATATCAATAATAAGTGAGTTGTTCGGGTTGCCACAGAACACATGTAACAATAACTTTAATTTTTGCAACACGTGTTCTGTAACCTACCAGTCCAGCAGAAATAATATTTAGTATATTATGAAAAAATAAAGGAAATCTACGATAGTCATCAATATTGGTAAATCTATAGTTTCTTGTATGTTATATCTCAATGGGTGTCCATAACTTATTTTTAT
The DNA here is from genome assembly GCA_951812415.1 of Beris morrisii. Classification (NCBI taxonomy): domain Eukaryota; kingdom Metazoa; phylum Arthropoda; class Insecta; order Diptera; family Stratiomyidae; genus Beris; species Beris morrisii. Next base: position 107,616,224 of record OX638310.1, on the reverse strand, counting down.
TTTATTTATTTAAGGACTCAATGAACATAAAGTTTAAAATAAATTCCAATTATACATGTAGCCAAGTGATAAAAAAATAAAATAAAAACAAAATAATTGATAATTCATATTAAAATAGAAAGATATAAATGAAGAAAAATGAAAATTAAATGGAATTAAAATATAGTCATTTAATAGTCAACGTGAATCTTAAATACAACTTGAATGATTGTAGACTGAAGTCGTGAAAATTAAGGCAAGATTGATTGAACATGCGAGGCAGCCTAAGTAAAGGAGAGTGAAAATATACGTTTAGCCGCGCATATGGTACAACGAATAGAGTTTGTGATCTGGTGTAATACCAGTTCTAATGTATGTAATATACATTAGAACGCAATTGAAGTTCACTTTGAAGATTAGTGTTAAAAACAAAATATACTTTAAATAAAAATACCATGTCCAAATATAGTCTTCTGTCCTTTAAACGTGATAGGCCAAGTAACTCTAATCGACTTTCATAGCAAATGTCAGATAAATTGAGCCTTCGGAAAACAGAATGTATGTATAACTTGAAAGAAAGTGGGTTATTTCTAGGAAGTCTGCAAATAATGAACCGATTCTAAATTAATTTTAGTTTGCAAATTCGGAAAGATATCGTGCAAACTATTATTTTTCATTACAGAGAAACGAAAATTTAGATAGATAGATAGTAGATAGATAGATAGAATTTATTCACTAGTTTTGATTACAATTGTGTTACAATTCATGTTTTATTTTAGAGATCAAGATAAACTTTTACAACTATAACTTAATTTATTCAGCTAATTGCTGATATGAGAGTATTAATAAATTATTTAAATTTTGAGGTTAAGTGAAACGAAAATTTAGTGGCAAAAGGATTTGTGAAGTTTGTAACGCATAGAACCAAGCCTCGGACGAAAAAAAGTTATATATTATTCTTTGTTTATTTGTGGCCAAAAACCTCAAATCCGCTTGACCTCCGTACGTCCGTCCGTCTGTCCGTTAGCACGATAACTCAAGAACGCCTTCACCTAGGATCTTGAAATTTTGAATCTGGATGTTTGGTTGAATTTGTAAGGCTAAGTTCGTTAACGGGCACAATCGTCCTACTCCTTCGGGTAGCTGCCATACAAAATGTCCTTAAAACACGTGTTCAAGAATATTGGTCGATAACTTTAGAAGGGTTTAAGCTACGACATTGAAATTTTGTATGTGTTATTTTTCCACTAGTTGGAGTTAAATATATGATTATGAACAAAATCCTGTTAGTCCTTTCGTGTAGCTGCCATACAAATATCCTGTCAAAATGTATTCACTTAATTTACGAAACTCACTATAACTCAAGTAATCTTTTAGCTACGAATTCGAAATTTTGTACAAATTAGTTTTGAGTGAAAAGAAAGTTTGACTTTACTAGTCAGCGAAATCCTTTTACTCCTTCTGGTAGCTGCCATACAAAATGTCCTTAAAACACGTGTTTATGAATATTGGCCGATAACTTCAGAAGGGTTTAAGCTACGACCTTGAAATTTTGTATGTTTTATTTTTCCAATAGTTGGAGGTAAATGTATGATTATGAAGAAAATCCTATTAGTCCTTCGTGTAGCTGCCATACAAATATCCTGTCAAAACGTCTTCACTTAATTTACGGAACTTACCATAACGCAAGTAATCTTTTAGCTATGAATTGGAAATTTTGTACAAATTAGTTTTGAGTAAAAACGAAGTTCGAGTTTACTAATCAGCGAAATCCGTTTACTCCTTCTGGTAGCTGCCATGCAAAATGTCCTTAAGACACGTGTTTAACAATATTTTTCGATAACTTTTGAACGCTTCAAGCTACGAATTTGAAATTTTGTACACGTTCATTTTTAAATGGTGTGAAGTGGAGTGAGTCCTTCCTGCACCTTCCATGTGAAAGTCCTTCAAAAAGGACATTTTTTTTCGTTGACTTACCCAGTTCAAGATATGAAATTAAGCACAGAATATTGTCTTTTAGTTTCGGGTAGCAATCAAATGGGAGTCCTTAATAAAGGACATACAACATGCACACACGTAATCCTACTTCATCCCCAACTACAATATAAATCGGAGTTTAGTATTCATCTAGAGTATTATACGATTGGCTTGTTCTATTTTATTTTTACCACGTAAATCGGCTCTGTTATAAACTAGCAAAATAACACAATTTGCGTTGGCCGAATAGCCCAATAAGCTATAAGTATAGCTTTTTGAAATTTGTACTTGCGAATTGAATATTGAAATAGCCCAAATCGCAGGAAATAGCTCAATCTGGCAGCCTTAACTGATGAGCACGTGCAGCATTGCGAGTGTCGTCGGTAAAACAGAACAATACATGAATTAGTTAGCGAGTTCTTCCAAACAATTGCCATTAAAATATCTATCAGTCTTATTCCGGCAAATGGCGGATTATCTATTACCACCGACTATCACATTCGATTCCCATTCACGACACATCCGATCATTGCAAACGTTCTGAAACTGTTTTCTCGATATACTTTCAAGACGTGTTTTCCTGGTGTTTAAAATCATATTTTTGGGCAGAATAATGTCCAAAATGTCCACTTTAGATATGATAGTTGTACCATCTCAAATTTATGCCTAAGTTCGCAACTCTAGCCGAAGTTCGCATAGCTTCGCGTCGATGTCGTTCTTTGGACTCGAATCAAAGGAACTTGCTTTGAACACGAATGCAGTGTTTACTCATTCGCCTCAGAAGAGACACTACTGAACTGAACTGATCTGGGAAAAAAGAACGCTGCGAAATCATAGCAATCGCTGAGGCGAATCGGCTACACGCAACTTCAGCTTGCCGGTTACAATTTGCAATAAAAAGTTGAGAAATGATCTGAGTATGACGAATAAACGCTGACAGCGTGGTCTTTTGAGCGTTGACCTACGAAATTCGTTCGGCAGACTAAAATTTTAGCGGTTATTAGATTGCGAGAAAAGTCGATTGCGACCTCTTTGGAGTGTGACCCTCTTGACGAGAAGGACGATAGTAAGATAGCGGGAGAATACGATTTAATGAGTCTCTATATATAAAAATGAATGTTTGTTTGTTAGTTTGTTTGTTTGTATGTCCCGTATGGGATCCTCAACCATTCATCCGATTGTAATGAAACCTTGGTGATTTGTTGAGGGCACACCTGCGAAGGTTTCTTCATTAGTAAAATCATTTTACAATAGGTGACGCGTGAGCCATTTCAACAAATGATTTCATACAGTTTAGCTGCAGTTCATACATTTTCGGTGTATGAGCGCGCACGCTTGACATAATTGAACCGCGGGAGCAACGGAACCAATGGGAGCAACGGAGCAACGGAAGAATGGGAGCGAAGGAGCAACGAAAGCAACGGAACAACGGAGAAACGAGAGCATTGGGAGCAACGGGAGCAACGATATCAACGGGAGCAACAGGAAGCCAGACTGGAAACCAGACTGAAAACCGCTGGCTTTGCAGTTTCGGTGGCATAGCACCATAGAAACGTGGGCGGAGCCGCGGGATGCGGCTAGTAATATATGATAAAAAAAGTACAGAAGTGATCACAAGCCGGCGATACCTTCGGATTGCCGCCAGGAGACATTACTTTACAGCTGAATACAGATTAACCGAAGTTATTCATCGTGTGATAAAGCACCAGTAGATCACATGGTTAATTGTAGGTATACAAAGTGCGACAAATAAGTTTCGATACTGGCCATGGAAAACATAATTAAAAGAAAAAATCTGGATACTTTTAATTTATTTTATTCAAAATATTCTCCACCAGTTTCAATACACTTCTTACAGGGATCCAACAGTGATTCAAATCGGTGTTCTAGCTCATTTTGTGGAATTGTCTCTAGTGCTCGTGTTGAAGCTGTTTTGATGGTCGAAATGTCATTAAAAAAACATCCTTTCAACTTCAATTTCAATTTCGGGAATAGAGAGAAATCGCATGTGGCCAAATCAGGTGAATACGGTGGATGATTCAACACACAGACTTGATTCTGAGCCAAAAATTGACGAACAATGAGTGAGGTGTGACTCGGTGCATTATCCAGTTCTCTGGATCACGATATTTCGGTCGAATACGATGGACACTTCAAAACTTCGAGATAAAATGCCCCACTAATTGTTTGGCCAGTTGGAACGAATTCCCTGTGGACAATTCCTTTGCTATCAAAGAATGTAATGAGCATTGCTTGAGCAACATTTTAATATTTCAACATCGACAAAAAAGTTGTTTTGGGAGAACTGTCATAACTTTGCTACCTATCAACCGATTTAAACAAAATTGGTATTACCGGTAAGAGGAGTGTCACAGCTTTCAAACGCCGGTCTGCACACATAGATGGTCCTACTAGTTACTCATATATGGTTCGAGTCTCGGAACTTATTTCTCGCATTGTGTATACACTTTGAGTCAATTCAATTTTAGTAAATCTGAACACTATACTTTTTTGATAATTCTTTCGTAAAAAGTCTATTACGTTTTTTAGCCTTTTCTCCGTTCGCTAGAGTGGAGATGGTGAAAGCGAGTCAATTTTTCTCTGAACTAATAATTAGGCCGGAGAAAAACGTGAGAACGGAGCCTTCACTGGCACCCACTTCTCTTTTGTTGGTTAAGTCGTCTCTTTTACAAGGGTTTTTTTCACGGTGTTCCAGCGATGAAGAAACGTAATTAGACCATTACATCGGAATTTATCGCTTTTTAAGCCTTTTGAACATACAAGAATATCACCCAGCATAGAAATTTTTATTAAATCCATGTGTAATATGATTGACTACTCGGACCAATTGAACTGTTGTCGAATGATCGGCTCGAAAACTGAGCTGCTCATCAGGAAGTATGCTCTCAACATCATGTTCCGGAAGTGGTTTAAGAATGGCGTTTTCCGGTACTTTTGCAAGTTCAGGCAATGGGCTTATCGGGCGAATTGGTAAGAAGGCGATCTGACCAGCTTTCGGAATCATCACCACGTTTGCAATTTCTTCACTCCTTTGGATGCATCCCATACAAAAATTCTCAAAACGCGTTTTTATCAATATTAACCGATGGCTTCAGAACACTTCAATCTAGGATCTTGCAATTTTCCCCAATTCCGAAGGTAAATAAAACAAGTGGATGATGGAGTTAATGCAATTTTTATTAAAAAGTGTTATTTGGTCCTTTCCAATTAGGTATGGAAAAAACGATATCACTTAAATGCTCGCCACGGCTCTTACGGCACACCTCGACCAGTTTGTCCAAATTGTTGATGACATCACGGTATACTTGCTCCTCAATTAGACCAATATGGTTTGCCATCTCGCAAGTGGATGATGGAGTTAATGCAAATTTTATTAAAAAGTGTTATTTTTTCCTTTCCAATTAAGTATTGAAAAGACGATATTACTCAAATGCTCGCCACGGCTCTTACGGCACACCTCGACCAGTTTGTCCAAATTTTTGATGACATCACGGCATAATTGCTCCTTAATTAGACCAATATGGTTTGTCATCTCGCCCTTCAGTTGTTTAATGGTGGTAGGTTTATTGGCGTAAACCTTGCGTTTGAGACAACCCCAAAGAAAGAAGTCCAACGGCGTCAAATTGCACGATCTTGGTGGCCAATTGATTTCGCTGTTTCTAAAAATTATTCGCCCGGTTAAATTCTTCTGCAATAATTCCATTGTTGCGTTGGGTATGTGGCACGTCGCAACATCTTGCTGGAACCACATGTCGTCGATGTCATAATCATCCAATATAGGCCACAAAAAGTCGGTGATCATGGCACGGTACCATTCCCCGTTCACTGTGACAGAGTTGCCAGCTGTATTTTCGAAATAAAACGGGCCAATCACTCGACCAGCGCAAAATGCACAGCAGTGACTTTATGTGGATGCATTGGCTTTTCAAAGAGTGCCCTTGGATTTTCATCAGCCCATATTCTGCAATTCTGCTTGTTGACGTAGCCATACTATTGTCAACTTGGTTTTGCTGATGCATCCAATTGGCGAACGTAAAGCTCTTCAACTGGTCAGTAGGCAATGTGCCAAAGACTGAACTACCGAAATGTCAAAACAGATGTCAAAAATTATTTGAACTTTGAGCGTGGTTCACAATAAATTTCGAAACGAGTTATTGAAACACCCTTTAATATTTCAATAGTTGCATATAGAGCAATAAGTAGAGTAATAAGAGGGTCCTTCGAGTAGTTACCATACAAACTTCATGGAAAACCCACTATAACTCAAGAAATCGTTGAACTAGGAAGTCGAATTTTTACAGGAGCAAGTTTTGAGTTGAAAGTAAGGTCGAGTTTGCGAAATCCGTTCAGTCCTTCCCATAGCTCTCAAGCGAAAATCATTAAAACTCTAGTCCACGAGAATGTTCAATAGCTAACTTGAAATTTTTTACACATTAATTTTCAATGGTTCTCGATAAAGGGATAAATATGCTGAAAGTGGAGTGAGTCCTTCCTAAAGAAAATAATGATAAAGTAAAATCAATACCTAATTAAGTCAGTCCTTTATGTAGCCGCCATACAATTTATGTACACAGGTACTCAACATCCAGAACCCACTAAAATTTATGAAATTTTTTCGGTAGGTAGAGTATAGTAAAGGTAAATAGTAAGGACATTGTGGATTATTTTTGTCTTATATCAAGTCTCCATTGAATTTTGATAAGAGATCTCCTCGGGCTGGTGCAGTATCTCCAATCAGATTGTTGGTTATGGCAGATTGCATCACGGTCAAGTGACTGTTAAGTTAAGTACCGTATCGTCTTTAATATTTGCCTACGTGACATAAACTTATCAATAAATTGTGTACGTTATCTACAGAGTATCGTAAGGACGTTCTGGTTAAGCAATACCTTCAACGAAGAGGACTGAATAGTTTCAGATAATATTGAGACTTGGAGTCGAAAGTGGTATCCAAATAGTCACAGAATTCTAAATCCTGAAGTAAAACGCAGATGGTCCAATGCGCAATCGAGACGGAAATCCGGAAGGGTGGTTATCTCTTATAAGATTTAGTATAAGAGGTTACACAGGTGCAGGAGTGGTACTGTACACAAAAACTAATCAAATTGAATCACTTACGAGTATAACAATAACAACAACCCATACGAGATTTCTTACTTAAAATGTACTTTCCAACACGAAGGCATGATATCTGCAAAACTCCCATTACAGTAATTTTGCAATCGAAAGATGGCCATCATTTCATTGAAGTGAATAGCGAAATTATGTAATTTTCATTCATTTTCCGTACACTTCGTATCATAACCAGTACAGGTACTGCAACACAGCCCTTCCGACTATCAAGGTATTAAGAGGATTTTCTCCGCTGATAGAGTCCGCGCCGTCCGGATCCCGGGTGTTGCATGAACATTTTTGGTATGTAAATTCAATTGGATAATGAGACTCATCAATTATGGAAACCGTTTCATAGGTATACGATTCAATTATATGAGAGTGAAGAGAGGGCGGGCTCGCTATACCGCCGTTCGCTTTGATGTTCGCCGTTGGGTGGCGATTTTATTAAGGTACGGGATTTAAATCAAATTGCAATTTGCAATGCAATTTATATTTCCATTTGCACCTGTTTTCAAGGAAAATGAAGTGAGCGGGAGAAATCGTCCTCGTTCAGGACATAAATCCCTCGATGAAATTTCAACCACTGATTTCCTGAATACCGAGCTAGTACCATACACACCTTAATACTAAGGAACACGTTCTTAGCTGAAACTGCTGCACATGTAATTTCCGGTCATTAAAATCAACGACGAAGGTAGCAGTTCTTCACTTTGCCACTAGATGGGATGTTTCGGTGGTCTTTTGTTACACGCCCCCTTCCAATTGGAGATCATAGGAAGCTTACTCGTTCCTATCGGGATATTTCGGTATTTTAATTTTGAAGTCCTGTTGAGCTACAATATATTGCTGAAAGCAATGAACGATTTCCATAAGAAGGGGGATGTCGAGGGCACCAACGAACACAGTATTGAATTTTAAATCCAATCTATTTGGGTGACGTTCATAATAGACAAAATTGGCGAGGCATGTATGGAGTGGGAAGAGAGTAATGGAAATTACTATTTCATCCGATAACTGAAATTGCTAGGACGTAACATTCAGGGTCGGATTTAGTTGTGAAGAGTTTTAACTTTCTTGGATAAGCTGTTTCTGCTACCCCTATCAAAAATTTTTTTTTCCAGGATGCGTCTATAGTGGTCTACAGTCGTCAAGGTTTTGCTTTCTATTCTTAGTGGTTTTTGACAAATAAAAATCAGAGTTTTTTCCTTTCTACCCCTTTCCACCATCACTTCCTACACATGTATACCACTCTTAAGGGTTCATCCACATAGTAAAAAATTTTGTGAAAATAACTGTCCTTAAAGCAATAAAATATTCCGCATATTTTTTTTTTTTTTTTATTTATTTCAAAAAAAAACAGAGCAATCACAAAAGCAGAAGCTTGTGTGTGAGTGCTATACATAAAGTGTTCAATTGAGCAAAAAAGAAAATAATGAAAAATTCGAGTATACTTATAAGTTAAGATTTCTGACTTCTAGCTTCATGTTATATAACAAATTTATGTACATTATAAGCCAGTTTGCGATCAGGTTTAAGGAAAAATGTAAAAAAAAGGGATCTCGACATAGATACCAAAAAGAAAACAAATTTAGGAGCATAAATCCAGAAGCGTACGCAATGAAAATGATTGGCAGAATAACTCATGCAGTAAAAATGTTTATTTTTTTTTTTTTTTGTTTCACTCTTCTATTATCATTAGTGTTCAGTTTACGATAAATATTTAGCTAGGTCCCGAAAGCTCGTGTAAATAAAAGTTTTAATCTTACTCTTATAATTTATATTATATAGACTTTGCTTTAAAACTAGAGGGAGCTCATTATATAGCTTTGGTCCAAGGATACTTGCATGTCGTGCGGTCAAACTCTTACTGCATATAGTAGTGGCTAGTGGTTGCGACAACTGACGTCTGGTGCTATAGCTTGTAGTATGTTGCTCAAAGTTACTAAGATTTACGTAGGTGAATTTTAATAGAACAAATACATATAATTGTCGAATCGTTATTACTTTGAAAATTGAAAAGGATTCTGTTGTTGAGAAAAATTTGGATTTGGAAATACATATTTTAATTATTTTATTATGCAAACTCTGTAACGGTTGCAACGCATTATTGTAAGCAAAACCCCAGACTAAGATTCCATACTGCACAATGGATTGAACTAAAGCGAAATATATCATTCTCATTACTGGGAAATCCAATATTTTCCGTAGCATCAACAATTTATATTTAGTTTTTCTCAATTTTCTGCAGACTGAACTTATATGCTTGTCCCATTTAAGTTTCTCATCGATTTCAACACCCAGATATTTAATTTGTGAGACGCATTGGATTGACGATTCATGAAAATTTAGGGTCAGAGCTAGTCTTTCACAATTTGTTTTGTTGCCAAATACAATAAACTTGGTTTTATTCGAATTTAAGGCTAATTTATGCTTCGTAATCCATTCACAAACTAAAGATAAACCCTGCTTCGCTTTTTTCAGGGCTGAGTCAAGGTTTTTATCTTTAAACATCAGTACAGTGTCATCCGCGAACGCAATTAAATGTCCTTTAAATAAATTTCGTTCAAGGCCACATAACTGGTTGACATAAACAAGGAATAATAGAGGTCCCAAGACTGTTCCCTGAGGAATTCCACAACAAATTGGTAAGGGTTGGCTTACCACCTCGCCCACTTTCACTGCTTGGGTTCTTTGGCTCAGATACGAGCGAAAAATAGACGATGCTTTGTTTTTTATTCCCAGCTTAAAAAGCTTATCTAGTAGAATTTCGTGATTCACCGTGTCGAACGCCTTTTTCAACTCGAGGAAAACGGCAATAGTTTTCTCGCCCTTCTCAATAGCGGAGTTTATGAACGAAGTAAGATCATACAATGCATTGTCCGTACTTACATTTCTTCTGAAGCCGTATTGGTTTGGTGATAAGATCTTATGCTCATCAAGATAATTCATTAATCTGGACTTAATACATTTTTCAAAAATTCTCGCAAATAGAGGTAACAGAGAGATTGGGCGATAATTATTTGGGTCAGAAGAATCACCATCCTTGTGGAGCGGTATAATAACCGCGTGCTTTAGAATATCCGGAAAAATGCCATTGTGCAATGATAAGTTGAATATATATGAAAGGGGTTGTACAAGATGCGATGCAATGCATTTGATAATTTTTGATGAGATACCATCGAAACCAGGTGCCTTGTAAGATTTTAAGTTCGAAATTTGATAGTAAATTTCATCACAAGAGATATCCCGTAAGTGAAAGGAATGCGGTACCACATCCTCGACGAAATCAGTGTTCATGTCAGCACATTGTATCGCATTTGAGATCCGATGGGCCACCTCAGCAAAATGATTATTTAGCACAGTAGTATATGTAGTAAATTTACAAATTTCCATTAAATTTAACAAAATTGAAAGTATAATTCTTAAAACTTTGTATTTTTACACATTTAATTCATGAATTTACTGACTGGGAAGTAATATTGCAACAACGCATGAAATTTTACACATTTAATGTGTAAAAATTGATCATTGTGTATAAAATTACGCATTTTGCATGCGTAGTAGATTGTGAGTCCTGGACCATGCGCTTCGTTGTTTAATTCACTTGTTTCGTGGTTTTAGGGTGATTTAAAATTTAAAAATTTTTTTTTATAGTATGTGAAGATTGTGGATTTAAAATAAAGAAATTAAATTTATATAATTAACATGTGTAGTGTTTTATACGTTCTACCCTTTCTGACCTATATCCTGTTGATTGATCTCATTGAATTTTTCAAATCCTTTGCCCATCAAAATTCGTATTTTATCTGCCGATCATTCGCTTGAAGTTTATTCATTTATATTATCAATAAATTAATAATAATAATAAACAAACATAAACCAGTCACATTTTTGTAGTACATATTAGTTTTTCAACACAGTTTGTAACTATACGCATTGTACAATTTTGCCTCTCTACACCAGGAGTAAATTTACACATTTTTAGCGATTGATTTCCACACTTATATGTGACTTTCCACATTAATAGTGATGTGTTTCAGCGTAAGTAGCAAAAATTACCAGAGTGCGTAAAGAAATTTGATAATAGTAATTTTACTGCTTTCAGAGTAGGCACTAAATTGCCTACTCTGGGAGTAAAAAAATGTTCATAATATGCAATCTATCCACCAATAAATTTGAACTTAATATCTCTAGGGGTTTGTGAGCTATGCACCTTCAAATGCTTTTGCGTACACTCTAAGAAATATTGGAGTAAATTTACCTTTATTATAGTTGCAGATAAATTTACTCCAATATTTCTTAGAGTGTACGCAAAAGCGTTTGAAGGTGCATATCTCTCAAACCCGTAGAGGTATTAAGTTCAAATTGCAACTGTTTTCCATCGATAGTAATGGCAAAATTACATGCATGTGTAATTAGAGTGAAAATTACAATAATAAGTTGTAATAATTACATAACATGTGCGTAATCAGTACACATAAGCGATGTTATCATTTCACAATAGCTGCGTAATCAATAGACATAAGTGGCGTAATTATTACACAGAGAATGCAATTATTACACACTTTTTGTGTTAAAATTCCATTTTATTATAGGGGAAAATCCTTCATTTAATTCAGATTTAAAATTATACGGTAAAATCATAAATTAAAAACGCGACTTCACAAAACATGTACCTACCGTATTAAATTGAATTGAGCTGACAATGATATCACGGTTACTGATTCCAAAACATAATATACAAATATTGCACAAAAATATTTGGCTGATTTAACAAACCTTACTTCACGTCGTCACGTAGAATGAAATGATGAAATGTATTTTCGCGAATTTGCTTATTCTAGCGTAATATTACACAGTTCTAAAGTAAAATTATACTAAGCCTGAATTTACTTTATTAATGGTGTAATATAATCATGACACCTAAATTTACTCTTTTTATAGAACAAAATGGATGTAATTGTCCTATTTATGTATTGGTGTATTTATTTGTACGCTGAAAAACGATTACATAGGTTGTGTATTTTTCCATTTATTTTTGCTTTAAAGACAGAGTATTCTTACAAACTGTTTTAGAGTGTACAGCGTACAATATCTACGGCGGACAGACGGACATTTTTTTTACTTGTTTCAGGTTTACTAATACTGTGAAACGTGGAAATACAAAATTTCAGGGTTGCAAATTTTTTGGAAATTTCAGGTCGATCACAATACTTTTTTTTCTATTAAAAATAATAATGCAAAAATTATAAAGTTAGAGCCAGGCCTTTTCTTCGTAGAGTTGTTCATTCGTAGAGCTAATATTCAAATCTCCACACTTGAAACGAAGTTTTTACTTTATTATTTTAATAATACAGTATTGTTATCGATTTTAAGAAAAAAAAAATTTGCTACCCTGAAATATTTTTTTTCACGTTTCATGACTAGTAGACACGAAAAAGGCTAAAAAAATGTCCAGTCCGTCTGTCCCCCGTACGCCGTACGTCGACTGGTGTACGCAAATTTGTTTGAAGGCTCGTAGCACCCAAACCCTTTGAGCTATTTAGTTGAATTTTTTTTCGTAGATAGACTGGGTAGGCCAGTTGAAGTGACCAAACTGTGAGGGGTGGGTGTAAGGGGGAGGTGGGGGAAGCGTTTTAGACGAAAAATTTTGGTTTCTAGATCTCAGCAACCGCTTATGCTAGGAGGCTGAAACTTGAGCTTTGATAGTGGACCCATTTGCAAACAAATTGCTGATATGGGTGAAGGGGTGAAGGAGTAGGAGGAAAAATAATGCGTCCGAGACGCTCACAAGCCGAGATTGACGCATTCTAAAATCCATATCTTCTAAACTGTTAATGTCACGAAATTAAAACTTAATGAACATCTGTAGTATACTAATAAGATTTTTATATCGATTTTTATATCTCGAGAACCGATAATGATATAAAACTGAAACTTGGTATTTGGATAAACATGTAGTAGTTGCATGTTGGAAAAATATAATTTTTTAAAGGGTCCGGGGGTGCGGGTGATTTTCCTTTCTATAGAACGGCTTATGATACAAAGTTAAAACTCGGTACGTATATGTAAATCAACCAGAAAATTAGTTTAAATAAAAAAAATTTTCAAATATCCATTGGCGTTTGGAAGGGGGCGAAAAAAATTAACAGTGTAAATGGAATGCATATATTTTCACGATTTTCGTCATATCTAGTAGGTCTTCGCAAATATTCAATTAATTTTTATTCTACAGCTTCTTCATATAATTACCTAGAAAGCGTTTTCAGATTTTTTGAAATTCGACCACCCTCTTAGGGGTAGTATACTTTTCCGCAAATTCTGCGTATCCCCCAGGTCTGACCGATATCGAATATGTTTTCACTTTCATGGGCTTGCGTAATAATCGCCTAAAACTTGTTTTTAAGTTTTTTCCTTTTTCAGCCCCTAAGAGGGTATAAAAGGGTTGAACACGTTTTCACGAATTTCGTCATATCTTTTAGAAGTGAAAAGAAATAGAATTGGTTTTTACTTTCTCGCACTGTCTTCATATTTATTTATTAACTCCTTTCAGGATTTTTGGATATTCAACCCCCAAGTGGGTGTAAGGAGGTTGCATATGTTTTCACAGATTCTTACATATTGCTTAGATCTGATGATATATCGAATTAATTTTTACTTCCTAAGGTTTCCTAAATAAGCGCCAAAAAGTCAATTTCAGTATTTTTAGATATTCAATCCTAAGGGGTGTAAGGTGTTGTATGCTTTTCAAAGCTTCGACATATTTCTTAGGTTTGATGAAATATTAGATCGCTTTTCACTTCCACAGACTTTTTATATAATCGCCTACAAATGCATTTCTCAATTTTTGGATATTCAATCACCAAGGGTTTGCATATGTTTTCACAATTTTTTCCATCCCTTAGTTCTGATGAGATAAAATTGTTTATTACGGCATTTGATGGAATAACCTAAAAACCAATTTCACGATTTTTCGAATTTTAAGAACCAAGGTGTTGTAAAGGGTTTGCTTACGTTTTCACAAATTTTTCAAAATCCCTCGTGTCTCATGAGATAGCAAGTTGGTTCTTATGAAATCGTTTAAAAACCTGTTTCACAATTTTTCGAAACTCAAACCCCAAGTAGATGTAATGAGTCTATAGTATACGTTTTAACAATTCGTCACATCTCTTAAGTCTGATAATGCAGCAAATTCGTTTTTACTTCTATGGGCTTTTAGTGTACATAATATACTGAAATTCGAATAGTCTACAGGGGCTTTTTTAATGTTTAATCGGCTAAAAATCTCTTTTTTAAATATTTTTATTTTAAGAACAAAAATTAACTTTCCAAGAAACGTCTGATGATAGACTCCGACTTTGACCGCTCCCGAGTTTCGCCCAGACCATTGGCAGATTTTTTTTAATTATTACCGTGTAATACGTAGAGGCGATAACCAAATTCCAATCGATTTAAAATTTCACAATGATCCCATTTCTTATTTTCGACACTAACATAAATATACTTCAATTTGATCGTCACTAAATTGAATTAAAATTAATACCATTTCAATTTGAAATTTTAGCTCTTCAACTTGTTAAAATCCAGTAGAAAAAAACGTTTTAATGGCTGGCTTATTTTATTGGCTAAAAGGCTACTAAAGTGCCTCCTCGGAATTGAACGGTGCCGATTAAATGAAACGACTTTTATCTCGGATCTCTCTAATGATAATATCCAAGCGAATCAAATGAAGAAGCAGCGCCTCAATCTACGAAGTCTTCGTCGAAACCGTCTGTCCAAGGTCCAGGACTCACAATCCCTGATCATAAAAGTGTGATTCGATGTAAAGCCTTACATCCAATTTCTAGCAATTTAGAGGACCATTTTCACTATGCTCTGCTCCGTTCTACTTCCGAACGTACAACATCGTCCATATAGACTGAATTTGATGGTCAATCCCTCAGTCAATCTGCCCGATTGGCCCATTGACTTAATGTGAACGCTGTGAAGTTGCCATTTTCCATGGCTGGTATTCCATTTCCTGATATCGAGAGATAAAATCCTTCTGGAGTGGAAAGCAGACCCAAAGACCGTCCCTGACAAACTTTTCGGAAAAAAACGAACGTTCCAATTTCTTGGCTTGAAGTTACTTCTTCTTATAAAGAATAAAATAGAAAGAAAACTGAAGGCTGAAAGTTAACACTTCACTGAATAGAAATTGGGAAATTACCTTCCCATCTACGTTCGCTCCATACCTAATGTCCACTTGAACTCCACTCGGGATTATACACCAGCGAAAAAGGATCTTATCTCCTGAATTTTATTCTTATGTCCAGTGTAGGCTTCCTTTGAGCTGACTCTCCTTTTTAAGGGTGGATTAGATTTTTTGTCTTCAGACTGTTGATATGATTTTATAGCCTAGTCCTGGTTTGTATTGTCTAAAATGCTTTAGAGTCCTGTATGGAGACCTTCGTTTCCCGTAGTCGTACCACGCAAACAACTTAAAGGACTGCTTTAATTTTATATGGACGTCTCGGCGACGGTAATGATTAACAGGGGACAGTATCGTCAATAAGCACGCAAGAAATCAATTTAGGAGAAGTAAGAAATGAAGGTTCCTTAGTTAGTCGGTCTTGGGTAGAAGGAGAAAATATTGCGTGCCATGTTGAGTGCTACTTTTATACTAGCTATAAGTAATCAGTCTGAAAAGGAAGGAATCGACTCACTACAGGGAGGTGGTCAAAGGAAAGGGTTCTAGCCAACTATTTGCCAATATTGTCTTAGCTAGGTGTAGGGCTGCTAAATTATTAAATTGTAATTACAGGCTCGTGAAGGAGTTATGTAGGTAATTTGCAAGTTGTGACATTAAGTGTGGACGGAATTGGTGTTATGCAGTTCTAACACGAAATTTCTTTTTGGACGGGAGTCCGGTTCAAGTTTCTCAACCGAATATAGCAAAACTTTCCAGGATTAAGAATAAAGATTAAACATATAAAAAGGCCGTATGTAGAAGACTCGAATTTCGGCATATTTTCAAACTATAAGCCCATAGAAGTCAGAACTAATTTGCCGCATTATCCGACTTTAGAGATATGACGAATTGTGGAAACGTATTCAAACACATTAGATTCTCTTAGGGGTTGAATTTCGAAAAATTGAGAAATAGGTTTCAGGCGTTTACATAATAAGCAATTTGATATCTCATCAGAGGTTTTGAAAAATTTGTGAAAAGTTAAGAAACTTTGATCAGAGGTTTTAAAAAATTTGTGAAAACGTAAGAGACCTTTTCACACACCCTTAGAGATATTGCTTGAAAAAAAGAGGTACTTCTTGGCAACTTCCAAATCCGAAAACAGATTTTTAAAAAAAAAAACTAAAATTGCTGCCAGAAGAGCAAAGAGCAGGGTCGCAAATTTTGACGTTTTTTTTCTGTTTCTCTGCACAATTTTGCCACCATTCCCTCATTTTTGATCGGATTTTAGTTTTGTTTGGTTTTTGACAATTTTTTTGAATTTTTTTTTCAAAAACCCCCGATTTTGACGCAGCGTATCTTAAATGAATTGTGATGAATCCCAAATTCCAAATCCGGGAACAGATTTAAAAACAAACCTAAAATTGCGGCTAGGAAAAGAAGGGTCGCATATTCTGATGTTTTTCTTCTCTGTTTCTGTGTATGATTTTGGCCACCTCCTCATTTTTAATCGGACTTTAATTTTATTTGTTTTTTCGGGCATCTGTTCAGCTCCTCTTTCCTTTGCGCCATCACTTGCGAAAATGGAAAACAAAATTCTTGAAAAAATCATTTGGCAACTTTTTCGAAATTTTTTTCAAAAAACCCCAATTTTAACGTGGCATAGCTTAAATTAAAGATGCTGCAGCCCGTATTCCAAATTCGGAAAAAGATTAAAAAAAAATTAAAATTGGAGGCAGGAGAGCAAAAAGAAGAGTCGCAAATTCTGACATTTTTTTCTGTTTCTCTGCACGATTTTGGCCACCGTTCCCACATTTTTGATCGGATTTTAATTTTGTTTGGTTTTTGGGAACTTTTTTGGTATTTATTTCAAAAACCCCGATTTTGACGCAGCGTATCTTAAATGAATTGTGATGAATTCTAAATTCCAAATCCAGAAACGGATTTTCAAAAAAACCCAAAATTCCAGGCAGGAGAGCAAAATGACGAGTCGCAAATTTTGACGGGTTTTTCTCTGTTTCTCTGCACGATTTTGGCCACCTTTCCTTCATTTTTGATCGGATTTTGTTGAATTTTGTTTGGTTTTTCGGGCATCTGTTGAGCTCCTCTTTCGTTTGCGTCGTCACTTCCGAAAATCGAAAAAAAAACTATTTTTCTTGAAAAAATCAAAAGGAGAGTAAGTACCTCTTGGCAACATTTTCGACATTTTTTTTCAAAAACCCTCGATTTGGACGTGGCATAGCTTAAATTAAAGGTGCTTGAGCCCATATTCCAAATTCGGAAACAGATTAAAAATAAACTTAGCAAATTTTTACGGGTTTTTCTCTGCACAATTTTGGCCACCATTCCCACATTTTTGATCGGATTTTAATTTTGTTTGGGTTGTCGAGCATCTGTTGAGCTCCTCTTTCACTTGCAGAAATTACATCTCATTACTATCTTACATTTGTCACATTCTGCACACATTCTTCAAAAGCTTTTGGCTTTTCAGGATCGTTGGCGATAGTTCTGGGTTAATCCACTTTAAAAGTTAGATCTAGAAATTAATTCTAACCACATAACATCCTACTGCCCCGAGAAAAGAATTGATTGTCTATACTTCTTAAAACGTTCGTCCTGAATCAGAAGTATTTGAACTTGCAAACTTCAGTGCAGCTATGTCCCATCTTCGGATGCAGTGATTAGATGTAGGAAAAACTCCCTCATTCAATTCAATTAAATACTTTTGACTTTTTCGGTACTTTCCGATTTTTAACTAAATTTGTGAACGATCGTATTTAATTTTATGGAATGTATGCAATACACTTTACCCGTGTGGAATACAAGACGAGACGGATGGCAGACACGAACGAATTGAAACCCTTTTTCTGTCAAACGTAATCTCCTTAAAAGCCAGATTGAAAAGTTTTTTGAATTTTTTTTTCCGTATCTTTTCCTGCACATACAAAGTAAATTTTTCATCCTAGAAAATAAGCCCGAAGAAGCGAGGCCTTCTGATTTAAAATTGATTTAAAATTTGAGGGAAAAAGGATTTTAAAGGATGACGACAACGACGTTAGTGGATATGTTGAACAGTTTTTGCTCCTTTGTGATATATTTGATAGCGTTTTTTGTTCGTTTCAAGTATTAGGTAACGAAATTGAACAAATTAAATGATACTTAGGACTCGTCTGGTTAATACTTTTTTCCTAAATTAATTTAATTGGAATAAAAGGATTTGAAAATGAATTTTTATCATCGAAGTGGTACTATGGAAACGTTTTGTTGTTTTTTACTTTAGTAATTTTTAATAATAAAGTATTGTGATCGACCTGAAATTTCCAAAAAATTTACTTCCCTGAAATATTGTATTTTTAAGTTTTAGAACCAGTAAACCTCTAAAATGCAAAAAAATATACGCCGTACGATACGCGCTGTACGCCGTACGCAAAAGCGTTTGAAGGCGCGTAGCTCACAAGCCCGTTGAGATATTAAGTTCAAATTTTTTTGGTGGGCTGATTAGTTGAATCCCTAGGAGGTGGGGTGTTGTGTTTTAGACGAAAAGTTTTGGTTTCTATTATATATCTCAGGAACAGCTTATACTAGGAGGTTGAAACTTGGGACTTATGTAGAACTATGATAGTGAATCCATTTGCAAAAAATTATTCATAGGTGTTGAGGCATGTGGGCGTGGGGAGACAATGCGTCCGAATCGCTTGGAAGCTGGGATCAAAACATACTAACTTGTTCGTTGATTGGTTTATGTGGTGGGTCATGAGTCGAACAGGTCCCAATTAGAATAGAAAGCGCTGTTTTGTTGCTAAAACTCGTTGAACCTGGTCATTGAGAGCTGATGAAGTAAATACGGTGTTCTACAGATACCTGGAGCTGGAAAGATCATCATATCCATCTGGAGCAGTTTTAAAAATGAAGCAGTTCTTCAATCTTATTTTTCAAGATCTCTTCAAGGTTATCAAAGAAAGGTTTGCCTAATGAACGAAGTATGGGGAGAAAAAAATTCTTGAAAAGCGGATGCAGGAGGAGATAGTTGGAGGATTTAGATTTATTATTTTTATTTCTCAGAAAACGTGAACGATAGAAGCTAAAAATCTGTCAACAGTCTGGGCGCAACATTATTATTTTTTAGGTAGAAGTCCGGAACGGGTTTAGTGCTAAGAAGCGATGTAGGTTACTATGCAACTGACAACCTAAACAATACCTTTTCAATAGCCTCCTCGTTATTCTTTAAGTTGTCAGTTGCATAGTAACCTACATCGCTTCTCAGCATTAAACGCGTTCCGGACATTTCCGTTCCCTACTAGAGGTCTACTGACTCCAACTCAAGATCAAGATCATATCTGGTACGGTTTTTGAGATATAAAAACTTAATTTTTTTAAAAATTGCTAACTCCTCCCCCACTTTTGTGCTCCGCCTCCCCTCTTAAAAAGTTTTCATTCAGTAGACTCCACTTGTAATCCCAAACCAAATTTTATCTTCCTGGTGTAATTGGTTCGGAAGATATTGTAATCGAAAATTGTTCACCCCACCACCCTCCTTAAAAATTTTAGCCCTTGTCTAATTCTGAAGTATCCCTAAAGACCACCATA
This sequence comes from Beris morrisii, assembly GCA_951812415.1. NCBI lineage: Eukaryota > Metazoa > Arthropoda > Insecta > Diptera > Stratiomyidae > Beris > Beris morrisii. Next base: position 107,596,375 of record OX638310.1, on the reverse strand, counting down.
AAGTTTCAACCTTCTGACATCAATCGTTCAAGAGATATGGATTTTAGAATGTTTCAATACAGGCTTTCAAGTGTTTCGGACGCATTGTTTTTCCTCCCACTCCCAACCTCCTTCACCTTTATCGACCTTTTTTTGCAAATGGGTTCACTATCATAGTTTTACATAAGTTCCAAGTTTCAGCCTCCTAGCATAAGTGGTTCCTGAGATCTAGAAACCAAAATTTTTCATCTAAAACGCTCTCCCTCATCCTCCCTAAAACCTCCGCCCCCTCAAAAGACACCAGTCATAGGGGTTTAATCTACCCACAATAAAAATTTTAATTTAATATCTCATCGGGTTTGGAAGCTACCCGCCTTCAAACGAATTTGCGTACGGCGTATGGCGCAGTGTCTACGGCGGACATTATTTTTTTTTGCTTTTCTGTTGTTTACTTGTCCTAAAATGTGAAAATACAAAATTTCAGGGTAGCAAATTTTTTGGAAATTTCAGGTCGATCACAATACTTTATTATTAAAAAATAATAAAGTAAAACTATACAGAGCCATTATGGTATATAGGCATCCTAGAAAAATAGATAAACGGCGGTGGGGTTGGTTTTTGTATCTCAGAAGCGGCTTATGCTAGCAAGTTGCAACTTTGTACTTAAATATATAATAGACTAGCCGCGTACCGCGGCTACGCTCGCTTCGCTCACGTTGTTCCATCGCTCCTGCTATTCCCGTTGCTCCCGTTCTCTCGCTCCTGTTTCTCCCGTTGCTCCCATTTCTCCCGTTGATCCGTTGCTCCTGTTTCTCACGATGCTCCTGTTACTCCTGTTGCTACCATTTCTCCCGTTACTCCCATTTCTCCCGTTGCTCCGTTGCTCCCGTTACTCCATCCTCTATCCACTATCCTCCATCCCCAATCCACCATCCTCCATCCTACATCCTCTATCCACCATCCTCTATCCACCATCATCCATCCACCATCCTCCATCCTCTATCCACCATTCACCATTCACCATCCTCCATCTACCTCCCCGCATCCTCTATCCTCCATTCTCTATCCACCATCCTCCATCTTCCATCCTCCATATTCCATCTTCCATCCACTATCCTCTTATACCATTTAGTAATAGGAATAGGCATAACTAATACACCAAAAACGAACTGCCGCTAAATCATATGAAAAACACTCAAATGTTGAAATAACTCGCGAACCACCAACTGTTAAATAATTTTGTTAACGCAGAAACCATCGAGGGCGAACCCTCAACAAATCACCAAAGTTTCATCGCAATTGGATGAGTGGCTTAGGAGCCTATACTGGACAAACAGACAAACAGACAAACAGACAGACAAACATTCATTTTACTTTATTATTTTTTAATAATAAAGTATTGTTATCGACCTGAAATTTCAAAAAAGTTTGCTACCCTGAAATTTTGTATTTACACGTTTTAGGACTAGTAAACCCCAAAAAAGCAAAAAAAAAAAAAATGTCCGTCTGTCCGCCGTAGACGCCGTACGCCGTACGCCGTCCGCCGTACGCCGTACGCCGTACGCCGTACGCAAAATTGTTTGAAGGCGCGTAGCTCCCAAACCCGTTGAGATATTAAATTGAAATTTTTATGGTGGGTAGATTGGGTGAACCCCTACGACTGGTATATTTTTGAGGGGTGGGGGTACAAGGGGAGAGGAGAGGGGAGCGTTTTAGACGAACAATTTTGGTTTCTAGATCTCAGGAACCACTTATGCTAGGAGGCTGAAACTTGGAACTTATATAGTACTATAATAATGGACTCAATTGTAAAAAAATGGTCGATATTGGTTAAGGGGTGTGGAAGTGGGGGGGGAAACAATGAGTCTTTAACGCATGAAAGTCGGGATTGAAACATTCTAAAATCGATATCTCCTGAACAATTGATGTCAGAAGATTGGAACTTTGTTGTTGTCCTTAGGGATACTTCCAGATTAGACAAGAGCTAAAATTTTTAAGAGGGGTGGTGGGGTGTGGGGGTGGGGGGTGAAAAACTTTGGATTACAATATCTTCCGAACTAATTACACCAGGAAGATAAAATTTAGTTTCTGTATATGGACTCACAAGAGGAGTCTACCAAAACTAAATTTTTTGAGGGGGGAGGTGGAGCACGAAAGTGGGGGGATAGCAATTTCTCAAAAAATTTAATTTTTATATCTCAAAAACCGTATCAGATATGATCTTGAAAATTTTACAGGAGTTGGGGTCGATAAACTTCTAGTAGGGAAAAAAATTTTGGTGGTGTGTGTGTAGGGGGTGGTGGTGAAAGGGGGTAGAAAGGAAAACATTCTGATTTTTATTTCTCAAAAACCATAATGAATAGAAAGCTAAAAATTTAGGATTATATAGAACCACTATGGAGACATCCTAGAAAAATAAAATTTTTGATAGGGGTATCAAGGTACGGGGGAGAGGAGTGGTTTTTTATATCTCAGAAACGGCTTATGCTAGAAAATTGAAACTTAGTACGTATATGTAGATGTGCTATTAGAGTAATTAAAGCAAAAAAAAGTTCAGATTTTTATTGGCGTTCAGAGGTTGAGTCAAAAAAATGTCCGTGAATCCACATTTTCACGAATTTCGTTAAAACTTTTAGACATGTCAAACTATCAAAGCAATTTTACTTCTGCGGGCTATTTATATAAGCGCCTAGTAACGGTAACGGTAACGGAATTTTTCGATATCCAACCCCTAAGGGGGAGTAAATTGGTTGTGTACATATTCATGAATTCTGATATATTCCCAAGGTATATTGAGATTTGGAGTTCACTTGTACTTCTATAAGCTTTAAACGTAATCGGGAAAAAACCGATTTAAGTATTTTTCTCAATTAAACCCCCTGGGGGTATTGTTTAAGATTTCACTGATTCCGAAAATCTCTAAGGTTTAATGTGATCGAATTCGCTTTTACTACTATGAATTATTCTATTGATAAAAAAAATACGTAAATAAAAAAAAAAATCTGCCAACAGTCTGGGCGCAACTTTATTATTTTATGGGTAGAAGTCCGAAACGTGTTTAATGATGAGATACGGTGTTGGGTACTATGCGACTGACAACCTAAAAAATAACCATTAGGCTATTTGGAACGTTATTTTTTAACCATTAGGCTATTTGGAACGTTATTTTTTAGGTTGTCAGTCGCATAGTACCCAACACCGTATCTCATCATTAAACACGTTTCGGACTTCTACCCATAAAATAATAAAGTTGCGCCCAGACTGTTGGCAGATTTTTATATATGGAGATGTACCACAAACATAATTAAAGCAAAAAAAGGTCAGATTTTGTTTTGGCGTACGAAAGTGGATTAAAAACATTTTCGGTGAATATATTATTTTCCATATTTTCACGAATTTCGTTGTATCTTTTAGATATGTCGAGTTATCAAATTAATTTTGCTTCTGCGGGCTCTCTAGAATTATTTTTAAAAAATTTTCGATATTCAACCCCTAAGGGTTTGCAAAATGATTGTGACCATATTCACGAATTCCGATATATTTCTTAGGTCTAATAAGATATCAAATTCACTTTTACTATTTACTAAAGTATCTATCTAAATATATTCAGACATGTATTGAATATGAAGGTTCGCATGACAATTACTTTTTTTGGAATATTCTTTAAAAGTATATGGGGCATTTGGTCATTAGCGGGCGGGCGACTTCTTTGATTTAAAAGAACGGAATAGTCTTTTAACTTCGGTACAGTCTAAGAAAAACACAAATACACAACATATGCGTAATCAATACACATTAGTGATCTAATAATTTCAAAATAGCATAGTAATCATTTCACAATAAGTGGCGTAATTATTACGCAGAAAATGCAATTATTACCCACTTGTTGTGTAAAATTCCCATTTTATTATAGGGGAAAATCCTCCTATTAATTCAGATTTAAAATTATACGGTAAAATCATAAATTAAAAACGCGATTTCACAATACATCTAATGTATTAAATTGAATTGAGTTGACAATGGTATTACGGTTACTGATTCGAAAACTAATTTACAAATTTTGCAGAAAAACATTTGTTCGATTTAACAAACCTGACTACGTGAAGTATAATGAAATAATGAAATGAATTTTCGCGAACTTACTTATTCTGTCGTAATATTATACAGTATTTAAAGTAAAATTATGCTAAGCCTGAATTTACTTTATTAATGGTGTAATATAATCAGGACACCTAACAATTTAGGTGTCCTGATTATAAAACAAAATAGATGTAATTGTCCACCTAATTTTGTAATATTACCTTTTTGTGCTTGCTATGGGCCCTCTTTTGGTGCCTAGTGTGCGCTGCGACTCAGCGCAGTGCGCCTTCCTAAAACTACCTATTTGTGCGCTAAAAAGCTATTATACGTCAATAATACGTTGCTTTAAAGAAAGAGTATTTTACTTTATTATTTTTTAATAATAAAGTATTGTGAAGTTTCAAAAAAGTTTGCTACCCTGAAATTTTGTATTTACACGTTTTAGGACTAGTAAACTCCAAAAAAGCAAAAAAAAAATGTCCGTCTGTCCGCCGTAGACGCCGTACGCCGTACGCAAAACTGTTTGAAGGCGCGTAGCTCACAAACCCCTTGAGATATTAAGTTGAAATTTTTATGGTAGGCAGAGTGGGTCAACGCCTACTAGTGGTACCTTTCGGAGGGGTGGGGGTGTAAGGGAGGAGGAGGGAGGAGCGTTTTAGAAGAAAAATTTTGGTTTCTAGATCTCAGGAACCGCTTATGCTAAGAGGCTGAAAGTTAGAACCTATGGGGTACTATGATAGTGGACCCATTTACAAAAAAAATAGTCAATAGGGGTTGAGAGGTGTACGAGTGGGGGGAAACAGTGCGTCCAAAACGCTTGAAAACTGGGATTGATACATTCTAAAATCCATATCTCCTGAACGATTGATATCAGATGGCCGAAATTTTGTAGTTGTATTAAGGGATACTAGGAGATTAGAAAGGGACTAACATTTTTAAGGGGAGTAGTGAGGTATGGGGTGGGTGGTGAAAACTTTTGAATTACAATATCTTCCGACTCAATTGTGCTAGGACGATAAAATTTGGTTTCTGTATATAAAATTACCAGTGGAGTCTACTGAATGTAAAATTTTTGAGGGGGGAGGTGAAGCGCTGAAGGTGGGGGACAGCCATTTTTCAAAAAATTAAATTTTTATATCTCATGAACCGTATCAGATATTATCTTGAAATTTTTATAGGAGTTTGGACCAGTAGACCTCTAGCGGAGAAAAAAGTTTTGAGGATGGGGGTGTAGGGAGTGATGTTGGGAGAGGGTGCAAATGAAAAAATTCTGATTTCATTTCTCGAAAGCCGCAAAGGATAGAACGCTAAAAATTGATAACTGTAAATTTTTGATAGGAGTAGCAAGGTACGGTGGTGGGGTGGTTTTTCATATCTCAGAAACCGTTTATAGCAAGTTGAAACTTAGTATATATAAGTGAAAGTACTACAGGAGCAGTTAAAGCCAAAAAAAAGTTTAAAATTTTATTGATGTTGGTTGGTTGGTTTACGTGGTGGCCCGTCTGCCGAAAACAGGGCCCAATTAGCACAGGAAGCGCCGTTTTGATACCACAACTCGTTTAACCTGGTCGTTGAGGGCTGATGAAGTATATGTGTAGTTTTACAGAGACCTAGGGCTAGGCTTATTGATGTACAGAGCTGGAGTAAAACAAATGTGCGTGAAAAGAGGTTTTTCCAACATTTTCATGAATTTCGTTATTTTAACCTAAAGAATAAGCAGGAGGCTATTTGGAACGTTATTTTTTAGGTTATCAGTCGCATAGAGACCTACACCGCATCTCAGTATTAAACACGTTTCGGACTTCTGCCCAAAAAATAATGAAGTTGCGCCCAGACTGTTGTTTTAGAGTGTAGGCTTGCATAGAGGTTTCGGTTTTAGATCAGAAATTAGGTTTGCGCAAATGACCAGTGAGAAAATCGCGGAAAAGATCAAACGACCGGTGGGAAAACCGCGAAAAAGATACGAGGACTCAGTTGACGCAGATTGCAGATCGCTTCTTAGATGCACAAATTGGAGGATGCGTGCGCTGAACCGAGATGACTTTAAACAATGTATCATGCAGGCCCTGGCCCGATTTGGGCTGTCGCGCCATTGATGATGATAAATTAGGTTTGCTATGTTAGATACTGTGGATTCAGCCGTACTTATTTAATTGTCGCTTAGGTTAACTCCTGATAGATGCGTGGATAAGCAGTTGTCCGCCAGTACCTTGACTTTATCCGCATTGTAAATTAGCGTGTAATTTGAGTCGAGCAGCCGAGGAACGAAACTGTTTTTATTTTTCATTTTTTTTTTAAATTTCCACATATTATTTGATCCTTTGTTCTAACTTAGATAGCATTAAATTCCATGTCACGTTACGTTTCTTGAAAATTTTTTGCTGAATGGTTCTCGTAAGAGTATTGGCTGGCAATTTTTGTGGTAATGGGTTCCTTGCCATCGATTGCGGGTCGTATTGCTCATTTTGTTTAGATATATCCCTGATCGAATCATCTAGTTTTGGTGGGCTTGTGTCAATACTAAGTTCAAAGGTTTTCTCGCAGGTTTTTTCGCAGTGCCATGTTCGGCAACAAAAGCTGACATTCAACATACTAGCGATGACTTTTCTTTCTTTTCATGATTTCTTTGTTCCGAATATCATTCCTCTCCTCCAAGAATTGAAGAACATACGAAATGCCATGCCAGGTGCCAATGTGCGAAGTCCATTAAGCCAATCATCGTTCAATACAATCGCAACTGCCCATCAAAATGGGACTAAAATGCGTATTATTGACTGAGCAGTATCGTGGGTTGGTACATACCTAGCGACCAACAAAGTGCGTCATTAAATTGCTATCGAAACTACTTTCGAATCATCAAAAAACGATCGGTCTCTTTTCAAACCCATTTGATTCTCGTTTTATTTATATACATGTAATATACATTTTAGTATAGCCGAACAATACTTCCGCCCGAGGCACATTCAATACTACCCAGAAAAGAACGTCTCTAACAATCTAACAATAAGTTGAGTTAAGTAACATCAGACAGGAAATGAACACAAAGTGCTGGGAAATTTTCATCCGAAAACATTTCGCCGGTTATTACTCATAAATTCGAGTAAAACGAGTCCAGTTCATCAAAAATGAAATACCTACAAAGTAGAAACGAACAAATAAACGAAATACTCGTAAGCACAACATTAGATTGGGAATTAGAACTTCACACGCAAATGGTCAGTTTTCGGAGTTTGAGTGGGTCCTTTCGTATATTCGGTGAACGCTGTCCTTCAGGAATCGCTTGTACGTTTCTTTATTGGTACGTACATTCAACTCCGACGAAATCATAAAGGTGTTGGGGAGCGAAAAAAAACTTAAAAAGTTATTTCGGCAATTCGATTAAATCTATATTGAGACGAATGTGAGGTGGGTGGTGGGTGTGTTTTAAGGTCAATAACGATAATTTGTCTTTTGTAACCAATCGATGAAATTGACTAGTTTACCGGTATCAGACTGGTATTGGGTGTAGGTTTTTTTCGCTTTCAGGGGCTCAACGAGACGTTCGAACGATCGAGTCGAACGAAACAGAAAATCGCTATAAGCGAGCAGCATAAAGGGCCTTTTCCAGGCTTCGTCATCATAAAACACGAGAGCTAGGTTTCCCCTTCCTTGCTACTTAAACGAAATCGTCATCACTGGCACACAGAAAGAAATTCATAAGTAAAAATGCCTTAGATCGGGTATTAATTTGCCTAAGTGCTTCGGAATTTGCCCGTCAACTAAGGCTTTAGGTAATATACCTAAAATAAATTAGTCAATATTACATTTTTCGAACCATGTAAATTTGAACTATTTTTAGGTATTTTACCTAATTGGTATACAATAAATTACCAAAACCAATAAGGTATTTTACCTAATACAAATTTTGTACTTTACCTAATACAAATTACCTAACACCAATTAGGAATTTCACCTGATTGGTATAATAAATTAGCAAAGTTACTTAGGTTGAATCAAACTACAACTTTCACACTATTTTTGTCTATGAAATATAATGTAAAATAGTAAAATCTGACTCAACCAATTTTGTAGTTACGAGTTTTCTATGTTAGTCTCTATTATCAATTTTATTCTTTCCTGTTTCTTTTTATCATTTTACTTTATTATTTTTTAATAATAAAGTATTGTGATCAACCTGAAATTTCAAAAAAATTTGCTACCCTGAAATTTTGTATTTTCACGTTTTAGGACTAGTAAACCCCAAAAAAGCAAAAAAAAAAAAAAATGTCCGTCTGTCCGCCGTAGACGCCGAACGCCGTCCGCCGTACGCCGTACGCCGTACATCGTACGCAAAATTGTTTGAAGGTGCGTAGCTCCCAAACCCGTTGAGATATTAAATTGAAATTTTTATGGTGGGTAGATTGGGTGAACCCCTACGACTGGTATATTTTCGAGGGGTGGGGGTATAAGGAGAGAGGAGAGGGGAGCGTTTTAGACAAAACATTTTGGTTTCTAGATCTCAGGAACCACTTATGCTAGGAGGCTGAAACTTGGAATTTATGTAGTACTATGATAATGGTCTCAATTGGAAAAAAATGGTCGATATTGGTTAAGGGGTGTGGAAGTGGCGGGGAAAACAATGAGTCTTTAACACATGAAAGACGGGATTGAAACATTCTAAAATCGATATCTCCTGAACAATTGATGACAGAAGATTGAAACTTTGTTGTTGTCCTAAGGGATACGTCAAGATTAGACAAGGGCTAAAATTTTTAAGAGGGGTGGTGGGGTGTGGGGGTGGGGGGTGAAAAAGATAAAGAAAGATAAAATTTAGTTTCTGTATATGGGATCACAAGCGGAGTCTACTGAAACTAAATTTTTCGAGGGGGAAGGTGAAGCACGAAAGTGGGGGAACAGCAATTTTTCAAAAAATGTAATTTTTATATCTCAGAAACCGTATCAGATATGATCTTGAAAATTTTACAGAACTTGGGGTCGGTAAACTTCTAGTAGGGAAAAAAATTTTGACGGTATGGGTGTTGGGGGTGATGGTGAAAGGGGGTGAAAAGGAAAACATTCTGATTTTTATTTCTCGAAAACAATAATGAATAGGAAGCTAATAATTTAATATTATATAGAGCCACTATGGAGACATCCTAGAAAAATAAAATTTTTGATAGGGGTATCAAGGTACGAGGGAGAGGGGTGGTTTTTTATATCTCAGAAACGAGCTTATGCTAGAAAGTTGAAACTTAGGACGTATATGTAGATGTACTATTAGAGTAATTAAAGCAAAAAAAAAGTTCAGAGTTTTATTGGCGTTCAGAGGTTGAGTAACAAAAATGTCCGTGAATCCACATTTTCACAAACTTCGTTAAAACTTTTAGACATGTCGAGCTATCAAAGCAATTTTACTTCTGCGGGCTATTTATATAAGTACCTAGTAACCATCTTCAAAATTTTTCGATATCCAACCCCTAAGGGGGTGTAAAGTGGTTGTGTACATATTCACGAATTCTGATATATTTCTAAGGTATATTGAGATTTGGAATTCACTTTTACTTCTATAAGCTTTAAATGTAGTCGGGGAAAACCGATTTAAGTATTTTTCTCTATTAAACCCCTTGGGGGTATTGTTCAAGTCTTCACTGATTTCGAATTCGCTTTTACTACTATGAATTATTCTATTGATAAAAAAATACGTAAGTAAATAAAAAAATCTGCCAACAGTCTGGGCGCAACTTTATTATTTTATGGGTAGAAGTCCGAAACGTGTTTAATGATGAGATGCGGTGTAGGTTACTGTGCGACTGACAACCTAAGAAATAACCAGGAGGCTATTTGGAACGTTATTTTTTAGGTTGTCAGTCGCATAGTAACCTACACAGCATCTCATCATTAAACACGTTTCGGACTTCTACCCATAAAATAATGAAGTTGCGCCCAGACTGTTGGCAGATTTTTATACTCTAGATGAAATCATAAAGAGTATTATAAGTTTAATCCAGCCCAAAAGTTTGTAACGCATAGAACTAAGCCTCGGACGAAAAAAAGTTATATATTATTTTTTGTTTATTTGTGCCCAAAAACCTCAAATCCGCCTGACGTCCGTCCGTCCGTTCGTCCGTCTGTCCGTGAACACGATAACTCAAGAACGCCTTCACCTAGGATCTTGAAATTTTGAATCTGGATGTTTGGTGGAATTTGCAAGGCTAAGTTCGTTAACGGGAAAAATCGTCCTACTCCTTCGGGTAGCTGCCATACAAAATGTCCTTAAAACACGTGTTCAAGAATATTGGTCGATAACTTCAGAAGGGTTTAAGCTACGACTTTGAAATTTTGTTTGTGTTATTTTTCCAATAATTGGAGCTAAATGTATGATTATGAAGAAAATCCTGTTAGTTCTTCGTGTAGCTGCCATACAAATATCCTGTCAAAACGACTTCACTTAATTTACGGAACTCACTATAGCTCAAGTAATCTTTTATGTATGAATTGGAAATTTTGTACAAATTAGTTTTGAGTAAAAACGAAGTTCGAGTTTACTAATCAGCGAAATCCTTTTACTCCATCTGGTAGCTGCCATACAAAATGTCCTTAAGACACGTGTTCAACAATATTTTTCGATAATTTTTGAACGCTTCAAGCTACGAATTTGAAATTTTGTACACGTTCATTTTTAAATGGTTCCAAGGAAAAGGATAAATATGAAAGAAATGGAGTGAGTCCTTCCTGCACCTCCCATGTGAAAGTCCTTCAAAAAGGAAATTTTTTTTCGATGACTTAACCAGTTCAAGATATGAAATTAAACACTGAATATTGTCTTTTAGTTTTGAGTAGCAATCTAATGGCAGTCCTTAATAAAGGACATACAACATGCACACACGTAATTCTAATTTATCCCCAACTACAATATAAACCGGAGTTCAGTATTCATCTAGAGTATTATACGATTGGCTTGCAGCCGATCGTGACTGCAGTATGTATTATTTTTCATTTTTCTTTTTTCTTTTAACGTAATTTAATTTAGATCTTAAGTTAGGTTTAAGGCTTGAATCATTTGGTTTTTGAGAGTTTTTCCTTAAAAAGAAATTACGTACGCCGTCCGCCGTACGCAAAACGTTTGAAAGCTTATAGCTCTCAAACTCTTTGAACTATTAAGTTGCATTTTTTTTGTAGGTAGAATGAGCAGACCCCTTCAAGTGCCCACCTTTTGAGTGGTGGGGCTGTGAGGAGCGTGGTGGAGGAAGCGTTTTTGACGGAAAAGTTTGGTTTTTAAATCTCAGTAACCGCTTAGGCTAGGAGGCTGAAGTTTGGTATTTATATATAGCATCGATAGTGGACCCATTTGCAAAAAAAAATGATGATATGGGTAAAGGAGTGTGTGAGAGTGGGGGGAATAATAATGCGTCCGAAACGCAAACAATTCGAGAGCGAGACATTTTAAAATCCATATCTCCTAAACGGTTAATGTCACGAAATCAAAACTTAATGAACATCTGTAGGTATACTAGGAAATCAGATCGAAAACAAATTTTTGAGAGGGGGCAGTGGCGTACGGAGGTGGTTTAGATTACTATATCTCACGAATCAATTGCATTAGAAAAAACATAAGGCAGTCACGATCGGCTGCAAGCCAATCGTATGATACTCTAGATGAAATACTGAACTCCGATTTATATTTTAGTTGGGAATATATCAAAAGAATGAGGAGTGCACATACAATTATTGCATGACCTTTTATTTACAGTTTGAAAATATTGTGGCTACTCGAAGGATGGTTGAATGATTTCTTGAGTTATAGTGAGTTCCATAAATTAAGTTTGGACATTTTTAAAGAATTTTTGTATGGCAACTACATGAAGGACTCATGGAATATTTTTCATATTAATACTTTCAGCTGCGACTATTATAAAATCAACGTATACAAAATTTCAAAGTTGTAACTTAAAGCGTTCTAAAGTTATCGTTCAATATTGGTGAACACATGTTTTAAGGACTTTTGTATGACAGCTACCGAAGTAGTCGATGGATTGCGCTAATTAATGAACTCAGTCTTGCTTTTGATATAAAACTAATCCCTGTAAAATTTGAAATCCCTGGCTTTACTCGTACTAGAGTTATAGTGGATTCTATAACTTCCATAAATTTTTAAAGGACTTTTGTAGGCTGCTGCACGAAGGACTCATTTGATTTGCATCATATTTGGAACTTTCGCTTCAAACATCGTAAATTTTAAGTATGCAAAAATTTCAAGTTCCTAACTTGAAGCAACGCGTTCTTGAGTTATCGTTCAAACGGACAGACGGACCGGCTGACAGACGGATAGACGGACAGGCGAACAGACGGACAGATGGACGGACGGACAGCAAACGGATTCGGGAAGTTTAGCCACAACTGAACACAAAATAATATATAACCTTTTTTTCGTCCGAGGCTCGGTTCTATGCGTTACAAACTTTTCGGGCTGAATTAAACTTATAATAGTTTACTCTATATGATTTCATCTAGAGTATAAAAATGAGTGTTACAAAAGACACAGATTAGTGCAATGCAAAATTTATAATATTAACGAACTTAGCCTTACTTTTCCATTTTAGTGGTGGTTAAAAAATTTTAATGCGTTCATGAGTTATTGTGCTAACGGACGGACGGACAGACGTCAAATCGATTGATTCAAAAATATGGCTCTGGTATAACAACTGGACACCAAACTTCCAATTCGTTCCTAGCTCCAAATTGCTGAATAATTTGAAAATCTGCTTCAGTTTTCAAAAATATCATTCAGTATATTTTCACTTATACCAACCAAATTTCCCTACTGATAGTCTTTATGAGTTAAAGATCGCCGCTTTTCCACGCCCGTACGCTCGCTAATGCGGCTAAATTGCTCCCGGGGCTATAAACAATTTTTTCCCGACGAACTTTTTGCTGACAAATCTTTTCGAAGTACCTTCCTTACCTTACCGCTGAATTATCAAAGGCACCGAGTGAAAATATGCGTACTATGCCCGAAAAATAGCAACCGACTAATAAAAATAAAATAAAATCATTTAACGACTCGTCGGAGTCCTGTCCTGTTGGGCTCCCCGAAAATACCGTCGACGTCGGCCGTCATAAGAAAATAGTCGTAATTTTTCAGGTTTACGACAATAAAGTGAACGTTAAAGTCGAATGAATGACTTTGTAGACTCTCTCCCGACTGCTGTTAGTCTAGCTAAGTCTTTCGAGATATAAGGAATTCGATAAAGTAAAAAAAAATCATTGCAGACTATAAATAAGAGACTGTGGGTAAAATGATACTGGAAAATGAGGTAAGTACTTTTCTAAAAAAATGGCAAAGGATATGTACGAAGTACAGCGACTCATTCTTTTGGTAGGATTGTACATACATTTAATGTCTGTTTTATTCATCTTCCATTGCACTTGATTATCTCAGATTGAAAAAACTATTGAGATAATCTCAGAATATTGCTTCTTAGTTGACATTTATTTGCTGACATTTTACTGACGACATGTTGAGAATGTCTTTAAAACGCCGACTGCAATCAAAGCCATGCACATCTTTGCTTGAGACTTCACATATCACGAATCATCACTTTTGTTCTCCTGAACTCCTATTTTTGTAGTAGCTCACCTGTTAAGTCGGAGCACCATGCAGTTCTGACGCTCTTTTGACAAAGACCAAACTCATTAGGGCGATAAGAGGGTTTAAACCATTCAAGTCTACGTGATCGGATGGAATAATTCCTACGCATCCGATTTGAAAATTTTATCATTTCATTGATGTAAAATTTATTAAAATCATATTGTTACATGCACCCTGCCAGCCCGAACTATGCAACGATATTAGTGTCCAGTAGAAAGGCACGCCTCCCAACCTACAACCGAAATCCGGGAAAACTTCTATATAGTTCAATTTTTATCTCGAGCGCTTTCCTCTTATCGGTTGCTCTTACATTTCCCGAACAATCCACCGAATACGCGAGAAAGATCTTAACTCAACGCACCACAGTAGATATAGGGTGCTTTAGAAGGAACTCTCGTTAGGTTATAGCGGTCATGTTGTTAACGCAACATCCGTCAAATTTGTTGTGAATTGTTCAGTAGTGAATGGGAAATCATCATGGAAAGTTATAGCGTTGAACAACATGCGCAAGTCATTAAATTTTATTTTCAAAATCAGAGCTCCGTTCGTAAAGCATTTTAACGACGAGGCCCAGGAATAGATGTGTGAACAACCAAAATTGTCAGATTTGAGATGATACCAATCCACACGAGATACACCAGCACCAAATGCATCTCGAGAAATCACTGTTTGGTACGGATTTTGGCCTGGCGAAAATCATCAGTCCGTACTTCTTCCAAAACGAAACTGGTATTGCCATAACCGTCACACGATCGATAATAAACAACTGTTTGTGGCCTAAACTGGATAATATGGATACCGACGACATGTGGTTCCAATAGGACGGCGCTACGTGCCACACAGCGCATGTCACGATGGACATTCTGCACGAGCGATTTAAGGGCGGCGGCGACGTGAACTGGCCACCGTGATCGCGCGATTTAAAGCCTTTAGACTTATTCCTTTGGGACCATCTTAAATCGCAGGTCGATGCGTAGAAGCCGCAAACAATTTATGACCTTTAAGTCAACATAACGAACGCCATCCAGCAAATTCAGCCAGATTTATGCGACAAAGTTGTCGAAAATTGGACCTCTCGAATACGTGCCGCCATGCAAAGCCGGAGCGGACATTTGAACGACGTTATATTCCATACTTAATCCCATAAAATGCTCTTTTAAATAAAAAAGAATTGGGTGGATATCTCATACACAACTTCTTTTATTTACATTTAAAAATTGAACGTTCTTGTTGAAAGACCCTACATAAAAGCACACAGAGTTAGCAGCCGACACAGTTTTTACTACTACGTCGGACCTCGATATCCATTTGGACCTATGATTATAAACTTAAACGACCCCTTTATAACCACTTAGCGATTCAAATCCCGAATACAATTTCTTGGTGTTTACATCAAGAGCCCTCAGAAGTAAAATCGAGTTCCATATCTCATCGGACCTCAGAGATATGGTGAAATTCGTGAAAACGTACACAACTTGTTCAGAACGTCTTAAGGGTTGAATAACTAAAAATCTCTTTTTAGGCGTTTATATAAATAGCCCGCAGTTGAAGAATTAATGCTACTGTTTAAATTCCAAGATTCTATCTGAAATCTTGATTTTCTTGAACAATTGCTTGAACGGCTCCTCAAAAAAAAATTATATTTAGTACACATGGGGTATACTAAATATAATTTTTTTTACACACTCGTACACAGAAACCACACTTTTATTTTTTGTATAATTATCTCGGAAGATATCGTAATCCAAAGCTTTTTTTTCACAGAAGTCGCACACCCCCTTCCTTGAAACTTACTTCTACAGACTCTTGAGACAAACGCCTAAAAGTCGTTTTGGTGATTTTACTTTATTATTTTTTAATAATAAAGTATTGTTATCGACCTGAAATTTCAAAAAAGTTTGCTACCCTGAAATTTTGTATTTACACGTTTTAGGACTAGTAAACCCCAAAAAAGCAAAAAAAAAAAAAATGTCCGTCTGTCCGCCGTAGACGCCGTACGCCGTACGCCGTACGCCGTACGCCGTACGCAAAATTGTTTGAAGGCGCGTAGCTCCCAAACCCGTTGAGATATTAAATTGAAATTTTTATGGTGGATAGATTGGGTGAACCCCTACAACTGGTATATTTTTGAGGGGTGGGGGTACAAGGGGAGAGGAGAGGGGAGCGTTTTAGACGAAAAATTTTGGTTTCTAGATCTCAGGAACCACTTATGCTAGGAGGCTGAAACTTGGAACTTATGTAGTACTATGATAATGGACTCAATTGCAAAAAAATTGTCGATATTGGTTAAGGGGTGTGGAAGTGGGGGGGAAAACAATGAGTCTTTAACGCATGAAAGTCGGGATTGAAACATTCTAAAATCGATATCTCCTGAACAATTGATGTCAGAAGATTGGAACTTTGTTGTTGTTCTTAGGGATACTTCCAGATTAGACAAGAGCTAAAATTTTTAAGAGGGGTGGTGGGGTGTGGGGGTGGGGGGTGAAAAACTTTGGACTACAATATCTTCCGAACTAATTACACCAGGAAGATAAAATTTAGTTTCTGTATATGGACTCACAAGAGGAGTCTACCAAAACTAAATTTTTTGAGGGGGGAGGTGGAGCACGAAAGTGGGGGGATAGCAATTTCTCAAAAAATTTAATTTTTATATCTCAAAAACCGTATCAGATATGATCTTGAAAATTTGACAGGAGTTGGGGTCGATAAACTTCTAGTAGGGAAAAAAATTTTGGTGGTGTGGGTGTAGGGGGTGGTGGTGAAAGGGGGTAGAAAGGAAAACATTCTGATTTTTATTTCTTAAAAACCATAATGAATAGAAAGCTAAAAATTTAGGATTATATAGAACCACTATGGAGACATCCTAGAAAAATAAAATTTTTGATAGGGGTATCAAGGTACGGGGGAGAGGAGTGGTTTTTTATATCTCAGAAACGGCTTATGCTAGAAAATTGAAACTTAGTACGTATATGTAGATGTGCTATTAGAATAATTAAAGCAAAAAAAAGTTCAGATTTTTATTGGCGTTCAGAGGTTGAGTAAAAAAAATGTCCGTGAATCCACATTTTCACGAATTTCGTTAAAACTTTTAGACATGTCGAGCTATCAAAGCAATTTTACTTCTGCGGGCTATTTATATAAGCGCCTAGTAACGGTAACGGTAACGGAATTTTTCGATATCCAACCCCTAAGGGGGAGTAAATTGGTTGTGTACATATTCACGAATTCTGATATATTCCTAAGGTATATTGAGATTTGGAGTTCACTTGTACTTCTATAAGCTTTAAACGTAGTCGGGAAAAAACCGATTTAAGTATTTTTCTCAATTAAACCCCCTGGGGGTATTGTTTAAGATTTCACTGATTCCGAAAATCTCTTAGGTTTAATGTGATCGAATTCGCTTTTACTACTATGAGTTATTCTATTGATAAAAAAAATACGTAAATAAAAAAAAAAATCTGCCAACAGTCTGGGCGCAACTTTATTATTTTATGGGTAGAAGTCCGAAACGTGTTTAATGATGAGATACGGTGTTGGGTACTATGCGACTGACAACCGAAAAAAATAACCATTAGGCTATTTGGAACGTTATTTTTTAGGTTGTCAGTCGCATAGTACCCAACACCGTATCTCATCATTAAACACGTTTCGGACTTCTACCCATAAAATAATAAAGTTGCGCCCAGACTGTTGGCAGATTTTTTATATTCAATCCATAAGGACGTGTGAAAAGTTTCCAAATTTTTTTTCACGAATTCCGCCATATATCTTAGATTTGCTAAAATATTATATTAATTTTACTTTACAATTTTTTAATAATAAAGTATTGTGATCGACCTGAAATTTCAAAAAAATTTGCTACCCTGAAATTTAGAACTAGTAAACACCAAAAAAGAAAAAAAAAATGTCCGTCTGTCCGCCGTAGACGCCGCACGCCGTACGGTGAAAATCTTTGGATTACAGTATCTTCCGAACCAATTACACCAGGAAGATAAAATTTAGTTTCTGTATATGGGATCACAAGCGGAGCCAGTAATTTTTTTGAGGGGGAGGTGGGGCACGAAAGTGGGGGGATAGCAATTTCTCAAAAAATGTCATTTTTATATCTCAGAAACCGTATCAGATATGATCTTGAAAATTTTACAGGAGTTGGGATCGGTAGACCTTTAGTAGGGGGTGATGGTAAAAAGGGATAAAAAGGAAAAAAATTCTGATTTTTATTTCACGAAAACTGTAATGAATGGAAAGCTAAAAATTTAGCATTAAAAAATTTAGCAATAAAAAATTGCATAGGGGTAGCAAGGTACGGTGGTGAGGGGTGATTTCTTATATCTCAGAAACGGCTTATGCTAGAAAGTTGAAACTTAGTAAGTATATGTAGATGTGCTATTAGAGTAACTATAGCAAAAAAAAAGTTCAGATTTTTATTGGCGTTACGAGGTTGAGTAAAAAAAATTTCCGTGAATCCACATTTTCACGAATTTTGTTAAAACTTTTAGACATGTCGAGCTATCAAAGCAATTTTACTTCTGCGGGCTATTTATATAAGCGCCTAGTAACGATCTTCAAAATTTTTCGATATCCAACCCCTAAGGGGGTGTAAAGTGGTTGTGTACATATTCACGAATTCTGATATATTTCTAAGGTATTGTTGCGAGCTAGGGGTTCGCCGGAATTTCAAGTAAAACACAATTCGGTTAAAATAAAAATAAGTGATAATTTATTAATCGCACTTCAAATTCTATTCGCACAATAATTCGCACTG
Source organism: Beris morrisii (assembly GCA_951812415.1). Lineage (NCBI taxonomy): Eukaryota > Metazoa > Arthropoda > Insecta > Diptera > Stratiomyidae > Beris > Beris morrisii. Next base: position 107,577,923 of record OX638310.1, on the reverse strand, counting down.
TATGGCAGCACTGCCCGCTTATTCCATATATCGCTTGACTCGATCACTTTCGCTCTCTACCAACACGGTCGCGTATACACGCTCGCTGTCACAGTCGACGTAATAAAAATTACTATGTCCCTCGCTGAAAGCTTTATCTGCTTTTATACCATTTGTCTGTGGTCGAGACTGTTCTTGAATCTTCGTTCGGTGGTGTGTGTAGAATATGCTGGAAAGCTTGAGAGTATTCCATGTGATCTTCTCCAGCAGCGAAATGAGCAAGGAATTACCGATATAAGTCATTCTCTAACTAGTTACCGAGCAATCATATACATAGATAACAACATGAAATATATAACATATATGTTGGATTTCGCACCAGTTAATGAATCAGAAAAACCCCAAATGAGTATGCATTACCAATCTATTTCCAAATTGGAAAAATGTAACGCAATCGGTAATGTGTTAATCGTTCAATGGTGTCGATGAACAGAAACAGAAGTTGTATTTTACATTCAATTGTTTCTTTTCTGATTTTCAGTCATCTGTGGATTTAAAGCGTGTTGGTTCGTTTAGCAAATGGTGAGAAAAGTGGAGTTTTCGTGAAAATATTAAAATTAAAAAATTTATGTTTAATTTTATGAAAAAGCTTTATTTCTTATTTTATAAATAGAAATATGATTTTTTGTTACTTAGAAATTAAGAAAAGAAAAAGAAATCTCATTAAAAATATAATTTGTATATTATTTAAAATTGATGCATTTTATTTTTGCTGTTGAGTGTATCCTCCTTAGTAAGTAATCATTGCAATGTCGCTTATGACTAAAAACGTGCCGAATTTGTACCATTAATTTGTTCCGGAACAAATAACTTACTCTGAAGTGGTTCCGGAAAAGATTAGTGGCAGAAATTCCTTCAGAAATAGGTGCATAGTAAATGCTGACACAACGAATTATATCTACCCATTCCGTAATAACTTCATTGTAACTAGTTCTATATCGTATTTCAGTAATTTAATCTATAACAACTTCTAAGGAATGTGTTCTAGAATTATTTATATGTAATGCAGAAGGTAATCATTCGCCTACTGCCTATGACATCGCTGTGTAAATGTAAGGCATTCTTAACATGGGGTGTAAACTTGATTGCAAGCAATTCCCATTACCGAGAAGTGATTACATTATTGATTCTGTAATGCCTTTTTTCGCTGCTGGGTCTAGGCTGTTCCAATACATTCGATCGCATTCGATTTGAGGGGAAATATAGTTGTATTGTTTCGCTCTCTTATCTACCTAAACTAGGCTTTTGATTGGGTTACTTTGCAGCTTAGGTATTCGGTTGTTGCTGTTTCCTATTCGTAATCGATCGAGTTGCGCGGTGGCCAGGCTTACACGTAACAGTATATTGAGATTTGGAATTCACTTTTACTTCTATAAGCTTTAAACGTAGTCGGGGAAAAACCCGATTTAAGTATTTTTCTCTATTAAACCCCCTGGGGGTATTGTTCAAGTTTTCACTGATTCCGAAAATCTCCTATGTTTAATGTGATTGAATTCGCTTTTACTACTATGAATTATTCTATTGATAAAAAAAAAATGTAAGGAAATAAAAAAAAATCTGCCAACAGTCTGGGCGCAACTTTATTATTTTATGGGTAGAAGTCCGAAACTTGTTTAATGATGAGATACGGTGTTGGGTACTATGCGACTGACAAGCTAAGAAATAATCAGGAGGCTGTTTGGAATGTTATTTTTTAGGTTGTCAGTCGCATAGTACCCAACACCGCATCTCATCATTAAACACGTTTCGAACTTCTACCCATAAAATAATAAAGTTGCGCCCAGACTGTTGGCAGATTTTTTTATTTTATGGTTCTTTTATACAATCGTTTCAATATTTATTAATATTCAGCCCCTAAGGAGATATAAGGGATTGTAAACGTTTTTATGAATTCCGTCATATATCTTAGGTCTGAATAGATATCGAATCTGCTTTTAATTCAATGGCAGCGATTACACAAGCATAAGAATTAGTTTTAGAATTTTTCGGTATTGAATATCTCATATCTCTTAAGTTTGATCACATGTCTTACTGGTTTTACTTTATTATTTCAATAATAAAATATTTTCTTCTGGAATGGTTTGTTTTTTGTGGTTGCAAAGGTGTCAGAAGAAGAGTTGGTACTACTTTCAAGTCATATTGAGAAGAGTTGGTACTTCTTTAAAGTCATATATATGCAGTCAACAAGAAGTCACATTAACTTGATGTAGGACGGGAAAGTCAGAGGACGCATATTCACTGTATGTCATCTAGATACCTGACTGCTTCCTCAATAATTTCCCTTACGTTATGATATGTGCTGAAATTTTTATTAATTTCAACTCTAGCCTTTTACGGATATAAACGCGCAGACAAACAGAAAACCGCGAACAGATTTATTTATAAGATTGAAATATTCGACAAAAATCATCATGCTCACACGCTTTTAATTAATTGGTTGCACTTAACGATATTACTCCTGTTAAAAGCTATCCGCTATATTATGTAACTCACGTAGCGTGTACAAATCCAATTACATTGTAATAAAAATCCCAGAGATAAACACAACAAATTTTTTTTTCCTGTATTTTTGGAGGTTGTGTCTGAGCGGAGGACAACTCCAAGAAATGAATAAATCACGAACAAATGAATTCAACCAAGTCAAAATGTGAAAATTACCTGCTAATTATAGCTGTCAACCGGTCTCAAAACAGCTAAATCTTCACGAAAATTAAATAGTAATTTGTCACGCTTTATAATTACATGCCATATTGTATCTAATTTACTCGTATAGTATTCATAACGCGCCAGCATAATCCCTAAATAACTCGTACGTTAGACCTGTAATTAATTAACACCTTACAATGATAGCTGCTGTGGTAGATAGCTTCCATATCGATTAACCCTAAGAAGACAATAATCCGCATATCGTACGTGAATCTTTTTCTCTTATGTGATTTAGATAGGTCATCCTTATCGAAGTTATAGATGAATGTAGGCTACTTGCTCTACCGGCATTGATTGCGAATTAATATGTGCGTGAAAAGAAATTCGAATGCCTAATAAATATTTATCTCATTTCTCTGGGATTTTGGAAGAGGATTTTCCTAGCCAGTCCAACTTCTAAAGATGTATCTAATTCCGATATTATCTTGGATTTTGGCTTATTTCCTTAACTTTCGTGAAATTTGACTTGGTCATCTTTTGGTGGCATAATGATAGCAGTTATGGGGTGAAATAGCCACGAGTTTCCGTGGTCACGAACGAAACGACTTATGATTAATGAGCTCCTCTTCCAAGGAATAATTGTGTAATTAAATAGTTATAAAAATCACTGAGATTGTGCCGGACAGTGCTTTCGATTCGTGAAGACAAACGATAAAAAAATGGAAATTTTATTTCGGAAGTACGTGAGACGCTTGGTAATGCTTCTTTATATAACTGATATTTCTATGTCGATAACGTGATTTATAAATAATGGAAATAAATGTACGGAATACATTCGCCTCGTTCCACTAGCATTACATTTTTAGGCCTTTCAGTACTGAAAATATTCATTGAATTTAGTCAAAACAACAGTACTAAATGAAATCAGAAAGACACCCGAATTATTTTTTTTTTCACTTTATATATTCGACAATTTGTTTTATCATTAGTAGATTGCAATTTTGTCAGCGCTCTCTACCAAGTTTTAAACCAGTTCTGTTTTCCAGTGCCGAAGCAGAACTGAAAAATTTCTTGAGAAATCAGCACCATGTCAGGACTGAATGAATCTTGGAATTTGTAATCTTTTTGAAGTTGGTCACAATTTGATGCTACAGTTACTAATAAATTTTTTAATGAAAATTCATTAATAGCAATCAAAATAAATGCATTTATTCGAGAAAATTAAATGGAACCTGAGAATCCGTTGATTTGTGATTTCTATCATTTTATCACATCTTCTTGAAGCATCCGAATTCTTAAAATTAGTACTGTATCATTACTGTTTGAATACGCGATCTAAGAATGGAATTAATATTTCCTGGTGAACCATCGAAATAGGTTTAATTATAAGGTGAACCTCAGTTGAGAATAAATACTGTATTATTGAAATAATAAAGTAAAAGAACTATTACTAATTCAACCTTATTATAATTTGCAGTGATACATTTCGGATCAGTATCGCACATATGGAGGAATCCTCGAAAATACCAGCAGCTGGAAGAGTGTCTCGGATTATTGTGTGATACACCCTCTCATAATTCAATGAAATCTGACAATGAAGCAGCTCCTTCGGACCTAGTCCAACACAGTTCTCCAAACTGACTTTCCAATGAAGATTTTTCAACTGATATGTCCCCAATGGTAGTATCCAAGGTAGCGATCGATCCCAGTCGTGTCCCTTCTTCACAAAAAAAATCCTCTCACTCCGAAAAACAATCAAAAATTCAAGGAATTTGCTTCTGTACCTTGTACCTTATAACTTTACCAAAAAAATTCTATTCTAATTTTAAATCTCATCAGACCTAAGAGATATTCGAAATTCGTAGGAACGTACACAGTAATTTAACATCTTCTTGGGGTTGAATATCGCAAAATTCTGAAATTAATCTTAAGATGATTATTTATAAAAGCCATAGAAGTTAAAGCGAACTCGATAGCTCATCAGACCTAAAAACATATGTCGGAATTCGTAAAAACACACACAACGACCTTACATTATCTCATGGGTTTAATATCAAAAATTTTGTAAAACGGTATCTTGGCACTTTTAGCAAAATAATGCAGAAGTTGAATTAATTTGATACCTTGGCAGACCTATAAGATATGACGAAATTTGTGGAAATGTAGAAAGAACTTTTCTAACAATTTGTTTTCGCCACCTCCGTACGCCAATGCAAATTTGATTTTTTTACTTAAATTGATTCAGTAGTACATATGGAATATATATGCATAGTAAGTTTCAACTTTACAGCATTATCGACCTCGAACTTTGCTCCTTTCATCAAATTTTTATGGGATACTTCTATGGGGGCACAATATATCGAGGAATAAAAATTTTTTGCCTTTACTTTATTATTTTTATAATAAAGTACTATTATCGATTTTTAAAAAAAAAATTTGCTACCCTGAAAATTTTTTTATATAAACACAAAAAAAGCAAAAAAAAATTTCAGTCCGTCTGTGCGCCGGCCGCCGTAATCGTTTGAGGGCTTATAGCTCCCAAACCCTATGAGCTATTAAATTGAATAGACTGGGTAGGACTCTTGAAGTTACAACTTTTTTAAGGGTGGGAGTGTGAGGGAAAAGGTGGGGGAAGCGATTTAGACGAAAAATGTTGGTTTCTAGATCTCAGCAACCGATTCTGTTAGGAGGCTGAAACTTGGAATTTACGCAGAGCTTTGATAGTGGACCCATTTGTAAAAAAAATTGATGATATGGGTGAAGGGATGTGGGAGTGGAAGGAATAATAATGCGTCCGAAACGCTCGAAAGCCGAGATCGACACATTCTAAAATCTATATTTTCTAAACGCTTAATATCACGAAATTAAAACATAATGAACATTTGTAGGTATACTCGGAGAATATATTGGAAACAAATTTTTGAGAAGGGACAGTGGCGTACGGATGTGGGGGGTGAAAAATTTTAGATTATGATATCTCACGAACCAATTGCACTAGAGAAATAAAATTCGGTTTTTGTATAAAGTTTGACAAACAAAGTTTGCTGAAAGTAAAATTTTTTAAGGGGGCGGTGGAGCATGGAAGTGAAGAGGATAAGAATTTTTCTAAAAAATCATGTCTCATATCTCAAGAACTGTGTAAGATAGATGCTTAAAATTTGTACCTGAAGTAGGCCTAATAGACCCCTAGCAGAAGAATTTGTTTGGGTGAGAGTGGAGCTCACCCTCTCCACTGGGGGAGGGTTAAAAGGAAAAAGTTCAGATTTTTATATCTCGAGAACCTACAATGATATAAAGCTGAAACTTGGTATTTGGATTGAGCTATAGTATTAGCATGTTGAAAAAATATAATTTTTTATAGGAGTACTATAGTACGGGGGTGGGGGGTGTTTTTCCTAACTATAGAACGGCTTATGCTAGAAAGTTGGAACTCGGAATGTATATGTAAATAAACTGGAAAAGTTCTATTAATTAAAAAAATCCAAATACCTATCCATTGGCGTTCGAAAGGAGGGTAAAAAAAATTATCAGTGAAAATGGAATGCGTTTATTTTCACAATTTTCGTCATATCTATTAGGTCTTTTCAAATATTGAATTCATTTTTATTCTACGGATTCTTCATATTAATACCTATAAAGTGTTTTCAGGATTTTTTCAAATTCAACCCCCAAGGTGGTGTAATTGTGTTGTATACATTTTCACGAATTCAGCCGTATACATCAGATCTGATTAGATATCGAATAACTTTTCACTTCTTTTTCACTTAACTTATCACTCGCTTAGGAGTGACAAGACATCGGATTGGTTTTCACTTCCTCGGGATTATTTTATATATATCTAAAAATCCATTTCAGGATTTTTGAATATGCAACCCCAAAATAGGTGCAAGGGGGTTGCATATATTTTCACAAATTCCTACATATTTCTTAGTTCTTATGAGATATCGAATTAATTTTTACTTCTTAAGGCTTCCTACATAATCGTCAAAAAGTTGATTTCAGGATTTTTAGATATTCAACTCCAATAGGACGTAAGCCTTTCGACATATTTCTTAGGATTTATGAGATATTAGATTGGTTTTCACTTCCACAGACTTTTTATATAACATAACATAACATAACATAACATAACTTAAATTTATTTCAATTGTTAAAAATAGGAACCTCTATATAGTGAAACTGGTCACTTTATTCGATTGGTCAGATTATAAAAATAATTTAACAAATAAAATCCGTTTCTTATTTACATCGGCACCGGACAAAATGGCAACTTTAGGCAAGTGGTCAGGATCGGAAGGTGGTCACTTTTTCAGGTTCTACTGTAGTTCGTACAATTATCTACAATTTCAGTGATCAGATCTTACATCTTTGCATCTGTAGTTACAATTTGAATTTTTACTAAAATTAGTTCTTTGTTTATTATATTAATTATTTAAATCCAAGAAAAAGTGTTATAATAAAAAACCTTGCTTGTTAAATCCTACCTAACTTACAATCTAACTTAAAATAAAATGAAAATAATTAGGTTAAATATATAAATATGTGTTATAGGAAAAATGAAACTAGCGGGTTGTCTACGAACTGGGACCGTAACAAATACTTTATAATTAAAAAATAATAAAGTAAAATGTGGAGAGTTTGGATTCAGCCAGTTCCTGTAAAGTATAAACACCAGCATCAGCGTGTAATATTCTAGTTGAAAAGTAAAAAGGTTTATTCGTCGCTATTTTAAGGCACTTATTTTGGCAGACCTGCAGTTTCTCTTTGTGAATGCAAGCGCATTGACTCCATATGGGAGCATCGTAGGACATGATAGGTTGAATTATAACTTTAAATATTACGACTTTATTTTCCACAGAAAGGAAGGATTTCCTGTTTATGAGAGGGTACAGCGCATGAATGCATTCTGAGATCTTGAAGCATGTGATTCCTATGTGGCTAGCAAATGTAAGTTAATTGTCAAGCGTAAGGCCAAGATAAATTAAATTAGAAGACCAAATCATCCCCCGATAAAATTTATTTTGTGGTCTTGCAAATGAATTCGCTTCCTTTTTCTCGTAAAGTATATTGCTTTAGTTTTGGTTGTATTTATTTTAATTTTCCATCTGTGATAGAATTGGTACAACCGTTCTAAGAAGGATTCAAGCACTAAGATTATAGTGTTTGGGTTGTTGCCTCCTGTGTAGAGACATGTATCATCTGCAAACACGGCTAGTTCGCAGTTTGAATTTGTAGGCACATCTGCGGTAAAAACATTATACAGTGAAACCTCCAATAGCCGGACACCCATGGTGCCAGTCTTTTTGTCCGGCTATGGGAGGTGTCCGCTTGTAGGAGGTATCGAACAAAATACAACATTTTATAAATGTGTAATGAAAATATGATTGTAAAAAAGCATTTTAATAATAATTTCTTCATATTTATTATTTAAAAAGGAACTTATATATGTATGTATTATTTTATATTTATTTTTCTTGGAGTTATAGTGGTATGTTTACATTATTCATAAAAAAGAAATCTACTTAGAATAGAAAAATTGATCAATTTTCGATTGTTGAAGCTTGGTTTGTTTCCATTTAAATTGCTGATTCTCAATGTGACTTTCTACAGTTTTTAAATGTTGAAAAGCTACATGGTCATCTTTTACAAATTCCTTTAGACGAACAATTTCCTTCAGGGCCTTATTGGATCGGCATCTTGAATGTCCTCGCTACTGGAGTCACTTTCTTCCATAGTGTCAACTGGGTTTTCAAATTGAATTATAATGTCGTCTTCTTCAGTGTGTACCGTCCTGTCGATGTTCAAAAATTCTTCCAAATTTTGATCCTTTAAATTGACGAACACATTTGGTAAGCTGAATAACGTTGAAAAAGGTAGATCATCTTCGGCGTCAAATTCCAAAAGGTCCTGGTTTGTATGTATGAATGCTGCTTTCCTAAAACAGTTGTTGATGGTTGCTGCGTGAACTTTGTCCCACGAAGCTTTGATAAAATATAAAGCGTCAAGAACATTGATAGTTTTGGCGAGCTCTGATGCTGACTTCGTTGTGTCAATTTTCGAGATGATATGTTTAAGGATTAATCCTCTGTAGTGTACCTTAAAATTTTGAATTATCCCTTGATTTAAGGGTTGACGGACTGATGTAGTATTAGCCGGTAAGAAAATTATTGTAACGTTCGTCAAATTTAAATCTTTCGGATGGGACGCCGCATTATCCAAAAACAAAAGGACCTTCCTTTTTTGAATTTTCATTTTATGGTCAAATTGTTGTAACCGTTCAGACATTATATCTCGCGTCATCCACGCTTTTTGATTCGACTTCCAATTGGCTGGTAAGTCTTGGAAGCGAAGATTTTTGAATGCGCGAGGGCGGGCTGCTTTGCTGATAACTAGAAGTATCTCTTTTTCTCCTGCCATGTTAACACAAAATAAAACTGTCAGCCTTTCTTTCGACAGTTTACCTCCAACACATTTTTCCGATTTTAGGGCGAAAGTTTTATCAGGCAAAGCGCGAAAAAAGAGGCCACTCTCATCGGCATTATAAATATCTTCGGGCTTGTACCCAAGTAACATAGAGGGTATTTTTGCCCTAAACTGGTCGACGTTTACTGGATTCACATCTGAAGCCTCGCCAGTTATGCACTTGAATGTTACGTTGTGCCTTTTACTCCATTCCACGCAGAAAATCCACAGTATCCCAATTGGTCGGCAATTTGTTTTGCCTTGGCTTTAATAATTGGTCCAGAGATAGGTATATGCTGGCTTCTAGCTTTGGCAAACCAATGAAAGCAGATTTGATCGATTTGTGAGCCTTCCGTCTTAAGAAAGCTTTTCTTTTGCTGGACATTGATACCGGACATCCATTTGCGACGAATGTCATCTCGATTCTTCACGATTTCTGCGGCTTGAGTTTTCGCAATATGAAACCTTAAAACAAATAAATTCTAGTCCTATTCATTTCACTAAAACACGATAAATCACCTCTTAGCTATTTCTCGAACGGACAGTTTTTCTTTTTCAAACACATTAATTATTTAATTTTTTTCATTTAAAGAAATAACATTTCTTCGTGAAGCCATACTGATATTAACACAACACAAAAAATAACCTTTAACACACGCGAACTATGCTAAAACGTACAAATGACACAACAAGATCGGAGCACGACTCTCATACAAAACAGAATTATGTTCTAAAACGGGGAATCACCCTATATATTACAATCAACGACTGCTCAAAGCTTCAATACTTCTAATAAGGAGAATCCCCAAATTAATTCCAATTTCTGTATGAATATTTTTGTGATCAAGTAAGCTTTGTGTCCGCTTGTGAGAGGTTTTCTGAGTCAAACGTACAGAAATATGGTGTCCGCGTCCGTCCATTGGAGGGTCCGCTTGTCGGAGGTCAATTTGTTCCTAAAGCGAGTCCTAAAGCGCGCGTAGAAGAAATTTGTCCGGATATAGGAGGTGTCCGCTTATTTGGAGGTGTCCGCGAGTGGAGGTTTCACTGTATAGAGTGCGGCTTAAACTTGAGCTTTGTGGGACGCCCGCAGGAATATCGTGGAAAGTGGACATGCTGGATTTGAGTTTAACCGAAAAACTTCGATTCGACAAGAAAGACTGGATTAGTTTCACAAGGTACATTGGGAAAGAAAAACTTAGTAATTTATGAATAAGCCCCTCGTGCGAAACAGAATCAAAAGATTTTTCGATGTCCAGAGCTATCAAGCCTACCGATTTCTTTTCGTGAATTCCTTCCTTAATATATTTGGTAACTCTATATAGTTGGTGATTAATCGAGTGCTGCCGCCTAAAATCAAATTGAAAGTCCAGGACAACCTTTGAGTCTTCTAGAAAGCTTTGCACACGGCTCAGGACTACTTTTTCAAAAACTTTACTTATGGTAGGAGGTAAACTTATCGGGCGGTAGCTATTGGGACAAGTAGGGTCTTTGCCCGGTTTAAGGATAGGTATAATAACCGCATTTTTTCACGCAGAAGGATAGTAGTTTAATTTCAAGCAGGCATTAAATATTAAATTCAATAGAAGAATTTAGTTAGGTAGTTCGTCGTTTCCAGGTGCTTTGTTATTTTTTAGTCTTTTTATTATATTGGTTACTTCCCTAAGTAAACACAGGGCGTTCGAAGGAAGCTCAGTACTTAGTGGGATGTTTTGGATTGATTTCCGAACGACGCCATTAACAATAGGATTGCCCATGTTCGCTGAAATGCAATGTGCGGCATGGAAATGGCTAGCAATCAATTCAGCTTTCCGTTCGTCACTAAATACTAGTTTTTCATTGTTGTCAGACTTTTTATATAATCGCCTACGACCTAGACTGCGTACCGGAGTATTTTGTAATTCATATGTTATATGTGGCAGCGGCGTAAGTATTCTAACGCGACCCCATTCTAACCGCTTCCCGGACTTTTTTTAGGTTTTCAGTCACATAGTGACCTACACCGCATCTCAGAATTAAACGCGTTCCGAACTTCTACCCAAAAATATTAAAGTTGCACCCAGACTGTTGGCAGATTTTTTTTATTTACAGGCACAAATTTTCAAATGTATGAGATACGTAAAAATTAATTATTTCTGTCGCAATCATTGAGCAAGAAACTAAAAGAGAGGTCTGTAAAAAAAGGATACGAGTTTGCTGCAGGTGTTACTGTGGTAATTCGACTTCTAGAAAATAACGGCTCGGTAAGATTGAGCCATTTCGTTGTACCATTGGGCGCCCAAATGTACTTGAATTTCACTACACCATTACTTCAAACTTAGCGGTCTAAGGCTCTAGATTTAAGCTCTGGTTCCCGAGAGGAAGCGTGGGTTGGAACTCTACACCTGAAATAATTCTAAACAAAAACAGCTTGGTTCACAAGAAATTAAAAAAATTGATCTCATTCGCATATGCATCTAATCAACTGTTCTATATTAGTTACATATTCAAAGATCACAGTATTATCAGAGTACGTATCTGAACCAAAATCTCACATCACATCACAGATTTTTCCTGACACTACATTTCAGATTTTTCCTAAAACCACATCTCCGATTTTTCAGAAAAGTAATAAAGTTGCACCCATGAAATTTTCCTTCGTTGAAGAAGGATAATCTCATTGCTAATGTCGATAGATAGTGATATTCAAAATGTTGAAAGAATTTTAAATAAAAACCAACTTTGTACTAGTATGTAAAGAAATTTTCTGGATGGACAAGTTTCCTTCTTCTCCACCAACATATGTGCCTTGTAAAATATTTGCCTATGCCTCCCGCCTCACCTACCTGAAGAAATCAATTTGCTATTTTGTCCAGTTCAGTTTGTAATTCTGGTAACTGGCCTGCAAGGATGGATAAAGGACCACCTGGGTGGTTGGGATGAAAATCGTTCACAACTATTTCGACTGAACTGTGTACGTTTCCTATACACACATTCAAACCTTATGGGATCTACCCAAATCAAGTTTTCTGTGCTTAACAACCCGTAAAGTGGACAAGCCTGTTTTCCACAAGAGGAAAATCCGATCGGGGGTGAAATACCGAGAAGTTAAATTTGAATTGAGAACGCAGTCAATCGGTCTCTGGGTTTTCATCGCCATATAGAAATTCCTGATATTCTGCATACTGTATATGGTCCTGATATAGGAAAGGAGTTGATTCCTTTTTGAAGAGACCAACCTCCTCTTTTCCTTTATCCTTTGCAGTTCAATCGCTTTGTATGTCCTTAATACTGGACCAAGCCTCTGACCAAACGCTGAAATATTCGCCTTTGGATTTCTGATTTTCGACTTCCTGAGTGGAGCGTTGGACATAGAGCTCTTCTGTAGCAAGGACGGGAAAAAAGAAAAATAATAGTGAAAAAATTAGGAGGATATGGAAGACAAATATGAAAGTTTCCGCCAGAAGAATTTCCTACATGAAAACATATTTTTAACAATTTTTTTTTGTACTTTAAGCTATATTCTGATGTCGCCGTCCATATATTGGCGATATATTGGAGCAATATGGGTTTCATAGAAATATTTATATTGTTTAAGGGTTACTGATTGGCACTGGGGGTGGGGCAATATTTTAACATACAATTTCTGTGTCAAGCGATGGGTAGCCATCGAAATGTGTGAATGGAATTGCAAGGAATTTTTTATGTGCTGCGATTTTAGTGATGGGATTGTAATCACTTCACTTCCTGCACGACCCGCGATGGAGGCATACCAATGTGATCAAAATAGAAATAATAAAAACGAAAGAAGAAAAATAATATGACACGAAATTAAGAGAAAAATTAATTAAAATATTAATTATTACACAATTAAAAATGGGATAAAAAATAAAAAAAACCGCCAACAGTCTGGGCGCAACTTTATTATTTTATGGGTAGAAGTCCGAAACGTGTTTAATGATGAGATGCGGTGTAGGTTACTATGCGACTGACAACCTAAGAAATAACCAGGAGGCCGTTTGAAACGGACACAATGTCCATGGACGTTCTGTCAGTGGACCTTATATCACCCCACCATGAAAAACCAACCCCTGTACCTTGCTACCCCTATCAAAAATGTATTTTCTGGGATGTCTCTATAGTAGCTCTATGCAGTTTTAAATTTTTAGCTTTCCATTCTTTGCGGCTTTCGAGAAATTAAAATCCGAATTTTTTCATTCCCATCCCCTGCCACCATCACTCCCTGCACCCATACCCTTAAAAGTTTTTTCTCCGCTAGAGGTCTACCGGTCCAGTTACTACCGATACAGTTTTTGAGATATACAAATTTAATTTTTTGAAAATTGATTGTCACCCCATTTCCGCGCTTCACGTCCCCCCAGTAATTCTATATACAAGATATTGTAATTCAAAGTTTTTCACCCTCCACCCTCATACTTCACCACCCTCTTTAAAATTTTTAACTCTTTTTTAATCTCCTAGTATCTGTTATAAATAAGACAACTACAAAGTTTCAGCCGTCTGACATCAATCGTTCAGGAGATATGGATTTTAAAATGTTTCAATCCCAGCTTTCAAGCGTTTTGAACGCATTGTTTCTCCCCCCCCCCCCTCCCCACTCGTACACCCCTCAACCCCTATCAACCATTTTTTTTGCAAATGAGTCCACGATTTTAGTACTACATAAGTTCCAACTTTTAGCCTCCCAGCATAAGCGGTTCCTGAGATCTAGAAAGCAAAATTTTTCATCTAAAACGTTCACCCTCCTTATTGTTCTAGGACCTATCTTTATTGGCTCTATTTTTTCATAAGTATTCACTTCGAATTCGAATTCTGGTAAGTTCGATAGTATCCTAACTCTGCAAGTTTTATAAGAGCACTCACTTTTCCAGAGAACGGAAATTTCTCAGATGTTCGGTTCGGGAGCATATCCACAACTCAAATGATTTCGGTACAGTGTTTTTGATGAATAAATTTAAATTAAAAATTAAAATTTAATTAAATAAACAGTTTTTCTTAATTTTAAATATGTAAACGATCACAAAATATGCAGTCCAGAAAATAACAGATGGCGCTGGACCGAAATTTATATTAACATGCCGAAATTCGCAGCTTTGTCTTCGAGATTCGGGGCGTCTTTGTGTCTATACGTGAATTTTTTCCACAAGTCGTATCGCAGTCATCTCAATTTATAGAATGACTAGATGATAGCATGTTCTTCTTGTACGTCATTGTTATCATGGAAGGTTCCATACAGGAGAGGGAGTGATAAAGTCGTCCTCCTTCCATCCAGTTATTGCAATTTTCTTCGAAATACATTAATTCAAATTCATATAATTTCATTGAAATTAAAAACTCCCTCGTATCCTACTGCAGATATAGGATATCTTTCAGACCAGCTTCATTTCATTTCTACTAATTTTCACGACTCTAAATTTCATTGCGAAACTTAAATTTTATACACTCTTTTTATCATGGACTTGCACACATCGGGCTCGTATGCGGAAGACTGTGAAAGTAGTCGGTCTAAAGTTCGCATTAACCTTTAATGTACCGAGTTGAGTATTTTTTGCTTCAGTCACTTTTCTGGGCCAAGTACACTTTTCAAAGTTATCCCAAGGATATAACAGGGACTACCAAGATGAGATACTGTACAAAGTATGAAGTAAGTACTACATACACGACTTACGAACTTTTTGCACTTTTTTATTTTTTTATAAGAAAAGTGAAGAAAAAAAAAATCGGTCAAAAGAAAACTTAGCTAAGCTAAGCAGGTCACAAACCTCCATTTGAGTTAATGAGAATCCCAAGAGAAGTTAATAAGAAGAAAATGTATGCTGGAAGTGCTGGCCAAGTTGTTGGTGAATATGTTCAACTTAGTTGAGTACCATCGAGCAAAAAGTGAAGAAAGTCGGCATGAATCAAAACCAAATACCCAATTATCTTAATTATTTAAAGATATCGTTACAGTGTTGAAATTGCGACGATATACCTGTTGCAGTCTATCAGGTGACACTTTTGTAGATGAAGTACGGAATTTCAAATAAAATAGAATAGCTAAATAATTTTTGAGTTAAAAGTCCGGGACGTAGATAAAGCTGAGATTCGACACTGATTTTTACGAGGTTGATTTATAATATTCAGGTACATACATATATGAGTCGTTTTTAAGAAGACATTTCTTAAGCATACTTGAATCAATACCGATTATTCTCGATTATTCTGGCGAGATCAGTAGGTACATTAGTCTATTTTTTGAAGTGAAAAGAGAACAACTGATTGAAAGTTGTAACCGAAGGCTTCAATTCAATTTCGAATGTTTAATTGGCATGAATCCTTTAAAAAAGAGCAATTTTCATGGTAATCTAGGAGAGATCGGGGATGAATTGGAAATTTTTGCTGTAAATTTTTTTGTATTGTTTTGTTACGGTCACCTTCGTTCCCGTTCAAGCTGAAAGGAGGAGAAGAATAAAAATTAAATAGTAGATCAAGTAATGGTAGAAACTCGTAGAATCACTGATAACTTACCTGCTGATCCAGAGCATTCCTTGTGAAGCTGCTTCATCTTTTCAATACCTAAAAAGAAACAACACCAAAAGGGAATTAGTCAAATAATTATTCAGTCGTACACACATGGAAGTCGAGCTGAACTCGAAAATAGAAAACGTGAATTTGTTAAGTATAGTTAGTTATAGTGAATTTAGGTTTAGGTTAATTAAAATGTAAGGAATTGGTAGGATTAGTTAGGTTTAGGAAAATGAATTAAGGATTATTATTAAGGTATCATTAGGATAGGAGGGAACATCGAACACGAAAAACAACACTACACGCGACGTAAACAAATACATCACATCACATCACAACACCACAGACGTAAACAACTACATCACATAAACGTCACTGATGTCCAAGAAATGTCAAGTGACATTCGAATTCGCACAACTATGGCGGACTTACACTGCGAGAATTGCAAGTCGATAAGACAGATCAGCGAGGTTTGGGTCCATGCTAAAAAGTCGGATGGAGAATATAAAGTGGACACCGAATCAACCGAGAGTGAAAGCTATTGAAGTAAGAGAAAGTTATTAGACTTGAGTGAATGACCTGGAGAAAGCAGTCGTTGACCCAGGAAAACGGGGATTAACCGATTTAAAAGCTGATCCGAGGTTTCGCGGGAAGTACGGCACCCGAAAACGGTCTCTTCTTGGGCGAGAGTCGAGAGTGTGAAAGACGGCAAGTTTTCAAAGTGAACATTATTTTTGCGGTTACAAAAAAAACCAGAAGTACGTACTTCGAGCGTCACGAGTCGGTGACGGCACGATTAGAGTTGTAGCGAGTGTGCGATCTTGTCGAGAATCAAGAGTGGTAACAGGACTAACTTCGAGGCTCCAGAATTTGTACGTGGAAAAGTGCAGTAGCCAGGACCGCGAAAGATTGAGTAACAGCAACCGAAACAACGACTTCGGCGGAAGTCTTCGAAGGACTACGCACCAGAGGCGCCCTAATTTTAACCGTAGAAGAGGATAGGGTCAGGTAGAGTAGGGTACCAGGAGATTTGCGAGGTATTATAGCAAATAAAATTTATTATTTGGAACGAAAGTTCGACTTGTTTACTAATGATTAAGTGTTCTCCCTGAGTTTTGTGACGTTTTACAGTTCGCCTTCCGTTGTGCTATTCCTTGAATTTACGCGCGAAACTCTTCCCCGAATTGGTGATTCGGTCGGGGAAAAGATTGAGAACGGGGCCCTTAAAAAAAGGATCACTGGCGCCCACGACCCTTCTCTGGGTTTGCCGAACAAGGTCCGTTCGCCCCCTTTAGTGCTGGGTTTCTCCACGGGGAAAAACCGTAACAGTCTCTAAAGACCTTATTCTGGTTATTCTCATGTAAGTATGTTGAGAAGATAAATACTTTGATTTACTCTTTTTTTCATTAAAAAAGGATGCAGAAGTAAGTTATCTATAGAAAATATCAGGTGGAGATCCCGAGTAGGGAGGAGTGGGAAAACCAGTCCGCACTGCTTAGCAGATTCACTGATATATTCTACACGGACGGCTCAATGACTGAAGACGGCTCAATGACTGCAGAGTAAAGATCTCAGGTACTCTTTCGCCCTAGGAAAACAATCTTCGGTATTTCAAGCTGAAGTATATGCGATCCTTAAGGCAGTATAGATTATAGAGGGAAGATGGAGAGGCAGGATGATCTGCATTTGCAGCGACAGTCAGGCCGCTCTACAATCCCTCGATAATACAATCGTCTTTTCAAAGATGGTACGTGAGTGTAAAGAACGGTTGAATTCTCTTGGCAGATTCAATGACTTAAAGCTCATATGGGTTCCAGGCCACCAGGGTATAAATGGCAATGAAATAGCTGATGCATTAGCAAAGGCAGGATCGGAGTCAGCCATGGTCGGACCAGAACCAGTTTTCAGTGTACCGGTTGCCTCAGTTAGGGCTACCATTGCTGAGTGGGTGAGTAAATCACACATTGAGAGATGGCGGCTTTTTCCGGGAATGCGGCAGACCAGAAACCTTGTTGTCGGACCAAGTGGACGAACCGCTTCTTTTCTTCTCAAATTGAGCAGGAAAGAATGTAGTAGTACGGTTGGTGTCCTCACAGGGCATAAATCGTGTGGCCTACATATGGTCAGATTGAGAATCATTGACGACACCATATGCACTGCTTGCGAGGAGAGCGACGACACAACGGAACATTTCCTTCTCGAGTGTCCAGCTTACTCTTTTGCGAGAGTGCACGAATACGGCGTCGATGTTATGAGGATGGAAGAACTCCGTTCTCGAACCCTACCTGAGCTCTTGAAATTCGTGAGGAAGACGAAAAAGTTCGGGTAGAGACTTGGAGACTCGAGTGCAATGGGCAATAATTGTCTGAGTGCTCAAGATGCGCTGCCTTGCTGCGTGTCTTCCCTCGCTTCAAACAACAACAACAACAACAAGTTATCTGTCTAAAGTATCCATCCACTTGTAAACTGATAGTTTGAACTCCACTCCAGAATGGTATGAACACTTTAATTAAAACTTTAAAAATATCTAATAAGCAATTAATATATAATAAATATATGCGAGGGTTGTCTGAAAAGTTTCAGACCTCAATATGAAGATGGCAGCACCCGTCAACAAAAGCTAGGGAATATGTTTGTACCTTTTGAAAAGTACTCACCAAAATTACAGTCATTTTGGCCGCGTAGTTCTTGTTTGACAATCGTTTGAGTGAGTCGATGTAAGTGCATTTATAAAAATGGATAAAATCGAGTACCAAGTTGTTATTCAGTATTTGTTTTTAAAGGCAACACGCCTACGTAAATCAAAGACGAGTTTATTGCTGTGTACGGGGACAGCATGATTTACCACCGTGACATTTTTGGCAGCTGAATTTAAACGTGGAAGTACCAGCTTGGGCGACGAGGTACGTTCGGGTCGTCCAAAAACTGTAACCACTGACGATAACATCGGTCAAGTTCACCAAATGGTGCTAGACAACCGTCAAATTAAGGTGAGAGAGATAGCAAAGGCTATGAATATGTTCAAAGAACGTATTTGTCACATGTTGAATACAGATTTAGGCATAAGAAAGCTGTCCGCGCGTTGGGTGCCGCGTTTGCTCACGTTGTACCAAAAACATGTTCGAATGAACATTTCAGCAGTTTAGGCGCAATAAATCAGAAATTTATCACCGATTAATTACTGTAGATGAAACTTGGATACACCATTATATCCATATAAAAATACAGTCAAAACAGTGGATTGCGAAGGACGGCTTCAAAAAAAGGAAAAACTCTTTTTTCGGCTGGGAAAGTGATGGCGACTGTTTTTTGGGATAGTCATGGAGTTATCTTAATCGATTTTCTTCCAAAAGGAAAAACCTTTGCAGGAGCATACTACGCATCATTACTTGACAAGCTGAATGCAGAAATTGCGGAAGACAATGAGAATGCGCCGTATCACACCTCAGCGGTTGCCATGGCGATAATCCACGAATTACGGTTTGAAATACTTGACCATCCTCCTTACTTTCCAGATCTAGCCCCAAGCAACTGTTTTTGTTCCAAAGCTAAAAGTTGCGCTCGGAGGACAGAGATTTTCGTCAAATGTGAAGGTTATCTCCTTCGTAAAGCTTAGTACAGACCTCAATCAAAATTTTGATTCCCATATGAAATGTATGTAAAAAAAAAAGTGATCAAGATTTTGGTTGCTCGATTTTCGCGTTGACTCTCTGTTTTGTGGTACGGAGTTCGAGTCAAAATTTCGCAACGATTTGACAGTTCGCTCATCGACCAAAAGATGGTCTCCTGATTTGAATTTGTAATTTTTTTTCAAACTGACTTTAGTTTTTGTGATATTGAGAAGAACTAAAGCGAATTTAAATATTTTTTATAAGCGTATAAAATTAACCGTGGCCGATATTATTATCTATCCATGACACTTAATTACCATAAAAAACACGCGTATAATAAATTTTATTTTTGAAAATGTAAATGTCAAAAAAAAACATACTGCAGTCACGATCGGCTGCAAGCCAATCGTATAATACTCTAGATGAATACTGAACTCCGATTTATATTGTAGTTGGGGATAAAGTAGAATTACGTGTGTGCATGTTGTATGTCCCTTATTAAGGACTGTCATCAGATTGCTACTCAAAACTAAAAGACAATATTCAGTGTTTAATTTCATATCTTGAACTGGGTAAGTCATCGAAAAAAAAAGTCCTTTTTGAAGGACTTTCACATGGGAGGTGCAGGAAGGACTCACTCGATTTCTTACATATTTATCCTTTTCCTTAGAACCATTTAAAAATGAACGAGTACAAAATTTCAAATTCGTAGCTTGAAGCGTTCAAAAGTTATCGGAAAATATTGTTGAACACGTGTCTTATGGACATTTTGTATGGCAGCTACCAGAAGGGGAAAAAGGATTTCGCTGATTAGTAAACTCAAACTTCGTTTTTACTCAAAACTAATTTCTACAAAATTTCCAATTCATAGCTAAAAGATTACTTGAGTTATTGAAAGTTCCGTAAATTAATTAAAGACGTTTTGACAGGATATTTGTATGGCAGCTACACGAAGGACTAATAGGATTTTCTTCATAATCATACATTTAGCTCCAACTATTGTAAAAATAATACATACAAAATTTCAAAGTCGTAGCTTAAAGCCTTCTGAAGTTATCGGCCAATATTCTTAAACACGTGTTTTAAGGACATTTTGTATGGCAGCTACCTGAACGAGTAAAAGGATTTCTGACTAGTAAAGTCGAACTTTCTTTTCACTCAAAACTAACTTGTAAGAAATTTTGAATTCGTAGCTAAAAGATTACTTGAGTTATAGTGAGTTTCGTAAATTAAGTGAATACATTTTGACAGGATATTTGTATGGCAGCTACACGAAGGACTAACAGGATTTTCTTCATATTCATATATTTAGCTCCAACTATTGGAAAAATAACACATACAAAATTTCAATGTCGTAGCTGAAACCCTTCTGAAGTTATCGACCAATATTCATGAGCACGTGTTTTAAGGACATTTTGTATGGCAGCTACCCGAAGGAGTAGGACGATTTTGCCCGTTAACGAACTTAGCCTTACAAATTCAACCAAACATCCAGATTCAAAATTTCAAGATCCTAGGTGAAGGCGTTCTTGAGCTATCGTGCTAACGGACAGACGGACGGACGGACGGACGGACGGACGGACGGACGGACGGACGGACGGACGGACGGACGGACGGACGGACGGACGGACGTCAGACGGATTTGAGGTTTTTGGGCACAAATAAACAAAAAATAATATATAACTTTTTTTCGTCCGAGGCTTAGTTCTATGCGTTACAAACTTTTGGGCTGGATTAAACTTATAATACTCTATATGATTTCATCTAGAGTATAAACAGCTGTTTCCAGGTGTTTACTTCTCTACTGTATTCTACACAACGAATTTTTCACTGTAGAGATGGTATTGATATATAGTTAATTAGCGAATCAAAATTTTGATCGAGGTCCGTACTAGGCTTGAACAATTATTTTGCAGAGAAAGACGCCGAGTATGGGAGCATCGCTGAGAGAAGTGTGTAGACTTACAAGAAGACTATGTGGAAAAATAAAAATATATTTGAAGAAAAAATGTCTTGTATCTTTGTTGGGTCGGAAACTTTTCAGACCACCCGAGGTAAAGGTTCGCCAGGATTTCAAGTAAAACACAATTCGCATCAAATCAATAAAAATAATAATTTACTATTCGCACAAATAATCGCAATATCGGCAGAAATGCAGCCCGATTTTATATACAACTTGATCACTACTCGTTTGCAATGAAAATGGCTTTAGGAATACTCTACGAAGAGACTGATCGTCGTCTCACTTCGCACCGTAGTCCAAAACTGTCGTGTATCGTTTCGCAACACCAGAGTACACTCTCTCTTTGGCTGCATACTATGTGTGCTTATATACAACTTAGGTGTAGTCGAGAGCTTTCGCGAATATTTTTTGGAATGAGTGGAATGCTGTGGAGGGTTGGAGAAAGAGTCAGAAGAAGAGTATTAGAGAAGTTTCCTGATATTGGGAAGTGTGGGGAAACTGGTCGAGTTGCGTCGGTTGTCAGGGTTGCATGTAACAATATATTTTAATTCAAATAATACAGTACAGTGAAAATGTTTAAAGTAAATAATAAGGTACTGAACTTATTGTAATATATTAAATATAGTTATATTGGAATTGAAGTATAACACACCACTAAAGTGTTCACGCCTACTAGTACACTACCATCCCCGACCCGATTTCTGACCTCCCATCTCTGTGCTGAATGGACTGTACACTACTGTGTATTAAAAGCTAACCTCCTAAGTCCAGTTCGGTATCCTTAAAATCTTATTTTTAATAGGTTTTGGTAATGTAAAGATTAACTGTTTAAAATTTATATATTTTTCTTCCCTTTTGTCAGATCGAATCGGTTACTTTTCAGTCATTCATAGCCATCTTTACTTCTTTTTACTTCTGTCGGCTCAGTCGATCGCTGATCCCCTTTTGGTCCACCTGAAGAAAGGATTCAAACACTTCGAAAATCCGACTACTACTTCCAACATTAAAATATTGTCTTTAACGAGATACCCTTGAAAATTTAAATTGTATAAATTAAATTATTATGGACATTGTAGCTCCTCCATGAGCTTACAGTCCCTCAACATCGTCCCAGCCGAAAAGCCCGCGGCACTGGGTCCTGCACGCCATATAATTGCAAAGACTGTTAAAAGGAATCAAAACGGACTTTATTTTCCTTTATGTTTCCCGGAAAATGAATGGAAATGTGTACCATAAAAATGGTAATAAACCGCACACAATGACTTGACTCGCACATAAAAATGTTGCGGGGCGTTTCGCAAGAAGGGATAAGCCGCGTCCTCCATGTGGCGACGGACGGAGTAATGCGACCATAGCGTCTCTAATTGTAAATCCCCGAGACAATAATTATCAAAATTGAGTGAGTTTCGAAGCCTAATGCGGGTAGCCACCCCCGAATTCACTGTTTTATTAATGCCTCCCTCAAGGATATGCCTTAATGCCATGAGACTCGAAAGTTGAGTGGATTTTAAGCAGTTCTTCTTACTCTGCTGGTGTTGCCTTCTTTTCCTGTGGTGCTTTTATTTTTGTGAAATTTTGTCGTAAATATTTTTCTAGCTGTTGAAGAAGTAAAAGTTTTTATATTTTTGGAATAATTTCTTGTCGTTCGTATGACCTTCCGCAGGGTGAGAGATTACTAAGATATCTAAACTATTAGTTAAGAGTTCAGATGAGTTTCTGGTTTCCATTTAAATAAAATCTTAATGTAGCTTAAAGGGATTTGGGTCATACTTATACTCCAGAAGAAATGAAAAGATTATTAAAAGCTTAATCCAGCCCCAAAAGTTTATAACGCATAGACCGGGACCTCGGACGAAAATGGTATAAATTATTTTACTTTATTATGTACAACTTTAGCCCTCCAATTTCGAAAAAGGTCACTTCTATCGCATGCGTTTATGGAGTGAAATGCCTTTGTTACTTTACTGAAAAGACACCAGAAATCGAATATCGTTAATATCTACAAAGATATATTGAAGATTTAATAGAAGTAAAAGCGAATTCGATCTCATTGAACCTAAAAGATTTTCGGAATTTGCGAAAACTTGAATAATACCTTACACCCCCAGAGGTTTAAATTTATAAAATGATTAAATCGGTTTCTTCCCGTTTATATTTAAAGACTTTGCAAGTGAAAGTGAATTCGATATCTCATTAGACCAAAGAAATATATCGGGATTCGTGAAAATGTGCATAACAACTTTACACCCCCTTAGGAGTTGGATATCGAAAAAAATATTTCTAGCCACTTATATAAAGAGCCCCCCAGAAGTAAAATTAATTTGATAACTCAACATCTCTAAAAGATAAAACGAAAATCGTGAAAATAAAAATAATAAAAAATCGATTCTTAATTTCATCAAGATCCACTAGATAGCTTAAGTCCGTCAGATACACTCTTTTAAAAAAAATTTAATTTTCAATCAAATTTTTACTTAAAATTTTCATTTTTCATATAATTTTTTCAAGTAAAAGTAAACATTTCAATATTTTTTACACGAAATTACTGGTATTAGTAAATTATTCATGTACTTTTCAACTAAACTGTACAATTTACTTGAAAAGGCTCATAATATTACGCAACATTTTTTGAAATGAATATTACTTTCTTTTTGGTGTAATTCTACAAAAGATTTTACTAAAAACAAGTAATTTATGAAACCACAAAGTTGGACGCTTCGTTCGATTTTGTTTTCTACTGAAATGAAAACGTCTTCGTTGGCACAGTGGCTACTCGCGACAATCCTACGCAGCAAAACCAGAATTGATCTCGGGTTCGATTTCTACCTACAGCCAAGGGTTTTATTAAGAGTAAGCAAGTAAGAAATAATATTAGAAGTAGAAATAAGTGTATCTTAAAGAGTGCTAATTATATACTACATACTTTTTTTAGAGTGTAAATTCAATAGAATATCGGTTGAATTTGCTGCTTTCGAAGTTGAAATTTACTGATTGCAAATTGAAATTTACTGATCGAAAATTAAAAATTACATTCAAATTGACTACTACAACCCAATGTAAATTTACTTGAAAAGGTGTGGCATATTTGCATACTATCCAAAAGATGTAAAATTCAACGGATTTTTTTTACTGTTTATTTTTCAAAAATGTGTACTCATTTCTAGTCTGGCACAAATCATTTGGGTATTATATTGGTGTGAGCTAGGGGTTTGCCGGGATTTCAAGTAAAATACAATTCGTTTAAAATTAATAGAAACAATAATTTATTATTCGCATCCAATAATCAAAGTAATAAGCCGAGTCGGGAGCTATCGCGAATATTCGATAGAATGTGTGTGGATTGTTCAGGAAATGTAAAGAGCAATCAGAAGACAGTTAAGAGAAAAGTGATTCTACTCGAACACTACCGAACTTTGCTGAAGTTTGCAAATTGTTCCACGCTCTTCCACTGGTTGTTGCAAGGCAGCCATTTCGAAGAGGTTCCTGTTTCTCTCACCAGAAACCGATCGTGCCGCCAGGGTTGCATGTAACAATATTGTCTGAGCTTCAGCCAAAGTACTGACATCCGAAATAAAAATAGTTAAATATGTAAATAAATAGTTAAAAATAGTTAAATAATATTTAGTAATGAAATAAGTTTAGAGGTTTTTATCCGCATCCCATTAAAAAAATTTTTACATTTTCTAGTCCAAATTTATATTATCAATATCTTTTCTGCAAATTAAAATTTTTTTACTGCTCCCAGAGTAGACAATTTAGTGCCTACTCTGAAAGCAGTAAAATTACTATTATCAAATTTATTCGCGCACTCTTATGATTTTTACTACTTACGCTGAACACACATCACTATTAATGCAGAAATTGCCACAGTGGAAATCAATCACTAAAAATGTGTAAATTTACTGTTGGTGTGGAAAGGCAAAATTTCACATTACGTAAAATTACAAAAGGTGTTGAAAAACTAATATATACTACTAAAATGTGACTTGTTTATGTTTGCTTATTATTATTATTAATTTATTGATAATATAAATTAATAAACTTCAAACAAATGATCGACAGATGAATTCCCAGACGTATCTGAAGGGTAGATAAATAGATTTGGAAATAGGGGTTGGTGTCGTTAACCTCTGTCACTGCAGCCACAGTTGGGCTTATTCTGACGTCGTCCCGGTTTGATTATGATTCCTCTTCGATCCCTGCGCTTTCAATGAAGCATAGTATTTTGCGAAGAGGAATGATCAGGAATTCCGATGGGTCCATGAAACCCTGACCGAAGTGACGAAGCCTTTTGCGAGTTAAACCCTCACATTCACAGAGGATATGCTCTGGTGCTTCGTCTTCGGCATTGAATATTCTGCAAATTTTAGTCTCAAAGAGACCAATCCTATTGAGATGCTTTCTCATGTGACAATGTCCAGTCAGAGCTCCCACTAAGGTTCGGGTCTGATATCTGCTTAATTTTAGATAATCAGATGTTCTTTTTTCCGAGTGTCTTGGCATAAAAAGCTTTGAGTGCCTGTTGCCCGGTGCCAATTCCCAGTGAATGGCACTTTGCGATTTTTGCCACATTCGGATGTTCATTCTGGCTGTGCTTAATGGTATCCAACAAAATGGATATGGTCCCATGAAGTCAGCTTCTGAACCTTTCCTAGCCATTAAGTCGGCCATTTCATTACCTACATAGCCGCTGTGTCCCGGAATCCAAATGAGACTAATTCTGTTCTTATTTCCGAGTTCAATCAGGCATTGGAGGCAATTCCAAACAAGTTTGGAGTGGATTTGAACGGACTGAAGTGCCATTATTGCTGCCTTGCTGTCCGAGAGAATATATATTTGTTGGTTTTTGTAGCCCCGTCTGATATTTTCTCTAATGCATAGTTCAATAGCATGAGTCTCCGCCTGAAAAACAGTGGATGTTATGTGCATGCTACAGTAGAATTTCATATTTGGGCGCACTCCATAAACTCCTGCTCCTACACCTTCATCCGTTTTAGATCTGTCTGTGTACCAGATTATGGATCCTGGTTTTGTTTGTGGCCCAATCCTCCCTTTCAGGTAGGACAACTTTGAATGGCTTTGTGAAATTAAATTTGGGTACCATTGAATCAGAAAGAGGTATCGCTAGTATCGGGTCCTGGTTGAGTTCCGCGGAGAGAGTTGGGCAAGCTATTTTGCGCTCTGACTCGTCCTCCGAGCTCAAAAGTTTGTATGTGGTGAATCTGGCTTCTTTCTGTATTTCTAAGTGTAGAGGTGCTAGGTTGAGAAGCACCTCTAAGGCAGCTGTGGGAGTGGTGCGCATCGCCCCAGTAATACCCAGGCATGCCAATCTTTGTAATTTAGTCAGCTTAAGCTGAGCAGTTTTCTGCTTTGTTTTCTTCCACCAGACGGATGCCGCGTAAGTTATAATGGGCCTAGCAACGACGGTATACATCCAGTAGGTTAGTTTTGGACTCAGTCCCCAGTTTTTGCCGAGAAGGCTCCTGCAGGTCCAGAGAGAGATTCTGGCCCTTTCAAGAACTTTGTCCAAATGAGCATTCCAGGCGAGCTTTTCATCCAGGATAATACCCAGGAATTTTACCTCACTAGAATATTCTATGGATTCTCCAAAAAGAGTAGGCTTAGATAGCTTGTCCTTACACCTCCTTTCGGTGAATGCAACAATTGTGCTTTTCTTTGGGTTGATACCCAATCCTGCTTTAGTGCACCAGGTTGCTACCTGGTTTAGGGTATTCTGAACTAGATCAGTCACCGTCTCTTCAAATTTACCTCTAACAAGGATGGCAAGGTCGTCAGCGTAACCCTGTACCGTGACTCCGGAATTAGTTAAGTCTTGAAGAAGGTCGTCCACTACTAAGCACCAGAGCATGGGTGATAGTACCCCACCCTGCGGACAGCCTTTCGCAGCTGTGACTGGAGACAGCAATCGACAATTAAAAGAATTCAATGAGATCAATCAACACATGATAATTGAGAAAAAACCAGAATATAGGTGAAAAAGGGTAGAAAGTATAAAACACTATACATGTTTATTAAGGGCCCGTGAGTCCCAAACCAAAATCGAAAATTTCACCTATTTTGCTTTGATTTCATTTCGAGAGCGTAAGAAATTATTCGTGAGCATCGGAAATTTAAATCTGAACGATCACGCACGATGTACAACGATTCAACCGTCAAGCGATGCCCCTACACAGCTCTGTGTGTACGGACCTGTATGTGTGTGTGAGATGCAAAATGATGAAAAACGGAATGTAGAAAAATAGCGAAAGTATGAACGGAAAGGTGTACAATCCGATCGAAAGTTAGAAAGAAAATTCATTGACCTGACGTCTCGGGTTTTTTTAATTTTCTGTGGACGGTGGATTTCTGGACATTCGCATGACATAGTATACTATGTATATTTATGTAGGCACGAGACATGTCTCCATTCATGTTTTTATAGGCAATTGTGGACTAAAATAAAATTAATTTCGTATTATTGCATATTGGGTCATTTCATCAAGAATCGCAAAATATTATGAAATTTGGGACCTTACCATCGCCGATTCTTTTGAAAATTTTTGTACTTGAAGAATTAGTGAAATTAATTTTTTTGTTCCTATCTCAATTATAAAGATTTAGATTTCGCAAAAATGGTGTCCGAGTTCTCTTTGAAAATTCATATCTCTGGTAATTTTTATCATAGAATAATAAAATAGGGCTTATTTTAAAGGGGAATGTTATCGCAACATAAAAAAACGAATAAAAATTGTCCTCCAATTTTTTTTTTACAAGGATAACGATTTTGTCCTTTATCCTTGAATATCTCAAAATCCGTAGTTTTATTTTTTTTTTATTTTTTTATATTTTGTATATTATATTGTTTTTCAAAACATATTAAAAAACCAAATTGGGATTTCAAGGGGATCGGGGTACAAAATATGGGTGAAGGAGTGTGGGAGTGGAGGAAAATAATGCGTCCGAAACGCAAAAAAGCCGATATCGACACATTCTTAAATCCATATCTCCTAAACGGTTAATGTCACGAAATTAAAACTTAATGAACATCTTAGGTATACTAGGAGAATAGATTGGAAACAAATTTTCGAGTGTGGGTGAAAAACTTTAGATTACGATATTTCACGAAACAATTGAGTGCAATTGTTTCGTGAGACAAATAGATAAAAAAATAATTCCTTTCTATAGAACAGCTAATACTACAAAGTTGAAACTCGGTATGTATATGTAAATCAACTATAAAAGTAATTTAGATAAAAAAATTTAAAATAGCCATTGGCGTTCGGAAGGGGGTGAAATAAATGATCAGTGAAAAAGAAATGCATATATTTTTAGAATTTTCGTCATATCCATTAGGTCTTTCCAAATATTGAATTAATTTTTTTTGTACGGGTTCTTCATATAAATACCTAGAAAGTGTTTTCAGGATTTTTTGAAATTCAACCCCAAGGTGGTGTAAAGAGGATGTATACATTTTCACGAATTCAGCCGTATCCCTCAGGTCTGATTAGATATCGAATAACTTTTTACTTCCACGGACCTATTTAATAATCACCTAAAATCCGTTTTCAAGTTTTTTCCTTTTTCCACCCCTAAGAGTATAAAAACGGGTTGAACATGTTTTCACGAATTCCGTCATATCTCTTAGGAGTGATAAGGCATCCGATTGATTTTTATTTTCTCTGGCTTTCTTTGTATATATCTAAAAACTCATTTCAGGATTTTTGGATATTCAATCCCAAAATGGGTGCAAAAGGGTTGTATCTGTTTCCACAAATTCTTACATATTTCTTAGTTCTAATGAGATATCGAATTCATTTTTACTTCCTAAGGCTTCCTACATAATCTTCAAAAAGTTGATTTTAGGATGTTTGTTATTCAACTCCAAAAGGACGTAAGGCTTTCGATATATTTCTCAGGATTGATGAGATTTTAGTTTGTTTTGACCTTCCACAGACTTTTTATATAATCGCCTACAAACGCATTTCCGATTTCATGTAATGTCCCAAAACCAAATCACGAAAAATCTTCTAATGGCGTAACAACTGATATTATACTAGGACTAGACCTCGTCCCGGAGTATGACTCAATTATGTAATTCATATGTTATATGAGGCAGCGGCGTAAGTATTCTAGCGCGTTCCCATTCTAACCGCTTCCCGAATTTTTTTTTAGGTTTTCAGTCACATAGTAACCTACACCGCATCTCAGAATTAAACTCGTTCCGAACTTCCACCCAAAAAATAATAACATTGCGCCCAGACTGTTGGCAGATTTTTTTTTCTTTTTTTCGATTTACTTTTTGCCCTGTTTGCCACATAGAAGGAAGAAAAGCTAAAAATCACTTTTCATTCTAAGCAGGCGAATAGACATTATGCCGATTACACACACACACCTTGCCATGTAGTTACTATGCCTTCGAATCGTGTGCTGCATGCTTGCAGGGTGGGGAAAATCGTAACCTTTTTACTCTCAGCGAATGAAACATAAAAACAAACCTGCCGAAAAAAAATGCGACATAGCCACACGTCCGATCAGCTCGACCTCTGCGAGTGGTCTGAATGGAAAATTTGATTAAAAAATGTAGTTTGAAAAATCGTTGCAAAAACAATGTTATACTAACTTTTTTGAAGCTTTTTGAATTTAAGTTGCTTTAGAACGCTTTGATAAAGTAACATAAGAAAAAACAAAATAAAAAAAAATCGGTTTTCATAGAAAATTTTAATAATAAAAAAACATAATTTTTTTTAAAAATCAGAGTTTTCAAAATGTATTATTTCCAAACATAAGTCAAAATCGAAAATTCTAATTCCAAAAAAAAATAGATTGAATCGTTCCTAATTGAGTGAAAACAAAAATAATGAAAATCACTTCAGAAATGTTTCCAAAATCGCAATTACCAAATGTGTGTTTTCAATAATTTCGAAAACTTATTCGACGTAATCGCTTATAATTTTTCTTATGATTGAAATTTCAAAAAACAATAATCAACAGAAACTTTAACACATATTGCTAATTATATTTGTCTAAGCAGAAAATACCTATCTTTTGCTGCTTTGGAGATTTCGCGAATCCCGTTTGCCTTATTTTCAACAAAAATGCTGTTTTGGTATACACGGGGCCTTAAATAAATTTAATTTATTTGTTTAAAAGCCACAAACTTCACACACTATAAACATTATTTTCTTTTTAAATTTTTAATCACGACTTACACAAAACCACGAAATAAGTGAATTAAACAACGCAGCGGTCAAGATAATACCTCTCACAAAAAACAAATTACTACGCATAGCGCATCAAAATTACATGCAATATGCGTAATTTTATACACAATGATAAATTTTACACATTAAAAGTGGGAAATTTCATTCGGTGTTGGAATTTTACTTTCCAGTCAGTAAATTCCTGACGAAAATGTATAAAAATACAAACTTTAAAAAATTACTCGCAATTTTGTTAAATTTAATGAAAATGTATAAATTTACTACATCAATGCGGAATATTTTACTACTTTAAGGACATTAATTTACACAAAATTTTTTCTGTGTGTGATAAGGTTTAATTTCCTATATCTGAAAGAATAAAAATTTACATATGATATCTCAAGGGTCAAAAAATGTCGCACAACTCCAATAATAATTTTTAAAATTCCGGTCAACCTGGTTTAAACGTGGTTTAAACTTCATAAAGTGAAATTACAAATGACATAATAACTTAATATTAATTCCATAACAATTTATCTTCATATAAAATAATTTTTAATTACATGTAATCGCATCGAAAAATTACCCAACCACAAAAGTGTGGTGAATCATTGACCAATAATAATTACGCGTACCTATGTCCGTACTTACCGTGAAAAATTCAATAAATTTGCAACCGTGTGTAAATTCAATAAAAAATTAAAATATTTCATAGCATACCGCGGTATATATGATAGTAGAAAATCAGCTCAACAGGATTCTGGAATGAAAAGGGAGAACTGTTAAAAGGGCGTCCAGGATCTCAATCCAAAGCCGCAAATATTTAATGATGTTTGAATGAAAAAAAAAAACACGCCTATAAGATACGTACCTAGAAGGTGCCTATAGTGGTAAAAAGCTTACCGCGTAATTCCCATTAATGGCCATAAAATTCCGAAAATTGGGATCAAAAAAATTAAATTTTTTATGGGTCGAATCAGATAAAAACCCCATTACGGGCGTCTCACTCGCGGTTTGCTGAATATTCACTTTTCATCCCGGTTCCCGGTACTTTTACATTTTCTTTCCGTAAGACTGCCCAAGTCCTTGATGTTTTTGGATTCATACTTGGAATTAAGGAAATAATAACATTTTATGTGTTCAAGATTATGACGTCGGCGGGACGATATACCTTTGAAACTGTGTCCGCAAAATTTATTGTTAATCCAAATACATCCCATTTTCGGTGGAAAAGCTCTTGATTTAATTTCATATAAAAAATTAAACCGAGGATAATTTCGGTACTGTATTCACTCTCTTAAAATTCGGATTAAGTAGAATTTATTAAGTATTAGTTCGAAAAATGGAGCCAGTAGTCGGATGCTAGTAAATATTTAAATTATGGTTGCAGCGGATTCGAATGGAGAAGCATTTTTGTAAGAAAATAAGATTTATAGATTCAGGTCACTCTTAAGTACCAATCATGAATCTGGGATGCATCAAGAAGTTTGGCATTAGTACGTACAATTGATCTAGGTGGTAATGAAGGACTCCGCGGGTATAACGATATTGGCACATTTTATAGCTGATTTACACCGCAAGATTTCGAACTGAGTTTCGACAAATCTCTATCGAAATCAAGTAGAAGTAATCTAGTACATTTGAGCGATTCTAAAATTTCTTTGAGTGACTAGATTTGTGGAAAATCGGCCTGGACAGCACTGGAATTTCTGGAATAGTTAACCTCAAAAAAGCAAAAATGTCCGCCGTACGCCGTACTCAAAAGCGTTCAAAGACGCGTAGATCACAAACCCGTTGAGATATTAAGTCGAAATTATTTGGTGGGTTCATTGGGTACCTTTTTTTGGAGGGGCAGGTGAGGGTGCCAGTTTAAGGATCTTAGGAACCGCTTATGCTAAAAGGCTGAAACTTGTAACTTATGTAGAACTATGATAGTGGACCGATTTAACAAAAAATGTCGATAAGAATTATGTGGTATGGGAGTGGGCGAAAATAAACGCGTCCAAAACGCTCGAAAGCTGGGATCGACTCATTCTAAAATCCATATTCCCTGAAGGATTGATGTCAGAAGATTGAATATTAGTGGTTGCCTTAAAGGATGCTAGGAGCCTAGACACAGATAAAAGTTGGAAGAGGATAAGGGTGGGGGGTGTAGAATGCGAGGTGGTGGTGATTCTGGAGGATTGATGTCAGAAGGTTGAAATTTTGTAGTTGCCTTAAAGGATAGAACCCTAGACACAGATAAAATTTAGAAGAAGGAAGGTGGAGTGCAGGG
Source organism: Beris morrisii (assembly GCA_951812415.1). Lineage (NCBI taxonomy): Eukaryota > Metazoa > Arthropoda > Insecta > Diptera > Stratiomyidae > Beris > Beris morrisii. Next base: position 107,545,226 of record OX638310.1, on the reverse strand, counting down.
TGGGAGGTGATGGTGATTCTATAAAAATAAAATTTTTGATAGCGAGTAGGTGGTGGTTTTTGTATCTCAGAAACTGCTTATTGAAACTTAGTACGTATATGTAGAGGTACTATATGAGCAATTCAAGCAAAAAATAGTTCAGATTTGCAGTAGCGTACAAAGATGGAGTAAAAAATATGTTCGTGAAAACGGTTTGTTCGGACTCTCACGTCCGAACCCTTCTTTCCTGAAATCGGGAAAGAAAAAGTTAAGAAAAAATTACGAATGACGAATGAAGAACGATTTGTGAGTGGTTCGTTTTTTTTTTGTTTGTTTTGTTCAATTACTTCGTGTTTCAGTGTTAGAGTATTTTGTCAACTTTGGAGACCGATTAGACTTGGGTCTGTCTTAAAACTACCCCTTGAAGGCAGAACCCGCATTCAAGGAGGAGTCAGAAGTAGACTTTGTCGGTTTAGAGGTTTCCTGTTGTCTCTTCGTCGAAGCGGCGAAAAGAAAATGCAAGGAAAAAACAGTATTGATAAGTGCGAGCTATTGCTTACCTTTTTTTGTTTCAAACGGCGAAGCGGCATGTGTCTCAAAGAAAGATATATTTGCATAGCCAATGCAAGCCGTGGTCCGTCTTTTAAAAGAAGTCCGAAACGTGTTTAATGCTTAGATGCGGTGTAGGTTACCATGCGACTGACAACCTAAAAAATAACGTTCCAAATAGCCTCCTGGTTATTACTTAGGTTGTCAGTCGCATGGTAACCTACACCGCATCTAAGCATTAAACACGTTTCGGACTTCTACCCATAAAATAATAAAGTTGCGCCCAGACTGTTGGCAGATTTTTTTATTTATTAATGTATTTTTTTTATCAATAGAATATTCCATAGAAGTAAAAGTGAATTTGATCTGATTAAACTAAAAAAAACGGAATTCGTCAAAACTTGAACAATGTCTTACTCCCCAGGGGGTTTAATATCAAAAAATACTTAAATCAGTTTATTCCCCGACTATATTCAAAGCATTTAGAAGTCAAAGTGAATTCTATATGTCATTAGACCTAAGAAATATATCGGAATTCGTGAAAAAGAATGATACATAACCGCCTTACACTCCCTTAGGGGTTAGATATCAAAAAATTTGGAAAAATGTTTCTAGGCGCTTATATTAAGAGGCCGCAGTAATAAAATTGATTTGATAGCTCGAGAAGTATAAAAGATTTACCGAAATTTGTGAAAATGTGAGAAAAAACCCTTTTTACGGACATTTTTTTTACTCCATCTTTGTACACAAATGAAACAACATCTACATATACGTATTAAGTTTCAACTTTCCAGCATAAGTCGTTTCTGAGCTATAAAAAACCACCCCTCACCCCTGTTCGGTGCTACCCTTTATTTTTCTAGGGTGTCTCTATAGTAGTTCTATATAGTCGTAAATTTTTAGTGTTCTATTCATTACAGTTTTCGAGAAATAAAAATCAAATAAAATCAAAATGTTTTCCTTTCAACCCCCTTTCACCATCACCCACAGCACCCTCAACATTTTTTTCTCTACTAGAAGTCTACTGACTCCAACTCCTGTAAGATTTTCAAGTTCATATCTCGTACGGTTCTCGAGATATAAAAATTGAATTTTTTGAAAAATTGCTACCTTCCCACTTTCGTACTCCACCTCCCGCCTCAAAAAATTTACATTCAGTAGACTCAACTTGTGATCCCATATACAGAAACCAAATTTTATCCTCCTGGTGTAATTGGTTCGGAAGATATTGTAATCCAAAGTTTTTCACCCGCCATCCCCACACCCCACCACCCCCCTTAAACATTTTAGCCCTTGTCTAATCTTGAAGTATCCCTAAAGACAACCACAAAGTTTCAACCTTCTGACATCAATCGTTCAGGAGATATGGATTTTACAATGTTCCAATACCGGCCTCCAAGCGTTTCGGACTCATTGTTTTTCCCCCCACTCCCACACCCCTCCACCCCTATCGATCATTTTTTTCACATGGGTCTACTATCATAGTTGTACATAAGTTCCAAGTTTCAGACTCCTAGCATAAGTAGTTCCTGAGATCTAGAAAAAAAAAATTTTCGTCTAAAACGCTCCACCCTCATACCCCCTCACACCCCCACACACCCCCCCCCCCCCCCTCATCCGTAGGGGTTCACCCAATCTACCCACCATAAAAATTTTAACCTAATATCTCAACGGGTTTGGCAGCTACGCGCCTTCAAACGATTTTGCGTACGGCGGACGGCGTCTACGGCGGACGGCGTCTACGGCGGACAGACGGACATTTTTTTTTTTGCTTTTTTGGTGTTTACTAGTCCTAAAACGTGTAAATACAAAATTTCAGGGTAGCAAATTTTTTTGAAAATTCCGGTCGATCACAATACTTTATTATTAAAAAATAATAAAGTAAAAATGAAAATAAAAACAAATTAAAGCAAATTAAAAATAGAGCAGTTTCTATGGGAAAAAATTACAATTGTCCACAGGTACACGGGTTGCACCTATATATAAAATAAATACTTAAGCAAATAAAAAAAAACTGGATGCAGTATGGGTGCGACTTTATAATTTTTTGGGTAGAAGTTCGGAACGAGATACGGTGTAGGTTACTTTGCGATTGACCACGTAAAGAATTACCAGGAGAATATTTGGAACGTTATTTTTTAGGTTGTTACACTACTCAACCGCATTTCAACATTAAAGGCATTCCGGACTTCTGCCCAAAAAATAATAAAGTTGAGCTCAGACTGTTGGGAGATTTTTTATTTTGTATTAAGCATTTATTTTGTATTTACAAAGTCAAAGTATCTATTACGTTTGTTTTTAAACAGACTTATTTCAGAAACTTTTTGGTTGCAAATATGACGAAAAAATAATTGGTATTGCTTCGTGGTTACGAATATGACTCAAAAGTCATTTCCGTAATTTCAAGGTAATAGACATGACTTAGTAGTTAATTGGACAACCGTTTGTTTATATTTAAATATGAGAAAGTTATTCAGTTGAATTTCTTATATTCATAATTTGTTAAAAAGTTTTAAAATCATTTTGAGTTATATACAGGGTGCGCCATATTTCATGTCGGTATATAAACATTGAATAACTTTGACATTTTTCAACAGATTGACTTCATTGTACAAGTTTTGGAAACGTCAATTCAGAAGAATATTGCCGACAGACCGTCCATGTCGCTTGGAATACGGCCAAACAGTCGCTCGGATGGTTGACACTGAACCTGATTTTTGAAAGCAAATTTTGATGACCGACGAGACCCATTTCACACTCTTTGGCGGCGTTAATAAGCAAAATTGCCGCGTTTCGGGAACGGAGAATCCACACGAGATCCATTGCATGATCAAAAAGTGACTGTTTGGGCCGGCGTTTGCGCCAAAACCATCATTGGGCCTTTTTTTTCCGACAAAACAAAACTGTCGATGGAAAACGATATCAGCTCATTATGTCTGCCCGCAAATGCGTGAAAAAAGTTTGGATGGTTACTAACAATTCAGTTTCTGCAACGAAAATTCCCTGGACGTCTGATGTCGAAAAAAGGCGACATTGACTGGCCACCAAGATCTCCAGATTTGAAAAGCAAAGTGTACGCCAGCAAGCCTCAGACCATTGACGAGCTCAAAGCAAACATTCGTGCCGAAATCATCGCTATACCGCTGAAATGCTCGAAAAAGTAATGGAAAACGCAGCAAAAAGGGCACATTTTGCTGTGGCCAATAGAGGCAGCCACTTGATTGATGTTGTATTCAAAAACTAATCCAAATAAATTCTAAAGGACCAAATTGAATAAAAATACCTCACATATAAAAATCAGTTGTTTTTTTCAAAGTTATTCAATGTTTACATACCGATATAAAAGATGGCGCACCCTGTACATTAAATAGGTGATTAAAAATAAGAATATAAATTTGTATTCCTACCGAATTTTTTCTCAACATTTTTGAAAATTAACGAACAAAATTGCGTTTCTTAGTGAAAAGTGTAAAATAAACTACATGAACAATTGTTTGTTTGTTTATCTGTTGATCTCGTAGATGGGTTTCATTAAGTGTTTTGAAATATACATCAAATATTTGGCTCCTTAACTTATTTATTACAATACACCCCATATATGTACATTATTTATTAGAATATCAAAGTAAAAAACAAAAAAATAGTATGGACAGTACTTGCTACTTGCGCGTAATTAGCAGAAACCACCCTCCAATTCCGAATATTTGTTTGGAAGTGTTCTCACACGCGAAAAAACAATTAGCCATCGTAAAAGATAAACAATGTTCACCTTCGTCATCTGTTGACACTTTCATGTTTGCATTAAAAATTACTACAAGTAAAAGACGCGGGTGTTTAGTGTTGTAGTTGCACGACTAAACAACACTATCGAGAAATTACTATCTAAATTGTAGCATTTGTAGATGAACTGTATTGTAGTGACATTTTCTGGCCATTCTAAGAGTACGGTGACTTGAACTTTTGATTAATGGATTTTTTTGATTAAGGGGTGACCTCATGATTTGTGGCCTACTAAGTTGCAAACATTTTCGCACAGAACTATAGTGCGATAGGCTGTTGTTAATTATTTTACATTATTCTTAAAATATTTGGACTTGTATAAACAATAGGCAGGCGCTGCATGCTTCATTGCCATAAAAACTACTAAATCAGAAACGCAATCCAAAATATATCGCAGATGGTGGTCCACTCAACTATAAAATCCGGTCTCAAAAAATTCTTCAGATATGAACTGTGGTTTTTTTTTGAATAATTTGTGAAGTCCCCTATCCTTTCAATTTCGTGTGTCATCAGTAGACATACCTAAAATTTAAAAAGAAATTGTTACTCTGAAATTTTGTATTTTCACGTTTAAAGACTAGTAGATCCCAAAAAAGAAAAAAAGTCAGTCTGACCACCGTATACACCATACGCAAATGGGTTTGAAGGCGCCAGAGATTCCTCTGACACCGAAAAACAACAAAAAATTCTTAAAATACGCTTCTGTGGTGAATTCACAATGAATAAAATTTGAATAAAATAAATAGCTAATGTATAGAAAATTTCAATAAGGACATAACAATTTTGTATTATATTTAAATAAAGCACAGAATAATTGAGATAATTTCCAAACGTTGCTCGTTCATGAACTTCACCATGATAAAATTGTAAGCCTTGACTGACGTTTTGACAATGACAGACCAGCAAAAAGGTTTAAGGGTGCGTTCGTATTAAAATAAAAAATTGTTATGTACCTATTGAATAACCCCTTATATTTATCTAAACAGGTAATTCAAGAAAATATCTTATCATAATCATTACATTACGCAGGAACAAATTCACGACGTTATTAATTATTAATATTGAAAATAGAAAAACTTCTTTTTAAGTCACTAAGAATACGCTAAGAAATGATTGCTTAGTATAACTTACTATGCACCTGCGTAGATTAAATTAGACTCCACAGCAAGGTGGATCGACCAAATGCTAAGTACACGGGAGATTCACACCTCCCTGGGAACGGACACCACAAGAGTCTACGCAGGCAAAGGATGCCCGCAGGGAGGAGTACTATCTCCCCTTTTATGGAGTCTTGTGGTAGACGACCTACTGTGCTTGCTCAGTCATAGCGGCCTTACAGTCCAAGGATATGCTGACGACTTACTAATCATGATTAAGGATAAGTTTGAGGAAACCCTCTGCGACCTTATGCAGCAAGCACTAAGTAAAACACAAATATGGTGCCATGAGAAAGGCCTACAGGTCAATCCGGGCAAAATCACGATTGTGCCTTTTTCACGATAGAGAGACTTGAGCAAAATAAGATCGCTCATGAAGTACGAGACGGAAATCAAACTCGCGACAGAAGTAAAATATCTAGGAGTAATTGTAGATCAGAAACTTCTATGGAACAAGCACCTAGAAAAAGTATCAGAGAAAGCCACTATTGCTCTACTCTTGTGTAGACAAGTCGCAGGGAAAACCTGCGGCTTGAAACATAAAATAGCCTTATGGACCTATACAGCTATTGTGAGACCTATGATAGCATACGGAGCATCAGTATGGTGGCAAAGAACAAAACTAGTAAGCGCCAGGAGCAAACTGGACAAGCTCCAAAGGTTGCCATGTATCAACATAACAGGAGCAATGAGAACCTGCTCCACGGCAGCTATGGAGGTTCTTTTAGATCTGACTCCGCTGCACATCTATGTAAATCGAATCGCAGGCAAGATTAGCCGCGATGAGAAACGAATTAAATGGCAACCCATCCAGAGTAAAAAGTGAACCCAATAATCTATCCAGACTTAGAAGTAGCATTCAAATACTAGACATGCCTGTGAACCATATGACAAAGAGATATCGCTTCGAAATTGCTTTCAATTCCATAGTCTGCGACAGAGAGAACTGGGCAAGGGATCCACCGCAGTTTGGACCGGATAGCATTGTATGGTATACCGATGGATCTAAGACTACTGAAGGCACCAGAGCTGGCATAAGCGGACCCCGCGCCAGGATAACGGAATTCCTCGGTGAATATCCTATCGTTTTCCAGACGGAGATCCATGCTATATCCATAGAAATAAACCTCGAAAGGGGTTACTCAAATAAGAACATAGTCATTCTCACAGATAGTCAGGCAGCGATAAAAGCCTTGACTGCACACAGTAAACTCAAAACTGGTGTGGGAATGCCAAGAAAAATTGTGTAACCTTAGTACCAACAACAGAGTCCTCTTGCACTGGTCTAGAGGGCAACGAAATAGCAGACCAATTTGCAAGAGATGGAGCAGCGGGCCCTACTGGGCCAAAGCCGTTCTATGGAATCTCAACCTGCTCCATTAAGAGGAACATAAGGGTATGGAACGAACACAAGAAATGCCAACACTGGGCCACACTGCTCAGACTTAGACAGGCGAAAAGATTCATACCGAACCACTCAACTAAAAGAAGTAAACAACTTCTACAGTTTGATAGAAACAAAGTACGGGTAATAACCGGAATACTCACGGGTCATTCGTGCTTGAAAGATCATTTTAAACAAATAGGAATCATAATCGATAACCTTTGCAGGTTCTGCCAACTGCAGGCAGAAACCATATTCTGTGCTGCTGTGAGGCAGTCGCAACTCAGCGCCACAAATGTTTCGGAGAACACTTTGTGGACCATAGTACCATTACAAAAATAGACCTACACCAACTAGATAAATTCCTAAGAGAAATAAAGCTGAGCGAGGACCTCTAGGTTGAAACAGGAGAAAGATCTATGAGGTATATCACAATAGACCACTGGTCGCGGTGCTTGGAGGAATCCCTCCGCCTCCGATGAAATCTAATCTAATGTACCGGAGTATATCAATCGATCAAATTAAAGGTGGAGCTGAAGTTGTTTCTTTTCTGTCAATTAACCTTCTCCAACTAGAACCATAAACTTGTACTATTAGGGACTCGCATAATTTCCAGCCGCTGCAATACTGCAGCTAACTTCATAGTGAAGCTCGAACATTAGGCTTGAAATGACAGTATATGCTATTCTACCGAAGTGTAAACAACATAATTTTTCGCACAACAGTTGCCAAGTTGCCAAACGTTTAAAATCATTAGGAAAAGGAAGAAAATTGGGTGCCGTACGAATTGAAGCCGAGAGACGTCGAACGGTGTTTTTTACGTGTGGACAGCTGCTCCAATGGCAGAAAAGAAAGGTTCTTTGTATCGTATCGTGACCAGCGTTGTTCCCTTTTCGGAAATTTTAGAAGCAGATCTGGACCAAAAAGCGTAGTAGATTTCGTAGTAGATTGAAATATTCATTTAGATGAATGAAATTGACATTTTTCATAATCCACTAGTATGTTTATTGAAAGAGATGAATTCAGTCCAGCAGCGGTTTTTTCTTTTATGAATAAGAAATGGATTGGCCTGAATAAATAAAATTTATCTATTTTCTGATATGCCACGTACACTCATCAACTAACAGATCTAACGACATCCCTAAAAGCCAGTTTTTCCTCAAGCTTTTCTAGCCGCAGTTTAGTCAAAGACATTTTCAGCCCATCAAAATCGATCAAATTTTACTTTATCATTTTAATATTATAAATCATTGTGATCGATTTAACAAAAAAAATTTCAACCCAAAAATGGCGAAATCATTTAAAGACTCGTAGCTCACAAACCTTTAAGCTATTCAGTTAAAAAAAATTATTGGATAGACTAGGTGGACCTCTTTATGTGGCCACTTTTTGCAGGTGGTGTGGGGAGGGTCTTAGACGAAAAATGTTGACTTTAATATCTCAGGGACCGATACAATAGGAAGTTGAACCTCAGATCTTATCTATATAGGTGCATTTTCTATCTCTGCACCGAAAGAAATTCATTGGTAAAATCAAATACAAACCTTATTTGATTTTGCGTCAAATAAGCAACATTGTTAATTCAAATATGGTTTAATAGTTAATTATGTTTTCAAAGCATTACAACTATCATTATTTGATTGAACAATTTCGTTGTCAATTTTGTGTTTAAATGATCATGTTCATATTTAAGTACAAATATCAATCTTCAAAATAAATAAAATATTTCTGTGCTTCGATTATCATGATCAATGCTAGCGAAGCACGTTAATGATTCCTGAAATATTTTGCAAGTGTTATTTTAAGCACAAACATTTTTTGTTAAACAGTTCCATTGTACCTCTTTTAAACATGAACATGATACTCAAACAATTTGTGATGTTACTTACAATAATATCGATTGCACAATTTTAAGGATGAATAATTATTCTTATATAACTTTATTAAGTAAAATGATATCGTTATCCAATAATGCTAAATACTACAGTTTCCAGAAAAATTTAATAAAGTACAAAACTTCAATTAGATTTTTATTAGCAAATTATATAATTTCAAATGATACATAATAAGTACATTATTTAAGTGTAAATTAAATTTTAATTTATTTTACATATATACGAGTATACAATAAATGTAATTTTTTTCGAGGGGTTTAAAAAAAAAATTTAAATTAGTTTCAATTAGAATTAGAATTTCAAAGTAGAAAATACAGTTTAGGCAAGAAATACAAAAATGTAGAAGCTAGTGAGAAATAATGAAGAAAGAAATATTAACATACAAAGGGTCCAACGTTGATAGGTGATGATTGATTTGATTAAGATGGCGATAGTGTTGGTGATGAAGATGAACTATTAAACAATTTTTCTGACAACGCACTGTTCCTATGAATATAATCCAATAGGTTTTGTTTAATAAGTTCTTGACATTGCTGCATATCCTTCAAAATGCTCGTCATATTGTTGATAAATAACGTGGATGGCCGATTGAACATTCACTCCCTAAAAATAATTTAATAAGGACCTTGAAAAACACGGTTTTATTGTTTTACATAATTGATGTATTTACATTTTCCATTCGCCATTGAAAGATAATTTAATAAGGACCTTGAAAAACTTAAATATGCTTATGCTTAAATTCAACTCTGCAAACTATTTATTAGAAAAAATATCTCCTAGGTCTTCGTTAAACAATTAACTTGAGTAAATTAACCCTTTTTACAATAATTTTACTGTATTATTTTTAATCAAAGATTTACTTCTTTACACTGTAATTGTAGATAATTGAATGAAAATTTTGAATGTTTTATGCTTCAAAACTAACAGTTTTGGTGTTTAGCATATAATGATCATTGATCACGGAAAACTGCGACCTGCTTAAAATAATTGTGCTTAGGTGAAAATTTTCGTGTTAGATCAAGATGAAATGTAGTAAGCACGAGTAATATTCAATTGAACATGTTTCTTGTTGCTTAGCAATTATTCTGACAATGAAATGTTTAATGTAAAACAAAATCATATTTGAATGAATCACATATATGTTAAAATTAAACAACTTCCGTGATATTTTAAAATTTTGCTGTTAACAATGCTTCCTCAGTTGATTTAAATACGTAACATTATTTAGTTTAACAATGTTTGTATTTAATATGAACATTTTAGGCTAATTGTTAGTTAACAATGTATCATACTTAATTCAAATAATGATTTTTCTTTCGGTGTGGAACGGCGTATGTAAGAAACTTGAAACTTAGTGGATATACGAGTATGTAGATGAAGTAGAAGAGCATTTACAGAAAAATAAAAATTCGTATTTTTATTTGCTTATGGCAGTGTGGAAAAATGTTCAGTGAGAATGGGGTGCTTATATTTTTGTGAATTTCATCATATAAATTAATTACGTTTATCCTTGAAGATACCTTTGCTATGCTAACTAGTTTTAATATTGTCGTTAAGATATTAAGTTATCTATTCTCTACATTACAAATTATAAAATGATACTAGGTAATTAATTAATTATACTTGTTGGGGTTCTTTAGATAAATGCCTAAGGGGATGTAAAGCAGTTGTAAATATTGTTATGAATTCCGCCATATCCATTACGTTTGATTATATATCAAAAACGTTTTTATTTAAACGAAAATTGTATTTAATCGCCAAAGAAACGTGTTCAGATTTTTTTATTTTTGAACTCCTTAGAAGGTATTCTCACGAATTCCGTTATATCTCTTAGGTCAGCTATTAAATTGGGTCTTACTTCTACGGACTACCTATATTATGGTCCAAATTTTAATTTCAGTATTTTTGGATATTTAAACCCAAGTGGGTGTGAGTGCGGTTACATACGATTACACAATTTCCAGTAGCTTATAGCTTTGATGAAATGTAAAAAATCTGCCAACAGTCTGGGTGCAACTTTATTATTTTATGGGTAGAAGTCCGAAACGTGTTTAATGATGAGATGCGGTGTAGGTTACTATGGGACTGACAACCTAAAAAATAACGTTCCAAATAGCCTCCTGGTTATTTCTTAGGTTGTCAGTCGTATAGTAACCTACACCGCATCTCATCATTAAACACGTTTCGGACATCTACCCATAAAATAATAAAGTTGCGCCCAGACTGTTGGCAGTTTTTTTTATTTACTAACGTATTTTTTTATCAATAGAATAATTCATAGTAGTAAAAGCGAATTCGATCACATTAAACCTAAGAGATTTTCGGAATCAGTGAAAACTTGAACAATATCCCCAGTGGGTTTAATAGAGAAAAATACTTAAATCGGTTTTTCCCCGACTACATTTAAAGCTTATAGAAGTAAAAATTAATTCCAAATCTCAATATACCTTAGAAATATATCAGAATTCGTGAATATGTACACAACCACTTTACACCCCCTTAGGGGTTGGATAACGAAAAATTTTGAAGACCGTTACTAGGCGCTTATATAAATAGCACGCAGAAGAAAAATTGCTTTGATAGCTCGAAATGTCTAAAAGTTTTAACGAAGTTTGTGAAAATGTGGATTCACGAACAATTTTTTTACTCATCCTCTGAACGCCAATAAAAATCTGAACTTTTTTTATGCTTTAATTACTCTAATAGTACATCTACATAAACGTACTAAGTTTCAACTTTCTAGCATAAGTTGTTTCTGAGATATAAAACATACTGCAGTCACGATCGGCTGCAAGCCAATCGTATAATACTCTAGATGAATACTGAACTCCGATTTATATTGTAGTTGGGGATAAAGTAGAATTACGTGTGTGCATGTTGTATGTCCTTTATTAAGGACTGCCATTAGATTGCTACTCAAACCTAAAAGACAATATTCAGTGTTTAATTTCTTATCTTGAACTGGTTAAGTCATCGAAAAAAAGTCCTTTTTGAAGGACTTTCGCATGGGAGGTGCAGGAAGGACTCACTCGATTTCTAACATATTTATCCTTTTCCTTGGAACCATTCAAAAATGAACGTGTACAAAATTTCAAATTCGTAGCTTGAAGCGTTCAAAAGTTATCGAAAAATATTGTTGAACACGTGTCTTAAGGACATTTTGTACGGCAGCTACCAGATGGAGTAAAAGGATTTCGCTGATAAGTAAACTCGAACTTTGTTTTTACTCAAAACTAATTTGTACAAAATTTCCAATTCATAGCTAAAAGATTACTTGAGTTATAGTAAGTTCCGTAAATTAAAAGAAAACGTTTTGACAGGATATTTGTATGGCAGCTACACGAAGGACTAATAGGATTTTCTTCATAATCATACATTTAGCTCCAACTATTGGAAAAATACTACGTACAAAATTTCAAAGAGGATATTTTGGATATTTTAAGGATATTTTGTATGGCAGCTACCAGAAGGAGTGAAAGGATTTCGCTGACTAGTAAAGTCGAACTTCCTTTTCACTCAAAACTAATTTGTACAAAATTTCGATTTCGTAGCTAAAAGATTACTTGAGTTATAGTGAGTTTCGTAAATTAAGTGAATACATTTTGGCAGGATATTTGTATGGCAGCTACACGAAGGACTAACAGGATTTTCTTCATAATCATACATTTATCTCCAAATATTGAAAAAGTAACACATACAAAATTTCAAAGTCGTAGCTTTAGGCGTTCCGAAGTTATTGGTCAATATTCTTGAACACGTGTTTTAAGGACATTTTGTATGGCAGCTACCCGAAGGAGTAGGACGATTGTGCCCGTTAACGAACTTAGCCTTACAAATTAAACCAAACATCCAGATTCAAAATTTCAAGATCCTAGGTGAAGGCGTTCTTGAGTTATCGTGCTAACGGACGGACGGACGGACGGACGGACGGACGGACGGACGGACGGACGGACGGACGGACGGACGGACGTCAAGCGGATTTGAGGTTTTTGGGCACAAATAAACAAAAAATAATATATAATTTTTTTCGTCCGAGGCTTGGTTCTATGCGTTACAAAATTTTCGGCTGGATTAAACTTATAATACTCTATATGATTTCATCTAGAGTATAAAAACCACCCCTCTCCCCCGTACCTTGATACCACTATCACAAATTTTATTTTTCTAGGATGTCCTCATAGTGGCTCTATATAATCCTAAATTGTTAGCTTTCCATTCATTATGGTTTTTGAGAAATAAAAATCAGAATGTTTTCCTTTCTACAACCTTTCACCATCACCCCCAACAACAGCACCGCCAAAATTTTTTCTCTACTAGAAGTTTACCGACCCCAACTCCTGTAAAATTTTCAAGATCATATCTGATATGGTTTCTGAGATATAAAAATTACATTTTCTGAAAAATTGCTGACCCTCGCTTTCGTGCTCCTCTTCCCCTCTCAAAAAATTTAGTTTCGATAGACTCCTCTTGTGATCCTATATACAGAAACTAAATTTTATCTTCCTCGTGTAATTGGTTCGGAAGATATTGCAATCCAAAGTTTTTCACCCCCCCCCCTCTCACACCCCACCACCCCTCTTCAAAATTTTAGCCCTTGTCTAATCTTGAAGTATCCCTAAGGACAACAACAAAGTTTCAATCTTCTGGCATCAATTGTTCAGGAGATATCGATTTTAGAATGTTTCAATCCCGTCTTTCATGCGTTAAAGACTCATAGTCTTCCCCCCCACTTCCACACCCTTTAACCAATATCGACCATTTTTTTGCAATTGAGTCCATTATCAAAGTACTACATAAGTTCTAAGTTTCAGCCTCCTAGCATAAGTGGTTCCTGAGATCTAGAAACCAAAATTTTTCGTCTAAAACGCTACCTTCTCCTCTCTCCTTGTACCCCCACCCCACGAAAATATAGCAGTCGTAGGGATTCACCCAATCTACCCACCATAAAAATTTCAATTTAATATCTCAACGGGTTTGGGAGCTACGCACCTTCAAACAATTTTGCGTACGGCGTCTACGGCGGACAGACGGACATTTTTTTTTTTTTGCTTTTTTGGGGTTTACTAGTCATTAAACGTGAAAATACAAAATTTCAGGGTAGCAAATTTTTTTGAAATTTCAGGTCGATCACAATACTTTATTATTAAAAAATAATAAAGTAAAAAATTGTTCATTTGATAATTTATTTTTGTCATAAATACAAAAACTACAAAATTTTTACTGAACAATATTGCTCAATTCAACAAATTCTTTTGTTATCTAGACAGTGGGTTTTTGTCAAAGAATGTATGAAATTTGTCAATACAACAAAGTATTTTGTTGAACGTATTTTGACCGTAGTTTTGTCGAATTGAACTGAATTTTTGTCAATACTACCAAGGTTTTTCTCTGAGTGTAGGAACAACAAATGTAAAATAAACACCATCAATTTAATAATCTCTTTGAAAATATGTCATAACAACAGTTTTTCCTACACACCCCCAACTTAACTTGAATTTTCCCGCATTTCATGTCATTTCTCTATCACTTCATGTCACAACCAATTTGTGATGTCTGCTTTTTGTTTGTGATCCAAAGATGCATATCTTCACTTTCTGATCATTGAAGTGAAGTGGTCTTACAAACGATACCCACATTTCTACTGTTGCGCATATCTTGATCTACAGGATTTTCCAAATTGTGTATGCAAATATTGTGGCAGAAAATATCTGGCGGAAAATCCTTGCAAAATGAAAAATCGTCGAAAAGAAAGAAAGTAGAGGAAAAGTTTCTATGGAAGAAACGAAGGAAAAACCGTTCGGAAAACCAGTAATGAAAGGGCTACCATTCGCTTTAGTTGCTCGTCAATTTCGCCAAGCTTTCGTCTAACTACGCTTTAACGGCCTTCCAGAAATTGATGTGCTTCCCGTTAAAAAGGACGAAATCACTTCATTCTCAACTATTCGATGTTTTTTTCTTTTCTTAAATTTAATCATCCACCCGCCAATCCGAATTCCCCAATTTCGAATGTGCATCGCATTTGCGCACAACTTCATGCGTTACGCAGGGGTTGAGTCCGAAAGAAAAGAGCTTTTTAACGTAGATTCCTCTCCGATGACGTCCTACTACAACGCTGTTTTCATCAGAATCAAGAGAGATTTTCGTTCGAAAATTCTAGGGGTAGGTCACTGAAATGTGTGTTCGGCGAAAGCCAAGCTTTCAATGAGAAACAGTTAAAATTTTCTAAGGGATGATCCGGGTCATGGAATTTGAAAACGATTTCACAAACAGTCGTCGTGATTGTCTCGTTGTGAAACGAACGTTTTAGTACGCGAATTTTAAATATAAAATTGAAAATAAACGGAGATTTTTGAGCAAAATTTAAAAACATAATAGAATTTGAATTTCCCCTGTGGCGCGCAATCTTCAAAGGTGCCAAGGAGCATGGAAAAATCTTATTTGTCGTTTTAATTACGAAAAAAGACGTGTACGGTGATTTTTTTAGTGCAAGTGAATTTCGGTGTGAAAGTAGTGTGCGTGTGCTTAGACCGAAATTAAGAAATTCAGTGGAAAATCACAAGGAAATTGTTCAAGTGCAACAATATTACACATTTGCTGTCGGCTTAATTCCATTGCGGTTATGTTGATTAAGGTGATTGTGTAACGCGCTAAAGCTTTATGCACGCCAGTCAACAAGAAGCGAGGAGAGAATTGGATTAAACGGCTTTAAATCAGGTTAAGATCCAACCTATCGGCTTACCTTAACTCATTATTTTCAGACTTAAACGTTTGTTTTAATTTTTGGTTTTTTTTCATCATTGTCACCACCCTCCCTTGTATTTTTTATTAGGTTTTTTTTTCATTGTCGTCCTGCTGGCAGACGTGTCACTCGGCCTGACAGTAAATTGTAAACACTGTCATGGCAGTCGCTAGGTGTAACAACCAGGGATATGCTTAAATGGTCCTTTGGGGAGAGATTTTTCCTAAATTAGAAAGGAAACGAAGGACCAGATGCCACATTTATTTAACCCATTTCGAGTCGGAGCGACGGAAGAGGTCGGACAAAATTATGCCGCTTCGCAAACATGTTCCATCGCTGTCCGTATACGGAGATAAAATTTTTTATGGGAATCCCCGGCTCCTTTTTTTTTTGCTCTGCGTTATCCTGACTTAACCCCAGTACGTACACAACATTCGACTTGATATCGTTCCTATACATTTCCTGTTACCGCTTTGCCCAGCAGGGGGTGGACTTTGCCTATTTTTCGGAAATCTCTTCTATTGTTTTCTGGGTTAAACGATGCCAAAATGTTGAGGCCTTTCGTACGGACTCGTATGTGCGGAATTAAAGATGATGAAATTGCAAGCCAGGCCAGACAGGATCAAAATTATTTTCTACTTTATCCCCATCGCACAGTGGAGATATAAACGATTGCTTTAAAATGTTCTGGGGGATGCAATTTTTGCGTAGTTTGGCGAAGCGGTGGAAAACAATTTGCAGGATTCACAATTCCGTCAAATACGAAATGTATACAGCTACCCTCATGGTAGAGGGTAAAAACAAATAAATAAAAACAGGGCAAAAAACAACCTTTGTTGGAATAATTACGTGAAAACATTTCACTTCTTCCGCACTTTTAGTTCGCGCGTTCCGTGCACCTAAATAATTGCAACCCCTTCGTAGACGCTTTAAAGTCACAGGGCTTATTATTCATTCCCGAAAGGATAGGGTAGGCAACCCCCTATAGTCTACGGATCTAGTTTTAAGTGGGTGCTTTAGCATAATGGGGCTTTTGTTAATTAGAAAAATGGTGAAAACAATATCGGTTACCGTTGTTGTGTTTTTCTAGTTTAATGAAAAAAGCCCTCGAGAGGGTAAATGAAGTTTCAAGATGATACGGATGTGGTAGGTTTTTAACTGAGGAAATGAATGCCCTTTTTTAATAAAATTTATTTTGGAGATAGGTACTTAGATTAACAAGACGATTAATATATAGGACATTAGTGATCCTAACGGCCTAATTGCTCCGCCAAAAATTTTTGATTTTTGAGTTAAGCATTCGTCGCGTTCAACTAATTGCGGAAATTTGATGTTACATGCAAGCAAAGTAGCTGAACTTTTCTTGTAATGCAAGTAGTAAAATGCAGAAAAAGTGATTTTCCTTTATTATTTTTTAATAATAAAATGTTGCGATAGACCTGAGATTTAAAAATAATTTGCTACCAGAAAAAATCAAAATCTTAGTCCGTCTATCCGCCGTTCGGAAGCGCGTTTCAAGGCTCGTACCACAAGACCAGTTGTGATATGAAGTTTTAATTTTATTGGTGCGTAGATTGGGTGAATCTCTTTAAGGTTAGTAGATTGGTTTCATCCTAGGTTGAACTAGAAACTCACGATTAAAGACAGGATCAGGAAGGCATCGAATGCTTACTACGCTTGTCAGAAAATGGTTGAAAAAACCTGGGCCCTTGGCCCGAAAATAGTTCATTAGCTGTATATCACGACAGTTAGACCCGTTCTTACGTACGGGTCACTAGTGTGGTGGTATGCACTGAATGTCGGGACTAACACGGCCGCCATGGACAGAATTCAAAGATTTGCACTCATAGTGATTACTAGTGCTTTACGTACCACGGCCTCCCGGGCTTTGGAGGCAATGCTCCATATAATTCAACCGGACTTAGTGGTCAAATCAATAGCGGCAAAGAGTGTGTTGCGTCTGCGCGAGGCAGGCTATTGGAAAGAAGGCAGTGTGGGCCACACTAGGATCTTGTCAGTTTCCCTGTGCTCCGGCATTCCATAGCGCACTGACTACAGGACACCGTCTTGTAGTTTTGGACATTCCTATGTTGTGAACATTCCCACCAAAATGAAGTAAGGATCTAAGATCATCACTCCAGACATATTTGCTGTCTATATCGATGGCTCCAAGATCGAAAGTGGAACGGGCGCAAGAGTGTACTCCTGCGACCTCGATATCATGGAATCGTTCAGGCAGAAATATTTGCATTGACGAAAGGAGCGAAAATATTTGTGCAGAAACAGTGCGTGAATAGTGCAATAACTATATACGTTGACAGCCAAGCTAAATTTAGACTAGTGAGCGAATGTAAAAGAATTTTGCAGGTGGTTGGTTTAAACAATACTCTGAAAATCTGTTGGTCACAGTGGCTTCCTTGGAAATGAAAAGGCAGACAAGCTCGCCAGAGGGGTGTTTGAGATGAGCATAGAGTTAGTCCCATCGAACGTGTAAAAGGAATGATTGACTTAGAAGCACTCAGACAAACTGAAGGGGCTTGGGCGAATCTTTCGGGTTGCCGGCAGTCTAGAATGTGCTGGCCGAAACTTCATAAGAGGAACTCTAGTTTCATATTGTTTGTGGACAGGAACGCATGTATACAACTCATAGGGGTCTTAACGGGACGTTGTCCTTTTGGGAGACATTGAGAAAGACTAGGAATACCCATGGCCGATCTGTGGTGATGAGAATGTAGAACCAACATTGGAACATCTAGTGTGTGGCTGAGAAAGTCTGGCTCATACCAGATATCGGTGCTTAAGGAAATTCTTCTTGACCAATTTATCAGAACTTGCAATGATATCTTTATGGAGAACTACTCTCTTTATAAAGAAGAGCAATGTTTGGTTTTTTTACGAGGCGAACACAATGGATCTTTAGTGATCTCTGTTGATGGGCTGTGGCACAATGCTACAGTTCACTCCTCTAAATATAATCTAACCTAGCAGATTGGTGGTATGAGGTGAAAAGGGAGGAAAGCGTTTTAGGCGAAAAGTTTTGGTTTTTATATCTAAGAAACCCTTTTGATGGGAAGTTGAAACCTGGAACCTATATAGATCTATGATAGTGGAGCCAATTGCAAAAAAATAGTCGATATGGGCGGAGGGGTGTGGCAGCGCGGGAAAACAATGCGCCCAAAACACTTGAAAGCTGAGATAAAGCCATTGTAAGATCTATATCTCCTGAACGGTTCAGAAGGTTAGAACTTGGTGCTTGTTTGAAGGCGAAGAAGGAAAGAAATTTATAATACCGGAAGTGGTTTTAAAAACTATAGACTACAATATCTTCTGAACCAATTACACCTGAAAAAAGAATTAAACTCATGTCGAAAATTGATTCCTTCAGATATAGTTCAAAATTGAAGTTGTGGTAATAAGTAAGTTACCAGTAATGGTTAATGAACGGGAGAAAACACCGGATCATTAACAAACAATTTTTTGTTCCCATAGCCCACTTTGAGATATTCATCCTAGTTATTCATCCCCAGCACGCAGTGGTGCCATGAAGATCCTGTTAGGATGCGTTAATAGTAAACTGTGGTCGATGAATCAAACAGAGCCAAATTTTGCAAGACAAACTTAAGCTAAAACCGAGCCATCTCAAAAAAGAATTTCCCTTCATCCACTGAGTCAAGATTATCCTTGAGAATTAATCTGGAAGCGGCAATTAGGCGAACAACAGTGGATGTAACGTAAGCTTATATCAGGTTCGTTCGTCTTCATAAATTGGGTTAACCTCTTAGCGAAGTGTACACCTTGGGTAGGTTCAGGTCTGTGAATCCTTCGCTTTTAATGAAATATATGCAAAGTAACTTCCAAGCCGGTTCAATTACATTTTGCTGGATAGAGGTTCTTAGTTCCTGCGTTGCTAGTAGGCAAGCATGATTGCAACTTCCTTCACTACAATTTTTTAAGCCTCACAATACCCTCCTCAACAAGTCGTGAAGAGCCTGTAGTGGATCCCAGAGTAAATCTAAATGACTTCATCTGTCCACTCTTCTTTCTCCCCAAGATGAACGACTTTCCAGGAAGACTCCAGCCCTCGATTGATTTTTTTTAGGAACACGTCCGGCTCACGGTTCGGTTGATTTGTCTCCAGCCACTCGGGATGTGTTCTATCTATAAAAATATTTTTCGAATTTATGGCAGACAGGAAACAACTATTGATAGTATTAAAAGTGTATATTATCTAAATTTAGAAAACATATTGATAATAAGAAAAGAGCCACAACTAATGGTGGCAAGGGTATCGGCACTTAGGCCAACATGGAGGTCCTTTATACCGAGCTGTTTCGTTGAGAAGTTTAAAAGTGTTTATGGACGTCTCTATGCCCAGAGAGTTTGATTTCTTACGAAATGACTGGATCCTGATTTTGAGCTCCTCTTTGATCAGAATTATGCTGCTTTCCTAAGCCAATTAAACTTAGCGAAGTGTACTCCTTAGGTAGGATATTGGAACCGTATAAGTTTCAAAATCAGTTCGCTAGTTACCGGGTTACGCGACCGAACGAATTTTCCGATACGATTTTTCTTTTTTCGACCACTTGTGAAATCTTTAGGTATTGAAAAATTAGTTATGATCGTAAATTATAACATTTTCATTAATATCATGAAAAAAAATCTCTAGAGATTTGTAGTTTTAATTGATAATAAAAAGAAAAATGAATCCGTCGTACGACTAAAATATTCGTATACCGTATTCGTACCGACAGACGGACTTTGTTTAATATTATCAATCAAAATCCAAATTCCTATAAATTTTCTTTTATAATATTCTTGAAAATTTTATAATTAACGATTTCAACCAATTTTCTTTTCTAATAACTGAAGATTTGACAATAAGCAGAAAAACGAAAATTCGTATTGGAAAATTCGTCCGGTAGTGTGCAATGTGTACAGCGCCTTAGTGACGGAAAAAAACTATGTGCGAGCCACCCTAACCTCAGCTGGCATCTAAAAACTATAGCAATGCAGCCTACTAATTTTGGGATACTGACTCTGAATATTTGGGCAATTATAAAGGGGAAATAGAAAAACGCGCACTTAATCATTCTTCCTGATGCTACGAAATTCGTGCAAATACTGAATATTTAGAAGCGTGGTACCCACAACCGTGACACAAAAAACAGTTTTCACCAGTTTATAAAATAGAGAACCTGATTAACTACATTCTTTTCTTAGCTATTTAAAGAAATACAGTCGGGAGCTCGTAACTCGGGTCCTTACCCTACTTTTTCATTAAATCTACAACAATAAGTTTCAACTTTTTAGCATTATCTGTTCTTAATATCGAGAAATCACCTCCACTCCTGTACCGTGCTACTATTTTCAAAAATTATATTCTTAGAACGTGTAACTACTATATCCCTATGGAAATACCAAGTCTCGATTTTCTATCTTTGGCAGGTCTTGAGATATAAAAATCAGAATACAGGGTGGGCCATCTAGTGGTTTCTTTTTAAATCATAGGCTATTTTGATACTGAAAGCTGAACCACGCTTTACGCTTGAACAATGTTGGGAAATATTGAAAACTTATTTCCAAAGTGAGTGCTGTGTAGCCCAAACA
Organism: Beris morrisii; assembly: GCA_951812415.1. Lineage (NCBI taxonomy): Eukaryota > Metazoa > Arthropoda > Insecta > Diptera > Stratiomyidae > Beris > Beris morrisii. The sequence goes on along the minus strand of OX638310.1, from coordinate 107,524,136 downwards.
GTGCGTTTTTTGAAAAGAAGTTTTGGCCGAAATGAAGCACCCACCGCGCCTGCTGTACGCAAGTTTGTGCAAAAAGTTCGTGAGACTGGCATGCTAGTGAACAACACACATGGCCCCCGTCCACACAGACGAGAATGTGGCTGCTGTAGCCGAGAGTGTGATACTCACTCCACGAATATCAACTCGCCGTCGATCTCAACAGCTCAACATTTCACGCACTAGCCTGAGGAGAATTCTGCACAAAGATCTCGGATTATTCGCTTACAAGGTCCAATTCACTCAGCAATTGAAGGTGCACGACCATCCGCTTCGTTATCGCTTCGCAATTTGGGCCTTAGAGCAGCTTGACTTGGACAACGATTTTGGGTGAAAAATCATCTTTTCTGACGAGGCGCATTTTCATCTCGGCGGCTACGTTAACAAACAAAATTGCCGCATCTGGGGCTCGGAAAACCCGCACGTTATTGTCGAGAAGCCAGTGCATCCACAGAGAGTGACAGTTTGGTCCGGATTGTGGAGTGGTTGCATCATTATCATTGGACCATTTTTCTTCGAAAATGAGGCTGGGAACAACGTTTCGGTCAACGGTGAACGTTACAGAGCCATGTTATCCGACTTTTTTTTTACTGAAATTGAAGTCATGGATTTGGACGACCTCTGGTTCATGCCAACAATTCAGAAACGATTCAAGCACTTAAGGCCAATATCATCCAAGCAATCCGTGAGCTGCAGCCCGAAACCATCAACAAGGTCTTGGAAAATTGGAGTGACAGAATGCGCTATTGCGCAGCCAGCCGAGGCAGCCACTTGAACGAAGTTGTGTTCCATCATTAATGGGAATATTTACTCTTACTAATAAAGCCATAATAAATGGAAAAAATTTAATTTTGTTCATTTTATTGCATTTTTAAAAAAAAACTTGTATTTGGCCCACCCTGTAATTTGATTTTCGCCCTCCCGCTCAATCGACTGCAGCACTCCTACACTAAAAGGTTTTTTTTATTGGTGCTACCTGTATAAATTTCAAGATCCTTTTTCAAATATTTCTTGAGATGTTCGACACGAAAATCGCGTCTTGAATCGAATGCTGACTTGGTTGCAGCAATTGATGAGATGACAAGCTAAAGAAACCTATACTGGAAAGGCCAGTTAGTCAAAGTATGATGGAGTAGGTCTGAAGGTACTGTTTCTTCTAGACTTAATTTTGTATCATCAAAGGGCATATTCAGCAATTTCAACACTCCCTAACAGCTTCTTGGAGTTAAATGATATTTTTCTTAGTTTGAATGAAACTTAAAAACCATTCTTACTGCATTACTAAGCGTTGTGGGGCTTTCGAAGTTGCAGTTTACGTACTCTGCATTCCGACGAACTTAACGTATTGCTACTACGTTTATCGTCATGATGCCAACAGTTAGTGTACCCAAGACATACTAGTTCGAATTCGAAGAGTTAGATCGGCTTGAAATAAGTCAACTTTAAAGGTTTAGTCTGTTATTGGGTGTGAAAGCAATCGGCAACTGCGACTGCAACAGAACGCCACCATGACTAAATTAGGGTATTCACAGCGCTTTTATGCGATGTTGTAGGGCCAGTCGCATTGATGATTGACGAAAATGTCACCTATGCGTGAGCTATGGCTGGACTGCCGTAAGAGAAACTAATCTTGCCAACGCGGGAGCGTTCGCAGCTGATAAGAACTGTTGGTGCAAAGCCATAGGTATCTACTGAATTGATAGGAGCTGTTGATCTCAGGTTCTTTCCTTGTGAAAGCACTTCTCGGATTAGGTGGTTTCCGCAGACCTTATTAGAACAGTTTGCGCTACAAAAATTTCCTTGTTTTCCAACAGAGATGTCACTATTGCACTACTATTGTTACGTTAGCCTACTTGGCGGGAAAACATTATATGGAAGGGAGGCAAACCTCTTATGTAACTAGTTGGACGAATGACTAACCTAACTTACTAACATGAAACTCAAAATCATTCTCAAGTTCATCAAGCAGAAAAAATCGTAATCCTCATTTCTTCCAAATTGCCTTCAACTTCCACAATTGAAGCAGCGTTTGTACTCTAGCGAATGTCCGGTTCGGAAAGTATCCAACTGATGTACGTTGTTTATTTCGCGCGAATTTCAACATGTCAACCTAACTTACTAAATTACAACTGAACATAGGCTACTCTCTTGGATCCTGGAACAAGATTCGCATGTAATTGCCGTATTCTTAAACTAAAATGAAACCGGATTATTCAACTGGAAGAGTACAAATAAATTTTCTCGATTTTGATATCATTTGATCGCACTTTAACTAGGGCTGCGTAATTATGAAGAGGGATAAGCAATGTAGTACCTAAGGTTCAAACCATACCGCGGAAAAGACTCATTACCAACGTGGTTCCAGGAAAAGCCAGTTCAAAAACTTTCGGCCGAAAACTGCGCTATTTCTTTGAAGTCGTATGTTTCTGACTCATCAGAAAGCAACCTAGACGGCCACTAATCGACCGCACAGTTTTCCGGTGTTTCTACAAAAAGCTTGTAAGACCATGAACAGCTACTGTCACCATTTCGTGGATATGTCATGTCGTCCAGGTAGCCTAGCACCAAAAATATAAAGGTAGCAAACTCCATGGGAGTAGTTCACTCCGCAGAAAAAACCTACCGCAGTCACGATCGTCTATAAGCTAATCGTATAATACTCTAGATGATATTCTGACCTTCGATATATGTTGTAGTTGAGGATGCAACAGAATAAGGAGTGCCCTGGTAGTTTTTTGAAGGAGTTTGGTTGTTCCTCGAAATTGAAACGCAATCACCCTTATTATGGATCCCGCCGGCGAGAATATGAACTGCGATTCTCCCAATTTTAAATTATTGAAACTGTGTAAAACACGAAGGAATTGACGGATGACTGAACTCAGTTTTGCTTTTAACATAAAACTAATTAAGTTATGGTGAATTTTGTGACTTGCATACATTTTTGAAGGACTTTAGTGGACTGCTACAAGAAGGAGTCATTCGACTTGCATGGTGTTCAGGATTTACTCTTCAAACATTAGAAAGTATGTATAATATATGAGTGCAACATTTCAAGTTCTTCACTTAAAGCATTCAGCAAATAATCGCGAATACGTGTTTTAAAGACTCTTGTATGGGAGGTACTCGAATGAGACAGTAATGCCCAGTAATGTACTTAACCTAACTTTTTCCATTTTACAGGTGGGGACCAAATTTCAACTTCATAGGTCAGCCCGTACTTGAACTGTGATGAACTGCGGAGTCGGAGCGGGAGTTTTCTCAGCCACACACTATGTCGCAAAGTCTTACCACTTACCGGACTACGCCAGCGTTTTCCAGGCGGAGATACTGGTGATCCGGGAGACCTGTCGGACTTTGCAACAAGACGATACGCCAAAGCGAAATGTTGTAATCGTCACTGACAGTCAAGCTGCAATGAAGGCCTTAGATTCGGCTACCACCTCCTCTAAATGCCGAGAGGATCTAGCTTACTTAGGAAATCAAGTCAAAGTTACTCTGCTTTGGGTCCCAGGCCACAGCAAGATAGAGTGGAACAAGCGGGAAGACGAATTAGCTAGGCAAGGTTCTGCTTTCTCTCCCGTATAATCGGTTCAGGTCCCACTAGGTACTGTTAAGCGCCAAATATCCACCCACTTTCTCACAAACGCGAACTCCAGATATAGAGGAATGACCAACTGCGTCATATCTAGGAAGATATGGCCATCCTACTGCCAGAGCAGAACAGATGAACTGATGAGCAAGAGCCGTGTGGACGTCTCCAGAGTCACGGCAGTCAGCACGAGCCACTGGCCGATCGGCGACCACGCGGCCAGACTGGGTAATCCCTTTAACACCAATTGCCGCAGTTGTGGGGATGCAAATAAGAGGGAATTCGTTATCCACCTGCTCTGCGAGTATCCTGCCCTAGCTAGAGCCAGACTTCGCGCACTAAGCAAACCTTTCTTTAATAACCTTGATGAGATCTCGAAAAACAAGATTGGATAACTGATTACCTTCTTGAACAGCTGCGGAAGGATATGATAATCCAATCAAGCCCCAGGTCTCTGTAAAACTATGTATCTTCATCAGCCCTCAACGACCAGGTTAAACGAGTTGTGGTATCAAAACGGCGCTTCTTGTGCTAATTGGGCCCTGTTTTTGGCAGACGGGCCACCACGTAAAGCAACCAACCCGTACCGTGCAACGGTCGGACGGAAAGATGGATGGGTGGACTGATGGACTGGTGGACGGACAGACAGCACGTGCATTTTGGGTTTTGGTCCACAACTGAGTATAAAATACTGTATTACTTTTTATACAGACGGTCGGACAGACGGTCGGACAGACGGTCGGACAGACGGACGGATGGATGGACTGACGGACAGGCAGACGGATGGACAGACGGAGGGACAGACGGAGGGACAGACTGACTGACAGACGGACGGATGGATGGACGGGCGGACGGATGAACGGACAGCAAACGGATTTCGGATTTTTCACCACAACTGAGCATAAAATACTATATAACTTTTTATACAGTCGGACAGACGAACGGAGGGACGGACGGACGGACAGACGGAGCATAAAATTAAGTTCTTAAAATAACGCGTCGTATGAAAGATAAGAAAAAATAACTTTTTTATTACTGACAAAAATATCAGTTCACCGATGCCGTTCTTCAGTTAAATAATCCCGAAAAATGTTCCTCTTCAATGTTATAGAACAGCTATAAATCTACTACCACAATTCACCAAGAGTTCCTCCCTTTTTTTCGTTCATCCAATTCTATACAAACATAACATATCCGAACAGGTGGCATGTACAAAAAATTTATAGTTATCCTCTCAACATTGCCATAAAGTTAATGCTGCAAAACGCTTTTGTCCTATCGTCTTAGACTATTCTTATACTTCGTCGACGCTATTCTTTCGCTACACTGTTTTTTCTTATAGCATACCGTTTCTAACCAATGTCCAGGTTCATTATAATATTCAAAAAAAAATATTTTGTCAGCTTCTCGCTCAGCTATTGTGTCCTTTTGTTAGTCGCTTCCCATTCCGGTCGTCCATTAAATGTCCTTGTGTTCTTTCTCGTTCATTGTTTTGTACCTCCGTCAGCTCAGAAATGAAAGTGATGAAATTCTATGCCAACAGATGGTTTAACTCAATGACGTCTTGACTAATGGACCATTTGCCTTTTTTTTTCGTTACTTCCGGGTATACAGAAGCGGTAGGTATCTCTTAGCTTAGTTTCAGTATTATAATACCGACTCTTCCTTTTTCGGTCTGACTATCCAATCCATAGATAAAAGTCGTATTCTATCTTATGTCCTTGGAGTTTTCCCCGAAAAGAGAAAATGTTGCTCGGGATCCTTAAAGGTTTTCGCAAGATTTATCTCGGATACCTAGTAGCTTGGAGGTATCTACTCTAAGTAGATGGGTTCCTTCGAACCAACCCTACGTTCCACGAATATATTGGATTTAATGTGTCGAATCGGCAATGGTTTTCTTTTCTTTACTTTTCGAGTATGTACATGGGTATAAGTATGTTGGTGGTGTCTTATATTGTTCGGTAGTCAAAGCTTGACAGAGTTTTAGCTACATACGGTATGGGCAGATTATGTGAACAAAAAAACAACCTTTCGTTCTATTTTCACCAATGATAATGATCGCTATAGCAACAACCTACTTAATGAAGTCTAAGAGTTGCTAGGCTCAAGCTGTTAATTATACTCGTTTTTACCAAGCATCCAAGATAAATACTTATTACCTCTTTGCATATATTCTACTTGATAATTGTTCACCTTACTACGCTAAGTATCACTATACGGGCGCATCAGGTAAGAGCTTAAACAGTTCTTTACTTTCATCTCTACTTAACAAAAATCCCAGAGAAGAAATAAATCTTTTGACTGGCTTTGGAGTTGGAGTAGATAACTGCAAAACAAAGTCACGCTTTAAGGAACCCTTACTTCCAACAGTCCACACAAACTATTCCAAAACTTTTTTGTTCATCCAATTAATTAATTGTTATATCTATTCTATGTCCTAATTCCAGCGATATGCCTTGTCATGAAACAACCCCATTATATTAATCAAAATATTTCATTATTTATTTAGATATCTTCGTTGATTTCTTCCACGTGGAGGGTTTTTTATTTTTTCAGGACTAAAAAAACCATTAGAAGCCATCCATCTTAATATCCTTAAGTATTCTGGCGTACGTAGACTATGTATTTCTATTTCATATATTAACTCATCAATGCTTCAAATAATTCCTAATGGTGTCCTTCCACAAAACAAGAAACTAAAACTCGGGAAAACATTTATTAAGCTCCTAATTCAAGTTTTGTCGACCTGCGACAAAGGGGGCATAACTCATTCTGAGGTAATAGACACTAGACAGTCATTGCCACTCTGTACCTTAGAGTGGATAAAAATACATACCCTTAGGCACGCCGAGTGGAGTATTCCAGACAAGAAAAATATTCCAAGCATTTACGTGGAGACGTAGCAGATAGTAGATAATGGATTCGCGTGATTGAACTCATTTGAAGGTGACTAAAGTATTTTTGTTTTGTTTGTCTTTCCCATCTTTTGGGGTAAATTAAATTATGTGGAAATTCCTTTCTTTTACCCAGGAGAGTGCTCATTCTCAACGGATTAATGAGTTGGAAAAGAAAGTTAAAGTTGCTAAAGTTAATGGCCGTTGAAGATGTTTTGGACATTATGTGGATTGTGAGTGGTTGAAGAGGCCTCGCTAGGCTAGTGCTTGTGTTTTATTTTATCATCACATATGTGGGTCCTGGGTTCGAAGCCAATTTCAGAAATGTGTTTCCAGTTGAGGCCTCGAAGTGTATATTTCGCAAAATAACCCAAAGATAGTTTGATGATTGAAAAACATTAGGGGCCCCAATCAAATAGACCACGTTCTAATTGAGAAAAGGGCTGCAATCAAATAGACTACGTTCTAATTGAGAAAAGGGCTGCAATCAAATAGACCACGTTCTAATTGAGAAAAGGGCTGCTTCCAATACGAACCCGCCACAGTGCCAATTGTGACTCTGATCACTATCTAGTCAGAGCTAAGAATCGATACCGAATAGCTAGTCGTAGATATTCGAAAACGAGTAGAGCTCGCGGATTTGATATCAAAAAGCTTTATGACGAATCGGTGGCGCAGGCATACATGTCAACACTGGATCTATATTTGACATCAATATGTATATGAACACATCTAGTATATACCAGTGGAGAATATGTAGGCGAAAATAGGAGAAGGCATCAAACCCTCGGCAAAAGAGATATTAGCATATCAAACTCGGCGAAAAAATAAAGATTGATTCGAATAAGAATGTTGCGAATGAACGAGGCTTACAAAATTTTTCTGAACGACCAATACCCAAATAAGATACATATGACGATCTTAGGTAATATGCAAAAAAAACCTGCAGGCCATAATGACAAGATAAAAAAAAAATGTACGATAATATGAGACAAAATGAAACGGGTGACGAATACGCAATAATAAAAGACCATCATCGACGCTTCCCACACTAACCGAAATCAAAGCAGCCGTATGTAGCTAAAAACTAAACAAAGCAGCCCTATGTGACCAACCAACCAGTCCAACTTCTGAAAACCGATGGAAACTGTTTCGCGGAAATAATACACACTATGATATTCAAAATTTGGACAGAGCAAAATATACCCAATTTACAAGAAAAGGGACAAACTCTGCTGTGAAAATTACAGAGGAATATCATGGTTGTGTACGTCCTTCAAAATACTAACAAAAGTAAGTCCTATACTAACGAAATAATTGGTGGATGTAGATCCGGATGATCTTCAACAGACTAGATATTCTTGGTGAAACAGGTGCTTGAGAAATGCTGGGAATTTAATACAGGCGTGCACCAAATCTTCGTAGATTTTAAACAAGCATACGAGAGTATCAACAAGAGAGTACTGTACGAAATCATGCTTGATTTTGGAATTCCATCAAAGCTAATCCGACTAAATACCAAGTAAGAATACAAACCGATTCCACAACCAGCTTTCGAACGGAATGTGGTTAAAAGCAAAGAGATGGTCTAGCCCCCATGCTTTCCAACTTGGCACTAGAGTATGCCATCCGAAAAACCCCAGTTAACATTAATGGGACACTACTATTCAAGTCCACCCAACTAGTAGCATACGCTGACGTTATAATCATTCTCGCAAAATCCTTCCCTAGTGTTAAGGAGGTATTTAGTACCTGGAGGGCATGGTCTTTGGATCGATTCCATTGGAGGCGACAACTTCACCAAAAAATGTTGTTTTATTATCTCAAGAATCGCTTATGCTAGAAAGCTGAAACTTAGAACTAACCATATATACAACCATTTAAGAACCGGGTGTAGTCCAGTTGTAGTATACTAGGTCTTGAAAACATTGTTTCGGCGATGTCGTGGGTTCAATTCCTACTCCTACTCAACGCATAAATTATTTATAAGAATTTTTCAGTTGCTATTGTCTTCGAAATATTAATATAAATCGTGAGCAGTGCGGAGTGTTTAATAGGGCCACTACTGAAGCATTTAGCACTGAGCAGATGAGTTTACATTCTTATCAGATTCACAAATACCATCAGAGATACTAGACTGTAGTTGATTTGTTATAGGCAACATTGCTGTTCTGGTAGTTTATATCATAGCCAAACAGCACTAAAAAAATAATTAACACCTACTAGTACACTGCCATACCCGGCCCGATTTCTGACCTCCCATCCCGAAGCTGATTGGACTGTACACTACAGTGTATTAAAGGCTAACCACCTAAGTCCAGTTCGGTATCCGTATAAAAAAAAATTTTACTGGAGCCAATTCTAAAAAAAATTCTATATGAGTGCAGGGGTTCGAAAGTGCGAAAAAAACAATGCGTCGGAAACACTCGAAAGCAAGCTGAAATCCAGACATTGTAAAATCCTTATGGCCTAAACGGTTAATGTCTCAAAGTTGAAATTTGGTTGTTGATTGTAGGTATGCTGGAGCTTGTAGAATACTGAAGAATCGGAAATAACCTTTTTGAGGAGTCAGAGACGTGCGAGAGTGGGGTGAAAAACTTTGCAACTTGCAAGGTGTCCGCATATCCAATTGGAATTTCGTCTTCTGCTGCCATTCCGCCCGAGAAATCCGAACAATTATGCAATTAGTGTAAAGTATTTGCAAAGCCCCACAACACACTACAACGACCAACTCCCTCCTCCCCGCGTAATGTATTCCAAAGTTCTGTGTCCGTGCAATTGCACAGGGTCTGCAGCGATAAGCTGCGTCGCCCATTGAGTCCACGCTTTCGAAATTCGTGGCTGAAATGTTTCTTTAATGGTTCCAAAAACGTAACTGCAACGTGGCAGTCACCAAAAAGGTATTCCCAATTTTCGTTACCACCACGTTATACAACCGTTCTTATTACGTGGCTGCAACTAGTGGCATAACACTTTGAGGTTTCTACAGTAGTGGCAACTACATGACTGTGACTAAAATGCAACTTTGGAACAAATCTCTTATTAAAATTGCTTTCACGAATTGTTACACTTCTTCACGCACTCATTTACTACAAGTTCATTGATCAATGAAAATCTTTCTCATACTTACCAGTAAAACTTTTCGTCGCCTCCCTTTCACAGTAAAGAAACTGATCCCGTGTAAAAGCCCTGCTCCGCTGATATAATATATATGCGTTCTTCAGTGATTTTTGGAATCGTTGGTGCAGTTTTTCTAAACTCTACGGAAAATGTGTTTCTCTTCAACACCGTCCCCAAAACATAGCGCAGATTTAACACCGCCGATTGCAAATATAACTACATCGCTTGGCGTTAAACTTCCGAACATAGTTCACTGAGCACTTCAGTTGGAATTACCATTGTTATTTTCTTGTAACTCCGATATGGAGTTAATGGCGGTCTGAGTTTTAAGTTTCTGGTTTGCACCATTCCCTCATTTCTGACCTTATTTTAATTTAGTGTGAATTTTCGTCTGTTGAGCTCCCGTTTCGTTTGATGTGTCACTTTTGAAAATCGAAAAAATTGATTTTCTTAAAAAATGGTAACTCTATGTTCAATTTTCTCAAAAATCTTCGATTTTGACATGTAACCCCTTAAATTAAAGGTGCTGGCGCCTCCTTTTCAAATCCGCAAGCAGATTTAAAAAAATCTTTAATTTGCGGCCAGGAGAGGCAAAAGAAGGGTGGCAAATTTAGAATTTTTACTTTATTATTTTTTAATAATAAAATATTGACCTGAAATTTCAAAAAAGTTTGCTACCGTGAAATTTTGTATTTACACGTTTTAGGACTAGTATATTTACTGGTATTCCAAAAAGGCAAAAAAAAAATGTCCGTCTATCCGCCATAGACGCCGACGTGTACGCCGTCCGCCGTACTAAAAACCGTTTGAAGGCGCATAGCTCATAAATCCCTTGAGATATTAAGTTGAAATTTTTATGGTGCTTAGATTGAGTGAACCCTACGATTGGTATCGTTGGAGATTAGTCAAGGGCTAACATTTTTAAGAAGGGAAGTGGGGAGTAGGGTGGGGGGTAAACAACTTTAGATTACAATATCTTCCGAACCAATTGTACCAGGAAGATAAAATTTGGTTTCTGTATATAAGATCACAAGTGGAGTCTACTGAATGTAAAAATTTTGAGAGGGGAGGTGGAGTACGAAAGTGGTGAGATAACCATTTTTCAAACAATTTATTTTTTTTTTAATTTTATCTCAAGAACCGAACCAGATATGATCTTAGAAATTTTACAGGAATTAGGCCCAGTATACTTCTTGCAGGAAGTTTTTGTGGTGCCGGCGAAGGGGGTGACGGTGGGAGGTGGTGGGAGGAAGTGGAACGAAAAGAATTCTGGTTTTTATTTCTCGAAAACCGCAAAGCATGGAAAGCTAAAATTTGACGACTATATAGAGTCATTATAGAAGTATCCCAGACAAATAAAATTGTTGATAGGGGTAGAGAGGTACGGGGGTGAGGGGTGGTTTTAATATCTCAGAAACAGCGTATCCCATGTACAAAAAGCAGAACGGACCAGCACAGGCTTAATACTGCTGCCAGAGTTGCCAGTACTCGCTAATGTTTCGGGCCCAGTATGTGGCCCAGACCAAATCATTGCCGAGCCAATGTCGATTTGATCACACCGGTCCTACTCTTAGTGAAACTCTGGCCCGATACTGGGCCTCAGTAAAAAAAAGAAACGAAAATAAAATTATTAATTATTTTTTTTTTTTTAAGTACAAATTTATTTTGCTATTATTATTTTTTTGAAAAATGCGAATTGACTTTACTTACACACCTTGCACACTCTCGTAGTACGTTTAAATGGAGGATTGAATCCGGATTCAATCCTCTAAAATCTCATATAAACGCAGATCGGATTGGAATGAGATCGACTTGACCCGAACGAACTTCTCGACCTGGATCGAGTCGAAATCGGATCGAACTTCTCATGTAAACGCGGATCGAAAGATCGAAAGTTCGATCGTCGCAAATTCATTAACAAAAAAAATTGATTTTCTATCATTTTCATAGTATTAGCACACAAAACCGCTAAATTTGACATTTTTATAAACTGTACTTCGAACTTGTACGATTAAAGAAAGATTTCAGGTTATGTTACTTGTCATTTCGATCTTCCCATGTTTCGATCTTTCGATCCGGTGTAGTCATATACGCGATTCTAATTTGGGTCTTTCGATCTTTCGATCCTCCATGTAAACGTAGTATCGGATTCGAACCATGGTCCCGTCACACATTAGTCCGCTACGCTGCCCACTAGACCAATCTGACACATTCTCGTAATAGGGTTGAAACCGAATCAATTGATATGTTGAGAAACAAAAAATATTTCTACCAAGATGTGCCCAATACAGAGCCGACCGTCGAGCCAATGCCGAAAGAGCTTAGACACCAATAATAAGCCAATTCTAGGCCCGACATAGGCCCAGCAACTCGGACCAAAGTCGTGGGAGTACTGATCACCAGGATTGGCCCGACACTGGTCTGGTGGTTTGTCAGTACCAAAACAATACCGATCGACAAGTCTTGGCGGACAATGCAATGCCAATTCTGGGCAGTGTACGGAACTCTGGTTGGACTCCGGCATTTCGCACATGGGATGCTGGAAAGTTGACACTTACTATGTATATGTAGAAGTACTACAGCAGTAATTAAAGCCAAAAAAAGTTCAAAATTTTATTGATGTACAGATCTGAAGTAAAAAAAATGTCCGTGAAAGGGTTTTTTTCCAACAATTGCATGAATTTCGCTATATCTCTACTATGCGACTGATAACCTAAAGAATAACCAGGAGGCTATTTGGAACGTTATTTTTTAGGTTATCAGACGCATAGTAACCTACACCGCATCTCAGTATTAAATACGTTTCGGACTTCCATTTTTTTATGTTTTTGGCTACCATTCCCTCATTTCTGACCCGATTTTAATTTAGTGTGGGATTTTGGGCAGCTATTACGCTCCCCTTATTAAGTATATAAGTAAGAAGTAATATGTAGTAATAGAGTCTCAGAAAAGTGCTATTACACTACCCTATGCAACAAGAAAGTCTTAACTTTTACTTGTAGTGTAGGATTTTATACATAAGTTGAGTTAAATCTCCACACCGAAATTAAGTTTCGTGCCAACAAATCGGAAGAGTAAAACTTTACACCGAAAAGTGATGTACTCTATAGAACTCCGTTTCGAAGCCCAAACAACTCCTTTTTTCTTCGAGTGTAGTTACTACCAGGCTCTTTTCCTTTCGTAAACTGGTTTATAATTTAAGAAGTACTTTCAATTTTCCTAAGCCGGCTCGAATTCTTAAAGAAGTTTAACACCTTGGCTTGTTAAAGTTCTATGAATTTCTCACTTTTTATGATGTCTCTAATGTGATCAGTCACGTTTGGGAAGCTGGAAACATTCTCTTCACAGAATTGGCCGCATATGGAAGAACTTAAGATTACCATCCTCCATAGATGCTCGTACAGACTTGAGTTTACTAAAAGTTTCTTTTTTATCTCTACTTAAAAAAAAATTAATAGAAATCGGATGAAAGGTTTTCACACTATCTCGGAACATTTTTGAGCAATCTGTGATTGCATCATCAGTAATATTTGAGAATGGTCCAGTACTATTCCAACGAACTGCCAACCCTGTCTAAAGCAACAAAAGATCTAATTTATATATTCCCGCCTTTAATTAAATTTAGTTTGCTGATGAATATGGTCCAATGATGATCTGATACCTATACATAGTGAGAAATCTTAGCTATTTGTTATATCATTAAAATAATTGGATTTGACTTTAATCGCCTGTAGCTTAGGCTTCCATTCTAAATTTATACGGTATGGATATGCATACCAAGCAATTAATCATATATCTACCGAAATAAAGCCCAGATATCTTACAATCTTGTTTGTTTGTATATTAAATTCCATATTGTACGTAGCTTAGCAATTATAACTTGATTCTATTGGTTTCAGGGAGCATTACCGAAGATATTATCTTCAAAAATCAATAATATATCGCGTTACGGAGTTATACTAACATAGCAGTTTGTGTTATATTATTTAAAAACAATCTTCGATTCCTATAAGAAATTTTTTATATTTATATTACGTATACAAAGCCTCCCTGAAATCCCTTTATATCCTCTTTAAGAGCTTCCCGACCTTTTCCATTATAGCGGCACAGTCACATGATACCAATCTAATACACCGAAAATGAAAGCACCTTTCGGAAATTATTAAAGGTCTCACGTTAGCAAGGTTGAGGTATCATATCCTTTCTATTTAATATAAACTTTATAATTGATTAAAAAAACCGAAAAGGATTTCATTGGAAGTTGTTCGGATTCGTTGGTAATAGAATTGATTATAAAGGCTAGACGGATATAGCAAAATCAACAATGAAGGAGTTTTTAGCTATCAGATACTCGTATATAAACGATTCGGAAAAGATAAAAGGGTATTTCAGAAAATTCAATTGAGCTTTAAATGTTCGCAGACGGTAGATGAGTTAAAATTAAAATTAACCTTTTTTGCTGGATCCAAATATACTTTCTACGTTTATATTACATTAAGCTACCTTATTAACAGATACTCTTCCATAGACTTGTAATTATTAATGGCCTTATGAAAAGTTATAAGTCTTGCGGACTAACGTTAGATCACATCAAACGAAGTAGCTCAAGTTACTTTAGATTCTTTTCTGTAAAAAAAAAAATACTTTTGCTCTCAACTCAAGAGCTATCTGTGACAGATATACGAAATCGCCAAAGTAAAATTTTTGCTTTTTTATCAAAAATCCTTAAAGGACTTTCGAGCTATTATTTCGTTCGTTCAAGGGTTGTATAAAAAAGAAGCTGAAAAAAAAACGAGGAGAAAGAAGATAACTTGTACGCGAGTTACGAAACATTTTTAGTTAATAAAATCCTTTCAGAATTTATATATTTATATTATACGTGTAGAATAGAAAGACCTGAAGTAGTAATTAATTTCCAAGAAAGGTAAAGGGTAATGAAATGAATGACGTGGATCACCATCAACAACGATCTATCGTGTCGTGTAATTAATTAAATATCAGGAAATACGATTTTTTTGGGTATAAACCTTTTCGAAAAGGGTATGTAAATCAAAACACTGGATTTAATAAAATAATAGGGTAAAATCGAACAATAGTTAGCTACTGGAAGTTTGGCTTTTCGATCCAAATTTCCGTCGCAGTACTAAAATGTGGGCTTAGGCTATCCTAGAACATACTAATTTAAAAATGCTTCCCTATGCTAAGCCTACTTTTACAGGGTGAAAAAGTTGTACTACAGCACTGAAAAACCTCCGTTTATTATTGTAATCTGCGTTCATCTCTAATCTTCCCTATCAGTCGACCTCGTTCTACTTTCGGAAAACTCAGTAGCTGTTATCTACGCCGAGTTCTCCCATCGTTTGCATAATTTTCTTGGTGCACTATTTCTATGTTATATGCTCTAACAGACACGTCTACTGCAATCTAACTGATCGATACTGTCAGTCCATTACGATTACTTCCAGATATTATAAAAATAATGTTGCACCGGATTCGTCTAGAACGTGCGGTCATAGGACCATACGAGGGCTGTCCCGAACGCACCCGACCAACAAAAAAAAATTTCTCAACATAGTCTCTTTTCAGGTCTATACACATTTCCCAGCGATGTTGAATTGCTCCGATACCCTCTTTATAGTGAAAACTGTCGATCTCCTCAAAATAACCATCAGCCGCAGATTCCCCCTCTTTTCTGTTGGTAAATCTTTTACCTCCGAGCCATTTTTTTTTAAGTTCGGAAAGAGCAAATAAATCTTTGAGCAAATACGGCACCCATCTTGCGTACAGCTTTGTCATGTCAGAATTTTCAGTCAATATGCGATGTACAGTACTGTTCGCTCGCGCACTTTCAGGCGACGGTCATCCAATACAATTTTGTGGATTCTCTTCACCATTTCCAACGTGGTCACCTTATTATGTCGACCACTGCGTTGTTGGTTTTGACTGCTCGTACAGCCTCGTTTAAACTCTGTAACTCAATATTGTGCAACTCAATATTTTATTGTTGCAAGCGAAGGAGTAGACTCCTCCACTAAGATCTTTCAAATGAAAGTATTGTATTGTATCACATAACGATGTTTTGCTCCATCTTCTATCTAGTTAGTGTGAACTAGTTATTTTTCTCACTAGGAGCCGATCGAGCAGCGTGGGTTGCCAGAGTCGAATCCAACGGTGGGGTGACATTAGGTCCATGGACATAACGTCCATGGACATTGTTTCCGTTTCAAATGGACATAATGTTCATGGACACTATGTCCATTTCAAATAAGGCATAATATCCATGGACTTTATGACTGTTTGTCGCGAACAGGGACACAATAGGACATAATGTCCACAGGCTGCCAGATACAAAATATTGAACACGCTGCACTTAAAATTTCTTTCAGTTGAATTGTTTGATTTGTCGTGTCATAGACGTCATATAATCGATGGGATCTGCAAGTGAAGTGATAGTTTTTAGTTTTAGTTTTAAGAAGGGCCGAAGCGCTAAGCCACGGCGCACACTAGGCACCAAAAGGGTCCATAGCGATCCCTTCAGAACTTCATAGGTCACTAAACATCCCCTAAACAACCCAGATCTCTAACGAACTTGACTAGCTTATCATGCCCTATTGACCTCAGGTCCTCCAGACCCAGCCACCTCAGTCGCCTCCTTGCAACCGCCTGACACTCACACAAAATGTGGGTGATGTCCTCTTCAGCATATAGGTCAAGGCAATACCTGCACACGTCAGAGTCAGCGATCCCCATACTAATCCTATGCTTCCCTAGCAAGCAGTGCCCTGTCAGTATTCCGACAAGTAGCCGCAGACTTCCCCTACTCCATGTCAATATCTCCCTAGTCTTTCGTCTGTCCAACCTTGGCCAGAGTGCCCTAGAGGTCCTACAGCTCGTTAGCGCCTTCCATCTAGAGTTCGCTGCGTCCGCTGCACAATCCCTGATACGTGCTTTAGTTCCGTTTAAACCACCTCCTCTACCATCCCGTCCGACGCCGATCCTAGTCACGCCAGCTCATCGGCCTGTTCGTTGCCTGGTACGTGACTATGCCCTGGTACCCAGCATAGTCGTACTCTATTCTGACTACAAAGTACCTTGAGCACTTCTCGACAGCGCGTTACTAGCTCGGATTTAATAGTCGCCGATTCCAATGCATTCAAAGCCGCCTGGCTGTCAATGTAGAGTGAGATATCCCGACCGAATAACCCCTCCATCAACATGATGTTACATGCCTGGAGCACTGCCAGAATCTCCGCTTGGAATATACTACAGGCATCCGGCAGCTTAAAGGACTCCCTTGCACTCAACTGCTCAGAGAAGACTCCAACGCCAGTGCCGTATTCCATTTTGGAACCGTCCGTATACACGGAAGTGAAGTGATAGGTTACGAATTTATTTCGGGACTAAGAAAAAATAGTGCTTTACTGTATTTAAAAAAGAGGATCAACAATTGTTTCGCCAAAAAACACGTTTAAGTACGGACCTCGATCAAAATTTTGATTCCCATATGAAATGTATGTAAAAAAAGTGATCAAAACTTTGCTAACTCGATTTTTGCGTTGGCTTTCTGTTTGGTGGTACGGAGTTCGAGTCAAAATTATGCTACAGTACTGACAGTTCGCTCATCGACCAAAACATGGCGCTGAAACCGTGGAAACCAATTTTCCGCAGCTATTTAATTTAATTATGGAAATTTTTAAGACACACCCACAAATTAAGAGGAATTTCCTTTTAGACGCTACTTTCAGTGTGCTTCCTTCGTTTGGTTTGGTTTTATTGCCGAAACAATTGTTGATCCGATTTTCGAGTCCCGGAATAAATTCGAAATTTAGCACCACTTCACTTGCAGATTCCATATCGATTATATTTAAATATGGTACGTAAACGACAAGACAAATCAAAAAACTTGACTGAAATAAATATTAAATGTTGAACTGCAATGGACGTTTAAATATTGTTAAACTGCATTATTTTTAAAGTTGTAACAGTAACATTTTTATTATTATCGACCGATTCGTGACGTGCTGCAATCAATCTTGGTGGACCTTATGTCCGAACCATATTTATCGTTGGACATTATAGTCCGATCGAAACGGACATAACGTCCATGGACATTATGTCCATTTAGAGCGGACATAATGTCCATGGACGTTATGTCCGTGGACCTTATGTCACCCCACCGAATCCAACAATATACTAGAAAAAGGAAATTTTACTTTCGGTGACTAACGTAGTTCTAGACAGGAAATTATCTTAAAAATGAATGTTTGTTTGTTTGGTTGTTTGTCCCGTATACGTTTCTATACCAATCGACTGATTGCAATGAAACTTTGGTGATTTGTTGAGCGTGTGCCCGACAAGGTTTCTGAATTAGTAAAACTATTCTTCAAAAGGTGGTGCTCGAGTCATTTTAACAAATTAGTGTATTTCATATAGTTCAGCGGTAGTTCGTGTGTTTTCGGTGTACGAGTGCACACGCTTGACGAAATAAAACAACGGGAGCACAGGAGGCAACGGTGCAACGGGAGCAACGGGGGCAACGGTGCAACAGGAGCAACGGAATTATCGGAAGCAACGAAAGAGCGGAAGCAACGGGAGCATCAGAGAAGGGGGAGCAACAGGAGCATCGGAGCAACGAGTAGAACGGGAGCATCGGAAAAAAGGGAGCCACGAGAGCATCGGAGAAAGGAGAGCAACGTGAACGTCGTAGAAAGGGGGGCAACGGGAGCATAGGAGCAATGGAGAAAAGGGAACAGCGGGAAGCAAGACTGGAAACCGCTGGCTTTGCAGTTTTGGTGGTATAGCACCATACAGTGTAGGTTACTATACGACTGATAACCTAAAGAAATAATATTTTAAAGAGCTTCCTGATTATTCATCCATCAACCCTGTACATTCATAAATTTATTTCAATTTGTCACCACACTCCCTTTGTCACACTTTCTGACAAAAGGTAATCTATACGTGTCCATTAATCCATAAACCCCCGAACCCTCAAAAGATCTAAAATGCTGAGTGTTTGAAATGAAATTGTATAATTTGCTCGAATCAATTTACTCCGAATCAATACTCACTCCCAACTGCTGCATCAACTAAAGAAAAGACCGATTGAAATCAATGACTTAGATCAAAACGGATGCTCCTAAATTTCCACCCATCTCATTTCCATCTCCGTGCAAAATGAGAGAAAAATAGAACCCATTTCGTTGGAAGTCAATCCCTTCAATGGTTACCAGTGGAGCACTGTTATAACACTTCGCTTATAAGTACCCCGGTCCCACCCCACCCCGCTACTTGAACACGCCGACCCGTTTTCAATGCAAGTAAAGTCGATAGTCAATAATCTTTCAGTTTGCTCTCCAGAATAGCAAACACGTCCATTCAAATGGCACCTCAGTCGTTATTTGAATGTGAACCCGATTTTGCCCATACCGCTATATCTCCTGACTGGTAGCAAAGCTGGTAAAGCAAAGGTAGGTACTACCCGCTAAAGCCTACGTACCAACTAATTGCTTGTTCAAGTACCCATTTCCATCTACCCCATTCAAAGTCGATGGGAATCCGTCGTCTGGAGAATAGGTACTTGGGTATCGGTTTTATTGCAAGCGTTAATTAGCGTTAATTAAGTAATACACCCTCCAGAGTACATTAATCAAAGCCCTTGTGCTCATTATGCCCGCAACACCTTGAAACGTAGCCACGGAAATGGAGTGGCCCCTCAAAGCTCAGACACTCCATTGTCCTGGTTTGGCCACGTGCTAACCATAAAAGGAACCCTTTCAAGGCGTTCAATGTGGCAGATAGCAGATGTGTAGTTAAAGATCTAATCGAAGTGCGACACTTGACTTAAGATAATCGCATATGGTCTTTGGATGGAGTGTATTATGGAGCCTTATCATGATACGTAATTTCTCCTACTAATAAACTTACAGAAGATTCAACTTGATAGCGATATTGGATATTCGGGCTGATAAATGGAGTCACAGATTCCCACGGTTGAACGCTTAACCGAGCGATTTCTATTCAGGCTTTACGTTTTATGGCTGCTGGATAGAGGTACCAGCTATTCCCAGGGTAACTGCGGGCACCCTGGGAAAACACATACCATCTACATCAGTTACCTGGAGAAAAATCGTCGACCTTTCAATGTTCTGTTCGAGAACGAAGGTGGAAGGGTAGTTCTACGGAGACTAGACCGCAGGTATACCTGATCTACATTTTTTTTCCTGTTCTGTTATGCTCCATGTCATAGCTGTAGCCTGCCGATATTGAGGGCGCTCGACGCTGTTCGGCAGGCGGTTTTTATTGTTAGCGTAGAGCAAAAAGAACCACACTAGGAGACCAGGACCAGACCAGGGAATCTCCCCGTACACTACACATACGAGTATGAGATGATTTTTAGTGGAAGCTTCTGCGCTTAACAACCTCAAGGAAATCGTGTTTTGTGCTCAACGCCCCAAAAGTGAATTGTCAGGAAGTCGGGTTCTGAATGGAAGTCATGTACCAGAAATTGATTTCTTGTATGGGTACCTACAAGCCGGGTAGTTACGGCATCATGAAGGTATCGCTTGCTATAGTGTTACGATAGAGACGGAAAATGTTATAGAAAAGCCCTCTAGCCAAGTGGAAAGTGCATTTTTCATTCGGTTATTTCTTTTTCGTGCTTGCTACTATTTTTTCCTGCTCGCTGATTCCAAGCAGAAAAACGAACGAGGATCGTACGAAATGAAAAAAAAAACCAAGGAAAATTTCAGCTCAAAAATTGCTCCCTTGAGATATATCTTCGTGATTTATGACCACCATCCACCACTTTACCACCATTCCGGGAGGATAGACACATGTATATATGTAAGATCCAAAGCATTTTTCCTTCAGTTTGAAAAAGGTTAACTCCCTTGGATGAATGAATCTGCCCGCTTGTTACGCGCTTTTGGCAATAATACGCTTTTAGAGATGTCAAATAGGCAGAAGAAAGAAACACGTATTGTATCTACATATCGTAGAGGAGGTGTTTTCCGAGATATAGATTTATGTATGTATCATATTCTGTCAGGAGCTCTTCAATAATACGGAGGTCAAGTTTTATGACGGTGATTTGAGAAAAGTCATAATAAATGGTCGTATAATGGGGAGAGAAGAGTGGTAATCATATCCACCATATGGACATGGGATTACGGATGTAAGTCATACATAAAAATAAATTCTAAATATATTTTTCTGAAAAGGGTCCTCATTAGGGTTGAATATTTAAAACTCCTAAAATTAACTATTTCGCGATTATATAGGAAGCCTTAGAAAGTAAAAATCAATTCCTTTTATATAAAAACTCTGCAAAAGTTAAAGCCAATTTAATATCTCATCACCTAAGAGATATAACGAAAATTGTGAAAATTGTATTCAACCCCTTTAAACCCACTTGGGAGTTGAAAATCCAAAAACCCTACAAGAGGTTTTTAGTTAAATATAAAGAAAGCCTGAGGAAGCAAAAACTAGTTCGATGTGTTATTACTCCTAAGCGATATGACGGGATTTGTGAAAAGCTGTTCAACCCTTTTATACCCTCTAAGAGGTTGAAAAGAGAAAAATATTGAAAGCGAGTTTTAGGCGACTCTAAAACAATCACGTGGAAGTAAAAAGTTAGTTGATATCTAATCAGACCTGAGGGATATGGCTGAACTCGCACTGTATTTGGTTGAATTTCAAAAAATCCTGAAAACGCTTTCTAGGCTTTTATCTGACAAATTCGTAGAATAAAAATTTTGTTAATATTTCAGAAGACTTCAGAGATATGACGAAATTCTTGAAAATATATGCATTTCTTTTTCGCTGTTTATGAGATATGGATTTTAAATTGCCTCGATCTCGGCTTTTGAGCATTTTGGAAGCATCCCCCCATCTTCCTATCTCCTCCCCTCTCACTAACCCCCGAAAAAGTGGCCACCTAAAGCATTGCACCCAATATACCCAAAAAAAATTCATCTTAATAGCTGAAAGGGTTTGGGATTTACGAGCCTTGAAATGATTTCGGCGGTCGACGGTTGGCGTACAGACGGACTTTTCTGTTGTGTACTAGTCATGAAACGTAGCGAAAAAAACTTGGTGAGCAGCGAAATAAACTCGCAGTAGCGAATACGCACTGTCGCAATCAATTGCATTAGCTGCCCATTAATAAGAAATTGAGACTACATTTTTGAGAGAATATCTTTTTCATAATAACGTAGTATTTCATATTTTATAATGGTTTGTGAATTTTAGTTTGATAAAGGACTCAGTCGAGTTCGAAAATTCGCACAAAATAAAAATATATAGTACTTTACCAGATAAACTAGTATTTTCAGTTTTATTTTATTATTTCAACATTTAATGAAATCTGATTAGCTTTATCTCATTTGTTTTGTTTCTTCATTTATAAAGAAGGGTAGATTTTATCGTACTGTTACCAAAACGAGTTCAACTGATTGCTATGACAAAATATTAAATTAAGTTTAAATTGCCTGGATTATTTATGAGTACCATACTCCTGATTGGTTTGCGTCTGAGCTGCATACAATCAGCTTATGCAACGTTGAAATTCTGTTGCCTGGATTATTTATGAGTACCATACTCCTGATTGGTTTGCGTATGAGCTGCATACAATCAGCTTATGCAACGTTGAAATTCTGTTGGAACCATCTTCTGCAACCATCAGTTGGATAATGTCAGTTTGGAAACATTATACTCCCTCTAGGTCTTCCATATTAATGGCTAATTAAATTGGGGATGCCAATATACCGCCTGATTGGCAATAAACCCCGAAATCAAAACATAAAAAACAAGAAAAAGAACAAATTCGTATTTGTTGCCTCACTTTCTGAAAAAAATTTTATAGCGTTAACTGCCAAAAAATTGCCTTTTATTAGTCCGTAAAAAACAACATCATTGCCATGTGCTCAATAATGAAGAATAATTTTCAATACCATATCCGAAAATGTGAATTTTCCGATAGGCGTCAGCGCTCGCAAATGACCCTCAAGATCACAATTTGAAATATTCAGCAATTTGGACGAATATTGCTTGGGGTTGGTGATGAAGCCCGACAAAATTTCGCACTGTTATCCTAGTCCTATGATTGATTGCTTATAATTTCTCAAGAGTAATCTCGATATCAAATGTTGTTATTCGTATCGAGGGACGACTACACGAGATGAATAAAAGTTTCGTTTTTGGTGAAGATTTGTAAAAAAAGGCCGGGGCTTCTTTCTGCCTTCCCACGCCAGCAAATAAGGAAAACTGATGGATAAAGTTACGAAGCCTCGTTTTCGATACTATAATTAATTATTTTTGTTTTCATAAAATACACAGATTCACTTAATGGCATTGGTCGAACAAGACATGTAGTATGTACGTTTGGGTATGTGTAGTTTTTCGATTTTCTGTGTTCGGAGTGGAGGATATGTGGAACGTGTAGGGTATGGGAAAATTTCGAAAGTTTGATTATATGAGAAAACGAGTGGCACCGAGGCACTTCATAAAAACGTACACAACATATTCGCTTATGGCAAGCAAGGTCAACTCATTAAGTTCATATTAGTCCCTGGGGATTTGGGTCTAGGATATATTCCGGGCCCAAGTTTAGGGTAGACAATTTTTTTCCTGGGCTATTGTAACTACTATCCTTATTTCCCAACTGAGGTGTAATTCAGTATTTAGATTAAATAGCACAGGGTTAGATCAAATTATCGGTCACGGCAGTGGTAGTACAGGAAGCTACTAGTTCCAATTACCTTCGGATATATTGAGACTGAGGCATAGTCCAGTGGTAGGCACTGTAGCTCCTAAAGAAGTTGTGTCATGTGTTCCATTTCGCCACTCTACACGCATATTTTATGCACAGATGAATAAAATAATCGGATGTCTAGAACTTTATAATTGAACCACTTCACATGCCATGACTAACACTGAATCCTAAGTAAGGATACAAAACAAGCTCACCCAAAGCTTGGCCTGAAGCATGGACATGAACTCGCTCCCATGCTTTTCAATCTCTCCCTGGAATATGTCGTCAGAACGGTACTTGTTGGTACCAGAAACCAACTAATTAAGTCCACTCAATCAGTGGCGTACGCGGATGACATAAATATCATGGCCAGATCTATCCTAGACGCGAAGGAAGTATGCCACTGTGTAGACTCAACGGCAAAGGATGTCGGGTTAAGGGTCAATGAAAATTAGACCAAGTTTATGAACCAAACAAGAAGAAATTCTCGAACTAGACAAAATATGACCATGGGTCACTACATCCTGGAAAATGTGCACCATTTCTCATACTTGGGATCAAATCTTGTAATAGACGAGATACGAGGACTCAGTTGACGCGGATTGCATATCGCTTCTAAGATGCAAAAATTGGAGGACGCGGTTGCTAAACCGAGATACTTCAGATAATGTATCCTGGCCCAATTTGAGCTGTCGCGACATTGGTGATGATGATAACCTACTTTTAATTAGTGTAGCTCTGAAGCGTCTTCCTACCTTTTCCGTAGTGAGGGGGCTTATGACATATGTGTCGAGCTCTAAGATACCGTGGCGAGGTTATTCTTGCCTACTGGAAAGGTTGAAGCTATGAATCTGGACCCAGGCAAGGTGAATTTCGAAAGAAATCGAAATGGCTTGAGGAAGGATGAAGCCGAAATTACAGAATTCACAGAGCTGATCCTAGACAAGGTGTACATATACATGCACTACGTGATTAAACAGGCTTGGGGAATTGAAGGAACCTGATGTATTCACAATTCTGATGAAGGAGGAGCTCACAGATAGATGACAGTGATCCAGCCTCGGTATGAATTTCGTAAGAAATCGAACTGGCTAGGCTTGGGAAAAGTGACAAAACAGGGTGGTACACTGGGTTCCATTGTTGGCCAAGTGCCGATACCCTTGGCACACTAATGGCGGCATCTTTCCTCATCATCATCCACTTGTGTGAGAAGAAAATAGGGCCTCATTTGCTCCTCGTGCCTACTAGCTACAGTATACCACGGTACGAAAGTGCTGTATGCAATCATCAAGAAAACAAATTCAAACGAAGAAAATATTCCTTATTTCTACACCAGCTAAAAAAATCAGCCGGAAACTTATAGCCTTATTGTTGTTCATCATTCAGGGCTATCGAATTGAACAGGTAGTGATCGGGAAAATAGGGCGCTCCTCAAATAGGACTACCATATCGTACGTACAACCAGCGATACTACTTAAGTCACATGATACCGCATTCATTTAGTGAGGCTGAACTTCTCTATCTCGAATTTCTACAAGTCGAATTTTTTTGTAACTCACACTTTCAGCAGTATATGATGGTTCGATCGGAAGACGGGTCTTGTTAGGTTATTGTTCTAAAACCCCGTCGGAATACGATTTCTGAACGGAGGCGAGTAGTCCTGGCCGGCGTAGACCCAGAGAGGGGTCGTGGGCACCTCCCAGTTTCAATGTCAGAACTACTCTTCACTGTATTCCCCGGCCGAAACTGGGAATTCCGGGAAACAAAAAAAAAAAGCAATTGGGAGCTGTCGAAACGAACACCAAGCATACATACACCAAGCTGGATTAAACTTATAATACTCTATATGATTTCATCTAGAGTATAATAATATTAATATCTTAGCCTATGGGCCCCGATGTCGCCATCCATTCTGCCGTCGATTCTCGCCAATCAATTCCACTGCCGATTTCCGCCGGTCAATTCTTCGATTTCTTCCTTTTCTTCAAGGTGTACTCGAACGTCCGTTCTTACAATTTGCAGGGATCTCACTCGCGATTTACATTTATCAACGTCGCAAAACCACTAACTCGTGGTACTTGATTCTCTTTACTTTATTTTAATTTCTTTTCGTACAGTCCACTCGACTAACCAACCTCATGGTCCTCACTTCTCAACATATTTTTCGAACACTTTTCACCCAAAAACAACTAACGTTGCTCTTTCGGAACTGACTCCTCCGCGGTCAAGTTTAAGTTCAGTACCTATTCTGTGTTGTCGCACTGTATTACCTTTTTCGTTGGCATTATTAGTTTATTTCATTCACTGCGGTTCAAATGTTTACATTACGCGCAAGTGATGACCGAATTGAAATTATTATAATTTGTTTATCGCGCGGCTTGTTGGCGATTGTGTCCCTAACTCTTTAACTTAATTATATTTCACAATTATTCAGTTTTCAATTAATTATTAACTATTATAAAATAAGATCCCTTGTAGGGTTGCCCTTATCTCCTCTTACACAGCTTCCCGTATTATTTAAATAGTAAACCACCCGACAGGAAGAAGTGGGGGCTATTGGCGGCATCCGGAACTTGGATTAAAATCATCGAGTCAAGGCCCTCCAAACTTCTAACGAAACCGAGGCTCTTTCTTTTGCTTCTTAGGACCTAAAGTGCGACCGCAGGTCGTAATAGTCTGAGTACTTCATCTTTTCCTTCCAACACTTCTTCTGTGCGCCATGCTTCGTCGATGATCAAACTTAACGATCGTTCAGTGTGGCAAAATGTGGTGCTTTATCTTCGGTAACTATTCGTAGATGGTAATCGCAAGCATCGCCATAAATTCTGTGGTAAAAAACGATAACAGCTTATGTCGAGATAAGAAAAAATCATTTTTCTAGTTTTCAATTGCATTTTTAAAAAAAATTGCAATTCTTTGCTAGATTTTTATCTCATATAATATATTGTTATTAGGTTGTATTATTAAATTAAATAAAATAAGATCTTCTAATATATTTTTTATTAGTGTAATTATCAATTTTGATACATGTAATCGCCTAATTTTTTTTCGACTTAAGCTGTTATCGCTTTTTACCACAGAATTGTCGTTTCAGATATCAATATAAAACAATGGCGGTCCATTCTTTCTTTTTGTATTTTCTTTCGTAATACTCGTACACACACTACTTTTAAAAAAAATGTATTTTCAATCCAATTTTTACTTGAAATTTCCAGTAATTTTAAAGTCGTAGTTTGAACCGCTCTGAACTTCAAAACTAATTTGTACAAAATTTTAACTTTCGTGGCAAAACAATTTCTCGGAAAAAAAAAGAAGTAGAAGGATTTCGCTGAATAGTAAACTCGAACTTTGTATTTCCTAAAACTAATTTGTACAAAATTCGTGGCTAAACGATTTCTCGAGTTATAGTGAATTCCGTGAATTAAGTGAGGATATTGTTACTGGATTTTTGTGTGGCGCCTTCACGAAAGACTCATGGGAACTTTTTCATATTCATACCTTAACCGGCAACAATTGGAAGACTAATGTGTACAAAATTTCAAAGTCGTAGCTTAAGTTGTTTTTAAAAAAATTTACTTTTAAATCCAATTTTTACTTGAAATTTCCATTATATATAATTTTCTCAAGTAAAACTACACATTTCAATCACTTTTACACGAAATTACTGATATTAGTAAATTATTCATGTACTTTTAACCGAACCGTACAATTTACATGAAAAATTACGCACCATTTCGTGTAAAATTAACTATATTTATATATGAATTGAAAATTACTTTCTTTTTCGTGTAATTCAACTTATCTATTTGAATTTTACGACGAAAAACATGTAATTTATGAAACCACGAAGTTGAACGCTTCGTTTGATCTTATTTTCTACTGAAATGAAAATGAAACTCCTTCGGTGGCACAGTGGCTACACGAGCCAAATCTACGCAGCAAAACCAGAATTGATCGCGGGTTCGATTCCAACCTACAGCCAAGGGTTTTATTAAGAGTAAGTAAGTGAGAAGTAGAAATAATTGTATCTTAAAGAGTGCTAATTATATACCTACCTTTTAGAGTTCAAATTCAAGGGAATGTTCAATGCTGCTTTCGAAGTTGAAATTTACTGATTGCAAATTGAAATTTACTGACCGAAAATTGAAAATTACATCCCAATGTAAATTTACTTGAAAAGGTGTGGCATATTTGCCTACTATCCGAAAGATGTAAAATTCAATGGATTTTTTTACTGTGCACCATTATTCACTGAGACATCATCCTGCAATTCTTTAACCTACACTTTTTTCCCTCTCCTCAGTTTCGACCGGTTGTTTAAAATAAAGCAGACTGCATACTCATATACTAGCTCGTATGTTCCGAATTGTACATTTATTATAATAAAAAATTGTACTGAGATTTTACAAAAGATTTTTGCAATTCATTTTTTTTAAATCAAGAAAGCACTGACTGCATTGCGGGAGTGACATCGCCCGTAAACCCCCTTCAAATTTTCATTTCGGCTCATCAAAATAATAGAGCCATTAACTGAACGAGTTTCATAATTTTCGTTTTTCTCTTTTACTTTCAGGCTTTATAACGAAAAGGATTTACAGAAAGTCGAAAAGTTTTCCGACTAAAATCCCACCACGCTGTATAAAATACCTTGTATGGTACATTACTAGGACAAAACACGTATAGCGTAAAAAACAACAGAAGTACACAGCATTACTCCAAACTCTTATTCAAGTATTTCATGCACAAAATGAAAAGCGAACTTACTAGACACCATCGCTAGTACTGTAGCTTCTTGTCTTCTTCGAAAAAAGGACCTGAAATTTAACGCAAAGTGCTAAACAAAACAGCCATTTAAAAGTGTGAAAGTCAAGTGCATATGAAGCAAAAGTGCTCTTCTAAATGCTATCCAAATGTTGAAAAAGTCGACTATGCCAGTTCCATAAAACGTCTAATGTGCCAACAAAACGACGGAAAATAGAACGCTTTTCCTTCATCTCATTCGGAGTTTTCCATCCACGCGACGCAACACCAACCAGCACTGACATATCATCAGCACCATGAGAGAGCTATTGTAGCTATGCTCCACATATAGCGCGAACGTGAGAAACGTACTCGCTTTCTACAGTAGAAATTGCATGTTAGCAATTATCTACCGCTAATAATAAGGACAATACAGAAAAAAGGGGAGACTCTACTGCTATCATAAGCCGGAATAAAAAGGATCCGAAGCAGAGGCCGGAACGCTAGCTTCGAAACGGCTGAACAAACACAAGGTGAGTGAAAGCGTTCAGCACATACTAGAACCATTTGCTACTATATACGTATCACTTTCCGTTTGTTATCCGTGCAATTTACTTGCGATTAGTAAAGTCCTGGCGGCAAATCTATTGTCCTTTTGCTCCACTCCTCGCTCTTTTGTGCACATTTTCTGCTTTTTTCCCTGCAATTCGCATTGAAACTATTGCTTTAAGGACGTAGAGATTGTATACAGCATGTATTTTTATATTTTTTTTACCATACATCCGTATATCCTTATAGTTTAGGAATTTTAAAAAGATATGGCGACAGAGTATTCCATTTTTTTCTATTTTTTCCTGTTTCTTTTCACAGGAAGACAGTCTCCAGACAAAATGCAACACCATCTGTGCTATGAACTCTTTGGAGTTTTACTCGCAATTGCAAGCATGCATCATGGTAAGTTTATTGTTTAGTGTAAAACGGGATTCACTTCTTTTTTCGCGTCAAACCTACATATTCCTGTAATAGAGAACTTGGCTCTGTATGTCCCATAAAGTTTTATAAATTGTCGTGCAATGACTTAACTCTTAGTGTAAGTTATTGTACAAGTACTAGCTTCTGTCGCGAACGTCTTCAAAACGAATATTTTTACCGTGAACAGGTTGCAGAAGAAGGATTTAGCAGCTCCTAACGTTCATTAGTTCCATCGCTGACAAGTGTGTGCTCTAGAAATTTGTAGATGGCTTTTCATTGGGCTGTGAACACTTCACTATCAAATCGATTAGTCGCAACTGGATATGTAATAATTACAGAATCTTCTCCGTAATAGCTAGTTGCATTCTAGTCATTGCCATCGGGTAGTTACTAATCTCGTCCTAGGTATGTGCTTCCTCCTCGCTTTACTAGTAAGCAGCTTATTCGTGCCTGAAAACTATTTCCATACATCGCGTTTTAATTGCACCGCACAATATAACATTTAAAACATTTACCCATGAGAGCAACTGCTACTTTTAGAATTTAAAATTTCAAAAATAGTGGGCTTTGACCCGATTCAGTACATACGAAGCGCTTACTAATAGTGGATCAGATTTTCGAGTTGGGATTGGTTTGGTTGCCTCAGCCCTCAATTGGGCCTTTTGTGACATCTCCCGCTTTCGCTAAAGCTTAGTATTTTTCGAAAAAGAATAGTCAATTCCGATGGTTCCATGAAGCCCTGACCGAAGTGACGAAGCCTTTTCTGAACAAGTCCCTCATATTCATAGAGGATGTATCTCATGTTTCGTTTTCGTCATCGTAAATTGTGAATATTTTCCTCCCAGAAAGACCAATCCTATAGAGATGCTTCCTCATGTAAAAATGTCAAGTCAGGGTTCCCACATGGGTTCGGGTCTGATGTCTGCTTAATTTCAGATAATCAGACGTTCTTTTCTCCGAATGTTTTGGCGTGAATAGCGTTGTGTCAAGTCCCAGTGAATGGCACACTTTGCGATTTTTATCACATTCGGATGTACATTTTGGCTGTGCTTAATGATACGCCACAGAATTGCTGTGATCCCATGAAGTAGTACATTCACAATGAAATAATTGATAATAGATGCAAATGAAATAATTTCGTGAAGTGATTTCAAAATCACGTTGAACTGACAATGCCATTGGCTCTACAATCGAGCTAAAAAAAACAAACAAAAACTAGGATTGTGGAAAAGATACCCGGCGATTGACACAGAATGTTTCTTATTCGCTCAAAGCGGCGAAGTGTTGACATAATCCGAGCTGCTGCAGTCTGGAAAGCTTGCCACTTGAGAGCTGTGTCACAAATGTGTCTAACAAAGTTTTCTGCGGTTGGAGCTTCTCCGAAGGCCTTCGCAACCTCGGCTCGGTCGACGTCGAAACGCGGGCAGTGCAGTAAGATATGCCGCGCGTCCTTAATCTCGTGGGGCAGTTGAGACAGAACGGGTTTTCCTCATGCTTGAAGCGGTGAAGATACTGCTTAAAACAACCGTGTCCGCTGAGCAGCTGAGTCACATAAAAGTCCACTTCTCCGTGTTTGCGGCTTATCCAGCTGTCGATGTTTGGGATCAGTATGAATGTCCATCTCACTTTGTTCGCGCTTTCCACCGTCCTTGCCATTCCTGCATACTGCGCTGTCGCTCGTTCACTTTCGATGCTTCATCTGCTGCTACGTAGAATCGCTGAAGTTCACACGCTAGTATGCCAATTGGTAACATTGCCGATATTACTCCGATTGCTTCATCGGACACTGTTCGAAAAGCACTAGCAATCCTTAGTGCGCTAAGACGATAGATTGATCGGATTCCGGCTATATACGATTTCTTCTTCGTTGCATCTGCCCAGATCGGTGTAGCGTATAGCATTACGGAACTCGTGACCGTTGCAAATAGTTTTCGCCTGCTGGAGCGTGGTCCTCCACTGTTTGACATGACGTGTGACAGTGCACTATTCACCGTTGAAGCTTTTTCGCTGATCGCCAGAAGATGGTCCTTGAAGGACATCCGAGTGTCAATTAACACCCCAAGATATCGCAGATTTGGCTGCGAGATGACCTCGTGCTCTCCGGCTCTGAATGTGAAAACTTTGCGCACTTTTCGAGAGCTCAAAAGAACCGCCTCCGTTTTATGCGAAGCCAACTCCAGGTCCACACTACTTAACCAATGCATAATTCTATCGATCGTGTGGATATGTTTCGGTACTACCACTAGTGCGAATCATTCGCATAGCCAACCAATGTGGTGTCCGTTGCAAGCTAGATGCAAAACATAACGCAGTCACGATCGGCAGCAAGCCAATCGTATGATCCATCCGGATGGCCGTTTTCATCGCTTCGTTAGGAATGCCGTCCAGACCAGGTGCTTTGTTGTCGGTCTTTAGCTGTCACGGGAATAATATCACCCATATCTGCGGGTAGGTGATATATTTGATTCCATGGTGTGCAATTGAGTTTTCGTCGAGTTTATAAAGTGGCTGTTCAACTCAAGTCGTTTTCATGAATACGAGTTGAGTTTAGTTGACAGCTGTGTATTTAGATATCAAAAGTAGTGGAAATTACTCAAAATGGATTTGGACGTAAATAAAAAAAGTTAAACTGCTGTGTTTAATTCATCAAAATATATCATCCATCCAAACAACTAGACCAGCAGCCATTCTAGGTAAACAAATGCGATTTGAAATTTTTAACTCTACTCAATCCGACCTTTTTCGTTGAGTTAAGCCGCTGTTACAATGGCTCCAATCTGATCCGATCTGAAAAACGGACAGTGTTGAATTTCTCCATCCGATACACATCTAAAGGTAATTTCCAAACGACTAGTCACAATCGTGTCGTTGATTAGCCGAGACACAAAACGGAGGGTAAAGTTGATCAACTTTCAACTTCTATCCGTTCCGACGTTAAGAGGTGAATTATTGAATTTCAGCACCTCTTTCGCCTAATTGAAAATCAAAATTACACTTTGACGGAAGTCGGATCGGAATCATTGTGTCTGGAAAATTTTCCCCTCTGAGGTTTTAACCTGAGTTTAATGAAACAGAACTCAACACGTGTTTCCATGCACACTAACTCTGATTCAATCTGGGTTCAACCCACCATGGAAACGGAGTAAATAGCATCCTAAAATACGAAGGTGGTTTTACGGAACGATCTACAACTGATCAAATATTTGCAGTAAAACAAGTCGTAGCAACATGCTAAGAAGGAGATTCGCGTGTATAACACTTTTGTAGGCTTTAATTGAGCAAACAAAAGTATTGATGACAATGTACTAAACTAAATAGTTTTGGGTTTGGAATCCCAGCAAAACTGATCCGAATGACAAGACTTAACATGAGGGGCACAGAATTCAGAGTCAAAATACATGGTGGACTGACACAGTTTTAAAACAAGTACTACGTTTACATGGAGGATTGAATCCGGATTCAATCCTCTAAAATCTAATGTAAACGCAGATCGGATTGGAATGAGATTGACTTAATCCGCACGAACTTCTCGACCTAGATCGGGTCGAAATTGGATCGAACTTCTCATATAAACGCGGATCGAAAGATCGAAAGTTCGATCGTCGCAAATTCATTAACAATAAAACAGTCTGGGCGGTACTTTATTATTTTTCGGGTAGAAGTTCGGAACGCGTTTAAGATTGATGCGGTGTAGGTTACTATGTGACTGACAACCTAAAAAAATGGTTAGAATGGGGTCGCTCTAGAATACTTACGCCGCTGCCACATATAAAATAGAAGTTCGGACTGAGTTTAATTCTGAGATGCGGTGTAGGTTACTATGCGACTGATAACCTAAAAAAAAGTTCAGGAAGCAGTTAGAATGGGGTCGCGCTAGAATACTTACGCCGCTGCCACATATATCATATGAATTACTTAATTGGGTTATACTCCGGGATGAGGTCTAGTCCTAGTATAATATCAGTTGTTACGCCATTAGAAGGTTTTTCGTGATTTGGTTTTGGGCCATTACATGAAATCGGTTGAATAACAAACATCCTGAAATCAATTTTTTAACGATTACGTAGGAAGCATTAGGAAGTAAAAATGAATTCGATATCTCATTAGAACTAAGAAATATGTAAGAATTTGTGAAAACATATGCAACCCCTTGCACTCACTTTTTGGTTGAATATCTAAAAATTCTGAAATGAGTTTTTTGATATACAGGGTGTAACTAGTACTGAGGTTCAAACGAAAATGGGAGATAGAGGAACTTGTCCTGAGTAGAAAATCGTTCTATACATACTCCCGTTTTTGCACCGTTAAGGACATAGCGCGATTTTAAGGACGAAGGGTTTTCATCGTACCTGGGATCACTGTTTGATCTCTAACTTCTGCTCTACTTAGCGTAACGTAATAATTCTGGGCTCGTTGGAAAGGACACAAATTCTTCTTTCTAATTGCTATCAACTGTGTCAATCGGTGTTATACTTTTTGAGAAAAATTCATTTAAATAACACAAAAATAATAAAAAATTAAAAAAAAATACAAAAAAGTCCTGTTTTCTCCAAGAAGGACCTAATTAACCACCAAATTTTATTACGTTTTCGGAAAGCCCATAAAATTTCACTATACGTTTGAACAGAGAAAGTAAAAACCAATCCGATGTCTTATCACTCCTAAGAGATATGACGTAATTTGTGAAAACGTGTTCAACCCGTTTATACACTCTTAGGGGTTGAAAACGGAAAAACTTGAAAAAGAAGTTTTAGGTGATTATTTCTAAAAAAAATTCTGCACTGGTTAGTCGTTACTATGAGAGTCCAAAGAGTGGCACTTGATAACACCCCGAGAGTTACGTTCACATTCAAGCTAATCATGAGAGTATTGCACTTCCGTATTTATTGGAAGCCTTAATTCTATCATTTCAATTTAGTTCATCATTTTATTTTATTTATAATATTTGCTGATAAATAATTTCTCCTCTGGCGTTCTCGCATTGTATTAAAATAAAAAAAAATCGGTCAACAGACTTGGCGCAACTTTATTATTTTATGGGTAGAAGTCCGAAACGTGTTTAATACTGAGATGCGGTGTAGGTTACTATGCGACAGACAACCTAAAAAATATCGTTCCAAATTGCCTCCTGGTTATTCCTTAGGTTGTCGCATAGTATCGTACACCTCATCTTAGCATTAAACACGTTTCGGACTTCTATCCATAAAATAATAAATTTGCGCCCAGTCTGTTGGCCGATTTTTTTTTAGTTTTAATTACTCTAGTAGCACATCTAAGTTTCAACTTTCTAACATAAGCCGTTTCTTAGATATGAAAAACCACCCCACACCACCACTATCAAAAATTTATTTTTCTGGGATGTCTCTATAGTAGCTCTATAGAGTTTTCAATTTTTAGCTTTCTATCCTTTGCGGCTTTCGAGAAATTAAAACCACAATTTTTTTGTTTCCACCCCCTCCCACCATCACTTCCTACACCCACTCCCTCAAAATTTTTTCTCCGATAGAGGCCTACTGTTAGGACCAGTGTCCTGTAAAATTATCAAAAAATGACTGTTCCATACTTCCGCGCTTCACCTCCCATCTCAAAAACTTTACATTCAGTAGACTCCACTGGAAATTCTATATACAGAAACCAAATGTTATCTTCCTGGCACAATTGAGTCGGAAGATATTATAATTCACAGTTTTTCACCCCCCCCCCCCCCCATACTTCTGCACCACCCTTAAAATTTTTAACCCTTTTCTAAGCTCTAAGTATCTCTTAAGACAACTACAAACTTTCAGCCGTCTGACATTAATCTTCCAGGAGATATGGATTTTAGAATGTTTCAATCCCAGCTTTCAAGCGTTTTGGACGCATTGTTTTCCCCCCACTCGCACACCCCTCGACCATATCGACCATTTTTTCGCAAATGAGTCCACTATCATAGTACTACATAAATTCCAACTTTCAGTCTCCTAGCATAAGCGGTTCCTGAAATCTAGAAACCAAAATTTTTCATCTAAAACGCTCCCCCCTCCAAAAGATACCACTCGTTAGGGTTCACCCATTCTACCTACCATAAAAATTTCAACTTAATATCTCAAGGGGTTTGAGAACTACTACATACCTTCAAACGGTTTGGCGTACGACGGACGGCGTCTTCAGCGGACAGACGGACATTTTTTTTTTGCTCTTTTGGGGTTTACTAGTCCTAAAAAGTGAAAATACAAAATTTCAGGGTAGTACATTTTTTTTAAATTTCAGGTCGATCACAATACTTTATTATTAAAAAATAATAAAGTAAAATCTATTGAAATTTAATTGAATAGAAGCATTACAAAGGATTTAAAAAACAACTGCTCAAACAATAAATTACAATAAATTTTTATTTGCATTTTCTTGTATATCTCTTGACGATGAGATGAATTTTTTTTCATTCAAATCAACCATCTTCACAATCACTTACATATTTCGTTTTGTTGTGATATACATACACCTCCAATATTTTTCAGGTGCATCAACATAGAAGCTAAAGTAAACCAACTAAAAAAATGAAAAGTCTTTTTTCTCGTTTCCTATGAATCTAAATGAAGTATTTCGCCTGCTTTCATTTTTACAATTTACAAATTTTTCTGTGTAACGACGCTCCTTCAGGTTTTTCTCCTTTTGTTTGTAAGGACTACTGAATTTTTATGTAATGCAAAATCAAATGAATGTAAAGTATATTGTAAAAATGGAAATGTTTTTCCTGCCAAACAAAGGAACGAAAAACACTTTTAGGAGCAAAACAAGAGTCCTATGTTCTTAAAGTCAAAATACCTGGAGTAATCGGGAGGTCCTTTGATCTGTGCAAAACAACTGTTTAGATCCGAATGATTTTTTGTCTTTAAGCGACAGTTTAGAGTGAAAAGGGATCTCAAGGAAGTGTAATGTGCTTGACTTTATTTGTTATCAGTAATTTAGAATAGGGTAGGGTTCCTTAAGAAACATTTTTTCGGTGAAATGGTATTTACTCTCAATATTGTTTTTTAATTTTAATTTCATTTTACAGAAATGTTTTAATAGTTTGCGTATTTTAAGAAATTTCATTTTACGACAAAAAAATTAGTTATAAGAAATATTTTCTTATTTTAACACGTTTTTTATATATATACCATACAATCCAAACAACCTGGATTTTGTGTATTTTCTAGTTGACAATCTTATTTCAAATTCGAATCAAATTAATAATTGTAATGAGTTCGAAAAATTGTGCTATAAAATTCACTACTGTTATAGTAGGCAATATGTTACCTACTATCGTACTAGTTTCACTGCAGAGTAATCAATTTCAATTTATCTTTGTTTTACGGCCCTCGAAACAACTTAGGGGAGTCACCCTTTGATGCGATTGCATATCTAGAACCACATAGGTTAGGGAGAAAATGATGATGTAGGGGTTTAGATTGCTGGAACGGAAGGAAGCGTTTGAAGTGACTGTGAACGTTGTTTTTAGATTGCTGAACGTTATACTTATTAGGAAACAGATCGACTGGTAATGCGTTCCATTTTAGTAATGTTCGGTGGAGAAAATGGTGCCTAAATTTCACTGTTCTATACGAAAAGGGCGGAACAGTATACTCGTAGTAGAAGTCCTTTTAGTTCCCTACTATGTTGTAAATCCGCAAATAGTAGCTTCGAGAGTGACGAAGAACTAGGTAGACGGCCGTAACTGACTAGTTTCCACTCTACACGAAGGCTGTTAGGCTTAGCTTTGTAAATCTACTTCATGTAATTGGAACTGCCATGATAACACTGATTCTGCGCTAAGGCTGTGGTTTTGTAAATCCGCTTAGAGTAGTCTGAGTTCATTGATGTCAGCAGGATAAACGGTTCCAACCAAAGCGTAGCCACTACGACGAGCTGAGACTAGCGAGCCAGGACGCGCAGAGACGAGCAACCGAGATGAGTGAGCCCCGACAAGAAGAGACGAGCTAAGACGAGCAGGGACGAGCTCCGACGAGAAGTGCTACGACGAGGGAGGGGACCACGCCTAGCAGACACGAGCTACGACGAGCAGAGACGAACATGAAGTACAGCGACGAGCTGAATCAAACGAGCCACGACGAGCTAGCCACGGCGAGAACGTTACACTACTGAAGTCAAACGTGCCTCTGCAGCAGAGAAAAAAAAATAAGGATATTGTCCAGTGTACTATCATCTCTCAAACTATGAATTGGACTGAGAGTTGACGACAGAAAATCGTTAATAAGGATGAGAAATAGAACTAAGCTCTGGATTATACTGAAATATTTTAATGTACAATTTTTGCACCTTCATAAAATATGGGTTGGCAAAATAAATAAGTGCGTAAAAATTATCACAGTTTTGCGAGAAGCAAGGACTATTGTATGAGTTATTTCCATTAACCTGACTTTTGGTACCGTGAACGCCACCAGTAGCAGAAGATGGCCCAAACCAAACAGAAGATCTCTTCAGTCTACCTGGTTGGGACCGGGCATCTTGGGAGCTAAGGTCCCAAAGCTGTAAAAAAAACCTCCAGAAATATGTCATTTCGTCCAACCTGATTTCTTTATGGATGCCGCCCCTAATTGAAGATTTATTGGCATAAAGCGCCTGGTGAGGTCCGGGTATGTTGCTGGCTACAAGGCACCTAAGTTGTAAAAAATCGTCTCAAATGTAAAAAAGCAATAATTATTTAATTTGACCGGTCTATTAACCATTCAGTACAATTTCTTAAAACTGTTGAAAAAGCTTCAATTTATAGTGACTTTCATTTGGATTTAATATTGTACAAAGTCGTGCCAAAAACTCACATAAAAACAAAATCGCTAGAAAAAAACTTTCCTGCCATAAAAAAAAGCCCAGCAATTTTCACTCAATTGAATATGGTGAGTGCAATGGAATCTGTCTTGATTTTTTATTGCCTCCACAAACCGCTTTGCAATGAGAAAGTCGACATTTTGCGATAAATTTTTCGACCCACTCTATCGTATCCTCTTTGCAAAGGGCGGCGATATATGCACATAAAGCCGTATGTGAAGAAAATAACAATTTATTGCAGTGGACGGCCTACGCTCTGGTTGTAGACTGGCTTCATGACTCGGTGATATATTTCACTGCACTCTACTAAACATGAACAATGTTTGGTAGTTTATATCTGAAAAAGGGATAGCAGCGGCGGCATGCCTTGATGCATGTATAATTGAATTCTTAACGTGTAAGAAAATTTTTCATATCCTTTAGCAAAAAAGAAAATAAGACGTCCTTTCGAGCACATTACATTCGTGAAGAAAATTTATTTTACTAACGATGTTCTTTGAGCAGGAGCAACACTTACCCAACCATGCAACCATGGACGCTCCTTTACAGACTATAGGATGAAAATTTGTACGTTTTCTTAGGTACATCACAAGAAGTAATGGAAATTGTGTCTATTCGTCTGCCTGTCCAATCAATGACCAAAATCTTCCCTTGCCTGTACAACATGATACATGAAGAGTGGTTGAAGATGGGTGCGGGGTGGTTCTCTAGCTAAAGCTATGCCTTCCTTTTTGCTAAGGAAGTAAAACTCCAAAAACCCTTTGAACTCCAGTTGTCATCGGAATGTCAAATTAGAAAAGATACTGCATTTTTGGCCAGCAAATCCAAACGGTCTGGCAAACGTTTAACTGGGCCATAAAATCGCTTTACGTTGTGAACAATAGTTGCAGCAAAACTTTACACTTTCAAATAGTTGATGCACAATAAGGTGATCATCAGCTAACGGTCTGAGCGTAACTTCAATATTTTTCTGCACAAACTCCAAAGCCAAAGAGGCACCGTGAAAATACCAGTTACGGTTTTGGGTCGTAGTCAAAGTTAAAATGTAACACAGGGCAGGCACCATAACAAGTAAAATCCTTGCTTGAAAATTTTGTTTTGAGTATTCGCACTTAGTATGCCTACAAACAATCACAAAGTTTTAATATTCTGACATAAACCGTTCAGGAGATATGGATTTGGACATTCTAGTCTCGATCCAAGCTCTCGTACATTTCGGACGCGATGTGTTTTTCCCCTTACTTTTACACCCCTCCATTGACATAATAATAATCAATGGCACAACAGCCCAAATTGGGCCTAAGCCTTGAAGTAATGCTAGAGTTACTTCATTACTAGCCCAACGGAACACTAGGAGGTGAAGTGGTCAGCCACACGCTCGTCCGTGATTATTACCCCGATTTAACTCAGGTCCTCATTTACAGCTGAGTAAACTGGTAGTCCGGCACCCAATCCCATTCTCGAAAATTACTTGTCGCCAAGCAGATTCGAACCTGGTACCAGGTGCACCGAATACAAGTGCTCTAGCCACTAAACCACCCAGACTATCCTCCATTAACATAGCTTTGTATAAATTCCAAGTTTCTGTCTCCTAGCAAATAGGTCTACATAAAACAAGCTAAAGTACGTGAAGCGGCTCTCGGCATTAGTTCGCATATTGACAGGTTCTCCTAAAAGAATTTAGGCTTATATGAGTAGTAAGATGCCCATATCTTAATCATAATCTATAGGAAGATTAACTAATCTTCTCCACCTGGAGTTCACGTTTGTAAGAAAGTCGGGGGATATTTGGCGTTTACGGGACTTGAACAGGTTCCACGAGGGAGCCCTGAAGAACCCGCCTAGCTAATTCGTCTGCCCGCAGGCTACTCTCTATCTCGCTGTGGCCGGGAACACGTACCAGGGTTACTTTGAGCTGTCTTCTTAAGTAGGCTCTCTCCTCTCGGCACTGTTCGAGGAAGTGGTAGCCGAATCGAAAGCCTCGATTGCGGTTTAGCTGTCAGTGAGGATTACAACATTTCGCTTTGGCGTAGTATTTTGTCTGATAGGTCTCCCGGATCCCCAGTATCTTCGCCTGGAAAACGCTGGAGTAGTCCGGTAGGTGGTAAGACTTTGCGACATTGTGTATGTCTGAGAAAATACCCGCTCCGACACCACAGTGCATCTTTAAACCCTCGGTGTATATGACTATGTCGAAGTCCTGTATGACCGAACAATTCTTCCATTCCGCCTTGGTTGGAAAACCCACAATCCTTCTTTAAGTTTAGTTTCAGGGTAACATAATCGGTCGACGATTTAACCATTTGTGTTGGTAATGATTCTAGAATGCTACTGTGACCGTGTGGTTTGGCAAGTCAGGACCCAAATTATTTGAGTCTAACAGCGCTGCACGACAGAGTACTTTTGATATGTAGGTCGATAGGCAATAGATGCAAAAGCACGTTCAGAGCATCAGTCGGACTTGACCGCATTGGACCTATAGTTCCAACACCTGCTGTTCTTTGAACTTTATTGACTTTGTTTGTGTTGTAACTCTTTACTCAACGCTGGTCACCAGCCTAGCGTTCCGTAGGTAAGAATTGGACGTATTACGGCTGTGTACAACTACAGAACCGTTCTTGGGTTTAAGTCCACACCTTTTTTATCGAGCACAACTCCGAGATACTTTGCACTGGATGATAATGGTAGTTGATCACCGTTTAGGCAGGGGAGTTCCAAGTCTGGTATTTTGTTTTTAGTGGTAAAGAGCATTAGTTCAGTTCTATCTGGATTTACACCCTGGCCGCTACTTGCAGCGCACGTGCTTACCTTACCCAGCGCACCTTCCATGAAGGAAACATCCCTGATACCAGAATAACCACGTTATCCGCATAGGCCACAACCTTGGCCCCTTCCCTCTCCAGTTTTTCAAGATCTTCTTCATGACAATTAACCAGAGTAGAGGCTAGATAACACCATCCTGGGATCTTCCCCTGCACGTAGTTTCAAGTGGCTGTCCCCTAAGTTCGAATGGATAATATGGATACTATCCAGTCCCTGAGACATTCCTCCACACCTAACTCGATGAGAGATTCTAGAACTACCTCTGAACGAAGCAACCTCAATGTCAAGAAAGGCAGCTAAGACATACTGTTTATAATGCATCAAATGTTAGTTAGCATGCAAAAAGAATTTGGTATTAATTTTATTTCTCGATAGGCAAACAAGCTTAATTTAGGCTAAAGGAACCTGCATTCCATTAAAACGTGAAAATTAATATCAACCGCGTTTTGTAATCTAACTAAAATTTCATAGTTTCCTTTTGCTCGTAACTATTATAAATTCACATTTTTTGTAATAGTAAATGGTTCTCTACGTAAACATCCAATCAGGATAATTGAAAAGGATTTTCTACGGTAGGTTGATGCTATTCTGAAAATTCCATCCAATTTTCATTAAAGTGCGGATTATAATAAAATGCCACAACAGTCAGCTTAACAATTTCGAAAAATGTGCGTATCATTATCTTGATAACAGACAGGTGCTTATCCAAACGAAGGAATAATGTAAATTCGTACTCGTATATTTCAGTCAGATGTAATTAATTAAGACCTAGTGTAGACTATAATAGGAGTAGCTCTATGAATCTTAGTCTGGTTACAGTACCAAGCTTTGCTATTATATGATAATGGTATTAAACCAGGCAACCAAATAACCTTCAAAGAGACCGATATCATTTTCCTTGCCAAATACAAAACTACATATGAATATACTTCATGGTATGGTGTATTCATTTCCTACATCATCAACTTCACTAAGACAGTATTTTCCACGCACAGCAGGATGGTGGTGGCACTCCCACTTTCAATTCGAAGAGGTCCTTGTGTCTCACTTAGTCACAGAAACAGGATCAGATGGAACATGTCCTTGCCATCTTCGTAGAGCCTTATGACAAATACATAAAGATTTTTTTGTCTATCCCAAGAAAATATCTATTTTGCGTCGAGTCTCTACCTATCCATGATTTCGTAACGCATTATCCTGCTTAGGCTTTATATTGTCCTTTAAGGAAAATCCAGTTCTATCGATTGCGAAATATTTACGGACACTTGTCTTCGTTTGGGCGGATGAGTCCATAATGGCTGAGTAGCTGGAAGTACTGGATGCTCTTTCTTAACGAACAGGATTTAGAATTTAGCATTTTCGAGGAAAAGATGGCCTTCATTTTTTAACACAATTCAAAGGCCATTCATAATTCAGCCACCAATTCGGACGTAGGTGGCATTGGCCCACTGTTTCTTAATCCTCTACCTTTCCTTTGGGTATTTTGACTTTTTTAAGTCGAAATAACCTTTCCAAATGCCTCCGTCACAAATCTGCCACGTTTGCTATATCCAGTCTTATGGCGTATCTGTATCTCCCACTGATCCAACGGCGTCAGTCCACCGATGAGGGTACCTGGAGTGTTTGATGTGTCTGAGTAGAATGAACTTAGTTCAACTTATACTCAGGGCTCGAAGAGCTGACTCCCAAAGCGACATGATGTGAGCAGTGATGCCAATTTAGTACTTTCAGCGTTAAATTTGATGCTCAAAATATCGTCTCAGCGGTCAAAAATTAGTTTTACCGCTTGCAGTATTTGAATATGCATGCGATTGATATGAAAAAATTAAATTTTAGTGCCTTTAAATTGAAATTAACGCTCAAAATTTCATATTTTAATGCTCAACCAAGAAAAATACTTGGCAACACTGGATGTAAGACCCGCACACCTGAGATTAGTTAATGACATGGCCTTTACGACGATGGCATGTTTTACAGCATCAACTGTCCTGATCACAGATAGAGCCTGCAATTGAGTCAGTATTGAACTTTTCCTAACGAGCTAATCTGCCGCTGCGTTGCCAGGAATCCCGCTATG
This sequence comes from Beris morrisii, assembly GCA_951812415.1. Classification (NCBI taxonomy): domain Eukaryota; kingdom Metazoa; phylum Arthropoda; class Insecta; order Diptera; family Stratiomyidae; genus Beris; species Beris morrisii. The sequence goes on along the minus strand of OX638310.1, from coordinate 107,481,324 downwards.
GGAGGAACCCAACAAAGTAATGTTTAAGTGGGAGTGGCTGAAACACATTACAATGGTTCCTCGAATGGGTTTTAGCAACTAAACTGGTTCAGTACTCACCAGTGCCGCCAGGTCTGAGTTTCCAGTTTCCTGACTCCTTCAGCTATCTTCGTTGCAGTGGCTATTGAGTTCTGGAACTAAAGAGGTTTATGCAGTTGCGCCACGCAGGTCTGTTTTTCCGGTTCCCTGCCATACTTTTTCGGTGAATCTCAAGAGGGAAAAGATACCAGATCATCAGAAGCGCCGTAGTTAGCGTGGTGCGAAATGGCTGTAGCTTCTATGTAAATCATATGTTGAACCTTGGTGAGTTTGTTGTCTATGAGAATTTCTCCAACGCTCCATCTCAGCCATCTGTAACTCCTACAACTCAGTAGTGCAGGATCGGACTGACTATGACCGTCTACATGTGAACTCGTTTCTCCTTAACATATTTTTGCAAGCGTAAAGAACCCCTAAGACCTCAGTTAGAATGGCTCCGATCCGATCCGGCAACCTCGGAGGAGAAAATTTTCTAGGCACAATGATTCCGTTCCGATATCCGTCAAAGTGACACTACCGAGGTGAAATTGTGATTTTCAGTTAGGTGAAAGAGGTGGTGAAATTCAATAAATCACCTCTTAGCGTCGAAACGGATAGAAGTTGAAAGTTGATCAACTTTACCCCTCCATTTTGTGTCTCGGCTAATCAACGGAACGATTGTGACTAGTGTGAGGACGGAAATATCCCGAGAAATTTCCACACACAAACAATGTAACACTAAATTAAAGTATTGAACTAAACATGTAACACTGAATTAAAAACTTCGAAGTAGACAAATAAACCACACTGAATTAAAATATAAAACTTAGAACTAAGAAACAAACAACAGCTAACATAGAAGACATAAATAAACAAAGAAAGCTGGGAAAAGGGAAGAAGCAGGAACACAGAAGACATAAATGGATAAAGAAAGGTGAAAAGTAGAAAAAGCACTTTGGCAACACATTATCAAAAACGCCTGAAAAGTCGGTGGGGGCCACAACAATGTCTCAGTCAACACTGTGTGGGTAAACCCACCGAAAAAATTACATTGAAATGCCGAATGTACTATATATTGTTGAATGCATAAATAAACCACGAATCACAACCAAGTGAAAAATCGAAAGTACTTTATAAAGACGGTTGCATAAACCGACTGCGAATTATGACATGAACGGATAATTCCTCCATACCAAGTATTAATGAAATAATTCGTGGATGGTATACGTTCCCGAAAACATATAAAAGATCAGTGAACAAGCAGAAGGAGACCAGTCGGCAGCAGTCAGTCTGCTAATAAGTTTGTGGAGTTGTACTTCCCCTTAGAAGCAACTTTGACCGCTGAGCTAGACCGATTCGACCTATGTCGGAGAGGACGACGCACTGGGAGGACAACCGTCTCTAATCGGCTTCCAAGCCGGAAAAGGTTGTGGAGTTGTACTTACCCTTTGAAGGTTTGAGATCGGCTAGTTCATGTTCAAGCAGAGGTAAGCTGAGCCAAACAGTGGTAAGCCAAGCAGCGGAGCAAGCCAAGCAGCGACGAGCCAAGCAGCGACAAGCCAAGCAGCGACAAGCCAAGCAGCGGAGCAAGGCAAGCAGCAACAAGCCGAGCTGCAGAGCAGATCAGGCGAACAGAGACAAGATGACGATCAGTAACCAGGGTCAAGTTAGGACAAGCAGAGTCATGCCAGGAGTCGAGCTACGACAATCCACAACAAACGACGCCAAATCACGACAAGCTGACACACCTGAACCAAAACGAACAAAGCAGAGGCCACACAAAGAGACGGAGACAGGGAAGGACGAAGACAGGGAAGGACGCGCAGACAGGAAAGGACGAGGACAGGGAGAGCAAAGGCCACACAGAGGAACGAAGACAGGGAGAGAGCAGAGAGGGTCAAGGCAAGGCGAGTGAAGTCGTACCCACAGAAAATACGAATCGAGTCACGTTTAACAGAGGCAACGATCAGACAGCAAGGAGAAAACCCAAAGGAAATCAAATAATAATTTTAATGTATGTCAACTAGAAGTAATAAAGTGAAGTCAAATAAGAAATAAATATTTTGTAACAAATTACGGCACCCGTTGAGCCTACCCCGGAAATTCGAGTCGTTACACTAGTCATTCCAAAATTTCCTTTAGATGTGTGTCGGATGGAGAAACTCAACACTGGCCGTTTTCCAGATCGGATCGGATCGGAGCCATTGTAACTGAGGCATAAGACTTTTTTTTGCGCAAAAAATTAATACGTAATGATATGGTTGTTAACATTTTGAAGATTTTCCGAAGTATCACTTTTTTAAAAAAAAGCTGTTGTTTGGTGTACCCGGCTCTTCATATTACATGAACATTATTCAATGGTTGAACAGCCCAAGTCGGGCTTTAGCCTCTTCGACAATATTCCTCTAATCGAATTTGGGACTTTGTCCAATCAAAGATTTTTCTTCGAATTTCTAAAACATACTTAGCCTACTCCCAATTCCCAGGGTAGGAATAGGATTTTGGTCGTTGAGAAATTGAAATTGCCGAAAAGTAAGGAACAACAAGGTAGTGGAAGAGCACTGGACTATGTCATAAGTATGAAAGGGATCCGCACCCGCGGCTTCTGGTCCTCTGGGATGAATATTAGTTTCACTTAATTAAGTTTCATCTCAGGAAGTAATTTAACACTACAACGGTGTAGTGCGCACTAGTGTTCATATACATCTGTTTCGCCTGAGGCTTCTTTTTAAGCGCTACAAACTTTTAGATCTGAATTAAACTTACGGAGAATGCTGCAACACTTTCCTCCAGTACATGAAAATCTTTACCCAAAAGCCGCGATTAGCCATCAATTCAGCTGTAATCAATGTCTGATTTTCTTGTGCAACGTTTGTAATTCAATACACGAACACTGCAAAACGGATTATGAGCGAATTAAGGACAAATGCAAAATAGTGTAGTTCGTTTCGGATAGTCACGTTGTATAACAAACTGAACGAAAAATGCATCAAGTTATAAGACTCTAAATCGGATTACAAAATAATTGAATTTTGAGAATTTGTTTTCTATCTTTTCGTTCCCTGTTGCTGTTTCCGGAGGTTTTCGCAACACTAATCCTTTTTGTAGGTAGGTGCATAGATTCGTCCATTTTCATACTTTCTGGAAACACCAAAATATTTATCGCACTTCCATGTGGCTGCATACTCGTACATACATAGCTCAAAAGGCGAGATAAATGGGTTTAGTGGAAATTACTTTTAAACTTGAATGAAAAATCTTAATTTTGATTAAAGAGAATCGAACAAAAATTTGCCCCTATTTTTCTTTAATATTTCTTAATAAATTTCAAAAAGAGTTTGCTTCACAGGAATTTTGTATTTCCGCGTTTTAGGACTTAAGTGTGTTGAACGAGTCATTACTGGAGAATCCCCGAAGATATTAACTTAAAACTTGTATAGTGGTCGGAGTGGGTTGTCCATTATTGGGATGAAGTTTTTTATGTGTTTAAACCCTCATACTGCAATTTCAGGATTTTATATCTCCGGAACGACTGGAGCTAAATATCTGAAACTTTGTAGCATACATAGTGATATGCAAGGAGAGTGTCCCATCATCGAAATATCGACTGGATAGAATTTATAGATTAATGAACAAAGCCATTAAACCGCCCTCGGAGGAACTTTATCAAACCCCATAAAAACTGAAAATTTATCAACCGGACGCTTTCGAAGAAACTTTATCAAACCTATAAAAACTGAAAATCTATCAACTTGTAAGGTTGATGAAGGTGATTTCCAACGTCAAAATCGATCTAATTAAGACTTCGAACAAAAAAAACTATGCCAACAGTCGGGGCGAAACTTTATTATTTTTCGCGTCAAACTTTGGGAAGCGGTTAAAATGGGGTCGCACTAGAATGCTTACACCACTGCCACATATTACACATGCGGGTTGAATTTCGAAAAAATGTGAAATACGTTTTAAAATGACAACACAAGAAGCAACTTGATATCTCATCAGACGCCAGGCATTTTGCAAAATATATGAAAACGTAAGAACACATTCCCTTGGGGCTTAAATTTCGAAAAATTGTGAAATTAGTTTTTAGGCCATCACATGATATTGAAGTACTAATAAGAAATTTTATACCTAATCAGAGCTACGGAATGGTAAAAATTGTAAAAACATATAAAACTCCTTTGGGGTTGAATATCGAAAAATAGTGAAATGGGTTAGCAGACGATTATAGAAGAAGTGTGGTGAAGTAAAAAAAAATCTGATATCTCATCAAACCTAAGAAATATTTCGAAAGCTTTAAAAAGTATTCAATCCACTTACACCTGATTTGGGTTGAATATCTAAAAATCCTGAAATCAACTTTTTTACGATTATAAAGGAAGCCTTACGAAGTAAAAATGTCTTCGGTATCTCATCAGATGTAAGAATTATGTAGGAATTTGTGAAAACGTGTGCAACCCAAGGGGGTATAAGGATACTCACTTGGGGTTGAGTATCCGAAAATCCTGAAAGAGGATTTTAGATCAATATAAAGAAAGCCCGAGGAAGTAAAAACGAATTCGATGTGTTATCACTCCTAAGAGATATGACGGAATTCGTTAAAACGTGTTCAATCCTTTTATACCGTCTTACAGGTTGAAAAGACGAAGGTTTTCGTCGACTATAAAACAAGCACATGGAAATGAAAAGTTAATCGATATTTAATCAGACCTGAGGGATATGGCTGAATTTGTGAAAATTTTTACAACCCTTAGGGGCAGAATTTCAAAAAATCCTGAAAATCCTTTCTAGGCATTTATGTGAAGAATCCGTGGAATGAAAATGATGTCAATATTTCAGAAGACTTAAGTTATATGGCGAAATTCGTGAAGGCTTTTCGTTTTCACTTATCATTTTTTTGCCCCCCTTCCGTACGCCATTGGATATATGAAAATTTTATTTAGAACCGTACTACTATTGCTCTATCAAAATACGCGATTTCAGCTATTTATCATTGTGAGTTTTCGAAATATAAAAATCAGAACCCTTTCGTTTCCACCCTCTCTCACTTTCACCCCCTTTACCCAAACCTCCTTTCACTGGTAGGAGTCTATTAGACCAACCTCCCATTAAAATTCTAAGCATCGTATCTTAAACTGTTCTCGAGATATGAGTCGTGATTTTTTAGAAAAATTCTTATCCTCCCTACTTCCATACCCCACCCACATCCTTAAAAAAAATGCATCTTCATCAAACTGCATTTGACGCCTAATATACACAAACCAAATTCCATTTTTCTAGCGCAATTGGCTCGTGAGATATCGTAATCTAAAGTTTTTCGCTCCCCACCCCCTACACCACTGGCCATCTTCAAAATTGTGTATGCAGTCTATTTTTCTAGCATCACTGAGTTTCATTTTCGTGGCATTAATCGTTTAGGAGATATGGATTTTAGGATGTCTTGATTTCGGCTTTCTAGCGTTACAAATGCATTATTCTCCTTCCCCCTCCCATTCTAATACCCCTCCACCCATATCGAAATTTTTTTCCAAACGGGTGCACTATTAAAGCTATATGTAAATTCCAAGTTTCAGCCTCTTAGCAAAAGCAGTTGCTGAGATCTAGAAACCAAAATTTTCCTTCTAAAACACTCCCCCTACCTCACCCTACCTCCCCCTCACACCCCACCCCTCAAAAGGCGACCACTTCAAGCGGTGTTCCCAGTCTATCCACAGAAAAAAATTCGACTTAATAGCTCAAAGGGTTTAGGATGTACGAGCATTCACACGATTTTGCGTACGGCGGACGGACAGGCGGACTGCATTTTTTTTTCCTTTTTTGGTGCTTACTAGTCATAAAAGGTGAACAAAAAATTTAGGGTAGAAAATTTTTTTTTAATCGATAACACTAGACTTTTTTAAATATTTTCGTATGCTGATATTCAGGTTTGTTGAAAACAAGTAAGCAAAATCTGCTAACAGTCTGGGCGCAACTTTGTTATTTTTTCGGTAGAAGTTCGGAACGAGTTTAATTCTGAGATGCGGTGTAGGTTACTATGTGACTGAAAACCTAAAAAAAAGTTCGATAAGCGGTTAAAATGGGGTCGCGCTAGAATACTTACGCCGCTGCCTCATATAACATATGAATTACATAATTGGATCATACACCGGGACGAGATCTAGTCAGAGTATAATATCAGTTGTTACGCCATTAGAAGGTTTTTCGTGATTTGGTTTCGGACCATTACATGAAATCGGAAATGCGTTTGAAGACGATTATATAAAAAGTCTGTGGAAGTGCAAACCAATCTTATTAGATATTTCTCATCAATCCTGAGAAATATGTCGAAAGCCATACTTCCTATTGGAGTTGAATATCTAAAAATCCTGAAATCAACTTTTGGACGATTATGTAGGAAGCCTTAGGAAGTAAAAATGAATTCGATATCTCATTAGAACTAAGAAATATGTAAGAATTTGTGAAAACATATGCAACCCCCCTGCACTCACTTTGGGGTTGAATATCCAAAAATCCTGAAATGAGTTTTTTGATATATATAAAGAAAAACCGAGGAAGTGAAAACCACTCCGATGTCTTATCACTCCTAAGAGATATGACGGAATTTGTGAAAACGTGTTCAACTCGCTTTTACACTCTTAGGGGTTGAAAAAGGAAAAAACTTGAAAACGGGTCTTAGATGATTATTAAATAAGCCCGTGGAAGTGAAAAGTTATTCGATATCTAATCAGACCTGAGGGATACGGCTGAATTCGTGAAAATGTATACATCCCCTTTACACCACCTTGGGGGTCGAATTTCAAAATATCCTGAAAACACTTTCTAGGTATTTATATGAAGAACCTGTAGAAAAAAAATGAATTCAATATTTAGAAAGCCCTAATAGCTTTGACGAAAACCGTGAAAATATATGCATTCCATTTTCACTGATAATTTTTTTTGCCCCACTTCCGCACGCCAATGGATATTTGAATTTTTTTTTAATCAGAATTATTTTTCTAGTTGATTTACATATACGTATCAAATTTCAACTTTCTAGCATAAGCCGTTCTATAGTTAAGAAAAACACCCCCCACCCCCGTACCAAACCACCCCTATAAAAAATTATATTTTTCCAAAATGCTACTACTATAGTTCAATCTAAATATCAAGTTTCAGCGTTATATTGTTATAGGTTCTCGAGATATAAAAATCGAAACTATTTACTTTTCGTCCTCCCCCACCCTTACCCTCTACACCCTCATACATGAATTTTTTTTCTGCTAGGGGTATATTAGGCCTACTTCTGGTAAAAATTTTAAGCATCTATCTTACATTGTTCTTGAGATATGAGACGAGATTTTTTAAAAAAATTCTTACCCCCTCCACTTCCTGGCTCCACCGCCCCCTTAAAAAATTTTACTTTGAGCAAACTTTATTTGTTAACACTTATACAGAAACCGAATTTTATTTCTTTAGTGCAATTCGTTCGTGAGATATCGTAATCTAAAGTTTTTCAACCCCCACCCCCGTACGTCACTGCCCCCTCTCAAAAATTTGTTTCGGATCTTTTCTCTTAGTATACCCACAGATGTTCATAAAGTTTTAATTTCGTGACATTAACCGATTAGGAGATATGGATTTTAGAATGTCTCGATCTCGGCTTTCGAGCGTTTCGAACGCATTATTATTCCCCCCACTTCCACACCCCTTTACCCATATTTTAATTTTTTTTTGCAAATGGGTCCACTATCGATGCTATATATAAATTCCAAGTTTCAGCCTCCTAGCCTCTGGGGTTACTGAGATCTAGAAACCAAAATGTTTCGTCTAAAACGCTTCCCCCACCTCCCCCCTCATACCCCCAACATTCAAAAGGTGGACACTTGAAGGGGTCTGCTCAGTCTACCTACGAAAAAAAATTCAACTTAATAGCTCAAAGAGTTTGAGAGCTATAAGCTTTCAAACGTTTTGCGTACGGCGGACGGCGTACGGCGTACGGCAGACGGCGTACGGCGCACAGACGGACTGAAGGGTAGCAAATTTTTTTTTTTTAAAATCGATAACAATACTTTATTATTAAAATAATAAAGTAACACGTTACGTAATAAGCTTGTGTAGGGTCACTAGATACACACAAAACACTCTCTACCTAGAGTTTGGCAGATACGTCTAATTCGGTCGTTTCTGTACTAGAAATTGTAATTTAACTTCACAAAAATCGTCTGTTTATGTACTAGTTCGCCTGTTTTTGTACTACTGAACATTGCTATCAAATTGCGTTTGTGAAGTGTGTTAGTGCGAATATGTGAAGAATCCGAAAAAAACTGTCGGTTCGCTTCCACAATTCTAGTACTTGTTTTTCTTTGGTATGGAAGTGTGTGTGCGCGAAATTGTGGTTTTCAATGGAAAATTTCCGTTTTCTTTCAATTCTTTTATGGAAATTTACAATTTTGCTGCGAAAAGTTAACTATTTCGAATCTTTATAAAGCGAAATCCCATAAGCATGAACAAAATTTAAATTTACTGCTTTTTCACCTTGGTACGCATCTGCCAAACCCCCCTGTTTTGGTGTGAGTGCGTATACAGTAACCCTAGGCTTGTGTAGTTCGCGAACTAGTTCAGAAGAGCGTTGCCATAAGTAAAATGAACGAACTAGTTCGCAGTCAGTCTGTTCTGACCTACTCAGATCAATTGTCCTGCACACGTCGTCGGACCTAAGCAGCCTGGAAGATTTGAGGGACCACAAAGAATTATGTTCTTATGTGGAAATACAAAAAGAAACTCACCTGACATACGATTTTCGCCCAAAATAAAAACAATCTCCATGACGTTTCTATTTGTAAACAACGTCACTGTATTTAGGACTTCATCGGAACTTTATTAATGTATTTAGAACTTGATTTACTAAATATAATTCTATTGTTACTTCAAATCGAATAACTAGATGTCGCCCTAAGCGAATAAAAGAAATGCAAACCACATTGTACAAGAATAATGTAACTGTCCAATTTGCCGAAACTTCACTTGAACTAAAGGAATCGTATCGTATACACGTTCGTGGTTTTTCTCTTTTTGTTGGTTAAAAGGTTTTTGTTCTCATACATAACGTAGTGAAAGGTTTTCTTGTGGTTAATTTTGAAGTGCAAAATTTCGTTGCTGATTTAAAATCAGAAAGCATTTAACACACAACGCAAAGATTCCTCACCTAACGCAGAATCTTTCTAACGCTGCAACTAAAAGGACGTCTCTCGCCAGTAAAATTGCATATAGCATGGGAAGTCGCTACTCTTGAAGTCGCTCCCCAAACTGTGGATATTAGAAAGCTAATATTTTGCAACCCCCAAACACAGTCCCTCTCCTAGTTCGTTTCTATTCATTCCGCTCGGAACTCACCTGACCTTTTTTTTTGTTCATTGCCGTTCGGTACTAGGCTTGTGTAGTTCAGAAAAGCGTTCCCAGAACTGAAATGAACGAACTAGTTCCCAGTTAGTCCCGTCATTTCTATTCTACCAGAATGACGACTACGACCTTTTTTTCTCTTCACATTCTACCGGAATGACAACTACGACCTTTTTTTTTGCTCTTTACATTCTACCATAAAGACGACTACGACCTTTATTTTACTTTATTATTTTTTAATAATAAAGTATTGTGATCGGCCTGAAATTTCAAAAAAGTTTGCTACCCTGAAATTTTGTATTTACACGTTTTAGGACTAGTAAACACCAAAAAAGCAACAAAAAAATGTCCGTCTGTCCGCCGTAGACGCCGTACGCCGTCCGCCGTACGCTATTTGGAACGTTATTTTTTAGGTTGTCAGTCGCATAGTAACCTACACCGCATCTCATCATTTAACCCATTTGGGACTTCTACCCATAAAATAATAAAGTTGCGCCCAGACTGTTGGCAGATTTTTCTTTTGCTCTTCACATATAATACATTCTACCAGAATGACGACTACGACCTTTTTTTGCTCATCACATTCTACTAGAATGACTACTGCCACCTTTTATTCAGCCCTTCCAAACTTCACTGCCTTTCTCATCACTGAAATCCCGCGAACTAGTGAACTAAAAGAACGAACTAGTTCGCGAGGGATCGGGAATCGGAAATGATCGCTCACTAAGGTGAACTAAAATGCGCAACCCTATTACGTACCCAGAAATAATCGCAAATGAATCACTTCGGATTTACAAGTATGTTGTTTAGATTTTATGTTCACATGTGAATTCACTTTCGATCCTTCGTTGAATTACTTAGTGGTCTATTTTGTTAATCGTAAGTGATTCACTAAGTGACTTGTACGTGAACATCTCCATTCTACGAGTGTATTCAATTTCGTATTGTATATCCTTCATTTACAACGATTCTTATCCTGAGCTGCGAGCACGATATGATATCTTTCTTATTACCAATTATTTTGTACAAAGCTCAATTTTGAATCACATCTAATTGTTTACTCAACCAAATCGTTTGCTCGGTTTAATTACAATTTAATTCAAGACTTAGTAACTTCGATGTCCATGAAACTCAAAATTAGAAACTTATCACTAAGTAGGTATTTATTGAAATTCAATAGCACACCGGTGCTTACCATTACCCGGTTTCAAGGCATTGAATTACAAGGAATACTCCCTCATCGATTGAAACTACTTTAAATGGCTATCAAAGGACATATTGAAGTGGAAACCACTTGATTTACGTCGGAGATAAATTTATTGGAAAATTACTGCTAAAATCCAACAGCTAGCAAACCAATTGATTGACTACGACATGACAATAAAATAGCTACAAATCCTTAATAGTATCCACAAGTAGATAAGTGGAAAATGTTATCCAAAATTATGTCCGGCCTAAGAGATTAATGGATATTGGAAAACCGATGTCCACCGGGACATACATACAACCATATCGAGATTGGAATAGAGTATAATATCCCAATAAAACACAAATTTATTGTATTTCCGATAAAATTCAACAATTTCCCGTCAATAGTTATGTGAATAGATCATGCACTACTAAAGTATACCCTACACAACTCGATAACATAAAGTACGGCCGCTCGATATAGGGTAATTTACTAAGCTAGTACGAAATTGTTCTTGGGTGGATCATACGAGCAGGGGGTGTCACTACCAATATTCTCTATGACTAGTGAACCATAAAATTTGTTAATACAAAGTATTTATGATAACATCAATAAAGAGCCCGATAGTCATAAAGGACTTCCGAACCACCATCAAAATTTTTTTCAAAAGCATATAAAAAAAACATACCGGGAAAAAATTACAACTTACTGTAATAAAACTAGACGTATCCTGGGAATAAAAAATCCCAATGAGAATTTTTTCGGAACAACCTCTCCGAAAAAAAGGCTAAGGGTATAAAAGTTGAGTAAGTATATAGTGCGATCCGTATCACTATCAACATAAAAGATTAACCCAAAGCCACAAAAGTTGATGTTGGTGCCGACTTTCGTCAACGAAATTCCAACGAATGAGATACTATCAGACTGCCATACTAAAAATATGTGTCCCTTTTAATGTTACAGCAAATGGCTTGTTAGCAATATACCCGAAATATTATTCAAGTTAAGTAACCCCCGAAATAATAAAATGTAATTAAACGCATTAAAGCTGCGGTCTAGTCCGTCCGACCGGTGCCGCTTGTAAAACACAGCCCCCCGTAATCATGTTGTCGTGCGTCGTGCACAAAATGTCCAAAAGAATAACCTTAAAATTATTTTTTCCTCAACATTCACTTAATAACAGAAAACAGTCGTCCGCTCTTTTAAACTAATTACACACATTTAATTTACTTAAATCACAAATGAATTTTTTTTTTTCGTTTTCTTGCGTTGCACGCAACGTCCCAAACTCCATTAAGTCCCATGTGCCGGAAGAGCATAAAAAGGACTTCTCTATTGACTCCAAGGACCCCATCTGCCACCCTTTTTCTTCACCACTACCGGAATAGTAGAGCTTCAGTCAAAGTATGTTGACCGTGTGGCCAACAAAAACTCCTTAAGAATACTTTGCACATGGGAGCTGGTTGATTGGAGGGTGTTGGGGGAGCCTTACAGGAGCTACGATTAGTCAGATCCGTAATTGATTATTCGCGTGGCTATTTCCAATTTGTCTATATTTTTTCGTATTAATCATTTAGCTGGCATGCCTTAAACGACTTCTCAATGAAGTTGAAAGTTAGGACTGGATGGATGAGATGAATTTTTGTATACATTTGATAAGATGGAGATTTTGCGAAGAAAGTCCCGGGAAGATGGTTACCACCACCTTTACTTTGGAAAGAAAACTTCAAGAAAGTTTCATTGAAATGCTCTGGGCAATTATTGTAATGAGATAGCGAAATTTGAACTAAAGAACGGGTCGCCATGTTAGATACAAAGTAATCAAAAATTCATTGAGAAGTCTCGTAAAAGCAAGCGCTTCAAACCCGCTGACGGGGTATAAATCCAAAAAAAATTTGGTCGTTCGGAACGAAGTTTGGCAAACTCTTTAAGTTGAGGTGCTACAGAAGTTCGGACGCTGCTGGAACCATTAAAAGTCCGGGATGCGGTCAAAGATGAATTGTTACACTGGTGTTTCGAGACATGGAGGGTATTTGAAAAGTTAATTTTATCGGTAGAATAGCTGCTTATAAGAACAACAAAAAAAATTCACTAGTGGTTCTTCAAGTAAAAATGTTGGTATGTAAAAAAAGCGTAAACCATATAATAATGTAACACCACCTTACGCCTAAGAGATATATCGGAATTCGTGGAAACGTGGTTGCATGTCAAAAACTACCGAAATCCTCTCTTTGCCGATTAATCTGCAGAAGGAAAAATAAATTTGCTACCTTCAGATCGAAGAGTTATGACGAAATTTGAAAACGTACGCAACAAAGCGACTGGTTTGCAACTAGAGTTGTAAACTGGTTTCATACACAACCAGTTGGCAACCAAAATTAAACATCAACTGATTTTAGGTCAGTCGTAACCAAAATTCATATCTTTAAAAAAAGTTTTCAACCAAACTGTTGTGCGACTAGCAAATACGATTGCACGATACTAGTTCGAAACTGATCTGAAATCGATCGAGTTTCAGTCGACTCGTGTGTTAACAATGAACTACCTTCATAGTTAAGGTTACCAAACAGTTGCTTACTCAACTGCTTTGCCACTCTAGTTGCAAACCAGTCGCTTTTGTTGCGGAGAGTCATACACCCCTTGAGGTTTGAAAATGTAAATGTGTAAGTTGGTGGAGATAAAGGTTAATTCACGACCTGCCACCTAAGAGATATGTCGAAATTCGTGAAAATTGTGAAATCGGCTCTTTGCCGATTACGTAAGACCCTGCAGAAAAAAAAATAAATCTTCAGACCAAAGTGATATGACAAAATTCGAAAACGTACGTTCACACCCCTGGTGGTTTGCAAATGTAAAAATAAATTTAAATAAAAAGTTGGTGGAGTTAAAAGTTAAATCACTATCTTTCACCTAAGATATATGTCAAAATTCGTAAAAACGTCTCTGTCTCTGTTCGTAAAAACGTAAGACTGGTTTGCCACTCTAGTTGCAAACCAGTCGCTTCTGTTGCGGAGAGTGTAAGACACACCTCTTGTGGCTTTCAATAAATTTAAATAAAAAGTTGGTGGAGGTAGAAGTTAATTCACCACCTAAGAGATATGTCGAAATTCGTGAAAATGGTGGTTGAATGTAAAAAAATGCTGAAATCGGCTCTTTGCCGAGTGATATGACAAAATTTGAAAACGTACGTTCACACCTCTTGTGGTTTGCAAATCTTAAAAAAATTTAAAAAGTTGGTGAAGTTAAAAGTTAAATCACTATCTTTCACCTGAGAGATATGTCGAAATTCGCAAAAAAAGTCTCTGTACACCCACATGGTAGTGAATGTTAAAAAATGCTGAAATTCTCTCTTTGCGCCGATTACATCAAACGCTGTATGAGAAAAAATAAATTTGCTACCTTCAAACCGAAGAGATATGACAAAATTTGAAAATGTACGTTTTCACCACCTGTGGTTTGCAAATGTACCAATAAATTTAAATAAAAATTTGGTGGAGTTAATAGCTAATTCACGACCTTACTCCTAAGAGATAATGTCGGAATTCGTGAAAACGTTTCTTTACACCACCATGATGGTGGAATTTAAAAAAATGCTGAAACCGTCTGTTTGCCGATTACATAAAACTGTGCAGACGGAAAAAAATAAATTATCTTCAGACCGAAGAGATATGACGAAATTTGAAAACGTACGTTTACACCACATGTGGTTTGAAAATGAAAAATTCGTTAAATAGTTTTTAGACAATTACAGAAAAGCCTGAAGAGGTAAAAAACAATTCGGTATCACATCAGAGATACGTACCCTATGCAACACAGTTGGGGGTTGAATATACACAAATCCTGAAATTATTTTCTGTCGAATGTATGAAAAGCACGAGAAAGTTAAAGCCAATGCGATATCTCATCAGACGTAAGAGTTATGTTGAAATTCGTGAAAATGTATGCAACCTCTTGGCACCTCCTTCTGAGTTTAATATAAAATAATTCTGAAATACAATATCAAAAGTCAGTAGAAGTAAGAACCAATTTGAAATCTTGTCAGATCAAAGAGTTATGATGGAATTTGTGGAAACGTATTTAACCCCTTTACATCCTCTTAGGGGTTGAATAGGAAAAAAATACTGAAAACAGTTTTTATGCGATTATATAAAAAGCACGTAGAAGTAAAAGCTTATGCGATATCTAAACAGACCAACATGATATTGTGGAATTTGTGAAAATGCAAAGACCTAAGAGATATGATGAAATTCGTGAAAAGACATGCAATCCATTTTCACTAAACATATTTTTTCCCAACTTTGTGGACGGCAATGAAAATATGTTTTTTATCTAGATTACTCCACTAGTACATCTACATATACCCACCAAGTTCCAGATTTTTAGCATGACCCTTCAATATGAAAAACACCCTCTACTCCCGTTTCATATTACCCATATTTAAAATTATATTATTTTTGAAACATGCCACCGCTAGGGCTATACTTACGTTTCAAGTTTCAGCTAATTGTCAGTAGATGTTTTTCCGATATAAAAATCGGGATTTTTTCTTCGCCATCCACCCATGCTAGCGGTCTTTCGGACCTGCTTCCCGTTTAAATTCCAAAATCCCATAGATAGATTGGAAATAGGGGTTCGTATGGTTAACCTCTGTCACTGCAGCCAGAGTTGGGCTTATTGTGACGTCCTCCGGTTTGATTATGATTCCTCTTCCATCCCTGCGCTTTCAATGAAGCCTAGTATTTTGCGAAGAGGAATGGTCAGGAATTCCGATGGGTCCATGAAACCCTGACCGAAGTGACGAAGTCTTTTGTGAGCTAAACCCTCACATTCACAGAGGATATGCTCTGGTGTTTCGTCTTCGTCATTGCATATTGTGCAAATTTTAGTCTCAGAGAGACCAGTCCTATTGAGATGCTTTCTCATGTGGCAATGTCCAGTCAGAGCTCCCACTAGGGTTCGGTTAATTTTAGATAATCAGATGTTCTTTTTTCCGAATGTTTTGGCATAAAGAGCTTTGAGTGCCTGTTGCCCGGTGCCCAGTCTCAGTGAATGGCACTTTGCGATTTTTGCCACATTCGGATGTTCATTCTGGCTGTGCTAATTGGTATCGCACAGAATGGATATGGTCCCATGAAGTCAGCTTCTGAACCTTCCCTAGCCATTGTGTCGACCATTTCATTACCTTCATAGCTGCTGTGTCCCGGAATCCAAATGAGACTAACTCTGTTCTTATTTCCGAGTTCAATCAGGCATTGGAGGCAATTCCAAACAAGTTTGGAGTAGATTTAAGCGGACTGAAGTGCCATTATTGCAGCCTTGCTGTCCGAGTTTATATATCTATTCCCAATCCCACATCCCATCTTAAACAGTTCTTCAAAAATAGTTCGTGATTTTTTAAAAAAAATCGTATGAACCCAATGGCATGGTCTAATACCCCACTCAAAAATGTTATACAGGGTGTAACTAGTACTGAGGTTCAAACGAAAATGGGAGATAGAGGAACTTGTCCTGAGTAGAAAATCGTTCTACACATACTCCCATTTTTGCACCGTTAAGGAGTTAGCACGATTTTAAGGACGAAGGATTTTCATCGTACCTGTGATCACTGTTTGATCTCTAACTTCTGATGTACTTAGCGTAACGTAATAATTCTGGGCTCGTTGGAAAGGACACAAATTTTTCTTTCTAATTGCTATAAACTGTGTGTTATACTTTTTGAGAAAAATTCATTTAAATGACACAAAAATAATAAAAAAGTAAAAAAAAATATAAAAAAGTCCTGTTTTCTCCAAGAAGGACCTGATTAACCACCAAATTTTATTACATTTTCGGAAAGCCCATAAAATTTCACTATACGTTTGATAACAGAATTTCTTCATAGGTTGAATTGTAAAGGAGCGTGGCTAACAGTTATCAAGCACGTTCCCTTCAAGTAAATCTGGTTTGACACCCGTCATTCGCCGAAGGAGTATGATTAATAATAGTGAGGACGAAATAAATGCATGTGGTTGATGCCTAATCGATGGCCGATGCGCCGGGTGCTTACCGTGGGGTCCCTAGCCGCGATGCGCTCCTCCGTGGCCACAGGTACCGAGTGTCGCCGTCCTGGATGTTGTGTCTCCCGCCACGGCTGCAGTGTACCTCGTTCACGAAGGTTCCGATGAATGCTGATGAACATCCGATAATGGGGTACCGAGATCTGTCCGGATACCGTTCCCGGTAAACTCTTTCGGCTCGCCTAGCATTCCCGTCGCACAACCCATACACGAAGTGCATGTCTGCCATTTCTTCCGTTGAAAAAGACCTCCTATTGCTTGCCATGTTGCTCGTAATGATGTCTATGACATTTTGTTTACTGCTGCTTCCTCCCGATGCTTTTATCGCAGAAAAATCTACGTAGGACGAAGTCATTCCTGTTCCTTAAGGGAGCAGGTAAACTCCACGCTCTACTTATATGGATATTACTTAATAAACTTAAATGGATGTTAGTTAATTTACTTAAATGGACGCTATCTAATTAGTTGTCATATTTTTACTTACCTGTAACATAATTTCCACACATAAGAGCAATACGTGTGTTGTTAACATGGTTGCTCATTACTGCATCTGTTTTGCAGTAAATTCTATGTTTAGCAGTATTTCCAACATGTGCAGGGAACTCACTTGTTGTTGCAAATATGAAGAAATTCTGTTATCAAACGTATAGTGAAATTTTATGGGCTTTCCGAAAATGTAATAAAATTTGGTGGTTAATCAGGTCCTTCTTGGAGAAAACAGGACTTTTTCGTATTTTTTTTTAATTTTTTATTATTTTTGTGTCATTTAAATGAATTTTTCTCAAAAAGAATAACACTGATTGACACAGTTGATAGCAATTAGAAAGAAAAATTTGTGTCCTTTCCAACGAGCCCAGAATTATTACGTTACGCTAAGTAGAGCAGAAGTTAGAGATCAAACAGTGATACCAGGTACGATGAAAAGCCTTCGTCCTTAAAATCGCGCTATGTCCTTAACGGTGCAAAAACGGGAGTATGTGTAGAACGATTTTCTACTCAGGACAAGTTCCTCTATCTCCCATTTTCGTTTGAACCTCAGTACTAGTTACACCCTGTATATTGTGAATTCACCTTATCCAACGACATTCCAATTTTTTTTCTTTCTGGTGCAATTGGTTAGTGAGATATCGCAATCTATAGTATCTCACCTCCCCCCACTTCCCCACCCCTTCACCAATGCCCATTCAAATATTTTTTTCCATATATTCTACTAAGCTAATAATCACCAAGTTTCAACTTTGTGGTTTAAACCGTTCAAGAGATATGGATTTTAGAATGTCTCGATCCCAACTTTTAAGCGCTTCGGACACATTGTAAATCCGTTACTACCTAAAGGGGTCTGTGTGGAGAGGTTTTGCGGCCGAATCAGTTTTTCAGGCCGAAAAACACTGCTGACAAATCTAAGTGTGGCGGCTGTCTCTGTCGACTCCTATATAAGGACGGGAATTCGAAGTGGCAGCCAGTCGTTCCCCGACTACACGGCACATCTTCACTTCCGACGGTACTGAATATTGTCGTCGTAAATAAACGCACTTATATAGTTGGAATCTCGGCATAGCTGGGAGAACTACAACTATATTAGTTAAACCAACTTCCTTAACATTGGTGACCACGACAATGCAGAACATAGGCGTATCAATGACGACCGTTGATCCTTCTCTAGGAAGGGGGTGCGTGGGGAGCAAAAGGTTCCTTCCTACCGCATCGACGAGGACCGTTGATCATTTTCTTGGAAGGTGGTGTGTGGGGAGATGTTTCGCGGCCAAAGCACTCAGGTCGAAAAACACTCTTAATAAATTCAAGTACAGTGACTGTCACTGACAAAAATTGTTTCAGCGCTTAAGGAATCACTGTGTCGTGTTAAAAAATTCACGTTTTCAAACAAATTGACAAATTGTAGACGAATTCACGTTTTCAAGAAAACACAATTTGGAAAACTCAAAGCGCTAATTCTTATAAGCTTCATCGCACTTATCTAAATAATCTCAAAATTAAATGACTGGAGCAACACCGAAATTGACTAGGTCATAGAGATATAAATCCTATCGAGGAAAAGCTCAAAACTATTCACTTTATATCTAGTCCTGTGGGGATTTTAGTCCTCTTTGACTCCTATAACAGGCACAAATTATTCGAAGATTTTATGAAGCAGAAATATTGCCATTGGCCCTGCTCAAAATTCGTATTGGAATTGAAATCCTGCGAATGGATAGACCAACAATATCGATGATATTGTGGTCAATCGAAACTCCGATAACTTTTCCATGCAACTACCAATCGGTTAGTTATTAGGGTAACCAGAAACCATTGAAATATAAAGGCACTTCGGGTGTATTGTAGACTGTATGTTTGAAATTACTATTCATCGGAATGAAGGGCTGAAAAAAATGGACATGGGTACATGCTCTGAAAGGGATTAACAACGATTCAAATGATTTCAAAGGTGGATTGTCAATTATTTGAAAAACTTTACAAGTGAAATTTTCGGTTTACAACAAAGTTTATAAATTTTCCAACTTCAATGTGAAATGAAAGGATTCTTTTATTGTCCGTAAAATTCTAGATAACGCCCAGAAACTTTTTGTCCAGTTTGTGTACCCTTTCTTCTTTTCACTAAATTTAGTGAGAAAGTGGACATTAAGAAGTGTTGTAAAATGTTGATGTGTTATGGTCAAAAATTGAATCAGGAATCGTTTCTGGAAAAAATGTTGAAGCTTACAGTAACTATATACCGAAATAATTGTAGAACTACTTGGAAAAAATTTTTCGAAATGCACTGTGTGGACCACAAAGCTGCACTTAGCGTTCAAGGACTACAATCAAGGCATTTTTATTCTTGGAGATACGCATATTCACCAATTGAACTAACTACATGTAGCTACTTTGCGTACCATTATATATCACAAACAGAATATGGTACCAAGTTTTTTGTTGGTATGTGTACACAGTAAAACATTTTGTGAAAATTACTATCCTTAAAGCTATAAAACATTTCGCATTGATGTAGTAAATTTACGAATTTTCATTTTTACACATTTAATTCATAAATTTACTGACTGGGTAGTAATATTGAAAGACCGCATGAAATTTTACACATTTATTGTGTAAAATTGATCATTGTGTATAAAATTACGCATTTTGCATGTAATTTTGATACTTCAAGCGTAGTAATTTGTTTTTTTTTTAAATATATTAACTTGACCGCTTCGTTGTTTAATTCACTTGTTTCGTGCTTTCGTGTAAGTAGTGATTTAAAATTTAAAAAGAAAATAGTGTTTATAAAGTGTGAAGTTTGTGGCTTTAAAACAAATAAATTAAATTTATATAATAAACATGTACAGTGTTTTATACTTTCTAACTTTTTTGACCTATATCCTGATTTTTCCCAATTATCATTTGTTGATTGATCTCATTGAATTTTTCCAATTGTAGATTGCTGTGTCCTTTGCTCTTCAAAATACGTCTGGGAATTCATCTGCTTCATTTACATTATCAATAAATTAATAATAATAATAAGCAAAGAAAAACATGTCGCTTTTTTGTAGTACATAATATGTAGTACATAGGGTAAAGACCCCAGTTCAAAGCCCCTTTAAGACAAATGTTGACTTGGAGTCATCGTTAAAAATCAGAATATACAGTTACCAATCTGATATTTTACTATTCTGATTTAATATTTAATTCTTGTTTTTTATAAAATTCATTAAACAAAAAATTGCTACTACAGCTTAAAGAAAATAAATAAAAAGTTTCAAATGGTTTCGTTTCAGTTTCGAGCCGCTCTGATCCCTTTTCCGAGACATCAAGAGCCAGTTACGAGCCTCACATGCTCTCATAGCAAATAGTATGCACTTTTGCACTTTTCGACAGGAAACTGTCCGTCTACAAATAGCTTCCTTATGTAAGATCCATTCGATCCTTTCTGGAAAGGGTTACAGGACTATTTTGCACTACAGCAATTGCGTTTTGTCTCTCAGTACCAAATTTTCCTGTAACCTTCAACTTTGTATACTCTAG
The DNA here is from genome assembly GCA_951812415.1 of Beris morrisii. Classification (NCBI taxonomy): domain Eukaryota; kingdom Metazoa; phylum Arthropoda; class Insecta; order Diptera; family Stratiomyidae; genus Beris; species Beris morrisii. The sequence goes on along the minus strand of OX638310.1, from coordinate 107,460,627 downwards.
ATGAAATCTGCGAGTATTATAAGTTTAATCCAGTTCAGAAGTTTGTAACGCATAGAACGGAGCCTCGGACGAAAAAAAGTAATATATTATTTTTTGTTTATTTGTGGCCAAAAACTTCAAATCCGCTTGGCATCCATCTGTCTCTCCGCTAGCACGATAACTCAAGAACGCCTTACACTATGATCTTGAAATTTTGAATTTGGATGTTTGGTCGAATTTGCTATTGCTAACGGGCAAAATCGTCCAACCCCTTCGGGTAGCTGCCATACAAAATGTCCTTAAAACAAGGTGTACAAGAATGTTGACCGATAACTTCAGAAGGGTTTAAGCTACTACTTTGAAATTTTGCATGTGTTGATTTTCCAATAGTTGGTCTTAAATGTATGATTATGAAGAAAATCCTATCCTTCGTGTAGCTGCCATACAAATATCCTGTCAAAATGTCACTGAATTTATGGAACTCATGAATTCGGAATTTTGTACAAATTAGTTTTGAATGAAAACGAAGTTCGATTCTACTAGTCAGCGAAATCCTTTTACTAATTCGTGTACCTTCCATCCAAAAAATCACTTGGTGAACAATATTTCCCAATAACTTTTAAACGCTTCAAGCTAGGAATTTGAAATTTTGTACACATAAACTTTTAAATGGAATTCCATATTTCTGAGCTACAGAACGAATTGTTAGCTCTTTCCTGATTTCCTCTAAAGCATTCTGTAATTGCTCCTGTGAATATTTCGGTTTTGGCATATTCAATTACCTTATATCTAAAAGAAGTGAGTATTTTACTTTATTATTTCAATAATACAGTATTGTTATTGATTTTTAAAAAAAAAAAAATTTTTTTTCACGGTTCATGACTAGTAGACACGAAAAAAAAAAATTGTCAGTCCGTCTGTCCGCCGTACGCCGTACGCAGTACGTCCACCGGTGTACGCAAAATCGTTTGAAGGCTCGTAGCTCCCAAACCCTCTGAGCTATTAAATTGAAAAATTTTTTATGAATAGACTGGGTAGGCCCCTTGAAGTGACCAAATACGAAAAGGTGGGTTGTGAGGGGGGAGGAGGGGGAAGCGTTTTAGTCGGAAAATTTTGATCTCAGCAACCGCTTATGCTAGGAGGCTGGAATTTGGAATTTATATAGAGCTTCGGTAGTGGACCCATTTGCAAAAAAATTGCCGATATAGGTGAAGGGGTTTTGGAGTGGCAAAAAAGGTGAGATCGACACATTCTAAAATCCATATCTCCTAAACGATTAATGTCACAAAATTGAAACTTAATGAATATCTGTAGGTATACTAGGAGAATTTTTGAGTGGGGGCAGTGGCCTACGGCGGTGGGGGGTAAAAAACTGTAGATTACGATATCTCACGAACCGAATACACTAGACAAATAAAATTTGGTTTCTGTATAAAGATTGACAAATGAAGTTTGCTGTAAGTAAAATTTTTCAAGGGGATGCAGCATGACAGTGGAGGGGGTAAGAATTTTTCTAAAAAATCAAGTCTCATATCTCAAGAACAGTGTAAGATAGATGCTTCAAATTTTTACCAGAAGTAGGCCAAGTAGACCCCTAGCAGGAAACAAAATTTTGGAAGCGTGGGTGTAGAGGGCGAGGGTGGGGGAGGGTGAAAAGGAAAAAGTTCCGATTTTTATATCTCGAGAACCTATAACGATATAAAGCTGAAACTTGTTATTTAGATAGAGCTATATTAGTAGCATGTTGGAAAAATATAATTTTTTATAGCGGCAATATGGTACGGCGGTGGGGGCTGTTTTTCCTATCTATAGAACGACTTATGTTAGAAAGTTGAAACTCGGTATGTTTATGTAAATCGACTAGAAAACTAATTTAGATAAAAAAAAAATTCTAATATTTATTGGCGTTCGGAGGGGGGGCCAAAAAATGATCAGTGAAAATGGAATGCATATATCTTACGGTTTTCGTCAAATCTATTAGGTCTTCCCAAATATTGAATTCTTTTTGTACGACTTCTTCATATAAATAACTAGAAAGCGCTTTTAGGATTTTTTAAAATTCGACCCCTAAGGGGGTGCAAATGGAGTTGTAAGCTTTTTCACGAATTCTACTATATCCCCAGGTCTTATCAGATATCGAATATCTTTTCACTTTCACGTGCTTGCGTAATAATCGCCTAAAACTTGTTTTTAAGTTTTTTCCTTTTTCAGCCCCTAAGAGGGTATAAACGGGTTGAACACGTTTTCACGAATTCCGTCATTTCTTTTAGAAGTGATAAGAAATTGAATTGGTTCCTACTTTCTCGTGCTGTATTCATATTTATTTATTAACTCCTTTCAGGATTTGTGGATATTCAACCACCAAGTGGGTGTAAGGAGGTTGCATATCTGATGATATATCGCATTAATTTTTACTTCCTAAGGTTTCCTATATAAAAAAGCCAAAAAGTCAATTTCAGTATTTTAGATATTCATATGGGTGTAAGGGGGTTGTATGCTTTTCAAAGCTTCGACATATTTCTTAGGTTCGATGAGATATTAGATCGCTTTTCACTTCCACACACTTTTTATACAAACGCCTACAAAGCCATTTCTCAATTTTTCGATATTCAACCCCCAAGGGTTTGTATATGTTTTCACAATTTTTGCCATCCCTTAGTTCTGATGAGATATAAAATTGATTATTACGTCCAACCAATTCACGATTTTTCGAATTTCCAGAACCAAGGGGGTGTGAAGAGTTTGCTTACGTTTTCACAAATTTTTCAAAATCCCTCGTGTCTCATGAGATATCAAGTTGCTTCTTATGAAATCGTTTAAAAACCTGTTTCACAATTTTTTCGAAACTCAAACCCCAAGTGGTAGTAGTGGGTTTGTATACGTTTTAACAATTCGTCATATCTCTTAATTCTGATAAGGCAACAAATTCGCTTTTACTTCTATGGGCTTTTAGTGTACATAATATACCGAAATTCGAACAGTCTACACGGGCTCTTCCAATGTCCAATATCGATAATAATTCATTATAACAATATTGTATTATAATATTTTCTGTATAATTATATTTTTAATTAAAATTGTATAATATTTTTAAGAAAATTGTCTTAAAATTCGAAGGAGGCTCAGGATCTTGGGGCTCGCAACTAGGTCGATGAAAAAGATACAGAAATGCCAGGTGCGAGCCACCCGGCTCGGAAATGGAAATTATCAGAAATACAGCACCAGTCCGGAGCCTCCTTATTATTCTAATTAAATATAAAATTTTCGATGATTAATTAATTACATAATAATATTTGTAAAATACACTTTCTATATTGTCACAATACGAGTACTTACACCAATTATGTAAAACTAATGTTGTAAGCACTATGGTGTCACTGAATTTTCTAAACGAAAACCTTAAGAACTTGCAGTTGTGTGAAACACGTCTGTTCTTTACGAATTCTGACAACAATTGAAAATATTTCATGCGAAGCCTATAGCTAAATCACTAAAAACAATTGAAAGTAATTGCTAAAAATGGTAGTGAAGGAAAAAATGTCATGAATTCTTAGCTGGTGGCTTGGAACTGGCGTAGGGTTCGCAACTGGGGTCTTTACCCTATTGGTTTTTCCACACCGTGTGTAATTTTACGCACATTTTTAGCGATTGATTTCCACACTTGTGTGTGAATTGCCGCATTAATAGTAAAAATCGCAGGAGTGCGTAATTAAATTTGACAATAGTAATTTTACTGCTCTCAGAGTACGCACTAAATTGCATACTCCAAGAGTAGTAAAAAAAATTTACTGTATATTTTTAAGTTCCGAAGACAAAATTTTGATCTTAGCGCGATTTTTGGCGTTGAGGATAAGGAAACGAATGGACAGTGGAAGAATTTAAAAAAAAAAACAATTCGATTCAACTTTATAATTTTAAATTTTGTTGAAAGTTAGGGGTTCACAGGGATTTCAAGTAAAACACAATTCGACTACAATCAAAAGAAATAACATTAATTGGCATTCAATAATCATAAACATTCGCACTGGCAACGTTTTCCGATTTCATGTACTACTCGATCAAAATCACCTGTCGCCGTAGTAAAACTGATCCGTGAAAAGCTCTGCTGTGCTTATATTCTGAGTGTGTTGAGACAATTGCTTGAATATTCGGTGGTGTGTGCGGAATTCGTGAGAAGTATATGTTGCATGCGAGAAGTGTCAAGAAATTGATGTGCTATTCTGTCTGGGTGTTGAAAGGTATAGGAAGGGCGGTTGTTGTTCGAAACTGATGCCATACATTGTGTGCGGGTTGCCAGAGTACGCAGATAACAATATTAAAGTTTTTTGATAGACCTGAAACTCAAAAAAAAAAATCTACCCTGATTTTCACGTTTTAGGACTAGTAGACCTCAAAATAGCAAAAAAATTTAAATTTCTGTCTGTCCGCCGATCAAAGTCTCGTATCTCACAAAGGTGATATATTAAGTTCAAATTTCTTGAAAGGAGCGGTGGAGCACGGATGTGGAAAATAACAATTTTTCAACAAAAAATGTATTTTCAAATTTTTGCCATTGTTGTACGTGGTGTGTAGACTGTGTGTCAAATGTGGAAATGAAAAAACTTGGAGCATTGCCTTATAACACAATAACTTTTCTTTCAGTTCGGAGATAAAGAGAGGTTGGGTGTATTAAAGTGAAAAATCTCTCTACTCATGCAGTAGCTTCCACACAGACTTAAAATGAGTAGTGAAACCCACTATTTCACAACATGGTTACATAGTAGTACGGCTATTTGCTATCAGGAACGAAATTGTAACTAAAAGCAATACCATCTGCCACCTCAATTTCTCCCCCTTTTAAACACGATCGAGGTGACAATCTTGGAGTACTTGGATGCATTCAAAACGTAGCGCTTGGAAACTCCCGGAATTTAGCCAGAAATGTTTAAAGCGTATATAGGCTTAGTAGCTAGCCAGTGCCATACTGCTATCTTCCCCATCTCAGAGGAGGGCAATGAATTTTGGTCCTAATGTTACTTGCTTTAGTTGCTACTGTCGCTTCGATCGCTGCTGTCACATAGATCCATGCTGTTGCTGGGGTAGCTGTTGTTGATCTGATCGCTTTCGTTTCCTTGGTTTGTTGCCTTGCTTATTACTGTCGTTTTTTGTCGCTGCAGCTACAGCTGACATTGGGCGGCCAGCTTGATTATACGACTAGTGCCAAATTCACAATGGTGTTTGACCGCTCCAGTGGTGCATGCTCGTGATCGACACCTCGATTTACCACCATTTTATACACGATTGATGTGATATCCGCGGAGCTTGTATGCATCCAAAATGGAGCGGTTGGCTTTATCCCAAATTTAGCAGAAGTGTGTAGAGTATTTGTATCCTAAGTGGATTGCACATCGCCAATGCGCAACAATGAGTATTACACTATTGCTTTTAATCTATCTTAACTACGAATTTTTTTTTTAGACGAATCGAGAAAAGTGGTTATTTCATCGAAAAAAATTTTTTAAACAAAAGCTAAATAAAACGTTTTCTTACTATTTCCAGGAACCTGCCAACACATCAGCTCCTTCCTATCCACTGACTTAGACAGTTCGACGACAGCACCGAAATTCATGTCACGTGGTCATCTCTACAAAGCGATCATTGGTGAAACAATCGAATTACCGTGCAAAGTACAAAATCTGGGAAGTTTTGTTCTACTTTGGCGCAAAGGGACAGCCGTGTTGACCGCCGGACATTTGAAAATTTCACGTGACTCACGTTTCAAGGTGATCGGCGACTACAATCTACAAATCGGCAACGTCCGAACTCAGGATGCTGGTGACTATATTTGCCAAATTGGCGACCAGGAGACCCGGGATCAAGTCCATACAGTCGAAATTTTAGGTAAATTGATTTCACTCCAAGGAGTTAACCCATATGAGCCATACATATCCAAACTGAACCGTAATCCAATTTTTTTTCTTCTGCTTTTTATTCACCGTCTCCCGGATGGATCCTGTACACCATCTGCATCTATCGAACTTTTATGATATTTCACTTTGGGGATTTTGTGCTGTACAACTGCCACCTCTTACATCACTTACAACAACTGAAATCCCAGTCCCACCTACACTACGGGCACTGCCGCACAACGGGCAAGTGACCGCCCGGAAAGGGAGTACTGTAACATTAGAATGTAAGGCATCAGGAAATCCGGTACCGACCATCTATTGGTACAAGAAGGACGTGTTTGCCGGCACAACTCATCTCTCCGATAGCTCGACCTTAATCTTGGACAACGTCGACCGACATCATGCAGGCGTATATCAATGCTCGGCTGATAATGGCGTTAAGGAACGTGTTTCCATGGACATCCAACTGACCATCCTGTGTAAGTGAAGTTCATTGAACACAAATTTTACCATACGTAATTTAGTTTTGAACAACGAACAGGGAATTATGCCTACGTACATCCCCTACATACCCTAGAGTCGATTCTCATAAACTGGCTTGTGAGCCCGGGTAGTTCACTCCTTCTATGTTCTTAGATGAGATGAGAATGAGGTCGATGCCGGTAAGTTTGCCATCCTACAGGATAAGCTAATATTTACGTTCGAGTGCTACTTTGCATACGATATCAATTTTATGGTTTAAGATATTTTCCATGGCTGATCCACAGATGATTTTGACTTGTTGGTTATTTGAAAGGAACTGAACCGGACCTAAACGTTTCGAAGGATCAAAATTCCAATGAGGATTTCACTAATTGAGTTGCTTCTTTGGATGAAGGATTCTATCTTTTCCCCCAAGTTTCCCATCTGCAGTAGCCTTTTCACCATCCTCTGTATGAGATTCTGGCAAAAAGTTTTATAGCGTTAGTTACTGCTTGTAATTGGCGAAGTTTCGAAGCCCGAAAGTGTTTGCCGACACACAATACAAGTGCACAGATGTGAATCCCAACGCTTCGGAAATTGAGACTGGTGTTTTCGAATCGAAAAATTACGATCGCTTCAGATGTAGTAGACGAAAGCGGGTCTGCCAAGCAAATCCCGAATATCCGAAGGGATAACTTGTCTATTTGATGAGGAGCTGTTCGAAACTTTTGACCATGTTTGCGGAAGCTTATCGCTAACAGGACGAGTACTTTAACGTATATTTGCACAAAATTGGAAATTGTTTGTAGCTCGGTTTTTGAATTAGCTATGAAGTTGTTGGTACCCAATGATATCGAGGTCAGTGCATAGCTGAGGATATTAGATATTTTATTGAACGCTTCCCGGGCATAGTATACGAGAAGGAAAGAAAATTATGTGTTTCCTGTCGGTCCGAGGTGAAAAAAAAATGCAGCTGCAGACGGATCCTTGGAAGGTCTGCAAGCCAAGAGACAGAATACAACAGCCATTATGTTGGTCCAAAAGGTACGAAAAACTAATTTCTTACTAAGGACCACCAGTGACCCATAGCGCAACCAATGCAGCGCTGCATATAGTGACTCTGCTCACATGCGACTTGTATGCTCTATGATCCGATGCAGTAAACGTTCCAGTATGCAGTAACTCACAATTTGATCTGTGTAGCTCTTAGTTAAATAAAAAACCTACTAAGCTAGTCAAATTTTTTCGGAGGAAAAATTTAAAATTTGAAAGTTTACATCAGAAAAATTGCAGTTTCCTTGGAGAAACTAATCGCTGCCCCGCAATGCAGCAATGCATGCAAGCTGCAGTGATTGGATCATAGACCCCGTTTACACCCAGTATTTAGGCCGCGTCCTTAAGGTATAATTCGACCTAAACTATTAATGACACCTGGCGTAAACACTTCCTTCATATGCGGCCTGACGTAGCGTCAGCGTCAGGTCGGGGCTCATTCACTTGTTACCTGACCTAAAATGGGTGGTTTGATTTTTCGGGGTAAACGAGTGATTCGCCCTAAATGTTTTTGTTTGCATTTCAATACATCAGTGAAATGCAAATACGACCAAGCTGAATTTTCGGCCTCTATCGGTGTAAGCAGTTGGCGATTGGACCTACTCTAGGTCACGATATAGGTCGCGTTCAGGTCGCTGGGTGTAAACTAGCTCATTGGCTAATGATCAAGTCAATGCAGTGCTGTGTGCGACTACTTGGGCGAAGTGTCTGCTCCAATCAATGCATTACAGTAAGCGTTGCTGTACGGTACTATTCAAAATTTTGACGGGGTGAACAATAAACGTATTAAACGGGTCGATATCTTTAGAGGGAAGATTTGAAGATACTGGGGATCCGGGAGGCCTGTCGGACTTTGCAGAAAGACGCTACACCAAAGCGAAATGTTGTAATTCTCTCTGACAGCCAAGCCGCAATCAAGGACTTAGATTCGGCTGCCACGCGGCCAGACTGGGTATTCCCTTTAACGTCAATTGCCACAGTGGGGATGCAAATAAGAGGGAAACTGTTATCCACCTTCTTTGCGAGTGTCCCGCCCTAGCTAGAGCCAGACTTTGCGCACTAAGCAAACCCTTCTTCAATAACCTCGATGAGATCTCGAAAAACAAGATAGCAGAACTGATTACCTTCTTGAACAGCTCTGGATGGATATGATAATCCATTCAAGCTGGATATGATAATCCATTCAAGCCCCAGGTCTCTGTAAAACTATGCATATACTTCATCAGCCCTCAACGACCAGGTTAAACGAGTTGTGGTATCAAAACGGCGCTTCCTGTGCTTATTTGGCTCTGTTTTCGGCAGACAGGCCACCACGTAAACCAACCAACAGGGAAAAAGCACGATAAGTCACATTGTGATAATTTTACTGGAGAGCAAAATTTAAACATCAAAACCCGTTTAATCGTTAACTAATTTTAATACGCAATAACTATGGACTAGACAGATTTTGTTACGGTCGCATTCGTTCCCGTTCAAGCTGAAAGGAAGAGAAGAATAAAAATTAAATATAAATCAAGTAATGTAGAAATGCAGAGAGAAATCACTGATAACTTACCTGCTGATCCAGGGCATTCCTTATGAAGCAGCTTCATCTTTTCGACATCTAAAAAGAAACAACACCAAAAAGGAATTAGTAAAGCATTATTTGGTAAACCATAACTTCGGTAAAACGGAAGAGGAGCTGGAAGATGATTATAAAAACGTAGGATTAGGGATTATTAGCAGTAGGATTATTTAGGATTTAGGATTAAGTGAATTGATATGATATTTAGGAATTATTAGGTTTAGTTAGGATAGTTTAATTTAGGATAGGAGTAGGATAGAAGAATGGGAGAAGTCACGAATACAAAACAAAACAAAACAACACAACACAACACGCAACGTACTACAGCCGAGCCAGGGACGAACATCGAACATTTCACACGAAAAGAAACACTACACGCGACGTAAACAAACACATCACATCACTCAATACGAAATCATAACACGGAAAATGTCAACAAAACTCCATAAATGTAAACATTGACACCTACACTTCATCGAAGACGGAGAAATGTCAAATCTGACTTTGCGATGCGAACATGGCGGACTTACACGGCGAAAAGTGCAAGTCGATAAGACAGTTCAGCAAGGTTTGGGTCCATGATAAAAAGTCGGATGGTAAATATTAAGTGGACACCGAATAAACCAAGATAAAAGTTATCGAAATAGGAGAAAGCTAGTAGTTTTGAGTGAATGACCGGGAGAAAGCAGACGTTGACCTGCGAAACGGGGATTTACCGATGTAGAAAGCTGACCCGAGGTTTCGCGGGAAGTACGACACCCGAAAACGGTCTCTTTTTGGTGATATACTAGCGAGAGTGCGGATGAGAAAGATAACATAGGAGTGAATTCGAGATTAAAATTAAAACTGAATTGAAGATAAGTTCAAACGGAAGATCACAAGTCGGTGATAAATAGGAAATCAACTTGGACCAAGCGTAGGAGGAAGAAATCACGAGAGCATCGTTACGAGATCATAAGAAGGAGTACGGAGTCGTATACGGTCGAAGTCTTCCGAGAGCAGGGCGGAGGAGAAAGTGTGCAGCGTTCGTTTTTCTTTTAAATTGAAGTGGAGAATTTGCGCAACGTTCGAGAGATATCCGAGTTTTCGTCGTGGGACACCGCACCAGAGGCGCCCTAGATAAGAGTAGTTAGTACAGTTGGTAAATATAACAAGTAGAGCCAGAGGATAGGTATTTTCTTTAAGATTATTAAATTTCGTTGTTTTTCCGTACATTTCAATGTTGTTATTTATCGGTGTTCGTGACGTATTACAGCTTCCCTTCCGTTTGCTTCGTATAATTTTGCGCGTAATTAAATCTTCCCCGAATTAGTGATTCGATCGGGGCGAGATTACGAACGGGGCTTTAAAAGAAAGGATCACTGGCGCCCACGACCCTTCTCTGGGTTGGCCGGACAAGGCCCGTTCACCCCCTTTAGTGCGAGGGGTTTTTAATTCGGTTTTCCACCGGGAAAAACGGTAACAATTTTTTCCCTGTTTATGTTTGCTAGAGTATAGTTTATGATATTAGCCAACAGCTGGCATCTAAATCTCAAAAACGAAAAAATGGACTTATCGTGTTTTTCCCCTGTGGTCTTCATATCTTTTAGGTCTTATAAGATCCAGAAATGCTTATGTAATCGGCTTAAAATAGATTCCTGGGTTTTTAGATAATTCATCACTAAGGGGGTTGGAAGGAGATACATATGATGAGATAATGGATTAGTTTTTACTTCCACGCGCTTTCTATATAATCGCCTGATAATCAATTTGCGAATATTCAACCCCTGATAGGATAGATAAGGAGCTGTATACATTTTCACAGACCTTTTAGGTGTGATGAGATATCGAATTAATTTCCACTGCCACATGCTTTTTATGAAATTCACTGAACACTATTTTCGGTATTTTTGATATTCAACCCCTAAGGCAGTATAAGGAAGTCATAAATATTTTCAAGAATTCCCTTGTATATCCTCGGTCTGATATCCAATTCTTTTTTACTTCCACAAGTTTTTTATGTAATCGCCTAAACATATTTAAGGATTTTTAATATTGAACCCGAAGTAGAATTAAGGACGCTGCATACATTTTCACGAATTTCCTCATATTTCTTAGGTCTGATCAGAAGTCTGATTGATTTTACTCTATTATTTTTTAATAATAAAGTATTGTGATCGACCTGAAATTTCATAAAAATTTGCTACCCTGAAATGTTGTATTTACACGTTTTAGGACTAGTAAACACCAAAAAAACAAAAAAAGAATGTCCGTCTGTCCGCCGTAGACGCCGGACGCCGTACGCCGTACGCCGTACGCAACATCGTTTGAAGGCGCGTAGCTCCCAAACCCGTTGAGATATTAAGTTAAAATTTTTATGGTGGATAGATTGGGTGAACCCCTAAGGATGGTATCTTTTAAGGGGGTGAGGTGTGAGGGGGTATGAGGGGGGAGCGTTTTAGACGAAAAATTTTGGTTTCTAGATCTCAGGAACTACTTATGCTAGGAGGCTGAAACTTGGAACTTATGTAAAACTATGATAGTGTACCCATTTGAAAAAAATGATCGATATTGGTGGAGGGGTGTGGGAGTGGGGGGAAAAACAATGAGTCCGAAACGCTTGGAAGCCGCTATTGGAACATTGTAAAATCCATATCTACTGAACGATTAATGTCAGAAAGTTGAAACTTTGTGGTTGTCTTTAAGGATACTTCAAGATTGGACCATGGCTAAAACTTTTAAGGAAGGTGGTGGGGTGTGGGGGTGGCGGGTGAAAAACTTTGGACTACAATATCTTCCGAACCAATTACACCAGGAGGATAAAATTTGGTTTTTGTATATGGGATCGCAAGTTGAGTCTACTGAACGTAAATTTCTTGAGGGGGGAGGTGGAGTACGAAAGTGGGAGGGTAGCAATTTTTCAAAAAATTCAATTTTTATATCTCGAGAACCGTACCAGATATGAACTTGAAAATTTTACAGGAGTTGGAGTCAGTAGACTTCTAGTAGGGAAAAAAATTTTGAGGGTTTGGATGTAGGGGGAAAACAATGAGACACCCAAGAAAAATTTTTGACAAGGGTATTACGGTACAGGGGTGGTTTTTTATATCTCAGAAACGGCTTATACTAAAAAGTTGAAACTTAATAAGTATATGTAGATGTGCTAGCAGAGTTATTAAAACTAAAAAAAAAATTATTTTCATTTGTGTACAAAGATGGAGTAAAAAAATTTCCGTGAAAAGGGTTTTTTCTCACATTTTCACGAATTTCGGTAAATATTTTGGACTTCTCGAGCTATCAAATCAATTTTACTATTTCGGCCTGTTAATATAAGCGCCTAGAAACATTTTTCCAAATTTTTCGATATCTAACCCCTAAGAGAGTGTAAGGCGATTATGTATCATTCTTTTTCACGAATTCCGATATAATTCTTAGGTCTAATGACATATAGAATTCACTTTCACTTCTAAATGCTTTGAATATAGTCGGGAAATAAACCGATTTAAGTATTTTTTGATATTAAACCCCCTGGGGAGTAAGACATTGTTCAAGTTTTGACGAATTCCGAATTTTTTTTAGGTTTAATGAGATCAAATTCACTCTTACTTCTATGGAATATTCTATTGATAAAAAAAATACGTTAATAAATAAAAAAAATCTGCCAACAGTTTGGGCGCAACTTTATTATTTTATGGGTAGAAGTCCGAAACGTGTTTAATGCTTAGATGCGGTGTAGGTTACCATGCGACTGACAACCCAAGGAATAACCAGGAGGCTATTTGGAACGTTATTTTTTAGGTTGTCAGTCGCATGGTAACCTACACTGCATCTAAGCATTAAACACGTTTCGGACTTCTACCTATAAAATAATAAAGTTGCGCCCAGACTGTTGGCAGATTTTTTACTTCTATTGTATAATCGTTTCATAACTGATTTCAGTATTGTTTTATATTCAACCCCCACCCGAGGTGTGAAGAGGTTGTATATTTCTTTCTTAATTACTCTATTAATCATTGATTTGAATTAATTCCACAGTTTTTCCACCTAAAAGTCAAGATTTGTTGATATTTAGTAAAGGGTTTTTCTGCGTTTTCACGAATTTCTCCATATGTTTTAGGTTTGATTAGATTCCACATAACTTCCTTGTCGCAAAGCAGCCAGTGCTATATTTCGACTTTAACCGCGCATCGAACAATGACATAAAATCGTAATTAGTAGGTATCTGTAGCATCTGCATTTTAGTACCACCTTAATCTAAATCGCTTCTCGGAATTTATCCAGAAAAATAAGAAAGTTGTCGCCAGACTGTTGGCCAATTTTTATCTCATTAGAGATATTAAAGTTTAATTTTTATTTTGCGAGTAAATTTGGTGGACATTTTTTAATGTTGACTTTTTGAGGGGGTGCGAAAAAGGGTGTTTGTGTCCATTTTAGACAAAGTGTTTCTGTTTCTATATCTGGAAAACTGCTTATGGTAGCACACTGTAACTAAAAATTTATACAGAGCTATAACAGTGGGAAATAAATTACACTTTATTATTTTTTAAATATTGAAATACTGTTATCGGTCTGATATTTAAAAAAATGCTACCTTAAAATTTTTTATTTTCACGATTTAGGACTAATAAAGCCCCAAAAAATGTCCGTCTGTCTGCCGTACGTCGAACTCAAAAGTTAGTAAGCTGCGTAGCTCATAAACCTGTGGTAAAAAAATTTGGATAGCAATATCCGAACCAGAAAGTTATATTTTTTTTAAACATTATATTTGTATTTTTCATTTTTTTGAGATATGGAACTTTTATTAAGGTTGGTAGCGCTATGGACCGAGGATGGTAGACCACTTTTTCAAATTTTAGCTTAGAAACACAGAACTAAGTTTAAGTTTATTCCCATAGGTACAATTTAAGAAATGTAAATATATCAAGTAGCATGCCTCTGTCCTGTATGGAACATCTCTAACACAGTGCCTTTTCTTTCAAGTTATCAAGAAAATTGGAAACTAAAAAATTAAACTGCTTAAACAACATCTTGTACCGTTCTTCTTTTATCGATGTTATACAAATTTCTTCTTCAGTGCATTCATTTAAAAAACGCATGGAGTCTTTCCTCTTTATTCCCAAAAACAATTTTAATATTTATTTAACAAAATAGGAACACCCAAATGGTTCGGTAAGGTACGCAAATGGAGCAAACCTTTTACGAATTATTTATGTGGGGCGATTCGATATGTCTCCATAGATCCATAAATAAAAGCTCGGTCTGCAAAGTAAAGAAGGCTGCTGATGCTTCTGACTGTTCGACTTTTATAGTCACGACCTATTAGTGGTGCTTGTGTGCGGTTTTTCATTCAGCGGGAAATGGAAGCATACAATCATGCTTGGTGGAAACCTTCCTTGGAAGACTCCATTTCCTTTTAACATGGACATGTCCGCAGGAGGAAGTAGCCGATAGACCGATTATTCGATTATTCCTTCGCAGTAATGAAGAATGTATCATTGGAGATGCATGAGTCATTCATTCTTCAGGCAGCTTGGTGGAAAGTTAGCCAGCGTGAAGGGTAAGCATACAATCATGCATAGTGGAAACCTACCTTGGAAGGCGTGGATGCATTACACTTCCATCCCACTCCATTTTCTTTTAACATGGGCATGTCCGCAGGAGGAAGTAGTCGATAAACCGATTATTTCAAAACTCATCGTGTCGTTCCTTCGCAGTAATGAAGAATGAATCTTTAGAGATGCTTGAATCATTCATCCTCCAGGCAGCTTGGTGGAAGGTTAGCCAGCGAGAAGGGTAAGCATACAATCATGTACAATAGAAACCTGCCATGGAAGGGTTGGACGCATGACGCTTCGTACTCAAACCATTTCCTTTTTACATGGGGAAGTACCGAGAAATTTAAAATACCACCAAAGGGTTTAATACAAGAATGTTTATTATGAAATAAGTTATGTTATGCATTATAAAACTAAAAAACTTTTATAAATTTATTTGCTTATTATTATTATTTATATTACTAAAAACCAGGGACGTCATTTGTGGGGGGGGCATGGGGGGCATTTGCTCCCCTGAATTATGTATTTTTATAGATTATATATAACATATTGTTGCGAGCTAGGGGTTCGCCGGGATTTCAAGTAAAACACAATTCGGCTAAAATAAAAATAAGTGATAATTTATTAATCCGCACTTTAATTCTATTCACACAACAATTCGCACTGTATGGCAGCACTGCCCGCTTATTTATATCGCTTGACTCGATCACTTTCGCTCTCTACCAACACGGTCGCGTATACACGCTGGCTGTCACAGTCGACGTAATAAAAATTACTATATCCTCGCTGAAAGCTTTATCTGCTTTTATACCAGTTGCCTGTAGTCGAGACTGTTCTTGAATCTTCGTTCAGTGGTGTGTGTAGAGGGTACCCGAAAGCTTGAGATCTTTCCATTTGACCCTCTACGCTGTTCTAGTACATTCGAGCGCATTCGAGCACATTCGATAAGAAGTGGGGTATAATCGTGTTGCTCTGCTCTCCTTATTTACTCAACTAGGCTTTTGATTGGGTTACTTTGCAGCTTAGGTATTCGGTTGTTGCTGTTTCCCTATTCGTAATCGATCGAGTTGTGCGGTGGCCAGGCTTACACGTAACAATATGTATATTTATATATAAAACTGAAATGACGTCCCTGCTAAAAACCCTTCCTTCATTTGGCCAAACTCTTCATTCTATGTGATTGTTATAAATTTGGGTTAGAAATAAGCAGGTTGGAAGAAAATTGTGAAGGTTCGTTGAAGAATGAAAATTATCAAGAATGTATGAATATTGTAGCAAAATTATCAGTTGTCAATGATATTGCAGAACAAGTAGTAAAATTGATACAAGAGTATAATGATTTATTTACAAAGGATGAAGAACAAAAGCAATTCGTTATTCAAATTTTCAAATACTATTGAAATAGAAATATAAAAAATTCAAAAGAAAGTTTACTCAAACCCCGGGACTAAGAAATTTGTTCTAGAAAACTAAATTTTGATAAATGATTATTAAAATAAATAAAGTAAATTAATGATTTTGTATATGCTATAATTTTTTCACATTCCTCATCCAGGTACGATTCACGAATATTTTTTTGGAATATCTGTTAAAAATTTTTTTAAAAAAATTGATGTACTATTGTTTATAGAAAATTAAATCTGTATAAATATGAATGTTTGCTTGTCTGTCCCGTATACGCTCCTAAACCATTCATCCGATTGCAATGAAACTTTGGTAATTTGTTGAGGGCATGTCCGAGATGGTTTCTGCATTAACAAAATCATTTAACAATTGGTGGTACGCGAGTTATTTCAACGTTTGAGTGTTTTTCATATGATTTAGAAGTTTGTTCGTTTTTGGTGTATTAGCTATGCGTTCCTATTACTAAATGGTAAAGTTAGACTATGGATGGTGGATAGAGGATAGTGGATAGAGGATGGAGGATGGTGGATGGTGGATAGAGGATGGTGGATAGAGGATGTAGGATGGGGTATGGAGGATGGTGGATGGTGGATGGAGGATGGATGATGGATGATGGAAAATGGAGGATGGTGGATGGAGGATGGTGGATGGGGATGGTAGATGGTGGATGGTGAATGGTGGATGGTGAATGGTGGATAGAGAATGGAGGATGGGGGATGGTAGATGGAGGATGGTGAATGGTGGATAAAGGATGGTGGATAGAGGATGGCGGATGGAGGATGGTGGACAGAGGATGGTGGATAGAGGATGGTGGATAGAGGATGTAGGATGGAGGATGGTGGAGTTGGGATGGGTGATGGAGGATGGTGGATAGAGCATGGAGTAACGGGAGCAACGGGAGAAATGGGAGTAACGGGAGAAATGGTAGTAACGGGAGAAATGGTAGTAACGGGAGTAACATGAGCATCGTGAGAAACAGAAGCAACCGATTAACGGGAGCAATGCGAGAAACATGAGCAATGGATCGACGGGAGAAACGGGAGCAACGGGAGAAACAGGACCACTCGATCAACGGGAGAAACTGGAGCAACGGGATCACCGGGAGCAACGGGATCAACGGGGGCAACGGGAGTAACAGGAGCGATGGAACAGCGAAGCGGGCGTAGCCGCGGTACGCGGCTAGTTTCCTATAAAATCATTTATTTGGATTTTTTGTCAAATTGAATATTTCGTGAGATATTTCCGAAAAACTGTAGATTCATCAAAAAATACTAAAAAACATACTGCAGTCACGATCGGCTGCAAGCCAATCGTATAATACTCTAGATGAATACTGAACTCCGATTTATATTGTAGTTGGGGATAAAGTAGAATTACGTGTGTGGATGTTGTATGTCCTTAATTAAGGACTGCCATTAGATTGCTACTCAAACCTAAAAGACAATATTCAGTGTTTAATTTCATATCTTGAACTGGGTAAGTCATCGAAAAAAATGTCCTTTTTGAAGGACTTTCACATGGGAGGTGCAGGAAGGACTCACTCGATTTCTTACATATTTATCCTTTTTCTTGGAACCATTAAAAAATGCACGTGTACAAAATTTCAAATTCGTAGCTTGAAAAGCTCAAAAGTTATCGAAAAATATTGTTGAACACGTGTCTTAACGACATTTTGTATGGCAGCTACCAGAAGGAGTAAAAGGATTTCGCTGATTAGTAAGCCTGAACTTTGTTTTTACTCAAAACTGATTTGTACAAAATTTCCAATTCACAGCTAAAAGATTACTTGAGTTATAGTAAGTTCTGTAAATTAAGTGAAGACGTTTTGACAGGATATTTGTATGGCAGCTACACGAAGGACTAATAGGATTTTCTTCATAATCATACATTTAGCTTCAACTATTGAAAAAATAACACATACAAGATTTTCAAGACGTAGCTTAAACCCTTCTGAAGTTATCGACCAATATTCTTGAACACGTGTTTTAAGGACATTTTGTATGGCAGCTACCAGAAGGAGTAAGAGGATTTCGTTGACTAGTAAACTCAAACTTCCTTTTCACCAAAAACTAGTTTGTACAAAATTCCGAATTCGTACCTAAAAGATTACTTGAGTTATAATAAGTTACGTAAATTAAGTAAATACATTTTGACAGGATATTTGTATGGCAGCTACACGAAGGACTTACAGGATTTTCTTCATAATCATACATTTAGCTCCAACTATTGGGAAAATAACACATACAAAATTTCAAAGTCGTAGCTTAAACCCTTCTTAAGTTATCGATCAATATTCTTGAACACGTGTTTTAAGGACATTTTGTATGGCAGCTACCCGAAGGAGTAGGACGATTTTGCCCGTTAACGAACTTAGCCTTACAAATTCAACCAAACATCCAGATTCAAAATTTCAAGATCCTAGGTGAAGGCGTTCTTGAGTTATCGTGCTAACGGACAGACGGACGGACGGACGGACGGACGGACGGACGGACGGACGGACGGACGGACGGACGGACGGACGGACGGACGTCAGGCGGATTTGAGGTTTTTGGCCACAAATAAACAAAAAATAATATATAACTTTTTTTCGTCCGAGGCTTGGTTCTATGCGTTACAAACTTTTGGGCTGGATTAAACTTATAATACTCTATATGATTTCATCTAGAGTATAAAAACTATATTGCAGGGTGATTTCGAATTATTAATTTTAACACTAATTTCACTTCAGTCTTCGAATATTAGCTACATTCACTGCAAGCTAATGGAAAACTGAACTGAATCTTAACAGACATTAACGGCATAGACATGCATGGGAGGAGGTGGGGGGACTCGACAAGTACACATTGTCATATACTGAAGCTGCTTTACAGCTTCCACTGAGATATAACAACTGGAGACCTCGATTTGCTATCTCACATGGCCGACGTTTTTAAAATGTCAATATTTCGAAAAAGGTGTCCATGATAGGCCGAGGATCTGCATTGTTGAACAAAATTCTAATGATTTTAAACATTAATTAGATTTAAAATTGGTAATGCAAATCAAATAATTTTTGATTGAAACATTTCTTTATGGTTCTTTCAAAAATTCAATTCATTTTAAGTTTAGAGAAACTTCGAAAGTTATCCGGGGTACAAATTAGGATTGAGCCACGGATGACCTGAATCTTGAGAAGGAAAAAGTTAGTAGCACGGTATCTGCATGTATTAAGGCGAGAAGGAAAACAATGACAGCAACATCAGATTAGGCAACATGAAAAAATAAATCCGAATTTTTAGGTGTAATTTCGAATTGAAAAATTACCAAATAATTTGAATTTGATGAATACTTTTTTGGATAAACAATGCAAGGTATTGAAAAAAAATGAGTTCATAAAATTGCAACTAACCTGTGTAAATTTTACAGGTTATATTGGCTTCTGCAGTACGAATATAATACCATTTATTTATCGGTATGGCGCTAAATTCAAAAATAACGTATTACATGAGCTTACTTTTAATGTTAATGTAAAGGTTTCGATTTGAACATACCGGATCGTTTGCCAAATGGCTGCTAGCACAGTTGGGACTTTTTATTTCAGCTTCTTTGTCCGCTTGGCAAGTAGTATGATTATGGGGTCCGCTGCATATCATACATTTTGGTGGCATATGACATTGTGTTGATCCAGATTTGTTACGCTTGTGGTAGTTCCATTGGATTATGGTTTGCATAATGGATTTGATCTTGCGCAATTCGCCGAGTTTTTGTTGATCCATGCTGAAAGTATAATAGGTAGAAGACCTGATCTGCGTATTTTTTGTTGGGTGGATAGAACTTTTTGACGCCATCGCAAATAATCTTGTGTATATTCATAAGTTCTTTTTTGAGCTCATCTACAGCCATATCATGAAGGCCTGAGAGGACAATTTTCAGGGGACGGCTTTTCGACGCAGGATGGAGAAAGAATTCAACTTTCTTTGCTACGAGTAGTTCGAAGAATTGTTTGTAGAGATCTTGAGTGTTAATAGTTATTTTTACTCCTGTACTCGTTAGCTTTACCTTATAATCTTCGATTTTGAGTTGATTTACTATTACGGTAATGGTATCTTGGCGTAGTTCTGGTATGTCGATGATCGGAGTATCGGTTCTTTCCGTCGTGGGATTGTCATTCTACTGTTTACCGTTTTCATTGTTATCCGAAGTTGATAGGAGATGAAACCGATTTTGCGAAGGCGCAAACATTTAACTTCGTGGGACCTTCAATTTATCCCGAATTAGTATATTGGGAGGAGATTCCTCCCACACTCTCTTATTTCCCGAATTTGGCAATATTTTGTCTATTGATTTTAAATAATTAATTAAATGACTTTATGAAGTTTAATGATATTTAAAACAATTTTTTATTCACTGTAAAGCACAATTCACTGTGTTGACTTAAGAAGAGCTTAGTCACGAATGTTTTTGAGAATCCGTTTCATTGTACAAACTAACTAACTATTTCTTTTAAAAATGATTTCAATCTTAATGAAATGTCTGGTTAATATTTAAATTGAAAATAGTGACGCCAACGTGAGATATAACGTGAAGCCATTTTACAATTTACGGGACTGACATATGCCACCCACCCAAATCACAGCGTACCTTCCATACATGGGACTAAATAACTTCGGTAAAAAAATGGTGTGATTCAAAGTCGCCAAGGACATAAATAGCACCTCATATATTCAACTTGTACCGCCACCCCGTCGTTCTGTTAGCTTTAAAGGACGACAAGAAAAAAAACTCGTCCATTATCATTAGCAATAATCAACGAGTTAATGAAATCTATGACTCGTACACGTTAAACGGAGCAGACGTAGCCTGGCTTGTATTTGATTTCACAGAGGCATTTTCCAGAACTCTGTTTCCTTGCCTTCTCTTTTTACTTCTTTTAAATTTTTTTTCCCAGTAGGAGTCATAAAAGAAGAAAAGCGGAAATGTTTAGAACGTTTTCTCCAGTTTTTTTTATTCTCATGTGGGTTTTAACGAAAGCGTCCTGTTTTAATGCTGATTTGAATGTCGCTTTTCATTGTCCTCCCTCCAGCCTATCCTTTGCCGTTTAACCACAATGTGATGATAAGCACTGGCATTGGAAATACGTTTTATCGTTCCTGCAGAGAAAACGTTTTGCGAGAAGTCGGAGGAGGAGCTACAAACAAATAAAGTAAAGTACACTATAAGGTGAGTGAAATGGGACCCTCATATTTCGATGGGCTTTGTAACAGGGTTACTTTCCTTCCAGCTGAAATAATTGATAAAAAGGACGAGAGGAACAGATGATGTTATTGCAGAGTCTGCTATTTTTCTGTTTCCCGTCTTTATCGTCTTACAGTTCAACTTGCTATACATCGAAGTGAACGCTGCTACTCTTGTGAAGTTTTGTCCTTTATTCTACAGCATTCAATTCCATCAAGGAGTTCGTGATAGAGGACTACCGTTGTCGGTGGGATGTACTTGGCTGCTGGGTAGTTGTTTCCTTTCTCACCACTTCTGTTGGATCGATTACCAACGGTAGGTTGAAAAGTTGTTCCTGCAGGGGTTGTATAAAAATTACTTTGCATCATAATGAAGAGAGCTTGCCAGGATTACAATCGGGCTTGCCGTCATCACAACGGCCAATTTTCGAAAATTGCTTCAAACTTTTTCCTCCTAACCCTATACCGGCTGATTGTCCTCCTGCCTCCTGCCATAATCCATCCAGGAACTTATTTTCGTTGGCAAATTTTCAAATAATAATTCTCTTTTGACGAGATAAATAAGAAATTTTCTGTTGACTTCTAAGTCTTTTATGGGTCCTTTTTTGTGTGACCAACGCCAGTTATTAATTGCCTTTTGGTGTGCTACAGGACGACGAACACACACAACTTTCCTTTCGAACCAGAGGAAAAAAAGCAGACTGAAAAGGAAAATAAATTTGAGGTTTTTAGTCGGGAATACCAGCGTCGAGAATTGACGCTATCATCTCAGGGATGCTGAGTCCTGCCAATGATGTAGATGGGTTCCACAGGATAGGAAAACTGTTTTCAAAGGAGACGTTTTCGTCATTAGGTTTTATTGCCTAGCCTCCGTGATCAATTTGCTTCGACAATTAAGAGTAATTGCTATAATTCCGAAAGGAGAGTTTGAATAAATCGTTGTGGATAAATTTGTTAGCAAAATAGGCCATTGTGTTTCGTAATTAGAGTTATTGTTGATTTTTTCTTTCACAAGTAACTAAGGATGAATTATTTAATGGCTTGTCGGAGAAATAGTTGCGATTAAATTGCTTTATTATTTTGAAAGGCAACATTCCTCTTACTTACATTTGACTAGATTGGATGTGTTTTATAACTATAATACTTTATTTTAGTATTTAACAAAAACGTACCGAAATCACGATAGGCAGCAACCAATTGTGCAGTAGCTACTTCAGATGAAATAGTCGATCTTAGAATCAGGAATGCATTTAGCTCCGTTTTACATTATCTTTATTTATAAAAATGAATGTTTGTTTGTCCCGTATGCGTTCTTATACCATTCATCCAATTGAGATGAAGCTTTGGTGATTTATTGAGCTCACGTCCGCGAAGGTTTCTGAATTGGTTAAACCATTCTACAATACGTGGCGCAAGAGCTTAGCGGCAGTTCGTATATTTTAGATTTGAATTGAATCAAATATGAGGCATGTTCAGAAAGTAAGTGTACTAGATTTTTTTTTTTAGGAAAAGTGTATTTGAAAAAACCCTGTAGGAAAAGTCGTAAGACCTGATTTAAATAATTCCAAAATCAGACCAGATTTCGGCCTATCGATAGGCCCAACATGCAAGGTATTACGTTCGCTCGACGTGTATGATATGAATCATACCACCCCTGTAGGAAAAGTCGTAAGGCCTGACTTAAATAATACCAAAATCAGACCTATTGATAAGTCCGAAATGCATGGTCTGATTATTCACCATATGTGTATGATATGAATCACATCATGATCTAGGAAAAGTCTTAAGGCCTGATTTGAACCCACCAAAATCAGACTTGAGTTTGGCCTATTCGTTAGGTCCGAAATATAAGCTGTGACATTTAATGTATGCGTATGATATGATTCATACCTTTTTGGGGGAAAAGTTGAAAGGTCTGATTTTAATACACCAAAATCAGAC
The DNA here is from genome assembly GCA_951812415.1 of Beris morrisii. Classification (NCBI taxonomy): domain Eukaryota; kingdom Metazoa; phylum Arthropoda; class Insecta; order Diptera; family Stratiomyidae; genus Beris; species Beris morrisii. The sequence goes on along the minus strand of OX638310.1, from coordinate 107,437,589 downwards.
CTAATCTCGGCCTATCGATAAGTCCGAAAAAACTTTCAACACCGGGTTCGATTAAAACATACAGCCATGTGTTTTATTAAGTCAGTAAGTGAGAAATAATATTTGAAGTAGGAAAATAGTGTCTTAGAAGCGTCCTCTACCTCCTCTTAGGTAACAAAAAAGAATTCAGTGTAGGATTTAACATAAATGACTCCATTTTTTTAGAGTAGATATTACTAGTATGGTAAGAGTCAGACCAAAATGTCAGGTCTGATATTTCATACTGTTTGGGTGTGCATATCGCGAATGAAATCATGGAACGGTCAGGTATAAATCATAGCTGTGATGGCATTGCAAAAGAATAGCTGATTCAGTTCTAAATCATGCCTATTTTTCCTGTAGGGAAAATTACAGGATATTGTTGATACACTTGTTGACTATTTTTCAACAAAATCGCCATCCCGTTCAATGCATGTGCCGTGAAACAAGCTCCTTTATGCCCTCCTCGAAGAACTCTCCCGCCAGCTCCTTCTCTCACTTCAGAACTACTTTCTGCAACTGCTTGTCGGTTGAAAATTTAATTACACCCATGTGTGCCTGTAGGTAGGTGAAAATATGATAATCTAAAGGCGCCAAGTCAGGGGAATACGGGGGGTGGTTTAAAACATCCCAACCAAATGAATCCAAGAGCGCCTTGGTGGCTAAGGCTTAGTGACGACGGACGTTGTCGTGCAACAAGCACACTCCTCTCGTCAGCATTCCCCTCGTTTTGTTTTGAATGCTCCTTTTGAGTTTTTCAGAGTCTCACAATATCGTTGTTCATTGATGGTCGCCTGAGGCAGAAATTCCATCAAAATGATGCCTTCTCGGTCCCAAAACACTGAGGCCATGATTTTTCTCCCCGAAATTGTGGTTTTGAATATTTTGGCTGTTGGCAGGGAATTGATGTGACGTCACAGCGACGACTGTCTTTTTAACTCAGGCGTGGAATGAGCCACCCACGTCTTATCTCCAGTCACAATGGAGCGCAGAAAATCCTCATCTTCCAATTCAAGTCGCTCAAGAAACTCCCGGGCGCTATTGACCCGATTTTTCTTGTTTTGGAACCCATCTTGGGTACAGTTTCCGGTATCCCAGCGTTTCTGAGAGAGTCTGGTATAAGAGAGTTCTGTAGAGTTGTTGGAAACATTTCATGCACTGTCAATTAGCGGTCTTCACGAACAGTTTCCTCGATTTTTTGTGCTAACTCATCAAAAATTTCGGTTGGTGTTATTCCTTCTGCGAGTAGGAAGCGGATCACACCACGTGGCTCGCACTTGGCGGGATATCTTACCGACATCTTTCACGCAACTGGACACTACAAGGTGAGTTTACGTACTACCGTGTTCCTGCAAAGCTCGCTCTGTCAGGAGATCCCCCTCTACTACTCAGTATTGCTAGCCCTCAAAAAACAGAGAACCACAGCCCGTACACAGTACACTTAAGCCAGAAATACATGTGCATATATCTGCATGCAGCGCGGCAAAACTGATTTAGAATGTTTGAATTTAAATGCGACGGAACACACGCTTAAGAGCCGTACAGAATGAACGCAATCGCAGTCGGTTTGGAGTGTCAAAATAACGGAGGGGAAAAAACAAGTTTCAAATGCATGTGATTGTATGTAGCTAAACAGAATAACGCTATGGGTCGTAGATAGTCGCAAGTAAGTTCGTAATATTTAAAATGATCGCAAGTGAACGCATCGAAATGTCAAATATGACAATATCATAACCTAAAACGCACTATATTATTTAAAGAAGAGAATAATAAAATGGAAAATGAAAGAGATTTCGATGAACATTAAAATAATTCACCGATTTTTGCGTCCATATCAATTTCCGTTTGATTATTGACACTGATACAACTGCGAACTCAATCCGGTCATTGTGTTCATGCAGCGTTTACTTGCGGTTTACAGCGTTTCATTGCATCTCGTATCGACATTTTGACATTTCAATCCGACTGCGATTGCGTTCATTCTGTACGGCTCTTTATTCTGCATGAAGCGGAGCGCTGCAAGATGTCTCTACTTTTACTTTTGCTACGCAGCGGCAGTATTGCCACAACTTGAGATTGAAATTTACCAACACAGAAAAAGAAAAAAAGTGGTTTGACAGTTAATTTTTTAGTTGTTATTTTGTACCTGTGGAGTGGAGTAGAAATGGAGGAGCGTTTCATAGAACTTAGAAAAAATAACAAAATTGTATTCGATAAAACCAGTCGAAATTAATACAAAAATATATTTTTGCGGGATTAAAACTAAGACCATTTTTTGTCTATTAAAATAAACTGAAACTGAAACTCAAACTGACTATCAGAAAATGCGGTGATTTATGACAAATACAACTAAGTGAGCTGTCAAAAACTCTGCACGTCTGTTTCACATGCAGAGATGCATGCTTCGCTGTGTGCATATATTCTGCACATGTATATTTCTGGCTTTACTTTCTGAACATGCCTCGTACAAACAGCGACATTTTAGTTCGAGTAAACAAGTGGAGTTGATTGTGAAATTCCAATTGCCGGTCGATAATATATAATAGATATCACATGCATTTTCTTTGTTTTTTCCAAATGAATTTGTAATAGTCGTCACAAAGTATTTATTATTTTAGCTGTCAAATCAATTATGCCACCCAAAAGACAAGCTATAAGTCGATCTACCTCTCATCACGCGATGTAAATACTTTTTGAGATTTCGAAATCTTGTCACTGAAATCTGCCGATATAATTCAGCTTTACTAGATTCCAGAGAAGCTGCAAGGTAGCAGAACCCTTTGCGCAGGAAAGTCCTTTGAGAAACACCAAAATCTCTTCGATTGAACGGTTTCGGAAGGATGAAACACTCTTTTTTCAACAAAACCCAACATAAACTCATACCACAGCCACTAGTCCTAAAGCAATTCAGGTGCAAACCGAGCACACATAAAATCAATCCACACTCTTGAAAGTACACTACGTACTAGTCCGAGTACATGGTGCTGTATATGGTAATACCCTTAAGGGTCATTCCATCAAGAATCGCTAAAAGTGTGACCTTACCATCGCCGATTCTTTTGAAAATTTATGTACTCGAAAAATTAGTGAAAAAAAAAATATAATTTCAATTTTTTTTTCTATCTCATTTTTTTTTAAGTTATAGTATTGTTAAGTGCAACCCTGGCAACCGCGCAACTCGATCGATTACGAATAAGGGAAACAGCAACAACTGAATACCTAGTTGCAAAGTTACCCAATCAGAAACCTAGTTGAAGTATATAAGGTGGCGGAGTAATACAATTGTACCTCCGTTCTAATCGAATGTACTAGAACAGTATTGAAGATCAAAATCGAAAGCTCTAAAGCTTTTGAGAACCATCCACACACATCACCGAGCGAACATTCAAGTACATCCTAGACTGCAACCGGCTAGTATATAAGCATGTGAAGCTTTCAGCGAGGGAGATAGTAATTTTTATTACGTCGGCTGTGACAGCCAGCGTGTATACGCGACCGTGTTGGTAGAAAGCGAAAGTGATCGAGTCAAGCGATATATGGTGTGAGCGGGCGGTATTGCCATACAGTGCGAATTATTGTGCAAATAGAATTAAAGTGCGAATAATAATAAACTATCACTTATTTTGATTTTAAACGAATTGTGTTTTTACTTGAAATCCCGGCGAACCCCTAACTTGCAACATTATGTTAAAGATTTCGCACAAAATGTGTCCGAGTCCTCTTTGAAAATTCATATCTCTTGTATTTTTATTCTAGAATTACTAGAGATATGAATTTTCAAAGAGGACTCGGACACCATTTTTGCAAAAACTTTAACATGCTATAACTAACAAAAAAAATTAGATAGAAACAAAAAATTTAAATCATATTTTTTTTCACTAATTCTTCGAGTACATAAATTTTCAAAAGAATCGGCGATGGTAAGGTCACAAATTTCGTCATTTTTGGCGATTCTTGATGGAATGACCCTAAAGCCCCAAACACAATGCTCCCGTTCCGATTCGTTCCGTTCAGCTGTCAAAGTAGACCTTATGGGCTGGCCATGTAAATGCACACAACGGTCGTAACGGAACGGACCGGAAAAGTTGACCAAAATTCAACTTTTACGGATCACATAACCTCACTTGTCGTGACGGAACGGGAACATTGTGTTCGGGGCTTTAAGGTGAAGTTATATTGAACGTGTTACATACAAGAATAGTTAATAAACCAATTTATTAAAGTATTAAAGTTATTTATTATTATTATAGTTATTTATTATTATTATAGTTATTTAATATTATTAAAGTTATTTAATATTATTAAAGTTATTTAATAGTACTTTTCCAAATATTAATGTGCCTCATTAGAGGTTCGAGATACAACTAATTTTCTTATTAAAATTTATTCCTCAAGAAAGATTAAGATAATCTTTCTTTAGGTCATACAAAACTTGATGACGCAGCATTAGGGTAACAAGAATTATCATCCGATGGCATATACATACATACATTCCATGCATCGCGAAATGTGCAAGATAAGAACGTTCAAATAAATATCTGAACGTTAGCCAAAACAATTACTATCATTCAACATAAGTTTAGAAATATTATATTTTTATTTATTATTTTATTTATTTATTATTTATTTATTTTATTTTTTTTACAGCTTCTGAGATCTTAATTTGATTGAACTTTCAACCGATGTTCTGCTTTCATCAGAATATTGAACTGCGAATTCTGTTAGTCTTGATGACCTTGTATTGGTTCTTCTTTTCCAATTCCAACAAAAACATTTGTTAAACAATGTTAAGCAACTGCCACCCAAACATGGCTTACAATATTTTAATAAAATGTATCCTATTAAAATTAACAATAAAGCAAATATAGAACCGGTAAATGATTTCTGTCTTACATATTTTGGAAATGGTTTTACAGTTTTGTCCCAGAAAATGGACTGTTCTATAATTTCTGTAGTTAGATCTCTTATCTCTTGTAAATTACTACTTGAAAACTTTCCAATGTTAATATTGTCATTAATTTTGATATCTCCATTGTATTTATATATTGTTGCGAGCTAGGGGTTCGCCGGGATTTCAAGTAAAACACAATTCGTTTAAAATCAAAATAGGTGTTTATTAATTATTCGCACTTTAATTCTATTCGCACAATAATTCGCACTGTATGGCAACACTGCGCGCATATATATTTCGCTTGACTCGATCACTTTCGCTTTCTACCAACACGGTCGCGTATACACGCTGGCTGTCACAGTCGACGTAATAAAAATTACTATGTCCCTCGCTGAAAGCTTTATCTGCTTTTATACTAGTTGGCGGTAGTCTAGACGGTTCCTGAATCTTCGCTCGGTGGTGTGTGTGGACGGTACTGGAAAGCTTGAGAGCATTCCATTTGATCTTCAACGCTGTTCTAGTACATTCGAGCACATTCGATTAGAGGGGAGGTATAGTCGTGTTGCTCCGCTCCCCTTATATACTTCAACTAGGTTTCTGATTGGGTTACTTTGTAGCTAGGTATTCGGTTGTTGATGTTTCCATTATGCGAAACGATCGAGTTGCGCGGTTGCCAGGTTTACATGTAACAATATTATAGTAGTATCACGAATAACTTCACTTCAGCTCAAAAGATGGCGTAACATGTTCCGATTCGCGAGCTTTTTGCTGTTCCTTTCCATACATCATTCTTTTCTCATCTCGTCTGTCTTTTCAATGTTCTTTGCGGGGAAAAGAGCGAAGAAACGAGTTAGTTATGAATGAATTTCTTACGTTTTTAATTTTCATTGCGGGATGGAGAGGGGAGTGAGCTATGACTGATTTTCTTGTGTCTTCTATCTTCTTCAACGAACCCGCATAGATTGCAAAATGCTTGTTCGTTGACCTTATTACTTTGATTTGGCCGCAACGCTCACGAGAAAATACCGGCGGTGCAGACGCAGAGAGCAGAGCATAACAACAGTGGAGCGATATGTATGTATATATGGTACATTAATAATTTATAGTACACAATAATATTATATATGGACTGATTATATAGTGGTGACAAGGGGATGTCATAGTTTAACTTTCCGGAAGATCAAATATCATTTTCCTAAAAAGGTCTTGCTTCAGAGCCCAACTTCGTTGCAAAGTCGAAAAAAATTTTTTCGTGGATTAATTTATTGCCAACTAAGGGGTCGGGTTAAAATCCGTGTTCTAAAATCCCGTTGTCCCAAAATCCGTTTCATAAAATCTCGTTTTCATATTAAAATTAAAAATTCCGCTTTTTTGTCCAACTAAAGCTGCGCAGCACATCTTGGGTTGTGTGTTTTGGTCGTAGATATGTGATACAAATTTCATTCAATAATTCGGTCGAAATTTGTAAGCGATCATCCAGATTTTGACATTGTCATTCGAGTGATCGGGTCAAAATCACGTGTTCCAAAATCCCGTTTCCCAAGATTCTATATTAAATATATTATTTTCTTTTTAAAATTATTTCCCTGTTTTTTATCCGACTAAAGCAGCTATTTATTGTTTAAGTCGTAGATGAGACATATCGCCGTGTCGGAATGAGAAACAATATCATTTTTGACAATTGCCCACAAGCCATACGAGCTTAGTAATAGTTACTATAGACAGCTTAGATCAAGAGCACGTTCGTTTAAAACAACGGGGAACGATTTTATGCAAGAATAGCAAAACCACAAAATATTGAAATGTGAAAACAAAAAATTTTCAAAATTGCAGTTGCGTCACTGTTCTTCCGACACGGCGATATGCTCATTCGACCTGACCGATTTGAATACTTGAGGTGTCATTCTACTCGTCTCAGCTGTGTGTGTGAATAAAAAATATATTTGTGAAAAATTGTGAAAGTAAAAAAAAATAAAAAAGAAGGACTTAATGTATAAAATTAATGTTTATTAATTCGGGCGTTCGGGCTCGAACATTTATATCATCCATAAAAATGGGATTTTGGCAATAGTGATTTTGGGAAACGGGATAAATTTTCAACCTAACCGTTAAGATGCGCTGCTCTAACTTAGTTTCGTAAGTCGGTATTTTATAAAATGGAAATTTGACCCGATCTTGTTACTTCATTACGACTTCATTCCGTCGATAAATTGCGCGACTTTGCAAGTCGAACAAAATGGTAGTCATATAAAAAAATCTTCCAAAAGTCTGGGCGCAACTTTATTATTTTTTAAGGTAGTTTATTATGCGTAATTGAGAAAAAATGACTAGCTCATTCTGAATTTATCGGTCAATCTTTTTGAACACGTGTTTTAAGGATTTTTTGTATGTTAGTTATCGGAAGAAGTAAAGGGATTTCGCTAACTAATAAACTTGAGTTAAATTTCACTTAAAACTAATTTGTACAAAATTTCGACTTCGTGGCTAAATGATATCATTTCCACAAATTGAGTGAAGTCGGTATTACAAAAAACCGGATTTTGACCCGATCTCGCTCCACCACTACGATTTTACACCGAAGTGCTGCAAACAGAGTTAATATTTCTCATTGGAGCAGTCGAATTATTATTTGCCATACAAAAAATAATATAATTGCAAAAAAAATTATTTTGCAGGATTGAAAAACTGAAATGTCGAAATTCGTAAAGTTCAAAAATTTCCGGGAAAATGATAGTCTGGCAAAAATATTCGTCCAAACGATAAAAAAAATATAAATCGAGACGATAGCAAATTCATAATTTACTGACCGAAAATTTAAAATTACATTCAAATTGACTATTACATCCCAATGTAAATTTATAAATCTGCCAACAGTCTGTGCGCAACTTTATTATTTTTTCGGTAGAAGGTCAATTCTGAGACGCGGTGTAGGTTACTATGTGACTGAAAACTCAGAAAAAAGTTCAGAAAGCGGTTAGAATGGGGTCGCGCTAGAATACTTACGCCGCTGCCGCATATAACATATGTATTACTTAATTGGGTCATACTCCGGGACGAGGTCTAAGTCGTAGTATAATATCTTGGTTTTGGGCCATTTCATGAAATCGGAAATGCATTTGTAGGCGATAATATAAAAAGTCTGTGGAAGTGAAAACCAATCTGATATCTTATCAATCGAAAGAAATATGTCGAAAGCCTTACGTCCTATTGGAGTTGAATATCTAAAAACACTGACAATTATGTAGAAAGCCTTAGGAAGTAAAAATGAATTTGATATCTCATTAGAACTAAGAAATATGTAGGAATTTGTGAAAACATATGCAACCCCCTTGTACCCACTTAGGGGTTGAATATTAAAAAATCCTGAAATGAGTTTTTAGATATATGTAAAGAAAGCCCGAGGAATTAAAACTCCTAAGAGATATGACCAAATTCGTGAAAACGTGTTCAACCCGTTTATACACTATTAGGGGTTGAAAAAGGGAAAAATTTGAAAACGAGTCTTAGGTGATTATTAAACAAGCCCGCAGAAGTAAATTTCAAAAAATCCTGAAAACACTTTCTAGGTATTTATATGAAAAATACGTGGAATAAAAATAAATTCAATATTTGAAAAGACCTAATAGATATGACGTAAATCGTGAAAATATATGCATTCCATTTTCACTGATAATTTTTTTTGCCCCCCTTCTGTACGCCAATGGATATTTGATTTTTTTTTAATCAAAATTACTTTTCTAGTTTACTTACATATACATACTGAGTTTCAACTTTCTAGCATAAAACGTCCTATAGTTAGGAAAAACACCCCCCACCCCCGTACCGTAGTATCCCTATAAAAAATTAATTTTTCCACCATGCCACTACAATAGTTCTATCTAAATACCAAGTTTCAGCTTGATGTCATTTTAGGTTCTCGAGATATAAGAATCGGAACTTTTTCCTTTTCACCCTCCCCCAGCCTCACCCTCTACACCCTCACCCTCAAAATTTTTCCTGCTAGGGGTCTATTGGGCCTATTTCTTGTAAAAATTCTAAGCATCTATCGTACATTGTTCTTGAGATATGAGACGTGATTTTTTAGAAAAATTATCTTTTCTACTTCCATACTTTACCTCCCCCTTAAAAATTTTTACTTTCAGCAAACTTTATTTGTTAACCTTAATACAGAAACCGAATTTCGTTTTTCTAGTGCAATTGGTTCGTGAGATATCGTAATCTAAAATTTTTCACCCCCACCTCCGTACGCCACTGCCCCCTCTCAAAAATTTGTTTCCGATCTATTCTCCTAGTATACCCAAAGATGTTCATTAAGTTTTAATTTCGTAACATTAACCGATTAGGAGATATGGATTTTAGAATGTCTCAATCTCGGCTTTTGAGCGTTTCGGACGCATTATTATTCCCCCCACTCCCACGCCCCTTTACCTATTGCAAATGGGTCCACTATCGATGTTCTATATAAATTCCAAGTTTCAGCCTCCTAGCCTATGCGGTTACTGAGATCTAGAGACCAAACTTTTCGTCTAAAACGCTTCCCCCACCTCCCCCTTCACACCCCCACCACTCAAAAGGTGGCCACTTGAAGGGGTCTACTCGGTCTACCAACAAAAAAATTCAGTTAAATAGCTCAAAGAGTTTGAGAGCTATAAGCTTTCAAACGATTTGCGTACGGCGGACGGCGGACGGCGTACGGCGCACAGACGGACTGAAATTTTTTTTTGCTTTTTTGGTGTCTATTAGTTATGAAACGTGGAAAAAAAAATTTCCAGGGTAGCAAATTTTTTTTTTTTTAAAATCGATAACAATACTTTATTATTAAAATAATAAAGTAAAATGTTATTTAATGTTTATTAAATAACATTTTTATATTCTAGATGAAATCTGAGAGTATTATAAGTTTAATCCAGCCCAACAATTTGTAACGCATAGAACCGATCCAATTGAACCAGAATTAAATCAAATGATATTTTATATATCTTTTGTGAAAACAGAACGAGTTCTTAAAAGCCGGACAAGGTCCAGTTCGCCACTCACATTAAGGGTACTTGCCGATTTGTCACCGGAAAAACTGTGAAAACAATAATAATTCCCTGAAATGACAAAATACAAAACTTTTTAGAATTTCAGGTTGATACTTTATTATTTCATAAAAAAATTTTTTTAGTATAATTCATAGAAGATCCAGTCAAGAAGAAATGAAATTCTTAAAAAGCTGGACAATCGTTCAGTCCCTGATAATGCAAGTTTGCAATAAAGAGTTTTGGTAACGCAAAGTTACAAATTGGACAAGATTACAATAAAGTATTTAGAAACCTAAATTTATGGCAAAAAAATTATCTAACCAACTAAAATTTCAAAACCACACCACGAAATTTATAATTTAAAACGCCATCTTCATTAATTTTATCCAGGATACGCCAATTCGATCCAAAACATATCAACTAAGTGCCACAATAAGAACTGCGCATATTTCACCATAAAATCTACATGTTTACAAATTTTAATTCGAAAATGCAATTTTAAAATTCATCACCCTCTCTCTATCCGGGGTAGGAATACAGCCATTATCAACCCAGTGCATAGATGTATCAAAATCATTCACAAAGTACCCCATGCTTTAGTATGTGAAATTCGCTTTGAAAAGAGAAATTCGAATATTTTAGGACGAATAGTTGCTAGCTAATTTGAAAATTTTGAAATTGGATACTCGTCAAAAGAAGCGCAATCGACCGGATATAGTTGGAGCGAAATCCTCGACTTTAATCGCACAATTATACAGCATTTCGATTAAGTCGAAATGTGGAGGTGGAAAATCGGGTCGTAAAAACATAATTAAGTTCCGGTCTGGATCATATTGGATATGTCAATTAATTTTCGGACATTAGCAAAATTTTAATTAACTTCAAATCGATTCACGTGTATTTGCCATAAACAAATTTCGAATCGGGCACCGACCACATTGCATTCGACTGTAGTCCAATACTTGTCGCACCCGCATAATGCCACAGTAGTTTTTGTTTATTTCCGGAACGCATAGCACAACCCTGTCTCCCGTTATCGCCATTACTCGCCTGGTCAGTACATTTTTGGACACCGGACAATACAGTGTGCTTGCAAGCATGGGACGGGATTGGTCAACGTGTGGGTGGTATTGGTTTCGAACAAATCACCCCGAAAATGTAATTGCACCTCTTGATTTATGAATAGTACGGCTGAATCGAGCCTCCCGCGAAAGGACACTCACAAAAAGCCATTTAATAGCCTTGATACCGCAGAATCGCCAACGCAGTATATCGGATGCCCCTATTCGGACCACAAACGCACTTCACGCAGTCCGCTTTTACCAATTTGTTTCGATGGTCGGCACGTTGATTGAATAGGCCTGGTTAAAAATATTTTAGTGAAGCATTTAGAATTAGAATACCCGATTGATGTAGTGTCTTTTCGGAAGAAATGGTGGGTATCGTTCAAACGACGTTGAATACTGAAAGAGGCTTGTGCAACCCCGGACAAACCCGTAGTCATCACAACAGATAGTCAGACGGCGATTAACGCGCTCGACTCATACTTGATCAAATCCCGCCTCATAAGGCTCTGAAGGAATAAGATAAGTGATATTATACACACATTTTAATAAAACAATTTGTTGGGCTCCAGGTCACAGCGGGATTCTGGGCAACGAGGCTGCGGATGAACTCGCAATGAGATGTTCGGCGCTGATTCAGGCGCTTGCTCGTTCTGTGAGAAGGCCAATCGAAGACATGAAGCAAGCTATCGACGTCATGGCCATATCACAGGGTAACACGAGGTGGTCGGGCCTACCATCATGTTTCGTTGCTAGGCAGCTCTGACAGGCCCTGAGTGTGAGCAGGACCAAGTTTGTCCTACTCGGAGATAGGAATACTCTACGTATCCTCATTGGGCGCGGACCATTGCCTGATTGGCCGGCACGCCAGAAGACTAGGTATTGCGGACGTTGCAGATCTGTACCGCAGCTCTGGCGAACCCGATGCCGAGCAAAGTCTTTTCCACATGCTTTGCGAATGCCCTGAACTAGCTTTAAGGTGAGAAGGTACGCTGGGTTCGTGATTCGCCATGGTTGGTTGGTTGGTTTTCGTGGTGGCCCGTCTGCCGAAAACAGGGCCCAATTAGCACAGGTAGCGCCGTTTTGATACCACAACAGGTTTAACCTTGTCGTTCAGTTTATAAAGTAGATACATAGTTTTACAGAGCTTGAATGGATTATCATATCCATCCGGAGTTGTTCAAGAAGGTAATCAGTTCTCCAATCTTGTTTTTCGAGATCTCATCAAGGTTATTAAAGAAGGGTTTGCCTAGTGCGCGAAGTCTGGCTCTAGCTAGGGCTGGACACTCGCAAAGCAGGTGGGTAACGGTTTCCTTCTTGTTTGTCTCCCCACAGCTGCGTCAATTGACGTTAAAGGGAATACTCAGCCTGGACGCGTGGTCGCCGATCGGCCAGTGTCCCGTGCTGACGGGACAATTATTGCCAGCGTCGGGCTTTGGATCGCGGATTTTATTCAACGAAGTGCTCTTTAATTTTCTGATCGTTCCGCAAGTTGTGAATATTTCTATGGTGTTCAAACCCGGGTGAATTTCCGAGGGAGAAAAGAAGGAAAATTTGACAACGTACCTAGTTGTCACTGTGGCAAAACTTGAGCCCTTTAAATGCACAACGTAATGACGGAATCGAGTGGAAAAAAGACGAAACGTGATTTTTTTTCTCTCACTCCTGGTGTGTTACTTTCTGTGGTCTTACACGGAAAAGTGGCTGGCAAAAGATTTCGACCTCATGAAAAATAAATGAAGGGAAAAGACAACAAAATTACTGCAACAAATAAAAGGAATAAAGAAACTAAAACAGAAATAATATCATAAAAGAATAAATTAAAGTTTAACGACAAAGAAAAGAAAAAATTGCATTCTTAGATATAATAATACAAAAGAATGAAGTTAATTAAATTAATGGATTTTATGGCGGAAAAAGAGTAGAAAGCAAGGTAATTTACTTTTTTTATTGTTTGTTTTTTATTTTTATTTATTTTTTTTTTGTGGTGCCTAGGTTTTGCTAACAAAAATGGCACTATTAAGATGGATCTTCTCGTTCAGAGACCTTCTCTCCGCCGTCATCTCTGGGGTCCATATATTTTTTTTAAATTATCGAGAACAAGAATGGATTCGGTAGGGTGGGCTAGACGGCGCCAGTCGAGTTAAGGGGCAGTTTTTCTCGGTCTCTTATGACCGATTGGGAACTTTGCCCAAATTTTATCACCCGGGTAGTTTTTAGTTTTTAGATTTTAAGAAGAGGCGAAGCGTTAAGCCACCGCGCAACACTAGAATCCAAAAGAGGGTCCGTAGCGATCCCTTCAGAGCCTCGTAGGTTAGGTTAGGTTACAGTGGCGGCCAAAGCCTTACATAGGCCCACGAGGGTCCATAGTGATACCACTAAAAAACAGGAGACCCAATGTACCTATGATAGTTGCGCTTGCGTTTCGATCTGCACTGAGAGCTCCTCGTTTAATTCAATGGTCCCTGTTACCATAGCAAAGTTTAGCAGACGCTGCATGCTGTTAAACGAGACTTCTTTAAGATTTGTGAAGGTCGGTGCACCAAGAGCCTTCACCCGTCTCCTAGCAAGAGCTGGTCAGTTGCACAGAAGGCGTTTCCCGTTCCCCGGGTAGTTTACAGTTCCTGCAGAGATCATTAGTAATTAGCCCCATTCTGTACGCATGCGCCCCAATGAAACAATGGCCGGTAATAATTCCGACTAAAGTTGCGCATTGCGCCCTTGGTAGTGCTAACAGGAGTTTAGTTTTTTTCTCATTTTGAGTGTTCCACAATTGTTTCGTGGTTCTGGAGGTTGATGTAGCCTGCCACCTGGCCTCGGACAGGCTTACCATCTTCTGCTCTAGGGAGTTGTGAACGACGTTAAGAAACGGTGGTACCGAAACCGCGGTTTCTTGACCAAGGTTTGCACCTTTTTTAGCAAGATCATCAGCGAGTTCGTTTCCTAAAATACCACTGTGCCCTGGAACCCAGCAGAGTTCCACTTTCCTATTTGAGCACAGTTTCTGTAAAGCACATCGACAGTTAAGTACTGCCTTGGATTTGATGATGCAGGATTTCAAAGCCATTAAGGCTGCTTGGCTATCCGTATGGATAAAAACTGCCTTATCCCTTTTTCGCGATTTGTGAGCTATCTCCGCAGCCTTCTGAATCGCCAGAAAATACTGCAATTATTCGGAAGTCTGTAGCAAGAGTTTGCTGGAAGATCAAGTGAGTGCACGGCTGCGCCCACTCCGTCCTCCATCTTAGAACGGCCAGTATAGATGTTAATCGACCCCGCAGTGTCACCGGTTCTTACCTCCCAGTACTCTCTGCTTGGTACGTTTATGGCGAACTTCCTGTCAAACCAGAGCTTAGGATCTGCATAGTCCGTAGTCCCTGTTGTAGGTAGGCTGATGTTACTGTGCCCGTATGTACATGCTCTGAACTGGTTGGAATCTCTGAGTCTTAGGGCGCATTTGCATGCTACGTATTTTGCGAACAGGTCAATTGGTGGCAGAGAGAGAAGGACGTTGAGCGAGTCTGAAGAGGTGGTACAAAGGGCGCCTGTTATCCCCAGACACGCCTGTCTCTGCACCGCTTCCAACTTTTTCCTGTAGGTTACTTTGTCGAGTACTGGCCACCATATTAGCAGACCGTATAATAGGATTGGCCTAACTACAGCCGTGTAGATCCAGTGAGTGATTTTTGGCTCTAAACTCCACCTCTTACCGAACATTCTTTTGCACGCGTAGAAAGCGATGGTTACCTTAGATACTCGTTCTTCCGTGTTGAGTTTCCATGACAGCTAGCTGTCTAGGATTACTCCTAGATATCGGTCATGGCCATTCAGGTTAACTCAGTGTTACCCATCTTAGGCAGCTTAAACTGTTGAGTCTTTGTTCTCCTGGTGAAAAGAACCAGTTCCGTTTTTAAAGGGTTAAAGTTGAGCCCTCTGGTTCTTGACTAGTTTAGTAGCTTGTTAAGAGCCCGCGTCGTAAGCTCCAACAGCGTGCTTGGGTACTTTCCTGATGCTAGTATCACCACGCCATCGGCATAGGCTACAACCTCCACCCCGAGTCGTTAAGATCTTTCAGTGCCCCATTCAGAGTGAGTATCCATAAAAGTGGTGATAATACCCCTCCTTGTGGAGTGCCTTTATTAGTAATTTTGTAGGAATGAGCACTACTCCATTCCGACTATATAGACCTGCTTCTTAGCAGTGTTTCGATCCATTTACTTATGGTGCTGTGGACGTTTGCAGAGCCCAAGGCCTCATCAATTGCCTCCGTTGTAACATTGTTGAAAGCCCCTCGTAAGTCACTAATTATCCCAAAACAACCCAGATCCCTAAAGAACTTGACCAGCTTGTCATGCCCTATCAACCTCAGATCCTCTAAATTATCACCCGGGTAAAAAGTGTGAAATTTTTTTTGTTAAGGGCAAGAGTTTTATGGTCTGAAATATGAACCACAGCCGCAGCTAGCCCGAAAGCTAGCAAGCACGTCGCTATAGTTCACATTTTAGCCACCAATTCGGACGTGGCGAAATTGGCCCCTGCTTCCCGAACCTTAACGTTTCCTTCGAAATAACCTCTCCAAGGCCCCCGTTTGCAAGAAACACCCACAAGTTTACACCCATGGGATAATGATTACTAGCATAGTGGTACCTACACCCATGGTAGTTGAGGAACACCTTGGGGTTCCACCTATAGGATACCTCCAAAAAAATGAGATTGGTTCGACCAGAGGAAGATCTACTGATTAGGGAAGAAACTGTAGAAAAATCACAAATCTTGATTATTTGGGCAGGCAAACGTTCAGACAGATTAACGAACAAACATTTTTCCAAATGTAATATTTTTACTTCTTTTCTTATAATATTTTGTTTAAATTCGAAAATTATAAATCGATTTCTTGTACCCAACCCCTAATTAAGATTTTCAATAAACTGGATTCTTATTTCACGCTAAATGAACCACACAATTAAGCTCGAATAAAACAAATAGGGACACCAATGAAACATTTATATCTGGGAAAGCGTAGGGCTCTATTTGATTTTTCTCATTATAATTTACCGCAGCTGAATAATTGCCCAACAAAATGCATATTTAACTTAGAACCCGGGAAAATCCACAAGAAGACATTTTTGCTGACATCGAATTTATGTATGAACGTTATGGTAAAACCACGATCCGTAACCGCATACTATATAACATCATCTCGTATCCATAGTGCTAATCTGGTACAGGTGTTCCCGGACTCATTTACGAATTTATCTCTTTCATCTTTTGCTCGCAACCGTAGAGCGCTCATTTTACAAAATCTCCTTATTATTGCATTTTCAGTTCCCGGTAGTTAAATTTTGGCAGAACTATACTAATGATCCAACTCTCGTTTTGCCCATAGCACAGAAACATTATTTGCATATATGACTAGGATTTAAGTACTTACAGATGTACACGGAGTAGTACCTACTAGGTATCTACCTATCTGCAAAGATAGATAGCGCTCTGCTACTATACTAGTCACAATACCTCCGCTCGTAGCTAGATGGCGCTGAAATTTTAAATGTCTATCTATTATATGTAATCTTAGAAGGTACTACAATTTATATGTGTATAGTGGAAGCGAATGGAGCTTAGACGGGCAAAATATTACACAGCCACCATCTCGAGAGAAAGACATTTTCCTTGTATGCACATCGGGCACACCACACAAATTTCCGTCAAGTTAACGTACAAAGATATAATGTTAATGTTTGTACAGCGTCGTCATAAATCCTTTTTTTTGCCAGTGCTCTTCTGAAGTCCCGTGAACGAAATACATGGAACCTTTAAATTTATGATAATAATCCCTGAGGATGAGGAAATAAATATAAAGGAAATGCGTTATGAGTTAAGGCGATGAGTTGAATTAGAGCACGGAAGAAAGGACGAAAGCAAGGCAACGAACGTGAAAAGAACTTTTCATTAAAAAAATGACTTGTGAAGGACAATCCAACGAAAAGGTACACTTGTATATAATTATACCGTCGAGAGAAAAAGACCAACAGAAAAAAGTGGACGAGGAGTGTACTCACTATCGCTATATTTTGCCTTTTTTTCGGAGATACCAAAGAAGGAAACTTCGTCCAGGACATCTTATATGAGCTAAATTAAGCGAAAATAGGAAAAATTTCAATGAGTTCACTCCTCGCTGGCTTCAGAAGTGAGTTAGATCCAGTTGTTGGGCCGGATCCTTTCCAATTCAAATTTTAATTTTATTCTTAGAGCGTTGCAGTTCAACGAGAAGGCGGTTCTTTTTAGCACAAAGAAATGAGACGAACATAATTTAAATTGGCCGAATTTATTTCCCGAAATTGAATTTTTTCCACTTCCTGAAGAGGACGGGATTTTTTTTATTGTTTAGGCGTTTTATAAGATTCCCCACAAAATGGGAAAATCCGATATTGATTCCGTCGTATTTTCTCTTTATTCCTGTTTCAGGATAAAATACTGAAAAAGTTTTCTTCCGATTTTTTTCCTGAAACATTTTTTTTTATACATGGAAGGATATCGGATATAGGGAGGAAATTTATTGAGAATTTCACCTGTGTGTAATTTGTTTTTTTCATTTTTTTTTTCTCGTCCTTTTTTTTCCAGCTCCACCTGAAATTAGTGTGGAAAAATCTTGGGTACATGCCAGCGAAGGATACGATATCGAATTGGTTTGCATTGTACATGGCGATGTTAATTCGGAGGTAAGGACTACTCTTTTCATATTTTCATTCCGTTTTATTTTTTTTTTTATTTTTCACATTTTTCCAGTGATTTTTTTCCGACTTGGTAATTTTCCCCCAATTTCCCGGCTATCCAGCACAAAGAATTTTGTGTGTCTACCGGATTATTATAGGAAATTTCGGTGTTCGAGTACTTCGATGGGTGGAAAAAAGAAGTAAGGGATGAAGTTAGGATATTTATGAATGCGCTATTTGTAGTTATAAATTTCGATTTAAAGAGGTGAATTTTGGAATTTGGGTAGGTACTTGTTTTGCCTGGGATTACACTTAACTTATTCAAGCAAATCGAATTGATGAGGTCGGAAAGTTTGCGGAAAATCGAATTTTTGGCACAAGGTGATTGCAGGAAGCTATTTTTTGAATGGTTACGAAATATGCCATAAATTTTTTGTCCGGTGAACATTTTACTTTATTATTATTTAATAATCAAGTATTTAATCTAACCATGGAATTCAGTAAAATGTTAGTATAGATCTAAAGTTAATCAATAATTGTACAATAAGCGTGCACAAATTTAGGCATAAATCTATTGAAATTGGCTCCGGTTAACACGCTTATTATTGGTACACAGTAAAAAAAATCTGCCAACAGTCTGGGCGCAACTTTATTATTTTATGGGTAGAAGTCCGAAACGTGTTTAATGATGAGATGCTGTGAAGGTTACTATGCGACTACCAACCTAAAAAAAAACGTTCCAAATAGCCTCCTGGTTATTTCTTAGGTTGTCAGTCGCATAGTAACCTACACAGCAACTAATCATTAAACACGTTTCGAACTACTACCCATAAAATAATAAAGTTGCGCCCAGACTGTTGGCAGATTTTTTTTATTTATTTACGTATTTTTTATCAATAGAATAATTCATAGTAGTAAAAGCGAATTCGATCACATTAAACCTAAGAGATTTTCGGAATCAGTGAAATCTTGAACAATACCCCCAGGGGATTTAAAAGAGAAAAATCTGCCAACGGTCTGGGCGAAACTTTATTATTTTTCGGGTCAAAGTTCGGGAGCGGTCAAAGTCGGAGTGTATCATGAGTTGCTTCGAGATTATTAGATTTCTTGAAAAATTAATTTTGCGCTTAAAATAAAAATATTTAAAATAGCTATTTTTAGCCGATTAAACATTGGAAAAGCTCGTGTAGACTATTCGAATTTCAGTATATTATGTACACTAAAAGCCCATAGAAGTAAAAACGAATTTGTTGCCTTATCAGACTTAAGAGATATGACGAATTGTTAAAACGTATACAAACCCATTACTTCCACTTGGGGTTTGAATTTCGAAAAAATTGTGAAACAGGTTTTTAGACGGTTTCATAACAAGCAACTTGATATCTCATGAGACACGAGGGATTTTGAAAAATTTGTGAAAACGTAAGCAAACTCTTCACACTCCCTTGGTTTTTGAAATTCGAAAAATCGTGAATTGGTTGGCCGTAATAATCAATTTTATATCTCATCAGAACTAAGGGATGGCAAAAATTGTGAAAACATATACAAACCCTTGGGAGTTGAATATCGAAAAATTGAGAAAAGGGTTTGTAGGCGATTATATAAAAAGTCTGTGGAAGTGAAAAGCGATCTAATATCTCATCGAACCTAGGAAATATGTCGAAGCTTTGTAAAGCATACAACCTCCTTACACCCATTAGGATTGAATATCTAAAATACTGAAATTGACATTTTGGCTTTTTTATATAGGAAACCTTAGGAAGTAAAAATGAATTCGATATATCATCAGATATGCAACCTCCTTCCACCCACTTGGAGGTTGAATATCCAAAAATCCTGAAAGGAGTTAATAAATAAATATGAAGACAGCACGAGAACATAGGAACCAATTCAATTTCTTATCACTTCTAAAAGTAATGACGGAATTCATGAAAACGTGTTCAACCCGTTTATACCCTCTTAGGGGCTGAAAAAGTAAAAAACTTGAAAACCGGTTTTAGGCGATTATTACGCAACCACGTAAAATTGAAAAGATATTCGATATCTGATAAGACCTGGGGATATAGTAAAATTCGTGAAAAAGTTTACAACTTTCTTTGCACCCCCTTAGGGGTCGAATTTTAAAAAATCCTGAAAACACTTTCTAGGTATTTATATGAAGAAGTCGTACAATAAAAATGAATTCAATATTTGGGAAAACCTAATAGATATGCCGAAAACCGTGAAACTATATGCATTCCATTTTCACTGATTATTTTTTTCGCCCCCCTCCGAACGCCAATGGATATTGAAAAATTTTTTCTATCTAAATTACTTTTCTAGTTGATTTACATAAACATACCGAGTTTCAACATAAGCCGTTCTATAGATAGGAAAAACACCCCCCACTCCCGTACCATACTACCCTTATAAAAACATGCTACTAATATAGCTCTATCTAAATACCAAGTTTCAGCTTTATATCATCACAGGTTGTCGAGATATAAAAATCACAACTTTATCCTTTTCACCCTCCCCCACCCTCACCCTCTACACCCTCACTTCCAAAATTTCTGCTTTCTGCTAGCGGTCTATTAGGCCTACTTCTGGTATAAATTTTAAGCATCTGTCTGTTACCGTTCTTGAGATATGAGACGTGATTTTTTTGAAAAATTCTTATCCCCTCCACTTTCATGCACCACCGCCCACTTTAAATATTTTACTTTCATCAAACTTCATTTATCAACCTTTATACACAAACCAAATTTTATTTGTCTAGTGCAATTGGTTCGTGAGATATCGTAATATAAAGTTTTTCACCCCCCACCCCTGTACGCCACTGCCCCCACTCAAAAATTTGTTTTCGATCTATTTTCCTAGTATACCTACAGATATTCATTAAGTTTCAATTTTGTGACATTAACCGTTTAGGAGATATGGATTTTAGAATGTGTCGATCTCGCCTTTTTTGCGTTTCGGACACATTATTTTCCCCCCCACTCCCAAACCCCTTCACCTATATCGGCAATTTTTTTGCAAATGAGTCCACTATCAAAGCTCTATATAAGTTCCAAATTTCAGCCTCCTAGCATAAGCGGTTGCTGAGATCTAGAAACCAAAATTTTTCGTCTAAAACGCTTCCCCCACCTCCCCCCTGACACCCCAACCCCTCACAATTTGTTCACTTCAAGGAGCCTACCCAGTATATCTACGAAAAAAAATTCAACTAAGTAGCTCAAAGGGTTTGGGTGCTACGAGCCTTCAAACAATTTTGCGTACACCGGTCGACGTACGGCGTACGGCGTACAGCGTAAGGCGTACGGCGGACAGACGGAGTGAACATTTTTTTTGCTTTTTTCGTGTCTACTAGTCATGAAACGTGAAAAAAAAATTTTCAGGGTAGCAAATTTTTTTTTTTTAAAAATCGAAAACAATTCTGTATTATTAAAATTATAAAGTAAAATACTTAAATCGGGTTTTTCCCCGACTACGTTTAAAGCTTATAGAAGTAAAAGTGAATTCAAAATCTCAATATACCTTAGAAATATATAAGAATTCGTGAATATTTACACAACCACTTAGGGGTTGGATATCAAAAAAATTTTAAGAACGTTACTAGGCGCTTATATAAATAGCCCGCAGAAGTAAAATTGTTTTGATAGTTTGACATGTCTAAAAGTTTTAACGAAATTCGTGAAAATGTGGATTCACGGACATTTTTTTTACTCAACCTCTGAACGCCAATAAAAATCTGAACTTTTTTTTTGCTTTAGTTACTCTAATAGCACATCTACATATACGTACTAACTTTCAACTTTCTAGCATAAGCTGTTTCTGAGATATAAAAAACCACCCCTCACCCCCGTACCTTGCTACCCATATGAAAAATTTTATTTTTCTAGGATGTCTCTATAGTGGCTCTATATAATCCTAAATTGGTAGCTTTCCACTCATTACGGTTTTCGAGAAATAAAAATCAGAATCTTTTTCCCTTCTACTCCTTTTCACCATTACCCCCTACACCCCCACCACTAAATTTTTCTTCCCTACTAGAGTTCTACCGATCCCAACTCCTGTAAAATTTTGAAGATCGTATCTGATACGGTTTCTGAGATATAAAGATGACATTTTTTGAGAAAATGCTATCCCTCCACTTTTGTGCCTCACCTCCCCCCTCAAAAGTTTACGTTCATTAGACTCCTTTTGTGATCCCATACACAGAAACAAAATTTTATCTTTCTGGTGCAATTGGTTCGGAAGATATTGTAATCCAAAGTTTTTCATCCCCCAACCCCACACCCCACCACCCCCTTTAAAAATGTTAGACCTTGTCTAATCTTGAAGTATCCCTAAAGGCAACCACAAAGTTTCAACCTTCTGACATCAATCGTTCAGGAGATATGGATTTTAGAATGTTTCAATCCCGGCTTTCAAGCGTTTTGGACTCATTGTTTCCCCCCCCCCCCCCCCCCCACTGCCACACCCATCAACCCTTATCGATAATTTTTTTTGCAAATGAGTCCACTATTATAGTACTACATAAGTACCAAGTTTCAGCTTCCTAACATAAGTGGTTCCTGAGATCTGGAAACCAAAATTTTTCGTCTAAAACGCCCCCCCCCCCTCATTCCCCTTTACACCCCCAACCCCCTTAAAAGATACCATCCGTAGGGGTTCACCCAATCTACCCACCATAAAAATTTCAACTTAATACCTCAACGGGTTTGGGAGCTACGCGCCTTCAAACGATTTTGCGTACGGCGGACGGCGGACGGCGTACGGCGTATATGGCGAACAGACGGACATTTTTTTTTTTATTGCTTTTTTGGTGTTTACTAGTCCTAAAACGTGTAAATACGAAATTTCAGGGTAGGAAATTTTTTTTTAAATTTCAGGTCGATCACAATACTTTATTATTAAAAAATAATAAAGTAAAATCCAATGAATTTTGGATAGTAGGCAAATATGCTCATTCGTGGTTTTATAAACTACATGTTTTTCGTCGTAAAATTCAAATAGATAAGTAGAATGACACGAAAAAGTACCCAATTTTCAATTCATATGTAAATATAGTTAATTTTACACGAAATGTTACATAATTTTGTGAGCCTTTTCATGTAAATTGTACGGTTCAGTTGAAAAGTACATGAATAATTTACTAATACCGTGTAAAAGTGATTGAAATATGTGCTTTTACTTGAAAAAATTAAATACCATATACTGGAAATTTCAAGTAAAAATTGGATTGAAAAATCAATTTTTTTAAAACAGTGTAGCCGGTTTTGGGCAAATATTCTGATATTACGGTGTGTTTTATTTTAATATTTTTTAATAATACAGTATTGGGATCGACCTGAAATTTCCAAATAATTTGCTACCCTGAAATTTTGTATTTTCACTTTTTAGGGCTTGTAAACACCAGAAAACCAAAAATTGACCGTCTGTCCGCCGTAGACGGCGTCCGCCGTACGCAAATGCGTTTGAAGGGGTGTAGCTAAAAACCCCTTGAGATATTAGGTTGAATTTTGTTGGTGGATGGATTGTGTGAAACACTACTAGTGGTATCTTTTGTGGTGGGGTGGGTTGGGGTGTGAGGGAGGAGATAGAGGTTGTAATTCAGATGAAAGAAATTTTGGTTTCCAGATCTCAGGAACCGCTTATGCTAGTAGGCTGAAACTTCGAACTTATGTAGAACTATGACAGTAGAACCAAAAATGATCGATAGTGGTGGTGGGGTGTAGGAGTGGGGGGAAAAGCATGCGCCCGAAACTCTCGAAAACTGAGACCGAAACATTCTAAAATCCATGTCTCCTGAAGGGTTTATGTCAGATGGTTGAAACTTTTTGGCTGTCCTTTGGGATACTAGGAGCCTAGACAAGAACTAAACTTTGAATGGACGGGGACGGGGTGTGGAAGAGCATGACAAACTTTGGATTACAATATCTTTCGAAGCAATATACATTTGGATTGTGTCTACAGGATTATAAGTGAAGTCCACAAAGTGTAAACTTTGTGAGTGGTGGAGGTGAAGCACGAAAGTGAAGTGATAGCAATTTTTCAAAAAAATCAATTTTCATATCTCAAGAACCGTACCAGACATGATCTGAAAAATTTTACAGGAGTTAGTCCCAGTAGACCCCTAGCGGAGGAAAAATGTCAGGAGCGCGGGTGTAGGGGATGATGACCAGAAGAGTGGAAAGGAAAAAAAATCTTTTTATTTCTCAAAAACCGCAAAAGATAAAAAGCTAAAAATTCACGACTTTATAGAGGCAACCAAGAAAATTGAACTTTTTTAGGGGTTGTACCCATTGGGGGTGGTTTTATGTATCTCAGAAACGGTTTCTGCTAGAAAGTTGAAACTTAGTTTTGTTGTTAGTTTTTACCCTTGAGGACATTAGGTTTACTCAAGGCCTTCAAAATTTACGTCTTCAATCAATTAGATTCTTTATTTTCACATCTAATCAGTAAGGGCTTCGATTTTGGAGAGCGGCACCAGGTACAGATAGTGGTAAGGGTGTCGTTGGTGTTATTTCGGCCCTGTTCACATGGTTGTCGAAAATAAATATACTATTCAAGTAGAAACCTAGATCACACAGCTTGACAAATCTATTCACTCTTCATCATCATAATTGAATTGGATTGTAGATTTTTTTCTTGAAAAAGATTTGACGAAATTGAGAAATATACAATTTAAGGGGCAAAGATGCGATGGAATTATTTTGCAGTAAAATTTTGTTGTCTGCATCGTGGATTGTACGAACGATTTTCGAGTAATGAGCATAAAGGAAAATTTGGAGGTGGGCAGAGTGAACTACTCTATAAGTACACTTCATGGAAGTGAGTAAGGGAAGTAAGTCAGTCATTTTGGTGAACTACAGTTCAATTTGAAAAATGAATAAAAAAACAAAGAACAAAGCCTAACAGAGTGAAATGTACAAACACGGGGAGAAGAGAGACAGACAACCAACAAATCTTCTCGTTTCGTCCGACTTCGTGCTCCTCAGAAACAGACACAGCGATAACGCAACTTAATTCTTCACAAAGTAACAGCTCTTCTCTCTCAGTGGTTTATCATATATTTCATTCATATTAATTTTATATGCGTGTGGTATTTTGCATTGCGTGAATGTATGTATGCGCTGTGCGAGAAGAGTACCATGGCATTATAGGAAAGAGTAGCTGTTCCTACATGCATACATCGCTTATCTTCCTGTTACCCAACTGAACTGCCTGACTATGGTGAACGGCTGTTTAGAGAAGACAACCCACACAGTCCAGCACAACTGAATTTCTAACTGACTAGTGTGTGACTAAGTGAACGGCTGTTTAGAGAAGAAAACCCACACATACCAGCACAACTGAACTTCCGGTGACTACTGAAGAAAACCCACACACACGAGCACAACTGAACTTCTAACTGACTAGTGTGTGACTAAGTGAACGGCACCCACACACCAGGAAAACTGAACTTCCGGTGACTCCAGAACTGCTGGTTAAAGAAGAGAATAGAGGAAGTGAACAGTTCAATTGAAGGAGTAGTGACTGGTAACTACTGAACGGCGAGTAGAGAAGAGATGAAAAGAACAGTTCAATTAAAGTACTTCACTGAACTTACTCTTTATAGGAACTGACTAGTTGTGAAGTACACAGATGAGCTGTTTTGTCCATCTTTATTGATAATAACCGGTCATGAATAAGTAAAATTAATAATAACGGTCCCAGATGACTGCTTTGAAGTACTCCTGAAGTGTGATAAATGAGCTACGAAAATGTACATGTTGTGAACGATGGCATAGATAGAAACTGATTTACTTTATAAATAAAGTGCTCAAATTTAGTGGACAAAATTATTGTGGTTGATTTTATGCAAGAATCTAAATCAGTATAAATGGACACAAACCATCTTTTTTGCACACTCCCATCGATGGAATCGAAAAATTCGAGAGCTCCTTTAAGTTAGTTACAGTAGGCCTACCATTGGTAAACCCATATATGAGACAGGCTAATAATTGATGCTGATTTGAAATTGTATTGTCGACACGAATACTTTAACAACGTTTGATTGAATGATAAATTAAACTTTTTTTCACTTTATGCTAAAACTTTTTAGATTGGTGCGGGATTCAGAGAATTTGCACTCACTACTGAATTTAAACCCATCTTTTTTGAAGTGAAAAATTCAGAATTTTGGAATGTACCTCAATGCCGTCTTATTGTTGTTTATTTTGCCCAATAATTCATGGGGATTTAGATCTTAATTTATCCTTCAAGTTATGTAACTTTCTGCTACCACATTCATGTTTAAAGAAGAACCACACATCAACACTCTCTAGTGATTTAAGCAAAACATAATATGCTCATATCCTAGGTAAATTCACTATGCATCATTTCATTCTCCTTCAATTTTCCTCACATGGTTCCCTAAGTTCCTTAATCTAGCAAATTTGTCTACTTCTGACATCCCCGAAACCGTACAAAAATGGTAAACAGATACAAGTTAGAGTCGAAATAAAACAAATTGGTATTTATTACATCTTCGCTCCGTCGGGAGGGGGTCCTAAATGTTTTTAATGGAACAAGAATGTTAAAATACGCCTCCAAAATGTCAAACAAGATTGAGAAAAATTTATGGATTGGAATATCGCAATTCTGAACTGAACTGAACACAGTCTTTCCCATATTTTCCGTTTCCGGGGTTGCTCCATAGTAAAATTGTTGTAGATAGTTGGCACTCCCCCAATTGAATATACCGCCAGGCAACAGCCACCATATAAAAGTTATCCGACCATAAAAAGGGAATAAAATCGAAGGGAGGAGATGGGGTAGTTCTGGAGGACTTGTATGTAAAAAAAACAACTATCCGGAACTTTTATTATATTGTTCGTAAATTATTTCCATAGAGATCAGCTTTAAGTGCTGGCAGCATGTTCTGGAATAGTTGGAACAACTAGTGGTGAGATGGGAAGGTTGGACTGTGTGAATTTAATGGGAACAGGGCCGCAAAGTATGCCAATTATTTTAATTTCAAGTGAAAGTGATGGAATCAACAATGATTCACATTATTGGTCAAAATTTCGGAATAGGTGCATTTTTTCAACTAAATCAAGATCAAAATCATTTATTTTACACTAAAAACAACAACAAATAGGATGATCCAGAATCATAATAGTATCGATTTTACGCTATTAAAGCTGCTTCTCAATTCATCTAAATTTTCACTATTTTAGCATTTCACAATGACAGCAGTAAATTCAATTTGTCGAAGGTACTTGCACCCTGCAGGCAGAATGTGCTCGTCGAAAAGACGTCGGAACTCAATACATTTTCTTCTGGAATTTAAGTCTATGTACAAAGTTATTGAAAAAGCCTCTGTATTCCAATGCGTTTTCTACAGAGTTTCATCGCTATATTCAAGAAAGAGAAACTACATTCGTAGCCCCGCCCATCTGCCAGAAGCAACAGAACTTTCATAGAATATAATGTATAAGAATGTAGAAAATGTACGTATAAACACCCGAAAAATTATACGTAGAAGCAACGTAAATATTTCACGTACAGTATTCTTAAACAGATAGGACTACCGCGGACATCGTTTCCAAGAATTCTACATGAGTTATATGACTTGACTGAGTTATATGACAGTCTTTGGATCGAAACGATTGGAGTCGATGACTGCAGGAGGTCTGGGCCCGATTTGGGCTGTCGCGCCAGTGATGATGATATATGACTTCTATACAGTCTCCTTTTGTCGTATAGTAGACGAAACTTTGACTACTAGGCTGCTGACAGTTTATCCAAGACATTTACCAGCGGGATTGTCAACCCTTTAAATTTGCTTTCGGGTTGATCCACATCGTTTTTTTTTTCAATTCTGATCATGGTCCAGATGAAAAAACCCACCTAATATTATCCACTGACTACAGCAATCTTTGGAAGCAAAAACATTTTTATTTTCAAATATTTTATAAATTTAATTTTTCAACTAAATCTTATCTTCTTGTTTTATAGATGCTCTGGTACCAGAATTCCTTCCTGCTGGATCCAACCGATCGCCGATCAATGCATAACAAGGAGGATCGCTACAGTTTGATTATTCGAAATTTTCAACATTCGGACTTCGGAAATTACAGCTGCGTCGCCGATAATGCATTGGGCCGAACTAAAAAATATATCGAAGTTTCGGGGCGGCCAGGTCCGGCCGAATTTGTATCACCCGCTATGAGCGGGGCACTAGATCATTA
Source organism: Beris morrisii (assembly GCA_951812415.1). Classification (NCBI taxonomy): domain Eukaryota; kingdom Metazoa; phylum Arthropoda; class Insecta; order Diptera; family Stratiomyidae; genus Beris; species Beris morrisii. Next base: position 107,409,659 of record OX638310.1, on the reverse strand, counting down.
CAATTTAACGTGGACGGTCGAATCAATACCACCGCTAGAAGAAATTAAATTACTTTATAGGAGATTAATGGTAAGTTCGTCTTTTATTAATTTTCGAAAGTCAATTTTATTGACGATAATTTCCTTGAAGACATAGCTTTGGCTTCTATAAACGATTTACCCAGCAGCGCAATAGTGCACAAAATATACTATCTAAAGCACACACTAACAAAATGGGCCTATTAGAGAAATCCGATGGCTCGATTACTGAAAATGGGAAACAGGCGTTGGAATCTTTAGCCCAAGCTCATTTTCTAGGATCCTCAACCATAGAACCAAGCAATGAAGAACATATTGGACTGCAAAAACTCAGCCAAGATCTTCACTGCTAACAAGGTTAAATGGTCTATACGAAGTTTAAAATTACTTAAATCCCCTGGAGAAGACAGGATATTTCCTGCCTTACTCCAAAGAAGAATGGACCATCTTCTTCCAACACTATTATCTGTATTCAGAGCAAGCCACGCATTCTTTTACATACCCATATCCTAGCGTAACGTTAAGGTGAAATACATCACATACCAAAAACAGGGTGCTGTCCGGGCAACAATCCTAAGTCGTATCGTCCTAGCATCTTAACGTCATTTCTCTTGACAACTATGGAAAAGATGATTGATAGGCATATCAGAGATGGAGTTCTGAAATCAACCAGGGAAGTCTACAACTCACGCCTTACAAAACCTTGTCACGAAAATCGAGAAATCGGCTAAGAAGGAAGTTTCCGTGGGCTGCTTCTTAGATATCGAAGCCTACCACCTACGAATGTATCTACTCTGCTGCACAAAAGTGAGGTATTGATCAAAAAATTGGATTGCAATTGGATCAAAGCTATGCTAGAACGCAGAAAAATAACTTCAACACTAGCCGACTCAACAGTAACAGTCACAGCTGCGAAGGTCTGTCCACAGGGCGGGGTACTATCATCCATCCTCTGGTACTTAGTAGTGGACAAACTTCTTCAGGACATAATAAAATCCGGAGTCACGGTACAGGGTTACTCTGCCGACCTTTCATCCTTGAAGAAACAATGACAGAGCTAGTTTAAAGTACACAAAATCAAGCAGCAACCTGGTGTACTAAAGCAGGTTTGGGTATCAACCCAAAGAAAAGCACAATTGTAGAATTCACCAAAGGAGTTATCCTAGCCTACTCTTTTTGGAGAATCCATAGGGTATGCTAGCGAGGTGAAACTCCTAGGAGTCATCCTTGAAGACAAGCTTACTTGAAATGCTCATTTAGACAAAGTTCTTGAATGGGCCAGAATCGCTATCTCTCTGGACCTGGAGGAACCTTCTCGGCAAGAACTGGGGACTAAGTCTAAAAGTAACGTACTGGATATATACCGCCGTTGCTAGGCCCGGGTTCAACCTTTGAGACTTGGATATTTAGAGGTTTAATACTTCGTGATGATTTCTGAAGTGTATCATACATATAGTAAAATTATTGCATCTTATCAATCAGAGTCACTGACTCTCACGTCCGAACCCTTCTTTCCTGAAATAAATCGGGAAAAGTTAAGAAATAAAATGCCGATTTTTGAGTTTTCTGATGTTTATTGAATCGTTAAATTTTTTACCTTTTACGTGAGGTTTGTAGTTTTTATTCCGTATTTTTTGATTTTTGGTGACCGATTGGACTGTTGTCTGTCTTCAAAATACCCCTTGAAGGCAGAATCCGCATTCAAGGGGGAGTCTGAAGTAGACTTATCGATTTTTTTGCGTTCTGTTGTTTTCCTGCAAAGTCCTTTCGTAGAATCGGCGAAAGGAACGATGCACGGAGAAAAACAGTATAGGCGACGAGCTATTGCTTACCTTAATTACGTCGAAGCGGCATGTGTTCAGGTTTTCTTCTAAGTTTACTCTAGCGCGGCCATGGAGCTTTCAGAATGTCGTTTTCCGGGCCTCTACAGACGGTGCCATAAACTATAAGCCACCCGTGTTCACAGTGGCCGTGTGCAATAGTGGCCAATATGGCCATGTTCAGTGAAGTTTGAACAGTCCCAACAAAAATATACAAAAAAAATATATATAAATGACTACTCAAACATAAATAATAAGTTGCTAGGCCCGGGTCTATCCTTTGAGACTTAGATGTTTAGGTGTTTAATACTTCGTGATGATTTCTGAAGTGTACCCTATTGATATCTAGCAAACTTTTCGCACCTTATCAATCGGGGTCACCAGCAAAAATATAAAAAACATTTTAAGATATAAATGACTGCTCAAACATAAATCATAGACAAATAGCGTGTCTGATTTCTACTTCGAGTACAAAAACCAATAGCTACCTGGTAGGTAAGCTGCTAGAAAATAATTTCAGAACAACGTCATGTCGATAGCATCACAATCTCCGAACGGGGTCCCATTTATCGTATTTATTTTTTCAAATTGACACGAAACGTTTCTCGTTTTTTCATACGTGAAAAATTCAAATATGAGACTTTACAGATCAGCGATCAATTTTATATTTTTATTTTTTTGTGTTAAATCCCTTGAAGCACGTAATTTGCGACAATTCAACCATTTATCTGCACATTGCGAAACGTTTGTATGTTTGTCTACACCCCCGGTACCCCCCCCCCCCCCCCTAATACCCAAACATCATTAAATAATTTCGTTATTTTTGCCTAGATTCCATAGGGGAGTGTTTGCTATATGGTTTGGTTCTTATAAGCGGGTAGGACGAAGCTGTTTTTTAAAGCTATCTCCACTACGCAAATCTTTTTTGTGGGTCGCGTCACGTATGACAAAATATCATAATTTCCATAGAGGGTTGTAAAAAAAGATTGTGCATGATATGGAGATAGTCGCATGTTACCTATGAAAAAATTATTTTTTTTTTTACAGCGATTCATAAAATATTTTGTATGTGTTGTGTTATTTTTCTCGCAGATGAACGAATCGTATCAACATCCTGGTAAATGGCACGACTACTGGATAGCGCCGACACCAATTCGAACGGATACCAGCCACTTTACTATGTCGCATGTTATTCGTGGCTTGGAACATAATGCGGTCTATGAGGCTATAGTGCAAGCGAAAAATCGATACGGCTGGAATGAGGTATGTGTGTCTATCAGCCTGTAGATGGTGCTGAGAGTAGGTAGACATCAGTTTACTTAGTTCTACTACCCACCGACAGATAAAGGTTTTTTTAATTTTTTTTATCATTATTATTTTCACAACCAAGTTCCTTTTATCCTCGCATTTACATGGACAAATCAGAATAGCGCCGATGACGGACCGGAACGTGGAAGAGGGCTATGTGTGTGTACTTATTTTTTATTTTTCAGGTCCAATCAAATATCAAATATTTGCGCAAAATGTTACGTGGAACAATTTACGAAATGGTTCCCTAGAATTCTGTAGGATATGCGTAGAAGAGAATATTGTATTTTCCTTTTTCATATGTAAATAATAGCGCAGCTAGTACATAGTAGTAATTTTCTGATGGTGTTACGTTAGAGCTAAAATTTACGCTGTTACATCCTTCTTATTCGTCCTTTAGGTGAAAGTAGGGGCTTAGATTCGATGTTATTCAACTTATGAATTAATTGAAATGGCTTAGTGGGGACCGTTAGTACAGACGTAAGTACACATTAGCCCCATTATTCAATATTCTTCTTATTTGTAAACAACTTAAACTTTTAATGTAGGTTTAATATAGGTCACTCACTTCGTCCTTTCACAATTTCCGCCATTAGTATTTTACACTACCTACTTGTTGAGCTCTGTTAAAAGACTCCTTATATATGATCCTACTCAGGAACGTCATTTCAGTGGGAGAGAGCAAGATTTTTACCACTACATACTGTTGCGAGCTAGGGGTTCGCAGGGATTTCAAGTAAAATACAATTCATTTAAAAATCAAAAGAAATAACAACATTTTATTATTCGCATTCAATATAATCGCACTAATATGGCAACGCTACCCGATTTTTATACACGATTCGTTCACACCCTATCGTTCTTTAATCTGAGATCGCTTTTCACTAATATTTTCACGCTATACTTGCAGCTAAGATATAAGTCGGGAAGAATAATATTTTATACATTCAGGCGGTCAATTCTCGTTCTGTGAAAACCGCTGTGAAAAGATTTTTCAGTGATAAACCGTTGTTTCCGATTCTAGTACAATAAAAAACGAAAGGAACTGTCAAACTTTTTTCATTTGATAAAAAAGTTATCACGGCAAAGTCGTTGCGTGATAAAATGGAAAATGGCAAAAGTAGTCGCGCGAAAAGAGCAAGTGAAGTGAGGCTCAAAAAGCGTATTTAATCGATTTTTTGGAGCTACTCGTAGATTTGGCATACGATAGATGAGTTGTAAATTTTTTGAAAAGGATCCTCGAGCAAGATGGTCCACCAACTGACGACAATCCACCAGTTGCATGAATTTAGAATAATAAATAAAATAAAATAAAACGTATAACCCCACGAAATAATGATAGGACCAAGACAAAAATCATTACTGTGTCAACGTAATATAAGAAAAAAAATTTTTTTTAAAAAAATTTTGTTTATTACTGCTATATATTTCATGTGGTAAAAAGGAACATTGCTTCAATACTCAATACTTCATTTAATGACTGTCAAAAAATTCTGCCAAGCGAAATAATTATAGGACCATTGTTATTGTTAACGACTTTTGGTATATAAAATTCGTCCTTGAGTAGTTTTAGTAGTTTGTTCTAGCATCGGTTAATTATAACGTGTTGCAGGCGACGTGGCATGGAAGTTATAACTGTTTGGACAGTATCCTGACTAATGTTCTTCCATTCAGTGTTGACAGCTGCCCGTAGCTCTCGGACGGAGTTGTATTGACGACATTGGTGAAAAACCCGCTCGGATAGTATTGCCCAGATGTTTTCAATTGGGTCTAAATCCGGGCTAGAGGGTGGCCACTCCAGTAATGGAATTCCACGAGATTCTAGAAAGTCCTTGGTATGTCGCGCGGTGTGCACCGCAGCATTATCTTGCTGAAATATTCATTCAGTTCCGTGTGTTTCCCCGAATGTAATTAGTACGTCATCTAGCAACTCCACATATTTGACAGCGTTCATTTTTGTGGAAATAAAACACATAGGGGACTTGCCGTAATATCCAATAGCAGCCCACACCATTAAGGATCCTCCACCGAAATTTCTTGCCATCCTTTCTTGCTTTTTTGTAAGTTTATCGTGCCAATATCTTTGTAGGCCGTCAGGCCCGTCGAGGTTGAATTTTTTTTCATCGCTGAAAAGTACTGTGGTCCACTCCTCTTCCCAAAATTGGTACTTCTGAGCAAAATTCAATCTTTTTGCGTGCTGTCAATTTAGGCTTAGGATCCCGTTTGACATACTGCAACTTACTATCTGCCTTCAAAATTTGTTGCACGCGTCTCACACCTACTCGAAGACCTAAAGTGCGTTGAATTTCTGCTGGGCTGTTGCCCTTATTACATGCCAGTCTTTTAATTTCTCTGGTTTCTCCGTCAGACACCACTGGCTTTCTTCCTGAACTCTTTTACTTTATTATTTTTTAATAATAAAGTATTGTGATCGACTTGAAATTTCAAAAAAGTTTGCTACCCTGAAATTTTGTATTTACACGTTTTAGGACTAGTAAACCCCAAAAAAACAAAAAAAACAAAAATTTCCGTCTGTCCGCCGTAGACGCCGTACGCCGTACGCCGTCCGCCGTCAGCCGTACGCCGTACGCAAAATAGTTTAAAGGCGCGTAGCTCTCAAACCCGTTGAGATATTAAATTGAAATTTTTATGGTGGGTAGATTGAGTAAACCCCTACGACTGGTATATTTTTGAGGGGTGGAGGTACAAGGGGAGAGGAGAGGGGAGCGTTTTAGACGAAAAATGTTGGTTTCTAGATCTCAGGAACCACTTATGCTAGGAGGCTGAAACTTGGAACTTATGTAGTACTATGATAATGGACTCAATTGCAAAAAAATTGTCGATATTGGTTAAGGGGTGTGGAAGTGGGGGGGAAAACAATGAGTCTTTAACGCATGAAAGCCGGGATTGAAACATTCTAAAATCGATATCTCCTGAACAATTGATGTCAGAAGATTGAAACTTTGTTGTTGTCCTTAGAGATACTTCCATATTAGACAAGAGCTAAAATTTTTAAAAGGGGTGGTGAGGTGTGGGGGTGGGGGGTGCAAAACTTTGGATTACAATCTCTTCCGAACCAATTACACCAGGAAGATAAAATTTTGTTTGTGTATATGGGATCACAAGAGGAGTCTACCAAAACTAAATTTTTTGAGGGGGGAGGTGGAGCACGAAAGTGGGGGGATAGCAATTTCTCAAAAAATTTAATTTTTATATCTCAGAAATCGTATCAGATATGATCTTGAAAATTTTACAGGAGTTGGGGTCGGTAAACTTCTAGTAGGAAAAAAAATTTTGGTGGTGTGGGTGTTGGGGGTGATGGTGAAAAGGGTAGAAAGGAAAACATTCTGATTTTTATTTCTCAAAAACCATAATGAATAGAAAGCTAAAAATTTAGGATTATATAGAGCCACTATGGAGACATCCTAGAAAAATTTTTGATAGGGGTATCAAGGTACGGGGGAGAAGAGTGGTTTTTTATATCTCAGAAACGGCTTATGCTAGAGAATTGAAACTTAGTACGTATATGTAGATGTACTATTAGAGTAATTAAAGCAGAAAAAAAGTTCACATTTTTATTGGCGTTCAGAGGTTGAGTAAAAAAAATGTCCGTGAATCCACATTTTCACAAATTTCGTTAAAACTTTTAGACATGTCGAGCTATCAAAGCAATTTTACTTCTGCGGGCTATTTATATAAGCGCCTAGTAACGGTCTTCAAAATTGTTGGATATCCAACCCCTAAGGGGGTGTAAAGTGGTTCTGTACATATTCACGAATTCTGATATATTCCTAAGGTATATTGAGATTTGGAGTTCACTTTTATTTCTATAAGCTTTAAACGTAGTCGGGGAAAAACCGATTTAAGTATTTTTCTCTATTAAACCCCCGGGGGGTATTGTTTAAGATTTCACTGATTCCGAAAATCTCTTAGGTTTAATGTGATCGAATTCGCTTTTACTACTATGAATTATTCTATTGATAAAAAAAAATATATAAATAAATAAAAAAAAAAGTCAACAGTCTGGGCGCAACTTCATTATTTTATGGGTAGAAGTCCGAAACGTGTTTAATGATGAGATACGGTGTTGGGTACTATGCGACTGACAACCGAAAAAATAACCAGGAGGCTATTTGGAACGTTATTTTTTAGGTTGTCAGTCGCATAGTTCCCAACACCGTATCTCACCATTAAACACGTTTCGGACTTCTACCCATAAAATAATAAAGTTGCGACCAGACTGTTGGCAGATTTTTTTTACCATTGTTGTCTTTTAGTTTCAGGAAATTTATAACCACCGTCTTACTTCTTTTCAATCGAGATGCCATTTCTCTGGTTGTTACGCTACTATTCCGATAGGCGAGAATTTGTCCTCGTTCTATTTCCGTCAATTGCTTTCCCCGATCCATTTCCGTGTGATTCGCACAGCTGTCGATATAAAAGTTAGTTGTAACAGTAACCAAAAATACAATTTAACTTTCCTAATTAAATGAAATTAAATATTATATGATTTGTTATTTCTTTGTCGTCAGAACTAGTTTCTTTCTTTTTACGTACACTTCTGGTCTTATCAATATTTCGTACTAGAATGTTTTTGAATAACACCGCAAACGAACGTATTAACAGAAAACAAAAATTAAAAACCGGTTCTTGGGAAATACCGATCTGTATAATCCCATAGTGCACTGCACTAACACAACTGCATTTCTATTTGTGTATTATTGCAGTTTTGTGTGTTGGTCTTATCATTATTTCGTGGGGTGTATTAACAATGCTTTCGTTTTCAATTTATTGAGTAAAATACGTATTTACAATATCCGATTGAATTCTCCTGCTTTCCTTTAATACATTCCCGAGTTAAAAATATTCACATGCCGGTTGTTATCATCCAATGCTTGTTCTTCCATATCTTCAATTTCATCAAGATACAATGTAGTATCGCACTGGTGTTGATGATCAATCCTGCTTTTGGAGAGACATAACACAGGGTTCTTTCCTTTGACAGACAAAGAAATCTGCTTTTTAATACTCGAAATGCATCGTTCGATGGAACTCTTTGTTTTTTATGTACCGCATTATAACTTTGTTGACTCTGAATCGTTGAGGTTAATAATGGTGTCATTAACCATGGTTGCAAAGTGTATCCACTATTCCCAAGTAGCCAAAAATTTCGTTTACCTCCGGTATACTTTTCTAAGTGCACATAGTATCCGAAGATGTGATGGGATCGTATGAATACGTTCCGTTCCAATTAAATATCACACACATTTTTAGGGAATCGATACAATTTGAAAAGGTACTCGTCTGAAAGTATCTCCAAAGGATTTTGGGTATCTTGCATCCTTCTTCTTAGAATCCTCATATGGTTCCTAGAATGACGGTTCTTTAGGAAAACGTTTCAGAGAAATGTCAATATTTACCTTTCGGCGTTACGCCTTTCACGTTCAACTATTATGATCATCGCAATAGAACTCATTCTTGTAATGTTTCAACAAGATTTATAATTATAAATAGGATTTTAAACTAGAAAATTACAATTCAAATGGGCTCTGACACTAAATCTCTGTTGACGTTGACATTTGGCAAATGAAAAGTACTATTCAGCATTCGATTCAGTAATTTTTTTCATTTTGAGAAAGAGAATCGGGTTACTGAGGTAAATGAAATGGTAAAATGATAAAGTTGCGTGGAAACGTTAACGGAATTTGTTTTTTTCATTTTATCATTTCACAGAACCAGAATTGACCCCCAGGTCTCTGAGAGATAATTATTTGGAGCTAGCGTCTTCCTGGGAGGCTCAACTGTTGTACAGACGTTCCCTTAAGAAGAGAAATGACGGTATTCCAATCAGAGATTTATGCGATCATGCACCCCGAAAAAGAAAAGGTATTTTGCATCGTATCGTTACTGGTGATGAAAAGTGAATACACTACGAGAACCCGAAGCGAAGAAAATCGTGGCTTGAATCCCACCCATCGACGACAAAGCCGAATATCCATGGTTCCTAACTCATACTCTGTATTTGGTGGGATCAGCTGGGTGTAGTGTATTATGAGCTCCTCAAACCCAACGAAACCATTACGGGAGATTGCTATCGCCTACAATTGATACGTTTGAGCCGAGCATTGATGGAAAAACGGCCGCAATACGAGGAGAGACACGACAAAGTAATTTTGCAGCATGACGACGCTCGATCGAATGTTGCAAAGCCGGTCAAAACGTTGTAAACGCTGAAATGGGCAGTCCTACCCCATCCTCTGTATTCACCGGACATTGCTCCTTCCGATTCGCGGATAACCTCAAAAGATGACTCGTTCTTTCGACATGGTATTCGAATGTCTCCAGAAATATGAGATTAAGTAGTCGCTTGCCATGGACAATATTTCCCATGACATGTTCTTAACCAATTTTTTTAAAAAAGCGTTCATTTTCACAAAAAAATTGTTTCTGAAAATCTAGTTAATCAAGGATATTTTAAGATTCTTCAAATGTATGGGAAATCTAGTAAATTTTGATAGAGTTTTGTTTCTCGAAATCTCAAGATTTCGCAAAATCTAATTCAAAATCTTGCGATGTAATTCAGCGCTATATCATTGAAATTATTTTTGAAAATTGTTTTACATCGACGTAGCATCACTTTTATAGCTATTTTTTCTTTTTCTTAAGAAAAATCTGCCAATGGTCTGGGCGAAACTTTATTATTTTCGGGTCAAAGTTCGGGAGCGATCAAAGTCAGAGTATATGATCAGTTGTTTCGAGATTACGACGTTTCTTGGAAACTTAATTTTATTCTTAAACTAAAAATAATTAAAATAGAGATTTTTACACATTGGAAAAACCCGTGTAGACTATTCGAATTTTGGTATATTGGATACACTAAAAGCCCATAGAAGTAAAAACGAATTTTTTGCCTTATCAGAATTAAGAGATATGACGAATTGTTAAAACGTATACAAACCCATTACTTCCACTAGAGGTTTGAATTTCGAACAAATTGTGAAACAGGTTTTTAGACGATTTCATAAGAAGCAACTTGATATCTCATGAGACACGAGGGATTTTGAAAAATTTGTGAAAACGTAAGCAAACCCTTCACACCTCCTTGGTTCTGAACATTCGAAAAATCGTGAATTGGTTGGCCGTAATAATCAATTTTATAACTCATCAGAACTAAGGGATGGCAAAAATTGTGAAAATATTTACAAACCCTTGGTTGAATATCGAAAAATTGAGAAATGGGTTTGTAGACGATTATATAAAAAGTCTGTGGAAATGAAAAGCGATCTAATATCTCATAGAACCTAAGAAATATGTCGAAACTTTGAAAAGCATACCACCACCTTAAACCCGTTAGGATTGAATATCTAAAAATATTGAAATTGATTTCTTGGCGATTATATAGGAAACCTTAGGAAGTAAAAATGAATTCGATATATCATCAGATCTAAGCAATATGTAAGAATCTGTGAAAACATATGCAACCCCCTTACACCCACTTGGGGGTTGAATATCCAAAAATCCTGAAAGGAGTTAATAAATAAATATGAAGACAGCACGAGAAAGTAGGAACCAATTCATTATCTTATCACTTCTAAAAGAAATAACGGAATTAGTGAAAACGTGTTCAACCCGTTTATACCCTCTTAGGGGCTGAAAAGGGACAAAACTTAAAAACAAGATTTAGGCGATTATTACACAAGCACGTGAAAGTGAAAAGATATTCGATATCTGATAAGACCTGGGGATATATCCACAGGTCTACTATAGTAGAATTCGTGAAAAAGTTTACAACCCCAATTGCACTCCTTTAGGGGTCGAATTTTAAAAAATCCTGAAAAGGCTTTCTAGGTATTTATATGAAGAAGCCGTAGAATAAAAATGAATTCAATATTTGGGAAGACCTAATAGATATGATGAAAACCGTGAAAATATATGCATTCCATTTTCACTGATTATTTTGTTTGCCCCCCTCCGAACGCCAATGGATATTTGAAATTTTTTTTTATCAAAATTAGTTTTCTAGTTGATTTACATATACATACCGAGTTTCAACTTCATAGCATAAGCCGTTCTATAGATAGAAAAAACATACCATACCGTACCATACTGAGTAACGAGTTTCAACTTTGCAGCATAAGCCGTTATATAGATAGGAAAAACACCCCCCACCCCCGTACCATACTGCCCCTATAAAAAATTATATTTTTCCAACATGCTACTATTATAGCTCTAACTAAATACCAAGTATCAGCTTTATATCATTATACGTTGTCGAGATATAAAAATCGGAAAAAAAATGGGTGAAAAGGAAAAATCACTTTTTCCTTTTCACCCTCCCCCACCCTCACCCTTTACACCCACACTTCCAAAATTTTGTTTTCTACTAGGAATCTATTAGGCCTACTTCTGGTAAAAATTTTAAACATCTATCTTACACTGTTCTTGAGATATGAGACGTGATTTTTTAGAAAAATTCTTATCCCCTCCACTTTCATGCTCCACCGCCCTCTTAAAAAATTTTGCTTTTATCAAACTTCATTTGTCAACCTTTACACAAAAACCAAATTTTATTTGTCTAGTGCAATCAGTTCGTGAGATATCGTAATCTAAAGTTTTTTACCCCCCACCCCCGTACGCTACTGCCCCCACGCAAAAATTTGTTTCCGATCTATTCTCCTAGTATACCTACAGATATTCATTAAGTTTCAATTTTGTGACATTGACCGTTTAGGAGATATGGAATTAAGAATGTGTCGATCTCGCCTTTTTTGCGTTTCGGACGCAGTATTATTCCCCCCACTCCCAAACCCCTTCACCTATATCGGTAATTTTTTTGCAAATCGGTCCACTATCAAAGCTCTATACAAATTCCAAATTTCAGCCTCCTAGCATAAGCGGTTGCTGAGATCTAGAAACAAAAATTTTCCGTCTAAAACCCCCTCCTCCCCTCTCACACCCTTACCCCTCCAAATTCGGTCACTTAAGGGGGCCTACCCACTCTACCCACGAAAAAAAATTCAACTAAATAGCTCATAGGGTTTGGGTGCTACGAGCCTTCAAACAATTTTGCGTACACCGGTAGACGTACGGCGTACGGCGGACAGACGGACTGAAATTTTTTTTTGCTTTTTTCGTGTCTACTCGTTATGAAACGTAAAAAAAAAAATTTTGAGGGTAGCAAATTTTTTTTTTTTAAAAATCGATAACAATACTGTATTATTGAAATAATAAAGTAAAATTGAGTATTGGTTTGGTATTTTTTCGAGCGAATTTAGGACATTAGAGTCGCCCCTAAGTTCGATCTTTCTTTTCTTTCGAACCTCACCAACATTGTTGTTTAATTCCGCGATCGGTTGTTAGCGTAACACCCAATGGCGTTTTTCACATCGTCGTTTCAAAATTAATTCAAAGCAACCCTCATCCCCGTCTGCCTAAGAAAAGCCCAATCCTTTTATATTTTATCTTTAATTTATTTATCTTAAAATGGATATGCATTTTAACTATGTTTACTTTAACGATTAATTTTAGATCAGTGACATTCATCAATTCTACACCCGCGATCATGACCACCATTTGGACATTGATATGGAGTACAAAGTAGGCGCATCTAGTGGATTAGCCGTACGAATTGAGTTCTCCATAGTTCTTCTATTATTAACATTTTATCTAGCATTTAAGAAACTAATATAAACCTGTATTACTGATAAACTCTACTAAATAACTGAACGTATTTTTATGAAATAAGTAGTAAAGAATTGTAATTTTTTTATTTATTTATAAAACAAAGACGAGTAAAGTAAATTTTCTGATTTTCTCTGTACCATTACTTACTGAAATGGTACATTTAAAGTGCCTTAAATTGTCGATTAGGAAAACTAACTTATGATTTTCTCCATAAAAATCATCTTGCTTTAATTTATCGATATTTTTTTCTGTTCTGCATTTAAAGTTAATGATTTTGTTGTTTTATATATTAAAAAAATAACAATTAATTATCATCTTGTAAATAAAACGCATAGGAATAAAATCATAACAAAATAAAGCCATTCATTGTAATGTACAGAACTCCGATCAACATTCTTACAGAAACAAACAACAAAAACGTATAACAATAGAGAACAAACAAAAATTAACTTCGGTTGTAAGGACAGTAACATAAATTAACGACACTTTGATATTAATTATTACAGAATGTATTTCAAATATACATTTAGAAAAAAAGTATATATAAATGTATTAAGCGAACAAAGATACTATTACGATAAAATTAGATTTAAAAGCAAACTTATTCGTACATTATGAATGTGATTTAGAAAAATAAACTTGTGTTATTTATAATAAAATTGTATATGTTAATTACTGTAAATAGTGATAGTATAGTAATATTGCATAATGTTTAGCTTAATTTCATAATAGAAAAAACTACACTAAATAGTTATAAAACTATAAGTAAGTAAAAAACCGATTAGGCTTAATGTTAGCCTTGTAATAATGTAGAGAATCGTAGCAAAGAAAAACTGAAAAAATCTATCGGAAATAGCAAGTAGATCTATCTACATTCAAATACGTAATAGTCGATCGAACAAATGTCGTGAAGTTTTCAGAATTTTGATATAATTCATGTGTCCACTGTGAGAATTTGAAAAAAGGAAATAAAATGGCATTGCTTGAATTTCGATATATTTCAAGTTGGCTGAATTTCTATCCAATGATCCTCCCATCTAATCTCTGCTTAAATTGCTATTAATATCACTTATTTCTTAAATATTCGAAGGTTACTGCGAAATTGAAGAATATATACGTTGTTTGTCTTCAAATGGGTTTTGGGCGATCCACGATTTTAATTCAGAGCCTGTTTGGAGAGCCTTTTTTCAATATTGGTTACTGTTTTCAGATAAAGCTGATGTAGTTTCAAAGCGTAATGGTTTGGTGAAAAAAGTAGCGATACCTGGTCGGTCAAAACTATAAAACCTCTATCATCAATGGTGCCCAAATCGTACTCTGGACTTGAGAAAGAAGAAAACTATAAACCTACACACTAGATATTCCAATGTGATTTCCACACTCTCGTCCCCATATCAACACATGTCAGCCATGCGATACCAACACCGTGTCTTCCAGGCGTACAGTGACCAGTTAATACAGCTGTCAGTTGTCTGCATGATGAAACCAGAGTTCTTGTCTGAATGCAACTAGACGGACTCGCCGAGATGCTTCCAGTGTGCCTGAGTACTTCTGTATCGAAAATACCCTTCATACTATCGATCAGGGATAAATCCAATTCATCGACCACCTCTAGTTCACAACAAGTTCCCTCACAAATCTGCCAGGAGACTCTTAATCTCAGGCTCGTGGGATCGAGCCCTACGTTGGGCGCCATTTTTGTGTGTGAATGGAGGCCTTCGACTAAATATTTTGACCTGAAAAATTCAAAATATTCGAAGAAAAGTTAAGGTATGAGCAAACAGAGAGCCAATTTCATCTACGTCCGAATTGGTGGCTGAATTTCGAGCGGGAGCTACCTGCGAGGGTTCATATTAGTTCTTAGGCTATCATCCTATTTAATATTCATTTAATACTAAAAAAAAAGAAAACAAAGTATTTTGTTTCCCCTGTGTATCAAAAAAAATAAGCAACTGAGATTGATGTTTATAGCACAATCGCATTGGTATATTAATCGCAAAGCATTGTATGCACCTTAACTACTCCAGCACGCTGAAGTTCTTTGGCGAGGATCTTACGCATTCTGGCTGATCTTGTTCAGCCACCGCGCACACGAGGCATCAAAAAGGCCCTATAACGATCCTTTTGAAATCTCGTTGGTAGCACTCCAAAACAACCTATGTTCCAGATGACCAGTTTGTCATGCCCTGTTAACCTCAGATCGTTTAATTTATCAAAGAAATGAATGATCTACCGCTTCATACTCCTCCTTCCAATCATTTGACATTTACAGAAAATTTGGGTAATGTTACCCTCACCGTACAAACGCATACAGTGTCCCGTCAATTTTACGACGAGTAACTGCAGTCTTCTCCTATTCCATGTTAGTATTTCCCAAGACTTGCGTCCATTCAGTCTAGGCCACAATGCCCTAGGGATCCAGCCACTATTCCTTCTTACTATAAAGAGGGTATCAAAGCTATCCAAAATCGCTGTGAAGAGTGTTTCGAGCTAAAAGGAGACTATGTTGAAAAATAAAATTTTTTAAATAAATTTTGTTGAGTTTTCTTGATTAGGTCGGGTACTTCTGGGACTACCCTCATAGGTCTGACAACAACCGGATACAGCCAATGTACCATCTGCCTATTATTAGGAAAAAAACGCGTTAGCTTCCTATCCTGGATATGGATGGACCTAGATATTTCGCTTTTGCAATAGCTTCAATTCCACTCCTTCAAGCCTTGGTAATCAGAAAACCAAAATTTCGCCCTTGCTAGTTCCGTCCCATACCGCACCTCCTTTCTGACCGACCTGCTCAGTGTACGATGTGATTATATCCCTTACAGTATCCAGAAATTTGCCCTTAACGAGTATGGCTAGAGCACCCCCTTTCTCTATTACTTTAGAACCCCATTCACTACGCGAAACCACGGAACGGGCGATTTCATACGAATTTCAAGATTCGGGCCACATTTGTCTCGATACGTGTACTTTTTCCATACCGTGCCTCGAAGAATCTCGCAGACGAACCAACATGCACATCTTCCAGATATCTGCGACTTTCTTGTAGATTTGACCAATGATTAGTGCCACATACCTCCTGCAGCAGAACTGCTTTTTCGTAACTATCGTTTTATTTCATGTCAATATCTTGTTCTTATCACATTCATTGTAAAAGCGTTTACACAGTTTGACAAGCTCTATTACGTTTTTGGCATTTATTTCCTAATGCAAAATTCAAATTGATCATTTCGCCGAGATCCTAATGGTTAATATTTAAATCAGATAATGTCCATATTGCTAAAAAAAACGTTACCTAACTGGGCATTATTCATAAATGGCCATTAAGAGTACGCCATGTTTCTAGCGTATTACTCCGATCGTACTTAAAACGGCAACTCATTTGTACAAACAATTGACGCAGTAACGTAGTCACAGAATTTGAAATTTAAAAAACGGAAAGCTACACTCTTTTCCCAACCCCACAAAACATAAATTTAAAGATGTATTTCGCAAAATCTAGTGAATATTTTTAGTAAAAGTAAAGTAAATAAAAATTTAGTAATTCATTGTATAGAGGAAAAAAGAGAAAACTTGTACTGATTTTTATAAATTTGAACAATGAACGTAAAGCGAAAAAAACAACATAGTCCCTAAAGCATAAGTAAATTTATTATTTAGTTTCGAAAAAAGACTAAGCGTAAATCCATAAAAAAAAGAAGTAAATTCAATTCTATTTTGGCTAATGCAGTGCCACATACGTAGATATGTTAAAAAAAAGCAAAAGTATGCCGCCGAAGTTGTTTGCAATTTAAATTTGTAGGACACATAAAATGGAATTGTAGCACTAAACATCTAGACTCTAGAAACTTTAGATTCTAGAGCATCCATAGACTAACTATTGAAGAAGGCTAAAAAGATACCAGAAAATTAAATCGAATACATTTTAACGCATCACCGACAGGACGAGTCACTGAAAGCTTATAAATTGTAACCAAACAAAAACAAGTTGTGGAATCGATTGATCGACTTAACTGCGCGAGTTTTACCTTTAGATTTAGCTTTAAATCGATGTCTTCAAATAAATCGATGTAGGCATTCGTATTCGGACTAATTTTCCAAATTTTGCCAAGGCGAAACCATCACAAATGTATATAATCAGGCGGTACAACGCGCTACCAAACAAGTGCGAATACCGAAACCCCAATTATCTATTATTAGCAAATGAACAAAACGACTAATTAGTAATATTATAAAATAATGTAGAATCATATCAGAGTTTAATTTTTGTAAAAAAACGAAGCAAGAGTGAAGAAAATGTTGTTTTCTTCTTTTTCATTTTTAATATTTTAAGCAAATTAAAACTAAAGGCATAAGAAATGGTAAAAAATTTATAACAAGAAATAAAAACCAAATATTAAAAATACCAAACTTCGGAGAAAATTGTGAAAAGAAAAACCCCGATCATGATTCGAAGGAAATCGGCTAACTGAGTTTAGATCCCCAGTTTATAGATGAAAATAAAGAATTAATTTAATAACTAGAAAAATATTTGAAAAAAACATGAGATGCGTTATTTTTTTGAAAATCCATTTATTTATATTCCAGATTAGTAAAGGGTTATTAAATAGGTACATAACAATTCTGTATTTTAATACAAACGCACCCTCAAACTTTTTTGCTGGTCTGTCAATGTCAAAACGTCAATCAAGGTTTACATTTTTATCATGGTGAAGTTCACGAACGAGCAACGTTTGGAAATTATTCTCTGATTGGGCTCTTCAAAAATTTTAAGAAAATCCTCAATTTCATCGAAAATCTTCTTCAGCAATGAAACTCATTTTTGGCTTAGTGGATTTGTCAATAAAAAAAAATGTGCTTCAAACCCACATGTGCTTTAAGAGACTCCATTGTATCCACAAATAGTGACCATGTGGTGTGGATTTCATGCCGGAGGTGTGATTGGACGGTATTTTTTTGTCAAAGAAAATAATCGCCACGTTACGGTCAATGGAGTTGGAAAACTATTTTCGGTCAGAATTGGATGGACTTGACATCAGTGATATGTTGTTCCAACAAGATGGTGCCACATACCACACAGTTGGGCAAACAATTGAAATATTGTTCTATGGTTGATCTATGTTATTTCCCTATTGAACAACCCTTCAGTATAAGAGTAGATTATTATAATACAATCCAAAAAGTTTGTAATCCATTGAATGGAGCTTCGGACCAATAAATCAAATAATAACGAGTGAGCCCACGCAATGGCCTCCATACAAAAGTCCCTAAAAAAAATTTACATAACTTTTGGAGCGCAAAATATGTCCAGAAATTGTTCAACAATAAAAACGAAATTTTATAGGAATTAATTTCGCTTAAAAGTAAGGCCGAGTACAACAGTGTGGCAAATAACGTAAATTTTTCGATTAGCTCTCATACATAACCCTTCAAAAAAGTGACTAGACAATTACCAGTAAGCCCATAACGCCAGAAATCTAAAAAAAAAATCACACTGTACTAAACTTACTTATTTAAATTTTTGAGCTTTCATCTATATTTTCCGTACACTCCATCATGTAAAAAGAAAGTACCTTTCAGTGTCGATGAAGAAAGTTGAACAGAGTCGCAGAAGTTCGAACCTGCAATGAACAAACATTTTAACTGAACATTTTCTTGAATAGTTGTGGTATCGGCTCCTTTCTCCACAGAGGACAATATTCTCTTCCGTAGAAGAATAAAAATAGTGTCGATTATACATAAATGATTTTTTGTGTGCCGTATTTCAATGCAAAAACAAGCGCCAAATAATTAAAGAGCTCTTTAATAAGGCTACAACAAAATTTTTCGGCTTTCAAATAAGAGATGGCACCACAATAGTAAAGTTTCTGGCTTCTCGAAAAATTTACTCCAACTACGGGCTTGTCCACGTTTGTTACGTGAACTGTCGTCCTAGTCCTGGGTCTATGCGGCACTGGCGTGTGTCATAAGTAGTAATGGGAATTGCGTTTGCCGCAGAAAGTTGGTGTGCCTTTTTTTTAAAGATTCCGGCAATTTGAGCGTGAAATCACGAAAACTTCTGAACCGATGTCATGCAGGCAGTTTGTTTAACCTCGACTATTGCTTACCGCCTGAAGCAACCACCTTTCTCGTTTCCGTAGATATTTTAGCGTCTAAATGAGCAATGGGTTAAGCGTCAACCCAAAAAAAGACGACTATCGTTGCATTCTCGAAAAGAAAGAATCGGAGCAAACTCAAAAGCCCAACGCTTTCCGGTGAATCGATCGAGTTTTCCAGTGAGATCAAATACCTGAGGGTAACCTTAAATGCCAAGATGAACTGGAATCCTCACATTGAACGCACTGCTGAGAAAGCTAGGATATCTCTTTGGACCTGAAGAACCCTACTTGGTAAAACTTGGGGTTTAAAACCCAATATCACTCATTGGATGTATACGGCAATAGTTAGACCAGTGATCATATATGCGTCATATAAGAATTTAATGATAACTGCACACACCCTATCTAGACAAACTGTAAAGGTTGGCCTCTGTAATTATCACTGGGACAATGCGAACTACTACTATTTGAAGTGATCTTAAATCTTTCACCTCTACACCTGTATGTACAAAAAAAGTTAGGCTTATTACCTACCGACTTCTAAATTCCGAGGATACGAAAGCAAAGAAAACAGCTTGAGAGTGACCCTATTCTCGTCATTCTGGTTTCGGATATTACCAAGGTACAACTTTGAAATACCATTCTAAGTAGTGTTCTCACCCTGCAAGGATTGGGAAACACATAGGCCTGAATTTGAAAAGAGAGCACTGGCTCTAAGACAATTGAGGGAGTTGGACCAGGAGCGTATGGATACAGATCAGGGGTCAACATACACACCGGCCGTAGACGCCGTCCGCCGTACGCAAAAGCATTTGAAGGCGCGTAGCTCACAAACCCGTTGAGATATTAATCAGATTTTTTTCATTTCCATGCCTTCCACAATCACACAATCACTTTCTCCTAACTCCTAACTCTTGTAAAATTTTCAAGATAATATTTGGTACGGTTCTCGAGATATAAAAATGTAATTTTTTGAAAAATGGCTGTCCCCCCACTTCCGCGCTTCACCAACCCCTTTATAATTTTACATTTACTAGACTCCACTTGTAATTCCATATACAGAATTAAAATTTAATCTTCCTGGTACAATTGGTTGGGCAGATATTGTATTTCAAAGTTTTTTACCCCACACCCCACCCTCCCCTCCTTAAAAAATGTTGTCCTTTTCTAATCTTTCAGTATCCCTTAAGACAACAACAAAGTTTCAATCTTCTTACATCAACCCTTTGTTACGAATCTGTTTTCGGCCATTAGCGCAGCCTCCAATTCGCATCCAGAATAATGGGCTCATTTGGACCTGGACAGCATTATCTGCCGACTGCTCAGGAACCGGATGGGGGGGTTCGAAAAAATTGCCCAAAGGACACCATCCTAGTTTATGCTGTCAAAAAAAAAGGACCGATGAGAAGAAAAAGCAAGGAAAAACATACTGCAGTCACGATCGGCTGCAAGCCAATCGTATAATACTCTAGATGAATACTGAACTCCGATTTATATTGTAGTTGGGGATAAAGTAGAATTAGGTGTGTGCATGTTGTATGTCCTTTATTAAGGACTGCCATTAGATTGCTACTCAAACCTAAAAGACAATATTCAGTGTTTAATTTCTTATCTTGAACTGGTTAAGTCATCGAAAAAAAAAGTCCTTTTTGAAGGACTTTCACATGGGAGGTGCAGGAAGGACTCACTCGATTTCTTACATATTTATCCTTTTCCTTGGAACCATTCAAAAATGAACGTGTACAAAATTTCAAATTCGTAGCTTGAAGCGTTCAAAAGTTATCGAAAAATATTGTTGAACACGTGTCTTAAGGACATTTTGTATGGCAGCTACCAGAAGGAGTAAACGGATTTCGCTGATTAGTAAACTCGAACTTTTTTTTTACTCAAAACTAATTTGTACAAAATTTCCAATTCATAGCTAAAAGATTACTTGAGTTATAGTAAGTTCCGTAAATTAAAAGAAAACGTTTTGACAGGATATTTGTATGGCAGCTACACGAACTCCTACTAGAAGGATTTTCTTCATAATCATACATTTAGCTCCAACTATTGGAAAAATACTACGTACAAAATTTCAAAGACGTACCTTAAACCCTTCTGAAGTTATCGGCCAATATTCTTGAACACGTATTTTAAGGATATTTTGTATGGCAGCTACCAGAAGGAGTGAAAGGATTTCGCTGACTAGTAAACTCGAACTTCATTTTCACTCAAAACTAATTTGTACAAAATTCCGATTTCGTAGCTAAAAGATTACTTGAGTTATAGTGAGTTTCGTAAATTAAGTGAAGACATTTTGGCATGATATTTGTATGGCAGCTACACGAAGGATTAACAGGATTTCCTTCATAATCATACATTTAGCTCCAACTATTGAAAAAGTAACACATACAAAATTTCAAAGTCGTAGCTTTAGGCGTTCCGAAGTTATTGGTCAATATTCTTGAACACGTGTTTTAAGGACATTTTGTATGGCAGCTACCCGAAGGAGTAGGACGATTTTGCCCGTTAACGAACTTAGAATTACAAATTCAACGAAACATCCAGATTCAAAATTTCAAGATCCTAGGTGAAGGCGTTCTTGAGTTATCGTGCTAACGGACAGACGGACGGACGGACGGACGGACGTCAAGCGGATTTGAGGTTTTTGGGCACAAATAAACAAAACATAATATATAACTTTTTTTCGTCCGAGGCTTGGTTCTATGCGTTACAAACTTTTCGGCTGGATTAAACTTATAATACTCTATATGATTTCATCTAGAGTATAAATATTGTTGAACACGTGTCTTAAGGACATTTTGTATGACAGCTACCAGAAGAAGTAAACGGATTTCGCTGATTAGTAAACTCGAACTTCGTTTTTACTCAAAACTATTGGAAAAATAACACATACAAAATTTCAAAGACGTAGCTTAAACCCTTCTGAAGTTATCGGCCAATATTCTTAAACGTGTTTTAAGGACAGTTATCGGCCAATATTCTTAATCGTGTTTTAAGGACATTTTGTATGGCAGCTACCCGAAGGAGTAGGACGATTTTGCCCGTTAACGAACTTAGCCTTACAAATTCAACCAAACATCCACATTCAAAATTTCAATATCCTAGGTGAAGGCGTTCTTGAGTTATCGTGCTAATGGACGGACGGACGGACGGACGGACGGACGGGCGGACGGACGGGCGGACGGACGGACGGACGGACGGACGGACGGACGGACGGACGGACGGACGGACGTCAGGCGAATTTGAGGTTTTTGGGCACAAATAAACAAAAAATAATATATAACTTTTTTTCGTCCGAGGCTTGGTTCTATGCGTTACAAACTTTTCGGCTGGATTAAACTTATAATACTCTATATGATTTCATCTAGAGTATAAAAATTTGTGTCCTTTCCAACGAGCCCAGAATTATTACGTTACGCTAAGTACAGCAGTAGTTAGAGATCAAACAGTGATCACAGGTACGATGAAAATCCTTCGTCCTTAAAATCGCGCTATCTCCTTAACGGCGCAAAAACGGGAGTATGTGTAGAACGATTTTCTACTCAGGACAAGTTCCTCTATCTCCCATTTTTGTTTGAACCTCAGTACTAGTTACACCCTGTAGAGTATTATAAGTTTAATCCAGCCCAAAAGTTTGTAACGCATAGAACCAAGCCTCGGACGAAAAAAAGTTATATATTATTTTTTGTTTATTTGTGCCCAAAAACCTCAAATCTGCTTGACGTCCGACCGTCGGTCCGTCCGTCTGTCCGTTCGCACGATAACTCAAGAACGCCTTCACCTAGGATCTTGAAATTTTGAATATGGATGTTTCGTTGAATTTGTAATTCTAAGTTCGTTAACGGGCAAAATCGTCCTACTCCTTCGGGTAGCTGCCATACAAAATGTCCTTAAAACACGTGTTCAAGAATATTGACCAATAACTTCGGAACGCCTAAAGCTACGACTTTGAAATTTTGTATGTGTTACTTTTTCAATAGTTGGAGCTAAATGTATGATTATGAAGAAAATCCTGTTAGTCCTTCGTGTAGCTGCCATACAAATATCCTGCCAAAATGTCTTCACTTAATTTACGAAACTCACTATAACTCAAGTAATCTTTTAGCTACGAAATCGGAATTTTGTACAAATTAGTTTTGAGTGAAAATGAAGTTCGAGTTTACTAGTCAGCGAAATCCTTTTACTCCTTCTGGTAGCTGCCATACAAAATATCCTTAATATACGTGTTCAAGAATATTGGCCGATAACTTCAGAAGGGTTTAAGGTACGTCTTTGAAATTTTGTACGTAGTATTGTTCCAATAGTTGGAGCTAAATGTATGATTATGAAGAAAATCCTACTAGTCCTTCGTGTAGCTGCCATACAAATATCCTGTCAAAACGTTTTCTTTTAATTTACGGAACTTACTATAACTCAAGTAATCTTTTAGCTATGAATTGGAAATTTTGTACAAATTAGTTTTGAGTAAAAACGAAGTTCGAGTTTACTAATCAGCGAAATCCGTTTACTCCTTCTGGTAGCTGCCATACAAAATGTCCTTAAGACACGTGTTCAACAATATTTTTCGATAACTTTTGAACGCTTCAAGCTACGAATTTGAAATTTTGTACACGTTCATTTTTGAATGGTTCCAAGGAAAAGGATAAATATGTAAGAAATCGAGTGAGTCCTTCCTGCACCTCCCATGTGAAAGTCCTTCAAAAAGGACTTTTTTTTTCGATGACTTAACCAGTTCAAGATAAGAAATTAAACACTGAATATTGTCTTTTAGGTTTGAGTAGCAATCTAATGGCAGTCCTTAATAAAGGACATACAACATGCACACACCTAATTCTACTTTATCCCCAACTACAATATAAATCGGAGTTCAGTATTCATCTAGAGTATTATACGATTGGCTTGCAGCCGATCGTGACTGCAGTATGTTTAATAGTTGGAGCTAAATATATGATTATGAAGAAAATTCTATTAGTCCTTCGTGTAGCTGCCATACAAATATCCTGTCAAAACGTCTTCACTTAATTTACGGAATTTACTAGAAGGCTGCAGTATGTTTTTTTTGCTACGTTCGCACCACTCAACAGATTTTTTAGTTTTCCACTTTAGCCACTTTTACATTGTATTAGGTTGCTGCAGATGAAATGTCGTTTTTTCTAAGAAGTGAAGTCAATTGCGATTTTCATGTCTCAAACTGCCGCCAAGTGGCACAAGTGGTATTGGGTATTAAAGTATGAATATACCCCTACACTTGCTCAAGTAATCATTTCAGTTTTGGACTTCATGGTGATCGAATAGAAAAAAAAAAAAGAAAAAAACATGGATTCGAGTCAAAAACGGGCAATTTTCCTTTATGAATTTAAACATGGCCACAGCGCAACGGAGGCAACTGAAAACATCAACAGGACATTTGGAACTGATACGGCAAACAAACGAACCACACAGCGATGGTTCGTGGTAACCCAGGACCTTCGATCGACAAGGACGAGCTGAATTTTTTAGTGGAATCTGACTCACGCCAAACTGTAAGGGACATTAGAAGAAATTGGGCGAACACCATTCGACAGTTTGCCGGCACTTGCAACAGCTTGGAAAAATCAAAAAGCTTGATAAGTGGGTTCCGCATGCTTACTGAGCAAAACATGACTCGTCGACTAGAAATTTGCAGTTCCCTGCTATCCCGGAAGAGAAACGATCCGTTTTTGAACAGAATAGTGACATGTGATGAAAAGCGGATACTATACGACAATCGTCGCCGATCGGCACAATGGTTGGATGCTGATGAGACCCCAAAACACATGCCGAAACCAGGCCTTCATCCGAAGAAGATAATGGTGACTGTTTGGTGATCTGCAGCTGGAGTTATTCACTATTCCCTTTTGAAGCGTGGTGAAACCATTAATGCAGAGAAGTATTGTGCTCAACTCGATGAAATGCATCAGAAATTGCGTGTTCAACGGCCTAGATTGGTCAACAGAGATGGAGTTATACTGCTTCATGACAACGCACGACCTAATGTTTCAAGAACAACGGTCCAAAATTTAAACGAGTTGCAGTATGAGACTCTTCCTCATTCACCATACTCACCAGACCTTTCGCCAACTGACTACCACTTTTTTAAACATTTGGATCGTTTTTTGACGACCAAAAAATTCGATAATGAAGCAGGCATCAAAAGTGCCTTCGAGGACTTTCTTCGCTCTAGAAAGTCGGACTTCTACGAAACTAGCATAAATGCACTTGTATCTCGTTGGGCGAAGTGTATTGCATGTGCTGGTGCCTATTTTGATTAATAAAATTAAGTTTTATAAAAGTTACAGTTCTTTGAAATTGCATTATCAAAAACGACATTTCATTTGCAGCAACCTAATATTTTTTCCCACTTTGAAAGGCGCTAGCGCTACTATTGTTCACTTTGGGATGGGGTTTTCACTTTTTTCAACGTCATTCTTGCTTGCCCTTTATCCACTTCAGTTACCACCAAGCAGAAAAAAAAATGTTCATCTCCCGATCGCCGTGAAAAAAACGATTTTTGTGACGAATTCGGGAAGCAATATAATTGTAGTTTTTCTCGTACACAGCAGATGCCGCCAGTAAGATAGCCGGGGTTCAAATCTTATTTTCGCTCGATGGTTTCTGAGCTCGACGATTTTTATTATTGTGTATATACAGGGTGGGCCAAATACAAGTTTCTCTTTAAAAATGCAAAAAAATGAACAAAATTAAATTTTTTTCCATGTATTGTGGCTTTATTAGTAAGAGTAAACATTCCCATTAATGATGGAACCATAGGCGTGCCGTGACCTAAAATCTGGCAGGGGCCAGGGGCCGAATGGTTTAGAAAATACGACTTCTTCCGAAAGGCACACATGCTTTTCATACAAGTTCGTCCGTTTTGTGCTTACAAATTAGATGTTCGTATAAACAACGAATCATTAGTCTTAGATTGCGACTTTAAAATGTTTTATACATTGCTTTTTCACAAAATATAAGAGTTTCAGAATTAGACAATTTTACACCTTCGGATTTGTAAAGGTAAAATGATTCTGTATTTCGTTTCGTTTCTTTGTTCTAAAGAAGCGTATAATCAAATAATGCTTTCAATTGTAGTATCAACTTTTTGAAGTGATATATTAGTTTTATCTATGATTTCTAATATTTCGCTCCAAAATGCTACCATAATAGCAGTTTCCAGTGAATTTAACTCATTTAACAGCCCCTCATCCTCAAATTTTGTTGCAGGCTTTTGAAAATTATCTTCGAAAATTTTATTCAAAGCATTTTTAAAATTTTCATAACCGGAAACAATTGCCTTCACTGAATCAGCTCTTGCTGACCAACGAATGTCGCTTAATTTTTTGGGCACTTTGTTTTACTTTATTATTTCAATAATACAGTATTGTTATCGATTTTTAAAAAAAAAAAAAATTTGCAACCCTCAAAATTTTTTTTTTCACGTTTCATGACGAGTAGACACGAAAAAAGCAAAAAAAAATTGCAGTCCGTCTGTCCGCCGTACGCCGTACGTCGACCGCTGTACGCAAAATCGTTTGAAGGCTCGTAGCTTCCAAACCCTTTCAGCTATTCAATTGAAATTTTTTTTATGAATAGACTGGATAGGCCCCTTAAAGTGGCCAAATTTGTAGGGGTGGGGGTGTGAGGGGAGGAGGGGGAAGTGTTTTAGACGAAAAATTTTGGTTTCTAGATCTCAGCAACCGCTTATGCTAGGAGGCTGAAATTTGGAATTTATATAGAGCTTTAGTAGTGGACCCATTTGCAAAAAAATTGCCGATATAGGTGAAG
Source organism: Beris morrisii (assembly GCA_951812415.1). Taxonomy (NCBI): domain Eukaryota; kingdom Metazoa; phylum Arthropoda; class Insecta; order Diptera; family Stratiomyidae; genus Beris; species Beris morrisii. The sequence goes on along the minus strand of OX638310.1, from coordinate 107,382,925 downwards.
GGGTTTGGGAGTAGGAGGAAAAATAATGCGTCCGAAACGCAAAAAAGGCGAGATCCACACTTTCTAAAATCCATATCTCCTAAACGGTCAATGTTACAAAATTGAAACTTAACGAATAGCTGTAAGTATACTAGGAGAATAGATCGGAAACGAATTTTTGAGTTGGGAGCAGTGGCGTACGGGGGTGGGGGTTAAAAAACACATTCTTAATTCCATATCTCCTAAACGGTCAATGTCACAAAATTGAAACTTAATGAATATCTGTCGGTATACTAGGAGAATAGATCGGAAACAAAAATGTGAGTGGGGGTAGTGGCGTACGGGGGTGGGGGCGAAAAACTTTAGATTACGATATCTCACGAACCAATTGCACTAGACAAATAAAATTTAGTTTGTGTATAAAGGTTGACAAATGAAGCAAAATTTTTTAAGGGGCGGTGGAGCATGAAAGTGGAGGGGATAAGAATTTTTCTAGAACAGTGTAAGATAGATGCTTAAAATTTTTACTAGAATTAGGCCTAATAGACCCCTAGCAGAAAACAAAATTTTGGAAGTGTTGGTGTAGAGGGTGAGGGTGGGGGAGGGTGCAAAGGAAAAAGTCCCGATTTTAATATCTCGACAACCTATAATGATATAAAGCTGAAACTTGGTATTTAGATAGAGCTATATTAGTAGCATTTTGGAAAAATATAATTTTTTATAGGGGTAGTATGGTACGGGGGTGGGGGGTGTTTTTCCTATCTATAGAACGGCTTATGCTACAAAGTTGAAACTCTGTACGTTTATGTAAATCAACTAGAAAACTAATTTAGATAAAAAAAAATTTGAAATATCCATTGGCGTTCGGAGGGGCGGGGGGCAAAAAAAATGATCAGTGAAAATGGAATGCATATATTTTCACGGTTTTCGTCATATCTATTAGGTCTTCCCAAATATTGGATTCCCTTTTTATTCTACGACTTCTTCATATAAATACCTAGAAAGTGTTTTTAGGATTTTTTAAAATTCGACCCCTAAGTGGGTGTAATGGTGCATTTACACTCAGCGTTTGAGTCGAGCCTCTATCCCCACCAAAAAATCACCCAATCAGATGGCTTGTGGAGTCGCAAGAGTCTAACATTCTTCAACTTTTCTCCGACGCACGCTTCCATATGTGTACACACATACAATGAACTGTGGCAGCACACAATTCGCAGCTCATCGTATTTCTGTCGTTTCGCACTCATAGGCATGTTGCGCCGCAGAGGCATTTTGAGTGTAAATTGCTTTCAACACAGCACAGAACACAGCCGACGAAAACCGGTTTGCAATGGCCTGATGGGGGTAGAGGCTCGCCTCGAGGCGAGCCTCAAGGGTGAGTGTAAACGCACCATAAAGGGGGTTGTAAACTTTTTCACGAATTCTACTATATCCCCAGGTCTTATCAGATATCAAATATCAAATATCTTTTTACTTTCTCGTGCTTGTTTACTTTATTCCTCTTAATAATAAAGCAGCGAAAGAAAGTCCGCCGTAAACACAATACGCAAACGTGTTTGACACGTCATAAGTAAGGAACCTCTAAAGATATTAGCTTGAAATTTTTACAGTGGTTGTAGTGAGTGGTTCCCTTTTGGGGGTGAATTTTGCAACAGGGAATAAAATAATGAAGATAAATTTAAATAAAAAAAGACTCACCATTTTCATTTCTGGCCGCTCCTCTGCATTCGTACAACTTTCTGATTTATATTTTTTAATTTTTTACAGATTTAGTAGATGAACAGTAAAAGGTCGGAAAAATTACTACAATCGAGAGAAACATGTAAATTTTCGATACTCCAATAGTTTTATAAATAATCAATTTCGAATAACTGATAAGAAAATTGCTAAGAAATTAGTAAAGAACCGATCTTTTACTTCTCATCCGGACAAGAATTGAGACTTTTACTTTTTTTAGTTACACTGGTGTATTATGGGAATTAAGGGACATCAGGGCGATATATTTTAGATGACAATTAATTGGGGGCACAACTTCACGTCGCAAGGCATTTTAAAGGCATATTCTGGCCACACTTTTTTGTGATAAATAAAGAACACTTTGGTATACCGTTTCCGAAAAACCGACCGATCGAGCAGTTTGATATTCGCATAGAGTTCAGGATATTTTCCGACGCACAAGGTCACTACTGAACTCCTAAAACTGTTAAATGAGCTCGCGAACACGTGCTCAACGCGACGCGCCCGATATTTCAATACGAGGGGGGAAAAAAGTTTATTGATGAAAAAGTAAAATGGTTTAGATGCGAATCGCTAAAATTTTTGTCATTCCTTTTCCCCGCAATCTGAATCGGTTCCTCTTACAGTTCTATTGCGAAGCTGGATCAACATCGACTAGCACCCTGACCAGGCATCCTCAAGGCAGTGCCTCTGCACACCGACCAAGCCCCCATCGAGTCATTGCTTCTGTCTCTAGATGATCCGAGGCCCCAGAATCAGATTGCGGTTGATTGCTAATCGATAGGCATTGTACGCAACAGGATTTAAGAAAATCACGCCACACTCGCCCGTGGGGTGCACACAAATCGCTGGCTCAAGAGTCGGGACGAATTTCAAAGGGGGAAACCCTCTATAACTCGCCCAAAATTAGCTATCGTTCTTAATGAGTATGGTGGCTCTCAATAGTGACAAGCGAAAGCTAGACTGTCTGTTGCGCTCCTGAAACGTACTACGACTTATCCACACACAGTCAGAAGAAAAGGAGAATGGCCCTCCCTAACGGTTTCAAGCTAACGTTTCCCGAACCGAGTTTCTGTTCAACGCCCAAACTCATCCCGAAACCCAGACGGCCACGTTGCACGACAATCTGGGTTTGACAAAATTCCGAGCCCCAACCTATCGGCCTTTTACTTGACCCCATCGATCAACGTATGCGGTCCGCATACGGGAGTGTATCCTTTTTTCTGTTCTTCAATTTATTCGGCTTCATCGTATGCCGTCCGCATACGGGATTGGATCCTTTATTCCTGATCCTGTTCTCATTATGGACCCTGCTCCAGTTTGAGAAACACTTACACTAAGCGCGTGCCTTAAGGGTCTATTCCTGCCTTACTTCGATCCAGAGTTCGCTTGGAAAATTCGCTACAGTCTGGTCGAATTCGTCAGCCTAAAATCGAAGCACATTTGCAAGAATGCGGGCTTTTCAGAATTGCTATGACTGTGGCGCCATTATTTAATATAAACCGATCGTTAGAAACTTTTCTCCAACGATAACTTTGCAAATGGGCCTCTTTCCAGTCGACGAAATCAAGAAACGCGGCTAAGAAAATTTCGTCTTACCAGTTCTTCTTCAACTGGCCGATCACGCCAATTTTATTCTATTATTTTTTTATCCCTACGCGGCGAGTAATTCGATTAAACGGTTTTTACGTTTTTCGCACTACTTTATTAAATTTTTATTAATTTTATTGACGAGCACTCGCAGCAGACAGATCTGAAAAAAAACCCTGAAAAGGAAGTAAAAAATTTTGGTAAAATCAATTTGTTCCAAAACAAATGACCTGGAATTAAAGAAAATAAAATCCGTAAAAAAAATCACAAAAAATGTTTTTTTTATTCGAAATGTTTCTAAAACAGGCAATAAAACAACGAATATAAAAATTAAAAAAAAGGACTCACCGTATTCATTTCTGGCCGCTGCTCCGCACTCGTTCAACATTCTCCCGCTTTCACTTTCACTTTTGCTATTATTCTTATTTTTAAATTATTTACACTTTAGTGGATGAACAGTAAAAGGTCGGAAAAATTCCCTAAATTTAAATTTGCGGTACTTTAAAAATTTCAAAAAATAACCAATTTCGAATAAGGAAAAATTCCAATGAAATTAGTGGACATCCGACCTTTTACTTTTCATATGAAGAGGAGTTGAGACTTTTACGTTTTTAGATGCACTGAAATATTATGGGAATATTATTTTTAGAAGGCACACATTTTATATTTAAGGGACACATTTAAAAGGCTTTTCTAGCCTCACTGCACATTTTTTTGTGATAAAACTTTGTTAAACCGTTTCCGAAAAACCGACCGATCGAACAGTTTGATATTTGGATTGAGTTCTGGATATTCTCAAACTGGTAAGCTAGCGACGCGTCCGATATTTCGATACGAGGACGAGTGAAAAAAGTTTATTGATTAGAAAATTAAGGGTAGATGCGAATCTCTAAAAGTTTATCATTCCTTTTCCCCGCATTCTGAATCGGTTCCTCTTACAGTTCTATTGCGAAGCTGGATCAACATCGACTAGCACCCTGACCAGGCATCCTCAAGGCAGTGCCTCTGCACACCAACCAAGCCCCCATCGAGTCATTGCTTCTGTCTCTAGATGATCCGAGGCCCCAGAATCAGATTGCGGTTGATTGCTAATCGATAGGCATTGTACGCAACAGGATTTAAGAAAATCACGCCACACTCGCCCGTGGGGTGCACACAAATCGCTGGCTCAAGAGTCGGAACGAATTTCAAAGGGGGAAACCCTCTATAACTCGCCCAAAATTAGCTATCGTTCTTAATGAGTATGGTGGCTCTCAATAGTGACAAGCGAAAGCTAGACTGTCTGTTGCGCTCCTGAAACGTACTACGACTTATCCACACACAGTCAGAAGAAAAGGAGAATGGCCCTCCCTAACGGTTTCAAGAAGCTAACGTTTCCCGAACCGAGTTTCTTTTCAAATCCCAAACTCATCCCGAAACCCAGTCGGCCGCCGCTATGCGGACAATCTGGGTTTGACAAAGTTCCGAGCCCCAACCTATCGGCCTTTTATTTGGCCCCATCGAACAACGTACGCCGTCCGCATACGGGAGTGAATCCTTTTTTTTATGTTCCTGGTTAGGTTCAGCCTAATACTGATCTCAATTTATCCGGCTTCCTCGTACGCAGTCCGGATACGGGATTGAATCACTTATTTTTCCTGTTCCGGCTGTCGTTGTATCAAATACTGAGACCAATTTGTACGTAAAATAACCCAGCCCTTGCTACAGTTTGAGAAATACTTACATTTACTAAGCGAGTGCCTTAAGGGCCAAAAATAGCATCAAATCCCCATTACTTCGATCCAGATTTCGACTGGTAATGCTCTACAGTCTGGTCGAATTCGTCGGCTTAAAAACAAACCGTATTTGCAAGAATGCGAGATTTATTTTTCAGAATTGCTGGAAAATCTTCATTTCCTATGACTGTAACGCCATTAATTCAAATGAACCGATCGTTAGAAAATTGTTTCTAACGTGAACTTTGCAAATACGTTCTTTCAAGTCGACGAAATCAAAAACGCGGGTAAAGAAATTTTCACTCACCAGATTTTCTCTAACTATTCTATTTTACGCCTATTTATTATTACCTACGCGGCGAATATTTCGATTAGAACGAACGGATTTTATTATCGCTTTTTATTTTGGACCTTTTTTTTCAGTTTCAGTTTCCACTTTTATGCATATTACAATTTTATTTTATTTTTATTATTTATTTACAAGCTAAGTGCTTGAGAAACTCTGAAAGGAAAGAAAAAATTCTTTAGTTCAAAAAGTTAATTATACAAGGTACCCCCATATCCATATTATATGGAACTCCAGTCTGGGCGCAACTTTGTTTAGTAGAAGTCTATGCGACTGATAACCTAAGAAAATAATATTCCAAATAGCCTCCTGTATATTCATTTGTTGTAAAAAGCGTTCGGACTTCTACCCAAAAAGTAATGAAGTTAAAAACCAGACTATAAAATGTCGACAAAACCCGTTAGGGGATGAAGACAAAAAATTCTAAAGACGGTTTTTAGGCGATTAAACATCAGACCTAAGAGATATGTCGGAATTCGTAGAAACGTACACAATCATCTTACACCCTCTTAGGTGATGAATATAGCAAAATCCTGAAATTCATTTTCAAACAAAGTTAAGGCGTATAAGGCGAAATTCGTGAAAATATGGAAAAAAGCTTTTCACCGACAGTTTTTTTTTGCCACCCCCCTCCATCCAATGAAAGTCTCAATTATATTTTGTGTTAATTATTCCTGTATTACATCCATATATATACACACTAAGTTTCAACTTTCCATCATAATCCCTTTCTGAGATATCAAAACGTACCCCATACACGCGTACCTCGCTACCCCTATCACAAATTGTATTTTTCTACATAGAAATCAAATTTTTGGTTTTCTGCCCTTTGCTGTTTTCGAGTAAAAAAAATCACAATTTTTTTCCTTTAGATCTAGACACTAGACCCAAACCCCCAAAAATGTTGTCTCTGCTGGAGGTCTACTGGGCCAAACTCCTGCAAAATTTTTATTACCATATTTTGTACGGTTCTTGAGATATAAATATTGATTTCCTTGGAAAATTGCTATCCACCTATTTTCGTGCTCCAGCTCCCCCTCAAAAATTTTACAGTAAATACACTCCACTTTAAATTCTACATACACAAACCAAATTTTTGTCTTTCTCGTACAATTTGTTCGGAAAATATAAGAACCCCCTCCACACACCACCTCCTCCTGCAAATTTCCCTGGCCATGCTCCTTGTACGCCTTAAAACAATAAAAAAAATCAACCTTCTGACATCAGCAATTTAGAGATATGAATTTTAGAATGATCCCCGCTTTCGAGCGTTTCTCCCACACCACTCCACCCACATAAAGCGGTTCTAGAGATCTACGAACCAAAATTGTTCATCTAAAACCCGACCCGCCATATTATTAAAAATGAATAAAGTAAAAATGCAAAAAAAATCAATTACCCGCGCAGCAAATTCACACAGCAAAACACTCGATTCGACCCGTAAAAAAAACCGAATGAAATGTAAAATTAATACTTCAAAAAAAGCTTCGAAAAAATGGCCGCAATATAACAAAGCGGCCACCCGATTCGACGAGGACTTGCCTTTGTTAAAAAAATGTATGGCCACCATCTTTAAAATTTTTTTTTTGCGTATGACATTTTGCACAAACATTTTTCTTTTACTTCCCCGTAAAAAGAACGATTTTCTTTGAAAATTCACAATATACAACTTAATAAACGCGCGCAGTACGGCACTTTTCCGGAAGAATTTAATGTGATTTCCCGGAAAATTTGCGAAATTTCGTCACGGCAGTAGTCACGGCTACGATCAACCTGTCGACCACGTCCATTATGAGATCATCGAACAGAAGAGTGTGTGCGTGTACGTGCATCACTCGCTCGCCGTGTTGCAGGACACTTTGTTGCACAACGAATTTTCGATATGTTGCTTAGATTTATTTAAGTAATCGGTTGCAACAATAATTATTTTTAATCCAGTGTTGCATACGTTTGATTGGCTGGTTTTTCTTTGTTTCTTTGGGAGAGAAAATTTGAATAATGACAATAAAATAATTGGTGATTTTCACGATATCGATGAAGAAAAGGTTCAAACTGGGAACGCTTTTTTTTGGTCTATAAAAATTAATATTTTACTGTCTTTATGCTCCCACTTTTAGAGGTTTGGTTGATGGGCAATGAGGAAGGAGGTAGAAGAGCGTTTAAGATGCTATTAAAAATATTTTTTAGGGTGTACGAGTGACGGGAAAAATAATGAATGTGCCTGAAGAGCTCGAAAGTTGGAATATAAAATCCATATCTTCTGAACGAGTTGCGCTACAAGGTTGAAACTTTGTGATTTGTAGGGGAGAATATAAGATATAACATTTTTAGAGTTGACAATGGGGTGCGGAGGCGGTGGGTGATTACGAAATCTCACAAGCCAATTACGCAGAAATTATGAAATTTCATTTGAATATAAAGGAAGTATGCTGTATATAAACTTTTGAGGAGGTCAGTGAAGTACGGAAGTGGAGGTCATATTCCAAGAACTATATTGAAGATATGTTATAAGAATTTATGCAACAAGTAAACCCAACAAACCGGGTTAGGGTGGGGGACGATGAAAAGCAAAATACTCTGACTTCATATCGGAAGAACCGCTATTTAGGGCTATAGTAGTGGCAGGTTCTAAAAATACAATTTCTTCCCTGCGTTCTAAGATTTATCGCGTTTAGTGCTATCTGATACAGAATAAAAAATCTGCCAACGGTCTGGGCGCAACTTTATTATTTTATGGGTAGAAGTCCGAAACGTGTTTAATGATGAGATGCGGTGTAGGTTACTATGCGACTGACAACCTAAAAAATAACGTTCCAACTAGCCTCCTGGTTATTTCTTAGGTTGTCAATCGCATAGTAACCTACACAGCATCTCATCATTAAACACGTTTCGGGCTTCTTCCCATAAAATAATAAAGTTGCGCCCAGACTGTTGACAGATTTTTTTAATGCTAGCGTATCTTTCAAAATTTCCCATCTTGATGTTGACGCGGAAAAGAAATTGCATAGATTTTAAAGAAATAAAAATAATTTAGTTGCTTGTATGTAGTATTCCGTAACCGACTCTTTAATTAAATTTAAAGAATGTGCTGCACAGGGTACATAAATGGCAAGAGTTTTATAGATTTAATGCGCGCTTGGAGGCCGCTGTATATGCCCGACATATTAGAAGCATTATCATAAGATTGCCCTCTACAATCTTCCAAATTGATATCTAAATCAGATAATAGTTTTAAAATACAATCTTCCATTTCTGCGCTCTTGTGGTCAGTATTTTCTAAAATTAAAATTAATTAATTAATATTAAAACATAACATCAATTGCGCCCCAGAGCTATAGCCCATTTAGCACTGTGGTTAGGGTGGCCCTGTTCCTATGAGTCCTCTTTCGAGTAGCAGCCATAGACAAATCCTATAAAAATGTCTTCACTCAATTTACGGAACTCACTGTCTTTTAGTTTCGAGTACCATCCAAAAGAGAGTCCTTAAAATTGAATTCAATGTGGTTGCGAGATTCGAGAATATATCTTGAGTAGTAGCAGCGATGCCAGATTTGAAGATTTTTCTTCAATTCGAAGATTTTTAACGTTCCCGAAGATTATACAGGGTGGGCCATCTAGTGCTTTTTTTTAAATCATAGGTTATTTTGACACTGAAAGCTATTTCCCGCTCGAAATCTTGACAGAAAGTCAGTATCATACCTCCGCGGAACGAAATGAGTCGCTTTACGCTTGAACAACGTTGGGAAATATTGAAAACTTATTTCCAAAGTGATTGCTGTGTAGCCCAACCAGTTCGTTTTTTGAAAAGAAGTTTTGGCCGAAATGAAGCACCCACCGCGCCTGCTATACGCAAGTTTGTGCAAAAAGTTCGTGAGACTGGCATGCTAGTGGACAACACTCATGGCCCCCGTCGTCGTACGGTGCGCACAGACGAGAATGTGACTGCTGTAGCCGAGAGAGTGAGACTCACTCCACGAACATCAACTCGCCGTCGATCTCAACAGCTCAACATTTCACGCACTAGCCTGAGGAGAATTCTGCACAAAGATCTCGGATTATTCGCTTACAAGATCCAATTGACTCAGCAATTGAAAGCGCACGACCATCCGCTTCGTTATCGCTTCGGAATTTGAGCCTTAGAGCAGCTTGAATTGGACAACGATTTTGGGAGAAAAATCATCTTTTCTGACGAGGCGCATTTTTATCTCGGCGGCTACGTTAACAAACAAAATTTCCGCTTTTGGGGCTCGGAAAACCACGTTATTGTCGAGAAGCCAATGCATCCACAGAGAGTGACAGTTTGGTGCGGATTGTGGAGTGGTGGCATCATTGGACAATTTTTCTTCGAAAATGAGGCTGGGAACAACGTTTCGGTCAAAGGTGAACGTAACAGAGCCATGTTATCCGACTTTTTTTTACTGAAATTAAAGACATGAATTTGGACGACCTCTGGTTCATGCAGGATGGCGCGCCATGCCACACAGCCCATGCCACAATCGATCTTTTGCGCACCAAATTCCCAAATCGTGTTATCAGCCGTCTTGGCGATGTCAATTGGCCGCCTCGGAGCTGCGATTTGACCACTTTGGATTTTTTTTTTGTAGGGAACCGTGAAGGACCGATGTTATTCCAACAATCCAGAAACGATTCAAGCACTTAAGGCCAATATCATCCAAGCAATCCGTGAGCTACAGCCCGAAACCATCAACAAGGTCTTGGAAAATTGGAGTGACAGAATGCGCTACTGCGCAGCCAGCCGAGGCAGCCACTTGAACGAAGTTGTGTTCCATCATTAATGGGAAAGTTTACTCTTACTAATAAAGCCATAATACATGGAAAAAATTTTAATTTTGTTAATTTTATTGCATTTTTAAAAAGAAACTTGTATTTGGCCCACCCTGTATAAGTTAATTTTTGTCCCGCGGCCTATACGTTTTAACTGAAAGATTACCGGGTAATGCTACGGCGGAGCTCCGGCGGAGCTCCGGCGGACTTATCCGGTAATTTTCTTGCAGGGAAATTACTTGCTATCTTAAAATCTGTTTTTATTGCTCTTGTTAGCTATTACATATTACCATATTCCTTTCGAAGTTAAAACATTTTCCGAAATTTTGTCTAAATATAAATCCATTGTGACCTTTTTTTTCCGAAGCAGCACATTAGCAAGTGATATTTTGCGTAGTACTCAAAAAAGACTCAATAACATGGAGCTTAAGCTGATCCAGGAAGTAGCGACTCGTTGAAATAGCTCATATTATATGTTAAAAAGGATTTTTGAGTTGCGAATAGAACTTGCAGTTGCCATGAATGAATGTCCAAGGGCACCGCCTTCACTCACCGCAGAAAATTTGAATGCTATAGAAGAAATATTAGCTCTTCTTGGGCCATTTCATACTGCAAAAACCAATATTTCAGGCGAGAAATATGTAACTTCTTCAATGATAATTCCACTTACTCGAGAAGTTACTTTTAAATTGGCCAGCTTTGACGGAAAATTAAAAATGTCACAAGGGAAAGAAGTTCGCCAGTCAGTAATAAGTTCAGTTAAGGAACGGCTGCAGCCATATGACATAAGAACTGTATCCATTCTTGGAACCTTATTAGACCCAAGATTTAAAGAGAATGGGTTCAACACTTCTCAAGATGCCGATAGTGCCATACAGTTGCTGCAAAAAGAATACGCGTCTTTTATTGGATCCAGGCAAACCATCGCGGAAGCTCCACTTCCCAACATTCTACATCTACCGAACAAAGCAAATTAGATGAATTACTTTTCATACCAAATAGTCAACCACGTTCGGTATCGACAGTAGTAACTGATGCTATGATAGACGTCCGCCAATATATTGAAAGGCCACCAACCGACAAACACTGCAATATTTTGGAATATTGGGAAAATTAACAAATATGCTCCGAGAATTCTCAAAGCAATATTTATGTATTCCAGCTACGTCAGTTCCGGCGGAAAGAATATTTTCCAAAGCTGGTGACATAATGACTGCGAAAAGCAATAGACTTAACGATAAAAATCTAAATACCTTGCTTTTCCTAAACCAAAAAAATCTGCCAACAGTCTGGGCGCAACTTTATTATTTTTTGGGTAGAAGTTCGGAACGAGTTTAATTCTGAGATGCGGTGTAGGTTTCTATGTGACTGAAAACCTAAAAAAAAGTTCGGGAAGCGGTTAAAATGGGGTCGCGCTAGAATTCTTACGCCGCTGCCTCATATAACATAACATAACATAATTGGATCATACTCCGGAACGAAATCTAGTCCTAGTATAATATCAGTTGTTACCGCATTAGAAGGTTTTCGTGATTTGGTTTCGGGCCATTACATGAAATCGGAAATGCGTTTGAAGACGATTATATAAAAAGTCTGTGGAAGTGCAAACCAATCTAATATCTCATCAATCCTGAGATATATGTCGAAACCTATACGTCCTATTGGAGCTGAATAACAAACATCTTGAAACCAACGTTTTGACGATTATGTAAGAAGCCTTAGGAAGTAAAAATGAATTCGATATATTATTAGAACTAAGAAATATGTAAGAATTTGTGAAAATATATGCTACACCCTTGCACCCACTTTGGGGTTGAATATCCAAAAATCCTAAAATAGGTTTTTAGATATATATAAAGAAAGCCAGAGGAAGTAAAAACCAATCCGATGTCTTATCACTCCTAAGAAATATGACGGAATTTGTGAAAACGTGTTCAACCCGTTTTTACACTCTTAGGGGTTGAAAAAGGAAATAACTTGAAAACAAGTTTTAGGTGATTATTAAATAAGCCCGTGGAAGTAAAAAGTTATTCGATATCTAATCAGACCTGAGGGATACGGCTGAATTGGTGAAAATGTATACATCCCCTTTACATCACCTTGGGGGTCCAATTTTAAAAAATCCTGAAAACACTTTCTAGGTATTTATATGAAGAACCCGTAGAAAAAAAATTAATTAAATATTTAGAAAGACCTAATAGATAGGACGAAAATCGTGAAAATATATGCATTCCATTTTCACTGATAATTTTTTTTGCCCCACTTCCGAACGCCAATGGATATTTGAATTTTTTTAATCAAAATTACTTTTCTAGTTGATTTACATATACGTACCGAATTTCAACTTTCTAGCATAAGCCGTTCTATAGTTAGGAACAACACCCCCCATCCCCGTACCATACTACCCCTATAAAAAATTATATTTTTCCAACATGCTACTACTACAGCTCTATCTAAATACCAAGTTTCAGCTTTTCATTGTTATAGGTTCTCGAGATATAAAAATCGGAACTATTTACTTTTCACCCTCCCCCACCCTTACCCTCTACACCCTCATCCCTGAAATTTTTTTTCTGCTGGGGGTCTATTAGGCCTACTTCTGGTAAAAATTTGAAGCATCTATCTTACACCGTTCTTGAGATATGAGACGTGATTTTTAAAAAAAATTCGTACCCCCTCCACTTCCATACTCCACCTCCCCCTTAAAAAATTTTACTTTCAGCAAACCTTATTTGTCAACATTTATACAGAAACCAAATTTTATTTCTCTAGTACAATGCGTTCGTGAGATATCGTAATCTAAAGTTTTTCAACCCCCACCCCCGTACGTCACTGCCCCCTCTCAAAAATTTGTTTCCGATCTATTCTCCTAGTATACCCACAGATGTTCATTAAGTTCTAATTTCGTGCCATTAACCGATTAGAATGTCTCTATCTCGGCTTTCAGACGCATTATTATTCCCCCCACTCCCACACCCCTTTACCTATATTATAATTTTTTTTTGCAAATGGGTCCACTATCGATGCTCTATATAAATTCCAAGTTTCAGCCTCCTAGCCTATACGGTTACTGAGATCTAGAAACCACAATTTTTCGTCTAAGACGCGCGTCAGCCAAACATGAACGCGAAAAGGGAGTTTTAATCCCTGAGCCCCGCAGGGCTGCACGAAAAGTAGTTGGAGCGTAGCAATGCTGCTTCCATGCGAAATGTCAAATTGAAGTAAAACTGACACGAAAAAGGTAAGTGAATTCTAAATTTTTAAATAGCAATATTTTTTTATTTAAGGTCGATCGACAATTTTTTTTGATGGCAAATTGCTTCAAATTAAATTCTTCGCCGATAAAAAATTTGTTTTTTTTCATTTTCAGTGCTGATTACTGAAAGTAAATTTTTCCCTTTTGTTAGTATTTTCGTATTGTTCAAAATAAAATGACCATACTGTTGAAATTCTATACAATCTTTGATTAAGGAACACTCTACTGCACTTCTGATAGTATTGATGGTTTAGTGAGAAAATATCGATACTATCGAAATTCGACACTATCGATGAATAAGCAACACTACTGCCGTAATACCATGTAAAATAATAAGAACATTTTAGATTTTTTTCTTTCAGTTTATTTGATTCTTCTATAGGTACCTACTCAATTATTTAATTATCTAAAAAAAAACAGAGACTTTTTGTATCTGTAATTTTACATAGTAGTTCAACTAAGGGTTATTTTCTGTGCAGTGACATCAACCCCCGGCCCAATAAAACTACTGAAATTTTGAAAATATTGCAGCAAAAAGGAATGACTTACCAAAAATCCGTGCCACCAACACAAGAACACTTGACCCACATATAAAACCCGAATATTTCGAGCAAATTTGTTCAAACAATAAAAAGAAACAATTTTTTGATTGGGCACACAAAAACCACCTTATAAATGCCTGAGTAAAAAAAAACCACAAAAATGTCGGAAGCACGAAAAAGAAAAAAAGGCCAAAGCTGCCATTAAACGACTGGCGCGGCTTCTCTAACAAAGCAGCCATCGAACAAGACCACCACCCGTCACCCGCTTTCACAACACAAGCAAATCCACAAGGTATTTTCGCAAAAATGCGATTGGTCACAGAAAACAACCTTTAAATACCGGAGTAAAAAAAAATCACTAAAATGTCGGAAAAACAAAAAAGTAAAAGAAAAATCTCGAAAGCCAAAGAAAAAAAAACTGACACGAACCGACGAGTCGACCCACTCGCCGTAAATTCACGTTTCATTTCATCCGGCCGGCGAATGCGATGTGATGATGCATGATGGCCGCCGCGCTGTTTCAACTTCTCTTCGTTTGTGCGATGTGTCACTCGAACGATACACTCACGCGCGGAACACTGGTTTTCGATGGAACGAAAGAAAGGATAGATGGAACGAAAAATGTTTCGAGCGAGGGGTGGAAACATTCATGTTGCGAAACCGTTTTGATGTTGGCAACATGTGACTGGCAGTAGACCCCTGTAACTGGTTTCTTTTCGGTGGTACGTTTTAGACGAACCATTTTGGTTTCTAGATCTCAGGAACCACTTATGCTTGGAGGCTGAAAGTTGGAACTTATGTAGAACTATAATAGTGAACCCATTTGCAATAAAAATGGCGGTAGTGGTTTAGGTGTGGGAGAGTGGGTGAAATATAATGTCTCCTAAGCGTTTGAAAGCTGGGATTGAAACCAATTGAAACATTCTAAAATCCATTTCTCCTCTAGGTGTTACGAATGCAGCCTCGGCTAAATAATTACTTTATTATTTTAATAGTAAAGTATTGTTATCGATTTTTAAAAAAAAAAAATTTGCTACCGTGAAAATTTTTTTTTTACACGTTTCATGACGTCCGCCGTACGCCGTACGCAAAACGTTTGAGAGCTTATAGCTCCCAAACCCTATAAGCTATTGAATTGAATTTTTTTCTTTAATGGACTGGAAAAGCCCCTTGAAGTGACCACTTTTTGGGGGATGGGAGTGTGAGGGAGGAGATGGGGAAGCGTTTTAGACGAAACATTTTGGTTTCTAGATCTCAGCAACCGCTTATGTTAGGAAGCTGAAACTTAGAATTTATATAGACGTTCGATAGTGGACCCATTTGCAAAAATATTGTTGAGATGGGTGAAGGGGTGTGGGAGTGGGGGGAAAAAATGCGTCAGAAACGTTCGAAAGGCGAGATCGACACATTCTAAAATCCATATCTCCGAAACAGTTAATGTCACGAAATTAAAACTTAACAATAAACTGTATTTATACTAGGAGAATAGATCGGAAACAAATTTTTGAGTGGGGGTAGTGACGTACGGAGGTGGGGGTGAAAAACTTTAGATTGCGATATCTCACGAACCAATTACACTAGAGAAATAAAACTTGGTTTCTGTATAAAGGTTGACAAATAAAGTTTGCTGAAAGTAAATTTTTTTAAGGGGCTGTAGAGCATGGAAGTGGAGGGGGTAAGAATTTTTTGAAAAAACACGTCTCATATCTCAAGAACGGTGTAAGATAGATGCTTCAAATTTTTACCAGAAGTAGGCCTAATAGACCCCCGGCAGAAAAAAAAATTTCAGGGATGAGAGTGTAGAGGGTGAGGGTGGAAGAGGGTGAAAAATAAAAAAATTCCGATGTTTATATCTCGAGAACCTAAAATGACATAGAGCTGAAACTTAGTATTTAGATAGAACTATAGTAGTAGCATGTTGGAAAAATAGAAATTTTTATAGGGGTAGTATGGTACGGGGATGGGGGGTGTTTTTCCTAACTATAGAACGGCTTAAGCTAGAAAGTTGAAATTCGGTACGTATATGTAAATCAACTAGAAAAGTAATTCTGATTAAAAAAAAATTCAAATATTTATTGGCGTTCGAAAGTGGGGCAAAAAAAATGTTCGGTGATATTGAAATGCATATATTTTTACGATTTTCGTCATATCTATTAGGTCTTTCCAAATATTGAATTCATATTTTTTTGTACGAGTTCTTCATAGAAATACCTAGAAAGTGTTTTCAGGATTTTTTGAAATTCAACCCCAAGGTGGTGTAAAGTGGATGTATACATTTTCACGAATTCAGCCGTATCCCTCAGGTCTGATTAGATATCGAATAACTTTTTACTTCCACGGACTTATTTAATAATCACCTAAAACTTGTTTTCAAGTTTTTTCCTTTTTCAACCCCTAAGAGTATAAAAACGGGTTGAACATGTTTTCACGAATTCCGTCATATCTCTTAGGAGTGATAAGACATGGAATTGATTTTACTTCCTCGGGCTTTCTTTATATATATCTAAAATAATGGGGTTTTCTGAGAAAAACTACATTGATCACTGAATTTTTAGGGTTGACGTAGCAAAAATCGGTGTTTTCGAGTAAATATCTCAAGATTGGGTGCAGTTACAATTTAGACTGTTACATCAAATGAAAGGTAATTCGATTCCCTAAAAAATGAGTTATAACACTTTGCCTTGTGATTATTCGTTTTCAAGATATAACGTTTTAAGTGAGTAAGGGTACCGGTCAAAAACACTTTTCTTAACCACCCTGTATCTCCACTGTTATTGAAAATTGACCCACCCTGTGGAACAATTTTTTTCTCCAAATATATCAAGGAATAACCCCTTACAAGGTCGTGGACGGAGTACCAAACACCCTGTATAAAGACGAGTTACATCAACAAGAAGAAATTTCTAACACCACAAAAATGCTGGTGTCACTGTATTGAATCTTCTGAATGTATGCGTACTTTCGGGTAGCGCTTTCTTGCAGGGTTACCTTTGCTATTACTTCAGCTGTGTGATGACCTGCAATTTAATATACTTTCAGCAAAGGCGAAATAAATTTTTCGTCTTGGATGAAGTGGCAAGTGATAGCCAGAATTCCCTCATTAGAAGTACTTGTCCCCATATCTGCTGTTAAGCTTGCATCAGTACATTTCGATAGCGCCAATTTTAGTTTATTTTGTGTATCGTTATAGTACTCTGGAATTAGCTTATGTTTGAGACCAGTGCACTTCTGTGGAATGCCAACAGCTCCGACAAAAGAAAGACGGTTGGATGTTAGCTTGGATGTTGATCCAAGCTGACCGCCACTGGATGGCAACGGTGGAGTGCACAAACTCCAAACTGTTCTCGGAAGGTCACTCCAAGAAACGAACCTCCAACTTACTTAAAATGAGCCGGAATCAGGTTCGGCACTTGACCGCGCTAATTACAGGACGCTGTAAGCTTAAAAGACGTACAATTGGATTGATATAACTCGCACACAGAAAACTCCGACTTCTTGGACATTATTTCCTAACACCATTGGCAAAAGTATATTGATAAAACCGTTCTGGGTGAGTTAAAATAACAGAGGATGAACCCATTAAGCATACTGAGGCCGCAGATTCGGGATTTTAGACCGTCCTCCACCTTTTTATAAAATCTAAAATCTAAATGGGCAATGTCACTCGCATTTTCGAGTGTCCACACCAGATCGTTTTAGGGGTTTAAACCCCCTCCCCCACCCTCTCCAATTAGTCTATTTGGAAAAAATGTTTATTGCATATTTTCGAGGAGGGCATTAATACCCAACTTTGAGGCCAACTCCTTTTCATCCTGAAAGCCGGTAGATGTTAGATTCAAACGCAAGCAGGTAGCGTGACTGCATCAGTTTTGAAAGCATCAGTTTTGTTCGACCTTGGTCACAGAAGAACGTATTTCAAAATGTGTACCACGTATGCATCACGTTACGAAGTCATGTTTCGGTGTAGCATCGAAAAGGACCAAAAATGCGAATAGGAATTTTTTTATGGTAAGCAACCATGGAAGCAAATTTTAAGAAGTTTTTTGTTGCTTTTTTCGGCGTCAGTGGAGTTTCTGGTGTGAAACCCCAACACGAAATCCCCGACTGTTGATTAATCGCTGTCCTGAGGACATGACAGTTTGGAAAACCTTCACTGGATAGGCCAGTTTATAAGACTGTGTTGGACTAGATCCGAAGGAGCTGTTTCGTCATCGGATGGCATAGACTCGTCAGAGGGTGTATCATGACTACTATCCGAAACACCCTTACAGTTGGTGGTATTGCTGAGGATTATTCTATATAGCGATAAAGAAACCAATTTTATTATCAGGAATTATATATGGTACAAGTGAAATTCTTGCCTTCGCACTGAAGATCACCTAATATTTCAATCAATTTGGTGGAATTTTTGGTTGTTCGCTAGGATATACCAGGTATGCAAGTATGAAACCGGAATTCACTCATAGATGGCTCTAGCTGTCAAAGTAGTAACTGTCAAACCGAACCATGGACGCGATTTTGTTGTTTAGATATCTGATAAAGATATAAAGTACCCAGCAATACCGGTTTCATACAACAGTGTAGTTTTGACGAGCGTTGAACATGTCAACTTTTGTGCCTGGGAACGACGATATGCGGACAGCATTGATTTTCTATTACCATTTAAAAAAAACGGCTGCATAATCACATCGAATGCTTACGGGGATCATGCACTTGGGAAATCACAGTGCTTTGAGTGGTTCAAAAAATTTAAAAGTGGTGATTTCGACATCGGAAGCAAGGAACGTGGAAAAGCACCGAAAAAGTTTGAAGACAGCGAATTGCAGGCATGTTGGATGCGGATGACACCCAAACGCAACAACAACTCGCAGATGAGTTAAATATGACCCAGCAAGCCGTGTCCATACGTTTGAGAGCCATGGGACAGGTCCAGAAGATGGGGAAATGGGTTCGACATGAACTCAATGCAAGACAGCAGGAAAACCGAAAAACCATTTGCGAAATTTTGCTCGCCAGATAACAAAGAAAGTCATTTCTCCATCAAATTTGTGACTGGCGATGAAAAGTAGATTTATTTTGAGAATCCGAAGCGGAAAAAAATCGTGGGTATCTCCAGGCGAACCATCGACATCGACTGCAAAACCAAATCGCTATGGACGGAAGACAATGCTCTGTGTTTGGGGGGATCAGAAGGGCGTGATCTATTACGAGCTGCTGAAACCTGGCGAAACCGTTAATACAGAACGCTACCGACAACAAATGATCGATCTGCAGCAAACTTTGCTTGAAAAACGGCCAGAATATGGAAAGAGGCAACACAAAGTAATTTTGCTGCATGATAATGCACCATCACACACTGCACGACCGGTGAAGGAAACGATTAAGGCTTGTCAGGGGGAAATACTTCCGCATGCGGCTTACTCACCAGACTTGGCTCCTTCTGATTTTCACTTTTTTTCATCGATGGGACACGCACTTAGTGAGCAGCGCTTCACGTCGTACGAAAATGTCCAAAAATGGCTCGATGACTGGTTTGCCTCAAAAGAACAAATTTTTTTTGGCGTGGCATACATAACTTGTCAGAGAGATGGGCAAAATGTATAGCTAGCGATGGGCAATACTTCGAATGAAATATGTTGTAACACGTCTATTTTTCATAAAAAAATTCCGGTTTCATACTTGCATACCTGGTATATATGGTAAGTGCGCGGCATCGAATCCCACCAATAGCAATTTTATTTTTTTTTCCCGAATTTTTTTCTATGGAACACATTGCGAAGTAGGTACATAAAAAGTGAAAGACATTTATAAGTATATGACTAAAATTTTATTTCAACGTACAAAATATCGATAACCTGCCTGATCGGGGCCTTGTGCGAAAAAGTACGAAAGCGAAGGACAAGCGTGGGCAAGCGATTTTTCGAATAAAATGTCTGATTCGTTCTTGTAATACCAATACTGCCTATAAGACACTTCGTAAAAAGACGCACTTGAACTAGTGCAAACTTGAATTGCGATTTAAAGAACGTAATTTGTTCAGTTAAAGCCTCTTTTCTGCGGTTCTTTCTATCTGGGGTGCCACCAACACAACAAGATTAATCCAGCGGACCGCTTTACATCCGATAATAGAGCAGTTTTGAGCAGATTCTCAAAACAGAGATTTGACACTTTGTACATTTTTACAGACAATTTGAATGCTTCTAAAATGGTCAAAATACATCAGAAGGCTTTAATTTTGTACAAATGAGTTTTGAGTGAATATAAAGATCGAGCTTACTTGTCAGCGAAATCCTTCCACTCTTTCGAGTGGCAACCATGCAAAAAGCCCTTAACATAAGTATTCGAAAATATTTTCCGACAACTTTTAAACGCTTCAGGCTACGAATTTGAAATTTTGTACACATTCATTTTGAAATAATCCCAGATAAAAGAATAATTATGCAAGAAATCGAGTGAGTCCTTCCTGCACTTCCCATGTGAAGTCCTTGAAAAAGGTAAATTTTTTTTCAGTGACTTACCTAGTTCCAGATATGAAATTAAACACTGATGATATTGTCTGATTTGTCAGCTCCGCCATAGCCGGTCGCAAGCCCAGGTTGAGATAAGGAGGAGCGAGTGAACACATCCTGAATGGCCAGTAACACCAGTGCGTCTCAGGAAGTAGGTCTGAAACCGATGTAGTTGGACTCGCGGCATAGCTGTGAGAACCCCAACACACCATAACCGGCTGAAAGTTGTTCACATGTCTACGTACTATAGACCTGGCCCTCCAGGTTGGGGGTTGGGCGATGGGCTAACAACTCATCCCCGGAAAAAACCCATTGTTCCGAAAGCAGGATTACAGCCTCGGATAAGATTGGATCAACGGCAACGACTCTGGCAACG
Organism: Beris morrisii; assembly: GCA_951812415.1. Classification (NCBI taxonomy): domain Eukaryota; kingdom Metazoa; phylum Arthropoda; class Insecta; order Diptera; family Stratiomyidae; genus Beris; species Beris morrisii. The sequence continues at coordinate 107,362,090 of OX638310.1, read as the reverse complement.
CATTAAGGACTATTCTTTTGGATCTTGGAACGCTCGCTCCCTTTACAGAACAGGCGCACTGCGAGAGCTTCTTAATGATGTTTCAGGATACAACATCAACATTCTGGCGGTCCAGGAAACGAGATGGCTTGGCAGCGAGATTAATGACTTGCGGACACACACAATACTAACTAGTGGAAAACCCTCGGGGAGCAGGGAATTTGGAGTAGCTTTCGTGGTAGATAGCAAATTTAAAAACTTAATCACCGACTTCAAACCCGTGAACGAAAGGTTGTGTGCGATCCGCATAAAAACAAAATTTTTCAATGTATGGCTGGTAAACTGTCACGCTCCAACAGAGGAAAAAGATGATGCAGTGAAGGACATATTCTACAACACCGTAGAACAAACATTTGATTCTTTACCTTCCAATGACATAAAGATACTTCTAGGAGACTTCAATGCAAAAGTTGGACAAGAGGAGACACATAGAGGAACCACAGGAAGGCACAGTCTCCATAATACCACCAATGACAATGGACAAGGTCTAATCGACTTCGCAACCAGCAAAAACTTAGTTGGAAGCTCAACATGCTTCCCCCATCGCAACATTCATAAAAGAACGTGGTCATCTCCGGATGGCCGCACTTTCAACCAAATTGACCACGTTCTGATCGAGAAAAGGGCTGCGACCAGCATTCTAGACGTACGATCTTTTCGCGGAGCAAACTGCGACTCCGACCACTACCTCGTAAAAGTGAAATATCGATGTCGAGTGGCATTATGTGGGTATTCGAAAAAGGGCAGGACACCCAAATTTGATATCGATAAACTAAAGGACGAGGCTGTCGCGTTAGCTTATAAGTCAGCGCTACAAACACGCTTTGAAGCGTTACTAACTGATGAAGTGACAACCATCGATCAAGAGTGGACACAGTTGAGAGATGGTATCAGAACGACAGCAGAAGTGATCATAGGACTAAAATCCCAACAGAAACGTAATGACTGGTTCGATAATGATTGTAGTGACGCAATAACGAAAAAGAATGAAGCTTATAAGGAATACATTGAAAGACCGACGAGAGCCAAAAAGGAAAGATACGACGAGCTTAGGCGATCATCAAACAAAATCTTCAGACGAAAGAAACGTAAACACAACAATGACATAATTATAAGACTAAATACCGACATGAACTCAAATAATCTACGATCCGCATATACTGCCGTCAAACAAATAAGACAAGGCTATAAGCCACGAACAAACCTCTGTAAAGACAAGGAAGGACGTATCCTTAGTGACGCAGAACAAATTAAACAAAGATGAGTTGAGTACTTTAAAAAGCTGCTAAACCCGAACAGAGTGACGGCCGCCGACCCAATTATTACACCAAGTGCACCATCTGATGAGCAGGCATCAACTACGGTACCCACTGTCGAAGAAGTGGAAGCAGCCCTGCGCGACCAAAAAATACATAAATCACCTGGAGTTGATGCAATACCAGTGGAGCTTCTAAAGGGAGGTGGTCCATACCTCGCCAATCTCCTACACAAAATCATGGAAAAAATTTGGACTGAAGAAAAAATACCCGACGACTGGCGCCAGAGCATTATATGTCCAATATATAAGAAAGGAGATAAACTGCGATGTGAAAATTACAGAGGCATATCATTGTTGTCTACGTCTTACAAAATACTGGCGAACTTAATTCAGAATCGATTAAAGCCTTATACAGAAAGTATTATCGGCGAATACCAAGGTGGTTTCAGAACCGGACGATCGACTATTAACCAGATATTCTCAGTCAAACAAGTGCTAGAAAAATGCTGGGAGTATAACATCGACGTGCACCAGATCTTCGTGGACTTCCAACAGGCATACGATAGTATAGATCGTAATGTACTATATAAAATAATGCTTGACTTCGGAATCCCATCAAAACTCGTCCGATTAACAAAAATGACCATGACTGACACTGAATCTCAAGTAAGGATACAAAACGAGCTTACCCAAAGCTTCCGAACAGAATCCGGCCTGAAGCAGGGAGATGGACTCGCTCCCATGCTCTTCAATCTCGCCCTAGAATATGTCATCAGAAGGGTACCTTTCTGATACCAGTTGATACCAGAAGTACCCTACTAATCAAGTCCACTCAACTAGTGGTGTACGCGGATGACATAAACATCATGGCCAGGTCTGTTCCAGACGCGAAGGAAGTCTTCCATTGTCTAGACTCAGCAACAAAGGATGTCGGGTTAAGGGTCAATGAGAATAAGACCAAGTTCATGACCCAAACAAGAAGAAACGTGCCAACTAGACAAAATATGACCGTGGGGGACTACAACCTGGAGAATGTGGATCATTTCTCATACGTGGGATCACACCTTGTAATAGACGGCAACGAACGGGACGAAGTAAAACAACGGATCACACTAGCAAATAAGGCGTATTTCACGGTCCTCCCGATCTTAAAATCGAAAAAAGTGCACAGGCTGAGCAAACTTCGCATATATAAGACCATAATAAGACCTGTGCTACTATATGCAAGCGAAACGTGGACTCTCACCCAAGCGTCTGAAAAATCAATAGACGCTTTTGAACGACGAATTCTTCGAAGAATTTTGGGACCAGTAAGAGAAGGTACTGAATGGCGTATCCGGTACAACAACGAGTTGTATAACATCTACGACGACCCATCCGCATCGACTCTTATAAAATTTCGTAAGCTACAATGGGCAGGCCATGTGGAGCGAATGGACGACGGAAGAATTCCCAAACGCACACTGAAGGGTAGAGCTCAGGGCAAACGACCGGTGCGAAAACCGCGGAAAAGATACGGGGACTCAGTTGACGCAGATTGCAGATCGCTTCTTAGATGCACAAATTGGAGGACGCGGGCGCTGAACCGAGATGACTTCAGACAATGTATCCTGCAGGCCCTGGCCCGATTTGGGCTGTCGCGCCATTGATGATGATGATGATGTTGTCTTTTACTTTTGAGTAGCAACCAAATGGGAGTCCTTAATAAGGGACAACGCCACTGTTATCATAATCGCTTGAAAGCTTTAGCACTTTTCACTCATATTTTGAGTTAAACAAGACATTATTTAGGACAAGAACCACAATGTAAATATTTAGGACAAGAACCATAACAGACCAAATACAGCCTGGACAAAAACGGATTACAATTAGCATAAGTGAGCTTATTTTGGAACTGGAATTGTAACAATATTTTGTAATCCAAAAGCTGTCCTTTTAAGATAAAACCTTAAGAAGTCTATAGTGAGTAACAGATTTTATGATTCATGGCATTATTTCATGTTTTATATAATAAAAATTATCGTTGTACAAGTTTATAAATAACCAAGTTCCGCCATTATTGAAAAAGGGCTGTTTCCTTCAACCCGTCAAGCTTCGCTCGCTAGGCCTCAATGTTACCATTTAGATGCAATTGTATTGAAAGTATAGGGTTGCGATGGCGGAAATTTAGCTAAGTTTATAAGTCTCGGATCGTAAATTTAATTTCGAGTGCGATATATAGAAATTATGCTCAGCAATTCCACCAGCTGTAAGGGTGTTTCGGATAGTAGGCATGATACACCCTCTGACGAGTCTATGCCCTCCGATGACGAAACAGCTCCTTCTGACCTAGTCCAACACAATCTTATAAAGACTGGCGTATTCCAGTGAAGTGTTTTCCAACGGTCATGTCCTCTAGGACAACGATTAATCAGCAGTCGAGGATTTCGTGTTGGGGTTTCACACCAGAAACCCTACTGACGCCGGAAAACAACCAACATTTAATCAAATTTGCTTCTATGGTAGCTTACCATGAAAAAATTCCATTCTTGTATTGAAAGTGTTACTTTTTTTTTAAATCAAACTAAATAGATACAAAGATAAAAAAATATTTGAAAGTTATAAATTTTTCTTCCAATCGAATAAATGTCCGTTAATTTGTAAATCTAAGAAACACAAAGTTTCAGTAAAGTATTGACGAAGTTATGACCTTTTAAGCATGTTTCCTTCTGCAGGCTCTTTATATAAACGACTAGAAACCGTGTCCTAAATTTTTCGATATACAACTACTAAGGAGGTGTGAAGTGGTCGTGTACATTTTCACGAATTCTCATATATTTCTTAGGTCTAATGAGATATCGAATCGACCGATTTAAGCATTTTTCAATACTCAACCTCCTAGAGGGTGTAAAGAGTTGTTCCAAGTTTTTACGAATTCTGACATATTTCTTAGGTTTAATGGGATCGAATTCGTTTTTACTTCTATGGGTGTTACATATAATACAATTATCTGAAAATTATTTTCGGGAGTGAATTTGAGATTCTTCTTTTGCCTGTCCTGGCCACAAATTTTAATTTTTTTTAAATCTGTTTACGGATTTGAAAAGGAGGTGCCAGCACCTTTCATTTAAGGGGTCCCTTTTCTTCGATTTTCGCAAACGAAAGAGGAGCTCAACAGCTGTTCAAAAATCAAAACAAAATAAAAATTGAATCGAAAAAAATTCAAATTTTAAAATTTTTTAACCATGGCATTTTTTTTATGTGACACCACAAACGAAGAGGAAACGAAAATCGGATCAAAAATGGGGGAATGATGCATAAAAACGTCGAGCAATATTCCAGCCCTAATAAAAATGATTGTCCACGTTTTTACGAATTCCGACATATCACTTGAGTCTGATGAGACATCAAATTCTTTTTTATTTAAAGGGCTTTCTAGATAATCGCCTAAATATCGGTTTCATGATTTTTTGAAATTCAACCCCTACGGGTCGACATAGCCCCTGCTATTTTACCCCCTCCTGTTTTTATTGCAATTGGAAAAAAATAAGTAAAGAAATAAAATATCTGCCAACAGTAAGTGCGGAACTTTATTATTTTTTGGCTAGATTGTAGATTGTGGAGGACGGTCTAAAAATCCCGATTCACTGTGGCATTAGTGGGCCTATTGTGATTGTCCTCCCTTATTATAACTCACTCAGGACGGTTATATCAATAAATTTTAATATGCTCTGAAGTGAGTTAGACATGAGTTCCAATGGTGTAAGTAAGTAAGTAAGTAAGTAATGTCCAAGAAGTCTGAGTCTTCTGTGTGCGAGTTCTTCGCAATGGCATAGAGGAAGTTCATTGGGGGGGACGTGGGGGGTACGTGGTGGGTACGAACGTACCCACCAACAGTTCAAATCCCGTGGGTACGTTCGTACCCACCACGTACCCCCCAATGGGTATGAGCACATAGGCCGAGATTTTTACATGTGACCACTTAAATTAAAGTTCAAATTAAGTTCAAATCCCGAAACAAATATAAAAAAAACAATTTGAGCCCAGGAGAGCGGAAGTTCATTGGGGGGGGGACGTGGGGGGACGAAACGTACCCACCACGTACCCCCCAATGGGTATGAGCACATAGGCCGAGATTTTTACATGTGACCACTTAAATTAAAGTTCAAATTAAGTTCAAATCCCGAAACAAATATAAAAAAAACAATTTGAGCCCAGGAGAGCGGAAGTTCATTGGGGGGGACGTGGGGGGTACGTGGTGGGTACGAACGTATCCACCACGTACCCCCCAATGGGTATGAGTACATAGGCCGAGATTTTTACATGTGACCACTTAAATCAAAGTTCAAATTAAGTTCAAATCCCGAAACAAATATAAAAAAACAATTTGAGCCCAGGAGAGCGGAAGTTCATTTCGGGGGACGTGGGGGGTACGTGGTGGGTACGAAACGTACCCACCACGTACCCCCCAATGGGTATGAGCACATAGGCCGAGATTTTTACATGTGACCACTTAAATTAAAGTTCAAATTAAGTTCAAATCCCGAAACAAATATGAAAAAAACAATTTGAGCCCAGGAGAGCGGAAGTTCATTGGGGGGACGTGGGGGGTACGTGGTGGGTACGAACATACCCACCACGTACCCCCCAATGGGTATGAGCAAATAGGCCGAGATTTTTACATGTGACCACTTAAATCAAAGTTAAAATATAGTTCAAATCCCGAAACAAATATAAAAAAACAATTTGAGCCCAGGAGAGCGGAAGTTCATTGGGGGGGACGTGGGGGGTACGTGGTGGGTACGAACGTACCCACCACGTACCCCCCAATGGGTATGAGTACATAGGCCGAGATTTTTACATGTGACCACTTAAATCAAAGTTCAAATTAAGTTCAAATCCCGAAACAAATATAAAAAAACAATTTGAGCCCAGGAGAGCGGAAGTTCATTTCGGGGGACGTGGGGGGTACGTGGTGGGTACGAAACGTACCCACCACGTACCCCCCAATGGGTATGAGCACATAGGCCGAGATTTTTACATGTGACCACTTAAATTAAAGTTCAAATTAAGTTCAAATCCCGAAACAAATATGAAAAAAACAATTTGAGCCCAGGAGAGCGGAAGTTCATTGGGGGGACGTGGGGGGTACGTGGTGGCAAATAGGCCGAGATTTTTACATGTGACCGCTTAAATCAAAGTTAAAATTAAGTTCAAATCCCGAAACAAATATAAAAAAAACAATTTGAGCCCAGGAGAGCGGAAGTTCATTGGGGGGGACGTGGGGGGACGTGGTGGGTACGAAACGTACCCACCACGTACCGCCCAATGGGTATGAGTACATAGGCCGAGATTTTTACATGTGACCACTTAAATTAAAGTTCAAATTAAGTTCAAATCCCGAAACAAATATGAAAAAAACAATTTGAGCCCAGGAGAGCGGAAGTTCATTGGGGGGGACGTGGGGGGTACGTGGTGGGTACGAAACGTACCCACCACGTACCCCCCAATGGGTATGAGCACATAGGCCGAGATTTTTACATGTGACCACTTAAATCAAAGTTCAAATTAAATTAAGTTTAAGTTAAGTACGTGGTGGGTACGAAACGTACCCACCACGTACCCCCCAATGGGTATGAGTACATAGGCCGAGATTTTTACATGTGACAGCTTAAATCAAAGTTCAAATTAAGTTCAAATCCCGAAACAAATATAAAAAAACAATTTGAGCCCAGGAGAGCGGAAGTTCATTTCGGGGGACGTGGGGGGTACGTGTTGGGTACGAAACGTACCCACCACGTACCCCCCAATGGGTATGAGCACATAGGCCGAGATTTTTACATGTGACCACTTAAATTAAAGTTCAAATTAAGTTCAAATCCCGAAACAAATATGAAAAAAACAATTTGAGCCCAGGAGAGCGGAAGTTCATTGGTGGGGACGTGGGGGGACGTGGTGGGTACGAAACGTACCCACCACGTACCCCCCAATGGGTATGAGCACATGGGCCGAGATTTTTACATGTGACCACTTAAATTAAAGTTCAAATTAAGTTCAAATCCCGAAACAAATATAAAAAAAACAATTTGAGCCCAGGAGAGCGGAAGTTAATTTCGGGGGACGTGGGGGGTACGTGGTGGGTACGAAACGTACCCACCACGTACCCCCCAATGGGTATGAGCACATAGGCCGAGATTTTTACATGTGACCACTTAAATTAAAGTTCAAATTAAGTTCAAATCCCGAAACAAATATAAAAAAACAATTTGAGCCCAGGAGAGCGGAAGTTCATTGGGGGGGACGTGGGGGGTACGTGGTGGGTACGAACGTACCCACCACGTACCTCCCAATGGGTATGAGCACATAGGCCGAGATTTTTACATGTGACCGCTTAAATTAAAGTTCAAATTAAGTTCAAATCCCGAAACAAATATGAAAAAAACAATTTGAGCCCAGGAGAGCGGAAGTTCATTGGGGGGGACGTGGGGAGTACGTGGTGCGTACGAAACGTACCCACCACGTACCCCCCAATGGGTATGAGCACATAGGCCGAGATTTTTACATGTGACCACTTAAATTAAAGTTCAAATTAAGTTCAAATCCCGAAACAAATATAAAAAAAACAATTTGAGCCCAGGAGAGCGGAAGTTCATTGGGGGGGACGTGGTGGGTACGTGGTGGGTACGAAACGTACCCACCACGTACCGCCCAATGGGTATGAGTACATAGGCCGAGATTTTTACATGTGACCACTTAAATTAAAGTTCAAATTAAGTTCAAATCCCGAAACAAATATGAAAAAAATAATTTGAGCCCAGGAGAGCGGAAGTTCATTGGGGGGGACGTGGGGGGTACGTGGTGGGTACGAACGTACCCAACACGTACCCCCTAATGGGTATGAGCACATAGGCCGAGATTTTTACATGTGACCGCTTAAATTAAAGTTCAAATTAAGTTCAAATCCCGAAACAAATATAAAAAAACAATTTGAGCCCAGGAGAGCGGAAGTTCATTGGGGGGAGGCGTGGGGGGTACGTGGTGGGTACAAAACGTACCCACCACGTACCGCCCAATGGGTATGAGCACATAGGCCGAGATTTTTACATGTGACCGCTTAAATTAAAGTTCAAATTAAGTTCAAATCCCGAAACAAATATAAAAAAAACAATTTGAGCCCAGGAGAGCGGAAGTTCATTGGGGGGGACGTGGAGGGTACGTGGTGGGTACGAACGTACCCACCACGTACCCCCCAATGGGTATGAGCACATAGGCCGAGATTTTTACATGTGACCACTTAAATTAAAGTTAAAATGAAGTTCAAATCTCGAAACAAATATAAAAAAAACAATTTGAGCCCAGGAGAGCGGAAGTTCATTGGGGGGGACGTGGTGGGTACGAAACGTACCCACCACGTACCCCACAATGGGTATGAGCACATAGGCCGAGATTTTTACATGTGACCACTTAAATTAAAGTTGAAATTAAGTTCAAATCCCGAAACAAATATAAAAAAAACAATTTGAGCCCAGGAGAGCGGAAGTTCATTGGGGGGGACGTGGGGGGTACGTGGTGGGTACGAAACGTACCCCCCAATGGGTATGAGCACATAGGCCGAGATTTTTACATGTGACCGCTTAAATTAAAGTTCAAATTAAGTTCAAATCCCGAAACAAATATAAAAAAACAATTTGAGCCCAGGAGAGCGGAAGTTCATTGGGGGGGACGTGGGGGTACGTGGTGGGTACGAAACGTACCCACCACGTACCCCCCAATGGGTATGAGCACATAGGCCGAGATTTTTACATGTGACCACTTAAATTAAAGTTGAAATTAAGTTCAAATCCCGAAACAAATATAAAAAAAACAATTTGAGCCCAGGAGAGCGGAAGTTCATTTGGGGGGACGTGGGGGTACGTGGTGGGTACGAACATACCCACCACGTACCCCCCAAATGGGTATGAGCACATAGGCCGAGATTTTTACATGTGACCACTTAAATTAAAGTTCAAATTAAGTTCAAATCCCGAAACAAATATAAAAAAAACAATTTGAGCCCAGGAGAGCGGAAGTTCATTGGAGGGGGGCGTGGGGGGTACGTGGTGGGTACGAAACGTACCCACCACGTACCCCCCAATGGGTATGAGCACATAGGCCGAGATTTTTACATGTGACCACTTAAATTAAAGTTCAAATTAAGTTCAAATCCCGAAACAAATATAAAAAAAACAATTTGAGCCCAGGAGAACGGAAGTTCATTGGGGTGGACGTGGGGGGACGTGGTGGGTACGAAACGTACCCACCACGTACCCCCCAATGGGTACGAGCACATAGGCCGAGATTTTTACATGTGACCGCTTAAATTAAAGTTCAAATTAAGTTCAAATCCCGAAACAAATATAAAAAAAACAATTTGAGCCCAGGAGAGCGGAAGTTCATTGGGGGGGACGTGGGGGGTACGTGGTGGGTACGAACGTACCCACCACGTACCCCCCAATGGGTATGAGCACATAGGCCGAGATTTTTACATGTGACCGCTTAAATTAAAGTTAAAATGAAGTTCAAATCCCGAAACAAATATAAAAAAAACAATTTGAGCCCAGGAGAGCGGAAGTTCATTGGGGGGGACGTGGTGGGTACGAAACGTACCCACCACGTACCCCCCAATGGGTATGAGCACATAGGCCGAGATTTTTACATGTGACCACTTAAATTAAAGTTCAAATTAAGTTCAAATCCCGAAACAAATATAAAAAAAACAATTTGAGCCCAGGAGAGCGGAAGTTCATTGGGGGGGACGTGGGGGGTACGTGGTGGGTACGAACGTACCCACCACGTACCCCCCAATGGGTATGAGCACATAGGCCGAGATTTTTACATGTGACCGCTTAAATTAAAGTTAAAATGAAGTTCAAATCTCGAAACAAATATAAAAAAAACAATTTGAGCCCAGGAGAGCGGAAGTTCATTGGGGGGGACGTGGTGGGTACGAAACGTACCCACCACGTACCCCCCAATGGGTATGAGCACATAGGCCGAGATTTTTACATTTGACCACTTAAATTAAAGTTCAAATTAAGTTCAAATCCCGAAACAAATATAAAAAAAACAATTTGAGCCCAGGAGAGCGGAAGTTCATTGGGGGGGACGTGGTGGGTACGTGGTGGGTACGAAACGTACCCACCACGTACCGCCCAATGGGTATGAGCACATAGGCCGAGATTTTTACATGTGACCGCTTAAATTAAAGTTCAAATTAAGTTCAAATCCCGAAACAAATATAAAAAAAACAATTTGAGCCCAGGAGAGCGGAAGTTCATTGGGGGGGACGTGGAGGGTACGTGGTGGGTACGAACGTACCCACCACGTACCCCCCAATGGGTATGAGCACATAGGCCGAGATTTTTACATGTGACCACTTAAATTAAAGTTAAAATGAAGTTCAAATCTCGAAACAAATATAAAAAAAACAATTTGAGCCCAGGAGAGCGGAAGTTCATTGGGGGGGACGTGGTGGGTACGAAACGTACCCACCACGTACCCCACAATGGGTATGAGCACATAGGCCGAGATTTTTACATGTGACCACTTAAATTAAAGTTGAAATTAAGTTCAAATCCCGAAACAAATATAAAAAAAACAATTTGAGCCCAGGAGAGCGGAAGTTCATTGGGGGGGACGTGGGGGGTACGTGGTGGGTACGAAACGTACCCCCCAATGGGTATGAGCACATAGGCCGAGATTTTTACATGTGACCGCTTAAATTAAAGTTCAAATTAAGTTCAAATCCCGAAACAAATATAAAAAAACAATTTGAGCCCAGGAGAGCGGAAGTTCATTGGGGGGGACGTGGGGGTACGTGGTGGGTACGAAACGTACCCACCACGTACCCCCCAATGGGTATGAGCACATAGGCCGAGATTTTTACATGTGACCACTTAAATTAAAGTTGAAATTAAGTTCAAATCCCGAAACAAATATAAAAAAAACAATTTGAGCCCAGGAGAGCGGAAGTTCATTTGGGGGGACGTGGGGGTACGTGGTGGGTACGAACATACCCACCACGTACCCCCCAAATGGGTATGAGCACATAGGCCGAGATTTTTACATGTGACCACTTAAATTAAAGTTCAAATTAAGTTCAAATCCCGAAACAAATATAAAAAAAACAATTTGAGCCCAGGAGAGCGGAAGTTCATTGGGGGGGGGCGTGGGGGGTACGTGGTGGGTACGAAACGTACCCACCACGTACCCCCCAATGGGTATGAGCACATAGGCCGAGATTTTTACATGTGACCACTTAAATTAAAGTTCAAATTAAGTTCAAATCCCGAAACAAATATAAAAAAAACAATTTGAGCCCAGGAGAACGGAAGTTCATTGGGGTGGACGTGGGGGGACGTGGTGGGTACGAAACGTACCCACCACGTACCCCCCAATGGGTACGAGCACATAGGCCGAGATTTTTACATGTGACCGCTTAAATTAAAGTTCAAATTAAGTTCAAATCCCGAAACAAATATAAAAAAAACAATTTGAGCCCAGGAGAGCGGAAGTTCATTGGGGGGGACGTGGGGGGTACGTGGTGGGTACGAACGTACCCACCACGTACCCCCCAATGGGTATGAGCACATAGGCCGAGATTTTTACATGTGACCGCTTAAATTAAAGTTAAAATGAAGTTCAAATCCCGAAACAAATATAAAAAAAACAATTTGAGCCCAGGAGAGCGGAAGTTCATTGGGGGGGACGTGGTGGGTACGAAACGTACCCACCACGTACCCCCCAATGGGTATGAGCACATAGGCCGAGATTTTTACATGTGACCACTTAAATTAAAGTTCAAATTAAGTTCAAATCCCGAAACAAATATAAAAAAAACAATTTGAGCCCAGGAGAGCGGAAGTTCATTGGGGGGGACGTGGGGGGTACGTGGTGGGTACGAACGTACCCACCACGTACCCCCCAATGGGTATGAGCACATAGGCCGAGATTTTTACATGTGACCGCTTAAATTAAAGTTAAAATGAAGTTCAAATCTCGAAACAAATATAAAAAAAACAATTTGAGCCCAGGAGAGCGGAAGTTCATTGGGGGGGACGTGGTGGGTACGAAACGTACCCACCACGTACCCCCCAATGGGTATGAGCACATAGGCCGAGATTTTTACATTTGACCACTTAAATTAAAGTTCAAATTAAGTTCAAATCCCGAAACAAATATAAAAAAAACAATTTGAGCCCAGGAGAGCGGAAGTTCATTGGGGGGGACGTGGTGGGTACGTGGTGGGTACGAAACGTACCCACCACGTACCCCCCAATGGGTATGAGCACATAGGCCGAGATTTTTACATGTGACCACTTAAATTAAAGTTCAAATTAAGTTCAAATCCCGAAACAAATATAAAAAAAACAATTTGAGCCCAGGAGAGCGGAAGTTCATTGGGGGGGGGGGCGTGGGGGGTACGTGGTGGGTACGAAACGTACCCACCACGTACCCCTCAATGGGTATGAGCACATAGGCCAAGATTTTTACATGTGACCACTTAAATTAAAGTTCAAATTAAGTTCAAATCCCGAAACAAATATAAAAAAAACAATTTGAGCCCAGGAGAGCGGAAGTTCATTGGGGGGGGGCGTGGAAGGTACGTGGTGGGTACGAAACGTACCCACCACGTACCCCCCAATGGGTATGAGCACATAGGCCGAGATTTTTACATGTGACCACTTAAATTAAAGTTCAAATCCCGAAACAAATATAAAAAAAACAATTTGAGCCCAGGAGAACGGAAGTTCATTGGGGTGGACGTGGGGGGACGTGGTGGGTACGAAACGTACCCACCACGTACCCCCCAATGGGTACGAGCACATAGGCCGAGATTTTTACATGTGACCGCTTAAATTAAAGTTCAAATTAAGTTCAAATCCCGAAACAAATATAAAAAAAACAATTTGAGCCCAGGAGAGCGGAAGTTCATTGGGGGGGACGTGGGGGGTACGTGGTGGGTACGAACGTACCCACCACGTACCCCCCAATGGGTATGAGCACATAGGCCGAGATTTTTACATGTGACCGCTTAAATTAAAGTTAAAATGAAGTTCAAATCTCGAAACAAATATAAAAAAAACAATTTGAGCCCAGGAGAGCGGAAGTTCATTGGGGGGGACGTGGTGGGTACGAAACGTACCCACCACGTACCCCCCAATGGGTATGAGCACATAGGCCGAGATTTTTACATTTGACCACTTAAATTAAAGTTCAAATTAAGTTCAAATCCCGAAACAAATATAAAAAAAACAATTTGAGCCCAGGAGAGCGGAAGTTCATTGGGGGGGACGTGGTGGGTACGTGGTGGGTACGAAACGTACCCACCACGTACCCCCCAATGGGTATGAGCACATAGGCCGAGATTTTTACATGTGACCACTTAAATTAAAGTTCAAATTAAGTTCAAATCCCGAAACAAATATAAAAAAAACAATTTGAGCCCAGGAGAGCGGAAGTTCATTAGGGGGGGCGTGGGGGGTACGTGGTGGGTACGAAACGTACCTACCACGTACCCCTCAATGGGTATGAGCACATAGGCCGAGATTTTTACATGTGACCACTTAAATTAAAGTTCAAATTAAGTTCAAATCCCGAAACAAATATAAAAAAAACAATTTGAGCCCAGGAGAGCGGAAGTTCATTGGGGGGGGGCGTGGAAGGTACGTGGTGGGTACGAAACGTACCCACCACGTACCCCCTAATGGGTATGAGCACATAGGCCGAGATTTTTACATGTGACCACTTAAATTAAAGTTCAAATTAAGTTCAAATCCCGAAACAAATATAAAAAAAACAATTTGAGCCCAGGAGAACGGAAGTTCATTGGGGTGGACGTGGGGGGACGTGGTGGGTACGAAACGTACTGACCACGTACCCCCCAATGGGTACGAGCACATAGGCCGAGATTTTTACATGTGACCGCTTAAATTAAAGTTCAAATTAAGTTCAAATCCCGAAACAAATATAAAAAAAACAATTTGAGCCCAGGAGAGCGGAAGTTCATTGGGGGGGACGTGGAGGGTACGTGGTGGGTACGAACGTACTCACCACGTACCCCCCAATGGGTATGAGCACATAGGCCGAGATTTTTACATGTGACCGCTTAAATTAAAGTTAAAATGAAGTTCAAATCTCGAAACAAATATAAAAAAAACAATTTGAGCCCAGGAGAGCGGAAGTTCATTGGGGGGGACGTGGTGGGTACGAAACGTACCCACCACGTACCCCCCAATGGGTATGAGCACATAGGCCGAGATTTTTACATGTGACCACTTAAATTAAAGTTCAAATTAAGTTCAAATCCCGAAACAAATATAAAAAAAACAATTTGAGCCCAGGAGAGCGGAAGTTCATTGGGGGGGACGTGGGGGGTACGTGGTGGGTACGAACGTACCCACCACGTACCCCCCAATGGGTATGAGCACATAGGCCGAGATTTTTACATGTGACCGCTTAAATTAAAGTTAAAATGAAGTTCAAATCTCGAAACAAATATAAAAAAAACAATTTGAGCCCAGGAGAGCGGAAGTTCATTGGGGGGGGACGTGGTGGGTACGAAACGTACCCACCACGTACCCCTCAATGGGTATGAGCACATAGGCCGAGATTTTTACATGTGACCACTTAAATTAAAGTTCAAATTAAGTTCAAATCCCGAAACAAATATAAAAAAAACAATTTGAGCCCAGGAGAGCGGAAGTTCATTGGGGGGGGCGTGGGGGGTACGTGGTGGGTACGAAACGTACCCACCACGTACCCCCCAATGGGTATGAGCACATAGGCCGAGATTTTTACATGTGACCACTTAAATTAAAGTTCAAATTAAGTTCAAATCCCGAAACAAATATAAAAAAAACAATTTGAGCCCAGGAGAGCGGAAGTTCATTGGGGGGGGGGCGTGGAAGGTACGTGATGGGTACGAAACGTACCCACCACGTACCCCCCAATGGGTATGAGCACATAGGCCGAGATTTTTACATGTGACCACTTAAATTAAAGTTCAAATTAAGTTCAAATCCCGAAACAAATATAAAAAAAACAATTTGAGCCCAGGAGAGCGGAAGTTCATTGGGGGGGACGTGGGGGGTACTTGGTGGGTACGAAACGTACCCCCCAATGGGTATGAGCACATAGGCCGAGATTTTTACATGTGACCGCTTAAATTAAAGTTCAAATTAAGTTCAAATCCCGAAACAAATATAAAAAAAACAATTTGAGCCCAGGAGAGCGGAAGTTCATTGGGGGGGACGTGGAGGGTACGTGGTGGGTACGAACGTACCCACCACGTACTCCCCAATGGGTACGAGCACATAGGCCGAGATTTTTACATGTGACCACTTAAATTAAAGTTCAAATTAAGTTCAAATCCCGAAACAAATATAAAAAAAACAATTTGAGCCCAGGAGAACGGAAGTTCATTGGGGTGGACGTGGGGGGACGTGGTGGGTACGAAACGTACCCACCACGTACCCCCCAATGGGTACGAGCACATAGGCCGAGATTTATACATGTGACCGCTTAAATTAAAGTTCAAATTAAGTTCAAATCCCGAAACAAATATAAAAAAAACAATTTGAGCCCAGGAGAACGGAAGTTCATTGGGGTGGACGTGGGGGGACGTGGTGGGTACGAAACGTACCCACCACGTACCCCCCAATGGGTACGAGCACATAGGCCGAGATTTTTACATGTGACCGCTTAAATTAAAGTTCAAATTAAGTTCAAATCCCGAAACAAATATAAAAAAACCATTTGAGCCCAGGAGAGCGGAAGTTCATTGGGGGGGACGTGGGGGTACGTGGTGGGTACGAAACGTACCCACCACGTACCCCCCAATGGGTATGAGCACATAGGCCGAGATTTTTACATGTGACCACTTAAATTAAAGTTGAAATTAAGTTCAAATCCCGAAACAAATATAAAAAAAACAATTTGAGCCCAGGAGAGAGGAAGTTCATTTGGGGGGACGTGGGGGTACGTGGTGGGTACGAACATACCCACCACGTACCCCCCAAATGGGTATGAGCACATAGGCCGAGATTTTTACATGTGACCACTTAAATTAAAGTTCAAATTAAGTTCAAATCCCGAAACAAATATAAAAAAAACAATTTGAGCCCAGGAGAGCGGAAGTTCATTGGGGGGGGGGGGGCGTGGGGGGTAGGTGGTGGGTACGAAACGTACCCACCACGTACCCCCCAATGGGTATGAGCACATAGGCCGAGATTTTTACATGTGACCACTTAAATTAAAGTTCAAATTAAGTTCAAATCCCGAAACAAATATAAAAAAAACAATTTGAGCCCAGGAGAGCGGAAGTTCATTGGGGGGGGGGGGCGTGGGGGGTACGTGGTGGGTACGAAACGTACCCACCACGTACCCCCCAATGGGTATGAGCACATAGGCCGAGATTTTTACATGTGACCACTTAAATTAAAGTTCAAATTAAGTTCAAATCCCGAAACAAATATAAAAAAAACAATTTGAGCCCAGGAGAGCGGAAGTTCATTGGGGGGGACGTGGTGGGTACGTGGTGGGTACGATACGTACCCACCACGTACCCCCCAATGGGTATGAGCACATAGGCCGAGATTTTTACATGTGACCACTTAAATTAAAGTTCAAATTAAGTTCAAATCCCGAAACAAATATAAAAAAAACAATTTGAGCCCAGGAGAGCGGAAGTTCATTGGGGGGGGCGTGCGGGGTACGTGGTGGGTACGAAACGTACCCACCACGTACCCCCCAATGGGTATGAGCACATAGGCCGAGATTTTTACATGTGACCACTTAAATTAAAGTTCAAATTAAGTTCAAATCCCGAAACAAATATAAAAAAAACAATTTGAGCCCAGGAGAACGGAAGTTCATTGGGGTGGACGTGAGGGGACGTGGTGGGTACGAAACGTACCCACCACGTACCCCCCAATGGGTACGAGCACATAGGCCGAGATTTTTACATTTGACCACTTAAATTAAAGTTCAAATTAAGTTCAAATCCCGAAACAAATATAAAAAAAACAATTTGAGCCCAGGAGAGCGGAAGTTCATTGGGGGGGGCGTGGGGGGTACGTGGTGGGTACGAAACGTACCCACCACGTACCCCCCAATGGGTATGAGCACATAGGCCGAGATTTTTACATGTGACCACTTAAATTAAAGTTCAAATTAAGTTCAAATCCCGAAACAAATATAAAAAAAACAATTTGAGCCCAGGAGAGCGGAAGTTCATTGGGGGGGGCGTGGGGGGTACGTGGTGGGTACGAAACGTACCCACCACGTACCTCTCAATGGGTATGAGCACATAGGCCGAGATTTTTACATGTGACCACTTAAATTAAAGTTCAAATTAAGTTCAAATCCCGAAACAAATATAAAAAAAACAATTTGAGCCCAGGAGAGCGGAAGTTCATTGGGGGGGGCGTGGGGGGTACGTGGTGGGTACGAAACGTACCCACCACGTACCCCCCAATGGGTATGAGCACATAGGCCGAGATTTTTACATGTGACCACTTAAATTAAAGTTCAAATTAAGTTCAAATCCCGAAACAAATATAAAAAAAACAATTTGAGCCCAGGAGAACGGAAGTTCATTGGGGTGGAAGTGGGGGGAGGTGGTGGGTACGAAACGTACCCACCACGTACCCCCCAATGGGTACGAGCACATAGGCCGAGATTTTTACATGTGACCACTTAAATTAAAGTTCAAATTAAGTTCAAATCCCGAAACAAATATAAAAAAAACAATTTGAGCCCAGGAGAGCGGAAGTTCATTGGGGGGGACGTGGGGGTACGTGGTGGGTACGAAACGTACCCACCACGTACCCCCCAATGGGTATGAGCACATAGGCCGAGATTTTTACATGTGACCACTTAAATTAAAGTTCAAATTAAGTTCAAATCCCGAAACAAATATAAAAAAAACAATTTGAGCCCAGGAGAGCGGAAGTTCATTGGGGGGGGCGTGGGGGGTACGTGGTGGGTACGAAACGTACCCACCACGTACCCCCCAATGGGTATGAGCACATAGGCCGAGATTTTTACATGTGACCACTTAAATTAAAGTTCAAATTAAGTTCAAATCCCGAAACAAATATAAAAAAAACAATTTGAGCCCAGGAGAGCGGAAGTTCATTGGGGGGGGGCGTGGGGGGTACGTGGTGGGTACGAAACGTACCCACCACGTACCCCTCAATGGGTATGAGCACATAGGCCGAGATTTTTACATGTGACCACTTAAATTAAAGTTCAAATTAAGTTCAAATCCCGAAACAAATATAAAAAAAACAATTTGAGCCCAGGAGAGCGGAAGTTCATTGGGGGGGGGCGTGGGGGGTACGTGGTGGGTACGAAACGTACCCACCACGTACCCCCCAATGGGTATGAGCACATAGGCCGAGATTTTTACATGTGACCACTTAAATTAAAGTTCAAATTAAGTTCAAATCCCGAAACAAATATAAAAAAAACAATTTGAGCCCAGGAGAGCGGAAGTTCATTGGGGGGGGCGTGGGGGGTACGTGGTGGGTACGAAACGTACCCACCACGTACCCCCCAATGGGTATGAGCACATAGGCCGAGATTTTTACATGTGACCACTTAAATTAAAGTTCAAATTAAGTTCAAATCCCGAAACAAATATAAAAAAAACAATTTGAGCCCAGGAGAGCGGAAGTTCATTGGGGGGGACGTGGTGGGTACGTGGTGGGTACGAAACGTACCCACCACGTACCCCCCAATGGGTATGAGCACATAGGCCGAGACTTTTACATGTGACCACTTAAATTAAAGTTCAAATTAAGTTCAAATCCCGAAACAAATATAAAAAAAACAATTTGAGCCCAGGAGAGCGGAAGTTCATTGGGGGGGGCGTGGGGGGTACGTGGTGGGTACGAAACGTACCCACCACGTACCCCCCAATGGGTATGAGCACATAGGCCGAGATTTTTACATGTGACCACTTAAATTAAAGTTCAAATTAAGTTCAAATCCCGAAACAAATATAAAAAAAACAATTTGAGCCCAGGAGAGCGGAAGTTCATTGGGGGGGCGTGGGGGGTACGTGGTGGGTACGAAACGTACCCACCACGTACCGCCCAATGAGTATGAGTACATAGGCCGAGATTTTTACATGTGACCACTTAAATTAAAGTTCAAATTAAGTTCAAATCCCGAAACAAATATAAAAAAAACAATTTGAGCCCAGGAGAGCGGAAGTTCATTGGGGGGGGGTGTGGGGGGTACGTGGTGGGTATGAAACGTACCCACCACGTACCCTCCAATGGGTATGAGCACATAGGCCGAGATTTTTACATGTGACCACTTAAATTAAAGTTCAAATTAAGTTCAAATCCCGAAACAAATATAAAAAAAACAATTTGAGCCCAGGAGAGCGGAAGTTCATTGGGGGGGGCGTGGGGGGTACGTGGTGGGTACGAAACGTACCCACCACGTACCGCCCAATGAGTATGAGTACATAGGCCGAGATTTTTACATGTGACCACTTAAATTAAAGTTCAAATTAAGTTCAAATCCCGAAACAAATATAAAAAAAACAATTTGAGCCCAGGAGAGCGGAAGTTCATTGGGGGGGACGTGGTGGGTACGTGGTGGGTACGAAACGTACCCACCACGTACCCCCCAATGGGTATGAGCACATAGGCCGAGATTTTTACATGTGACCACTTAAATTAAAGTTCAAATTAAGTTCAAATCCCGAAACAAATATAAAAAAAACAATTTGAGCCCAGGAGAGCGGAAGTTCATTGGGGGGGACGTGGTGGGTACGTGGTGGGTACGAAACGTACCCACCACGTACCCCCCAATGGGTATGAGCACATAGGCCGAGATTTTTACATGTGACCACTTAAATTAAAGTTCAAATTAAGTTCAAATCCCGAAACAAATATAAAAAAAACAATTTGAGCCCAGGAGAGCGGAAGTTCATTGGGGGGGGCGTGGGGGGTACGTGGTGGGTACGAAACGTACCCACCACGTACCCCCCAATGGGTATGAGCACATAGGCCGAGATTTTTACATGTGACCACTTAAATTAAAGTTCAAATTAAGTTCAAATCCCGAAACAAATATAAAAAAAACAATTTGAGCCCAGGAGAACGGAAGTTCATTGGGGTGGACGTGGGGGGACGTGGTGGGTACGAAACGTACCCACCACGTACCCCTCAATGGGTACGAGCACATAGGCCGAGATTTTTACATTTGACCACTTAAATTAAAGTTCAAATTAAGTTCAAATCCCGAAACAAATATAAAAAAAACAATTTGAGCCCAGGAGAGCGGAAGTTCATTGGGGGGGGCGTGGAGGGTACGTGGTGGGTTCGAAACGTACCCACCACGTACCCCCTAATGGGTATGAGCACATAGGCCGAGATTTTTACATGTGACCACTTAAATTAAAGTTCAAATTAAGTTCAAATCCCGAAACAAATATAAAAAAAACAATTTGAGCCCAGGAGAGCGGAAGTTCATTGGGGGGGACGTGGGGGTACGTGGTGGGTACGAAACGTACCCACCACGTACCCCCCAATGGGTATGAGCACATAGGCCGAGATTTTTACATGTGACCACTTAAATTAAAGTTCAAATTAAGTTCAAATCCCGAAACAAATATAAAAAAAACAATTTGAGCCCAGGAGAGCGGAAGTTCATTGGGGGGGACGTGGTGGGTACGTGGTGGGTACGAAACGTACCCACCACGTACCCCCCAATGATTATGAGCACATAGGCCGAGATTTTTACATGTGACCACTTAAATTAAAGTTCAAATTAAGTTCAAATCCCGAAACAAATATAAAAAAAACAATTTGAGCCCAGGAGAACGGAAGTTCATTGGGGTGGACGTGGGGAGACGTGGTGGGTACGAAACGTACCCACCACGTACCCCCCAATGGGTACGAGCACGTAGGCCGAGATTTGTACATTTGACCACTTAAATTAAAGTTCAAATTAAGTTCAAATCCCGAAACAAATATAAAAAAAACAATTTGAGCCCAGGAGAGCGGAAGTTCATTTGGGGGGACGTGGTGGGTACGTGGTGGGTACGAAACGTACCCACCACGTACCGCCCAATGGGTATGAGTACATAGGCCGAGATTTTTACATGTGACCACTTAAATTAAAGTTCAAATTAAGTTCAAATCCCGAAACAAATATAAAAAAAACAATTTGAGCCCAGGAGAGCGGAAGTTCATTGGGGGGGGCGTGGGGGGTACGTGGTGGGTACGAAACGTACCCACCACGTACCCCCCAATGGGTATGAGCACATAGGCCGAGATTTTTACATGTGACCACTTAAATTAAAGTTCAAATTAAGTTCAAATCCCGAAACAAATATAAAAAAAACAATTTGAGCCCAGGAGAGCGGAAGTTCATTGGGGGGGACGTGGTGGGTACGTGGTGGGTACGAAACGTGCCCACCACGTACCTCCCAATGGGTATGAGCACATAGGCCGAGATTTTTACATGTGACCACTTAAATTAAAGTTCAAATTAAGTTCAAATCCCGAAACAAATATAAAAAAAACAATTTGAGCCCAGGAGAGCGGAAGTTCATTGGGGGGGACGTGGGGGGTACGTGGTGGGTACGAAACGTACCCACCACGTACCCCCCAATGGGTATGAGCACATAGGCCGAGATTTTTACATGTGACCACTTAAATTAAAGTTGAAATTAAGTTCAAATCCCGAAACAAATATAAAAAAAACAATTTGAGCCCAGAGGAGCGGAAGTTCATTGGGGGGGGGGGGGCGTGGGGGGTACGTGGTCTGTACGAAACGTACCCACCACGTACCGCCCAATGGGTATGAGTACATAGGCCGAGATTTTTACATGTGACCACTTAAATTAAAGTTCAAATTAAGTTCAAATCCCGAAACAAATATAAAAACAACAATTTGAGCCCAGGAGAGCGGAAGTTCATTTGGGGGGACGTGGGGGGTACGTGGTGGGTACGAACGTACCCACCACGTACCCCCCAAATGGGTATGAGCACATAGGCCGAGATTTTTACATGTGACCACTTAAATTAAAGTTCAAATTAAGTTCAAATCCCGAAACAAATATAAAAAAAACAATTTGAGCCCAGGAGAGCGGAAGTTCATTGGGGGGGGCGTGGGGGGTACGTGGTGGGTACGAACCGTACCCCCCAATGGGTATGAGCACATAGGCCGAGATTTTTACATGTGACCGCTTAAATTAAAGTTCAAATTAAGTTCAAATCCCGAAACAAATATAAAAAAAACAATTTGAGCCCAGGAGAGCGGAAGTTCATTGGGGGGGACGTGGGGGGTACGTGGTGGGTACGAACGTACCCACCACGTACCCCCCAAATGGGTATGAGCACATAGGCCGAGATTTTTACATGTGACCACTTAAATTAAAGTTGAAATTAAGTTCAAATCCCGAAACAAATATAAAAAAAACAATTTGAGCTCAGGAGAGCGGAAGTTCATTGGGGGGGACGTGGGGGGTACGTGGTGGGTACGAAACGTACCCCCCAATGGGTATGAGCACATAGGCCGAGATTTTTACATGTGACCGCTTAAATTAAAGTTCAAATTAAGTTCAAATCCCGAAACAAATATAAAAAAAACAATTTGAGCCCAGGAGAGCGGAAGTTCATTGGGGGGGACGTGGGGGGTACGTGGTGGGTACGAACGTACCCACCACGTACCCCCCAAATGGGTATGAGCACATAGGCCGAGATTTTTACATGTGACCACTTAAATTAAAATTCAAATTAAGTTCAAATCATGAAACAAATATAAAAAAAACAATTTGAGCCCAGGAGAGCGGAAGTTCATTGGGGGGGGCGTGGGGGGTACGTGGTGGGTACGAACCGTACCCCCCAATGGGTATGAGCACATAGGCCGAGATTTTTACATGTGACCGCTTAAATTAAAGTTCAAATTAAGTTCAAATCCCGAAACAAATATAAAAAAAACAATTTGAGCCCAGGAGAGCGGAAGTTCATTGGGGGGGACGTGGGGGGTACGTGGTGGGTACGAACGTACCCACCACGTACCCCCCAAATGGGTATGAGCACATAGGCCGAGATTTTTACATGTGACCACTTAAATTAAAGTTCAAATTAAGTTCAAATCCCGAAACAAATATAAAAAAAACAATTTGAGCCCAGGAGAGCGGAAGTTCATTGGGGGGGACGTGGTGGGTACGTGGTGGGTACGAAACGTACCCACCACGTACCCCCCAATGGGTATGAGCACATAGGCCGAGATTTTTACATGTGACCACTTAAATTAAAGTTCAAATTAAGTTCAAATCCCGAAACAAATATAAAAAAAACAATTTGAGCCCAGGAGAGCGGAAGTTCATTGGGGGGGGCGTGGGGGGTACGTGGTGGGTACGAAACGTACCCACCACGTACCCCCCAATGGGTATGAGCACATAGGCCGAGATTTTTACATGTGACCACTTAAATTAAAGTTCAAATTAAGTTCAAATCCCGAAACAAATATAAAAAAAACAATTTGAGCCCAGGAGAACGGAAGTTCATTGGGGTGGACGTGGGGGGACGTGGTGGGTACGAAACGTACCCACCACGTACCCCCCAATGGGTACGAGCACGTAGGCCGAGATTTTTACATTTGACCACTTAAATTAAAGTTCAAATTAAGTTCAAATCCCGAAACAAATATAAAAAAAACAATTTGAGCCCAGGAGAGCGGAAGTTCATTGGGGGGGACGTGGTGGGTACGTGGTGGGTACGAAACGTACCCACCACGTACCGCCCAATGAGTATGAGTACATAGGCCGAGATTTTTACATGTGACCACTTAAATTAAAGTTCAAATTAAGTTCAAATCCCGAAACAAATATAAAAAAAACAATTTGAGCCCAGGAGAGCGGAAGTTCATTGGGGGGGGCGTGGGGGGTACGTGGTGGGTACGAAACGTACCCACCACGTACCCCCCAATGGGTATGAGCACATAGGCCGAGATTTTTACATGTGACCACTTAAATTAAAGTTCAAATTAAGTTCAAATCCCGAAACAAATATAAAAAAAACAATTTGAGCCCAGGAGAGCGGAAGTTCATTGGGGGGGACGTGGTGGGTACGTGGTGGGTACGAAACGTACCCACCACGTACCCCCCAATGGGTATGAGCACATAGGCCGAGATTTTTACATGTGACCACTTAAATTAAAGTTCAAATTAAGTTCAAATCCCGAAACAAATATAAAAAAAACAATTTGAGCCCAGGAGAGCGGAAGTTCATTGGGGGGGGAGCGTGGGGGGTACGTGGTCTGTACGAAACGTACCCACCACGTACCCCCAATGGGTATGAGCACATAGGCCGAGATTTTTACATGTGACCACATAAATTAAAGTTCAAATTAAGTTCAAATCCCGAAACAAATATAAAAAAAACAATTTGAGCCCAGGAGAACGGAAGTTCATTGGGGTGGACGTGGGGGGACGTGGTGGGTACGAAACGTACCCACCACGTACCCCCCAATGGGTACGAGCACGTAGGCCGAGATTTTTACATTTGACCACTTAAATTAAAGTTCAAATTAAGTTCAAATCCCGAAACAAATATAAAAAAAACAATTTGAGCCCAGGAGAGCGGAAGTTCATTGGGGGGGACGTGGTGGGTACGTGGTGGGTACGAAACGTACCCACCACGTACCCCCCAATGGGTATGAGCACATAGGCCGAGATTTTTACATGTGACCACTTAAATTAAAGTTCAAATTAAGTTCAAATCCCGAAACAAATATAAAAAAAACAATTTGAGCCCAGGAGAGCGGAAGTTCATTGGGGGGGACGTGGTGGGTACGTGGTGGGTACGAAACGTACCCACCACGTACCCCCCAATGGGTATGAGCACATAGGCCGAGATTTTTACATGTGACCACTTAAATTAAAGTTCAAATTAAGTTCAAATCCCGAAACAAATATAAAAAAAACAATTTGAGCCCAGGAGAACGGAAGTTCATTGGGGTGGACGTGGGGGGACGTGGTGGGTACGAAACGTACCCACCACGTACCCCCCAATGGGTACGAGCACGTAGGCCGAGATTTTTACATTTGACCACTTAAATTAAAGTTCAAATTAAGTTCAAATCCCGAAACAAATATAAAAAAAACAATTTGAGCCCAGGAGAGCGGAAGTTCATTGGGGGGGACGTGGTGGGTACGTGGTGGGTACGAAACGTACCCACCACGTACCGCCCAATGGGTATGAGTACATAGGCCGAGATTTTTACATGTGACCACTTAAATTAAAGTTCAAATTAAGTTCAAATCCCGAAACAAATTTAAAAAAAACAATTTGAGCCCAGGAGAGCGGAAGTTCATGGGGGGGGGCGTGGGGGGTACGTGGTGGGTACGAAACGTACCCACCACGTACCCCCCAATGGGTATGAGCACATAGGCCGAGATTTTTACATGTGACCACTTAAATTAAAGTTCAAATTAAGTTCAAATCCCGAAACAAATATAAAAAAAACAATTTGAGCCCAGGAGAGCGGAAGTTCATTGGGGGGGACGTGGTGGGTACGTGGTGGGTACGAAACGTACCCACCACGTACCCCCCAATGGGTATGAGCACATAGGCCGAGATTTTTACATGTGACCACTTAAATTAAAGTTCAAATTAAGTTCAAATCCCGAAACAAATATAAAAAAAACAATTTGAGCCCAGGAGAGCGGAAGTTCATTGGGGGGGACGTGGTGGGTACGTGGTGGGTACGAAACGTACCCACCACGTACCCCCCAATGGGTATGAGCACATAGGCCGAGATTTTTACATGTGACCACTTAAATTAAAGTTCAAATTAAATTCAAATCCCGAAACAAATATAAAAAAAACAATTTGAGCCCAGGAGAACGGAAGTTCATTGGGGTGGACGTGGGGGGACGTGGTGTTTACGAAACGTACCCACCACGTACCCCCCAATGGGTACGAGCACGTAGGCCGAGATTTTTACATTTGACCACTTAAATTAAAGTTCAAATTAAGTTCAAATCCCGAAACAAATATAAAAAAAACAATTTGAGCCCAGGAGAGCGGAAGTTCATTGGGGGGGACGTGGTGGGTACGTGGTGGGTACGAAACGTACCCACCACGTACCGCCCAATGGGTATGAGTACATAGGCCGAGATTTTTACATGTGACCACTTAAATTAAAGTTCAAATTAAGTTCAAATCCCGAAACAAATATAAAAAAAACAATTTGAGCCCAGGAGAGCGGAAGTTCATTGGGGGGGGCGTGGGGGGTACGTGGTGGGTACGAAACGTACCCACCACGTACCCCCCAATGGGTATGAGCACATAGGCCGAGATTTTTACATGTGACCACTTAAATTAAAGTTCAAATTAAGTTCAAATCCCGAAACAAATATAAAAAAAACAATTTGAGCCCAGGAGAGCGGAAGTTCATTGGGGGGGACGTGGTGGGTACGTGGTGGGTACGAAACGTACCCACCACGTACCCCCCAAATGGGTATGAGCACATAGGCCGAGATTTTTACATGTGACCACTTAAATTAAAGTTGAAATTAAGTTCAAATCCCGAAACAAATATAAAAAAAATAATTTGAGCCCAGGAGAGCGGAAGTTCATTGGGGGGGACGTGGGGGGTACGTGGTGGGTACGAAACGTACCCCCCAATGGGTATGAGCACATAGGCCGAGATTTTTACATGTGACCGCTTAAATTAAAGTTCAAATTAAGTTCAAATCCCGAAACAAATATAAAAAAAACAATTTGAGCCCAGGAGAGCGGAAGTTCATTGGGGGGGACGTGGGGGTACGTGGTGGGTACGAAACGTACCCACCACGTCCCCCCCAATGGGTATGAGCTCATAGGCCGAGATTTTTACATGTGACCACTTAAATTAAAGTTCAAATTAAGTTCAAATCCCGAAACAAATATAAAAAAAACAATTTGAGCCCAGGAGAGCGGAAGTTCATTTGGGGGGACGTGGGGGGTACGTGGTGGGTTCGAACGTACCCACCACGTACCCCCCAAATGGGTATGAGCACATAGGCCGAGATTTTTACATGTGACCACTTAAATTAAAGTTCAAATTAAGTTCAAATCCCGAAACAAATATAAAAAAAACAATTTGAGCCCAGGAGAGCGGAAGTTCATTTGGGGGGACGTGGGGGGTACGTGGTGGGTTCGAACGTACCCACCACGTACCCCCCAAATGGGTATGAGCACATAGGCCGAGATTTTTACATGTGACCACTTAAATTAAAGTTCAAATTAAGTTCAAATCCCGAAACAAATATAAAAAAAACAATTTGAGCCCAGGAGAGCGGAAGTTCATTGGGGGGGGCGTGGGGGGTACGTGGTGGGTATGAAACGTACCCCCCAATGGGTATGAGCACATAGGCCGAGATTTTTACATGTGACCACTTAAATTAAAGTTGAAATTAAGTTCAAATCCCGAAACAAATATAAAAAAAACAATTTGAGCCCAGGAGAGCGGAAGTTCATTGGGGGGGACGTGGGGGGTACGTGGTGGGTACGAAACGTACCCCTTAATGGGTATGAGCACATAGGTCGAGATTTTTACATGTGACCACTTAAATTAAAGTTCAAATTAAGTTCAAATCCCGAAACAAATATAAAAAAAACAATTTGAGCCCAGGAGAACGGAAGTTCATTGGGGTGGATGTGGGGGGACGTGGTGGGTACGAAACGTACCCACCACGTACCCCCCAATGGGTACGAGCACATAGGCCGAGATTTTTACATGTGACCACTTAAATTAAAGTTCAAATTAAGTTCAAATCCCGAAACAAATATAAAAAAAACAATTTGAGCCCAGGAGAACGGAAGTTCATTGGGGTGGACGTGGGGGGACGTGGTGGGTACGAAACGTACCCACCACGTACCCCCCAATGGGTATTAGCACATAGGCCGAGATTTTTACATGTGACCACTTAAATTAAAGTTCAAATTAAGTTCAAATCCCGAAACAAATATAAAAAAAACAATTTGAGCCCAGGAGAGCGGCAGTTCATTGGGAGGGACGTGGTGGGTACGAAACGTACCCACCACGTACCCCCCAATGGGTATTAGCACATAGGCCGAGATTTTTACATGTGACCACATAAATTAAAGTTCAAATTAAGTTCAAATCCCGAAACAAATATAAAAAAAACAATTTGAGCCCAGGAGAACGGAAGTTCATTGGGGTGGACGTGGGGGGACGTGGTGTTTACGAAACGTACCCACCACGTACCCCCCAATGGGTACGAGCACGTAGGCCGAGATTTTTACATTTGACCACTTAAATTAAAGTTCAAATTAAGTTCAAATCCCGAAACAAATATAAAAAAAACAATTTGAGCCCAGGAGAGCGGAAGTTCATTGGGGGGGACGTGGTGGGTACGTGGTGGGTACGAAACGTACCCACCACGTACCGCCCAATGGGTATGAGTACATAGGCCGAGATTTTTACATGTGACCACTTAAATTAAAGTTCAAATTAAGTTCAAATCCCGAAACAAATATAAAAAAAACAATTTGAGCCCAGGAGAGCGGAAGTTCATTGGGGGGGGCGTGGGGGGTACGTGGTGGGTACGAAACGTACCCACCACGTACCCCCCAATGGGTATGAGCACATAGGCCGAGATTTTTACATGTGACCACTTAAATTAAAGTTCAAATTAAGTTCAAATCCCGAAACAAATATAAAAAAAACAATTTGAGCCCAGGAGAGCGGAAGTTCATTGGGGGGGACGTGGTGGGTACGTGGTGGGTACGAAACGTACCCACCACGTACCCCCCAATGGGTATGAGCACATAGGCCGAGATTTTTACATGTGACCACTTAAATTAAAGTTGAAATTAAGTTCAAATCCCGAAACAAATATAAAAAAAATAATTTGAGCCCAGGAGAGCGGAAGTTCATTGGGGGGGACGTGGGGGGTACGTGGTGGGTACGAAACGTACCCCCCAATGGGTATGAGCACATAGGCCGAGATTTTTACATGTGACCGCTTAAATTAAAGTTCAAATTAAGTTCAAATCCCGAAACAAATATAAAAAAAACAATTTGAGCCCAGGAGAGCGGAAGTTCATTGGGGGGGACGTGGGGGTACGTGGTGGGTACGAAACGTACCCACCACGTCCCCCCCAATGGGTATGAGCTCATAGGCCGAGATTTTTACATGTGACCACTTAAATTAAAGTTCAAATTAAGTTCAAATCCCGAAACAAATATAAAAAAAACAATTTGAGCCCAGGAGAGCGGAAGTTCATTTGGGGGGACGTGGGGGTACGTGGTGGGTACGAAACGTACCCACCACGTCCCCCCCAATGGGTATGAGCTCATAGGCCGAGATTTTTACATGTGACCACTTAAATTAAAGTTCAAATTAAGTTCAAATCCCGAAACAAATATAAAAAAAACAATTTGAGCCCAGGAGAGCGGAAGTTCATTGGGGGGGACGTGGGGGTACGTGGTGGGTACGAAACGTACCCACCACGTCCCCCCCAATGGGTATGAGCTCATAGGCCGAGATTTTTACATGTGACCACTTAAATTAAAGTTCAAATTAAGTTCAAATCCCGAAACAAATATAAAAAAAACAATTTGAGCCCAGGAGAGCGGAAGTTCATTTGGGGGGACGTGGGGGGTACGTGGTGGGTTCGAACGTACCCACCACGTACCCCCCAAATGGGTATGAGCACATAGGCCGAGATTTTTACATGTGACCACTTAAATTAAAGTTCAAATTAAGTTCAAATCCCGAAACAAATATAAAAAAAACAATTTGAGCCCAGGAGAGCGGAAGTTCATTTGGGGGGACGTGGGGGGTACGTGGTGGGTTCGAACGTACCCACCACGTACCCCCCAAATGGGTATGAGCACATAGGCCGAGATTTTTACATGTGACCACTTAAATTAAAGTTCAAATTAAGTTCAAATCCCGAAACAAATATAAAAAAAACAATTTGAGCCCAGGAGAGCGGAAGTTCATTTGGGGGGACGTGGGGGGTACGTGGTGGGTTCGAACGTACCCACCACGTACCCCCCAAATGGGTATGAGCACATAGGCCGAGATTTTTACATGTGACCACTTAAATTAAAGTTCAAATTAAGTTCAAATCCCGAAACAAATATAAAAAAAACAATTTGAGCCCAGGAGAGCGGAAGTTCATTGGGGGGGGGCGTGGGGGGTACGTGGTGGGTACGAAACGTACCCCCCAATGGGTATGAGCACATAGGCCGAGATTTTTACATGTGACCACTTAAATTAAAGTTGAAATTAAGTTCAAATCCCGAAACAAATATAAAAAAAACAATTTGAGCCCAGGAGAGCGGAAGTTCATTGGGGGGGGCGTGGGGGGTACGTGGTGGGTACGAAACGTACCCCCCAATGGGTATGAGCACATAGGCCGAGATTTTTACATGTGACCACTTAAATTAAAGTTCAAATTAAGTTCAAATCCCGAAACAAATATAAAAAAAACAATTTGAGCCCAGGAGAACGGAAGTTCATTGGGGTGGATGTGGGGGGACGTGGTGGGTACGAAACGTACCCACCACGTACCCCCCAATGGGTACGAGCACATAGGCCGAGATTTTTACATGTGACCACTTAAATTAAAGTTCAAATTAAGTTCAAATCCCGAAACAAATATAAAAAAAACAATTTGAGCCCAGGAGAACGGAAGTTCATTGGGGTGGACGTGGGGGGACGTGGTGGGTACGAAACGTACCCACCACGTACCCCCCAATGGGTATTAGCACATAGGCCGAGATTTTTACATGTGACCACTTAAATTAAAGTTCAAATTAAGTTCAAATCCCGAAACAAATATAAAAAAAACAATTTGAGCCCAGGAGAGCGGCAGTTCATTGGGAGGGACGTGGTGGGTACGTGGTGGGTACGAAACGTACCCACCACGTACCCCCCAATGGGTATGAGCACATAGGCCGAGATTTTTACATGTGACCACTTAAATTAAAGTTCAAATTAAGTTCAAATCCCGAAACAAATATAAAAAAAACAATTTGAGCCCAGGAGAGCGGAAGTTCATTGGGGGGGACGTGGTGGGTACGTGGTGGGTACGAAACGTACCCACCACGTACCCCCCAATGGGTATGAGCACATAGGCCGAGATTTTTACATGTGACCACTTAAATTAAAGTTCAAATTAAATGCAAATCCCGAAACAAATATAAAAAAAACAATTTGAGCCCAGGAGAACGGAAGTTCATTGGGGTGGACGTGGGGGAACGTGGTGGGTACGAAACGTACCCACCACGTCCCCCCCAATGGGTATGAGCTCATAGGCCGAGATTTTTACATGTGACCACTTAAATTAAAGTTCAAATTAAGTTCAAATCCCGAAACAAATATAAAAAAAACAATTTGAGCCCAGGAGAGCGGAAGTTCATTGGGGGGGGCGTGGGGGGTACGTGGTGGGTACGAAACGTACCCCCCAATGGGTATGAGCACATAGGCCGAGATTTTTACATGTGACCACTTAAATTAAAGTTGAAATTAAGTTCAAATCCCGAAACAAATATAAAAAAAACAATTTGAGCCCAGGAGAGCGGAAGTTCATTGGGGGGGACGTGGGGGGTACGTGGTGGGTACGAAACGTACCCCCCAATGGGTATGAGCACATAGGCCGAGATTTTTACATGTGACCACTTAAATTAAAGTTCAAATTAAGTTCAAATCCCGAAACAAATATAAAAAAAACAATTTGAGCCCAGGAGAGCGGAAGTTCATTGGGGGGGACGTGGTGGGTACGTGGTGGGTACGAAACGTACCCACCACGTACCCCCCAATGGGTATGAGCACATAGGCCGAGATTTTTACATGTGACCACTTAAATTAAAGTTCAAATTAAGTTCAAATCCCGAAACAAATATAAAAAAAACAATTTGAGCCCAGGAGAGCGGAAGTTCATTGGGGGGGACGTGGGGGTACGTGGTGGGTACGAAACGTACCCACCACGTCCCCCCCAATGGGTATGAGCTCATAGGCCGAGATTTTTACATGTGACCACTTAAATTAAAGTTCAAATTAAGTTCAAATCCCGAAACAAATATAAAAAAAACAATTTGAGCCCAGGAGAGCGGAAGTTCATTTGGGGGGACGTGGGGGGTACGTGGTGGGTTCGAACGTACCCACCACGTACCCCCCAAATGGGTATGAGCACATAGGCCGAGATTTTTACATGTGACCACTTAAATTAAAGTTCAAATTAAGTTCAAATCCCGAAACAAATATAAAAAAAACAATTTGAGCCCAGGAGAGCGGAAGTTCATTTGGGGGGACGTGGGGGGTACGTGGTGGGTTCGAACGTACCCACCACGTACCCCCCAAATGGGTATGAGCACATAGGCCGAGATTTTTACATGTGACCACTTAAATTAAAGTTCAAATTAAGTTCAAATCCCGAAACAAATATAAAAAAAACAATTTGAGCCCAGGAGAGCGGAAGTTCATTGGGGGGGGCGTGGGGGGTACGTGGTGGGTACGAAACGTACCCCCCAATGGGTATGAGCACATAGGCCGAGATTTTTACATGTGACCACTTAAATTAAAGTTGAAATTAAGTTCAAATCCCGAAACAAATATAAAAAAAACAATTTGAGCCCAGGAGAGCGGAAGTTCATTGGGGGGGACGTGGGGGGTACGTGGTGGGTACGAAACGTACCCCCCAATGGGTATGAGCACATAGGCCGAGATTTTTACATGTGACCACTTAAATTAAAGTTCAAATTAAGTTCAAATCCCGAAACAAATATAAAAAAAACAATTTGAGCCCAGGAGAACGGAAGTTCATTGGGGTGGATGTGGGGGGACGTGGTGGGTACGAAACGTACCCACCACGTACCCCCCAATGGGTACGAGCACATAGGCCGAGATTTTTACATGTGACCACTTAAATTAAAGTTCAAATTAAGTTCAAATCCCGAAACAAATATAAAAAAAACAATTTGAGCCCAGGAGAACGGAAGTTCATTGGGGTGGACGTGGGGGGACGTGGTGGGTACGAAACGTACCCACCACGTACCCCCCAATGGGTATTAGCACATAGGCCGAGATTTTTACATGTGACCACTTAAATTAAAGTTCAAATTAAGTTCAAATCCCGAAACAAATATAAAAAAAACAATTTGAGCCCAGGAGAGCGGCAGTTCATTGGGAGGGACGTGGTGGGTACGAAACGTACCCACCACGTACCCCCCAATGGGTATTAGCACATAGGCCGAGATTTTTACATGTGACCACATAAATTAAAGTTCAAATTAAGTTCAAATCCCGAAACAAATATAAAAAAAACAATTTGAGCCCAGGAGAACGGAAGTTCATTGGGGTGGACGTGGGGGGACGTGGTGTTTACGAAACGTACCCACCACGTACCCCCCAATGGGTATGAGCTCATAGGCCGAGATTTTTACATGTGACCACTTAAATTAAAGTTCAAATTAAGTTCAAATCCCGAAACAAATATAAAAAAAACAATTTGAGCCCAGGAGAGCGGAAGTTCATTTGGGGGGACGTGGGGGGTACGTGGTGGGTTCGAACGTACCCACCACGTACCCCCCAAATGGGTATGAGCACATAGGCCGAGATTTTTACATGTGACCACTTAAATTAAAGTTCAAATTAAGTTCAAATCCCGAAACAAATATAAAAAAAACAATTTGAGCCCAGGAGAGCGGAAGTTCATTGGGGGGGGCGTGGGGGGTACGTGGTGGGTACGAAACGTACCCCCCAATGGGTATGAGCACATAGGCCGAGATTTTTACATGTGACCACTTAAATTAAAGTTGAAATTAAGTTCAAATCCCGAAACAAATATAAAAAAAACAATTTGAGCCCAGGAGAGCGGAAGTTCATTGGGGGGGACGTGGGGGGTACGTGGTGGGTACGAAACGTACCCCCCAATGGGTATGAGCACATAGGCCGAGATTTTTACATGTGACCACTTAAATTAAAGTTCAAATTAAGTTCAAATCCCGAAACAAATATAAAAAAAACAATTTGAGCCCAGGAGAACGGAAGTTCATTGGGGTGGATGTGGGGGGACGTGGTGGGTACGAAACGTACCCACCACGTACCCCCCAATGGGTACGAGCACATAGGCCGAGATTTTTACATGTGACCACTTAAATTAAAGTTCAAATTAAGTTCAAATCCCGAAACAAATATAAAAAAAACAATTTGAGCCCAGGAGAACGGAAGTTCATTGGGGTGGACGTGGGGGGACGTGGTGGGTACGAAACGTACCCACCACGTACCCCCCAATGGGTATTAGCACATAGGCCGAGATTTTTACATGTGACCACTTAAATTAAAGTTCAAATTAAGTTCAAATCCCGAAACAAATATAAAAAAAACAATTTGAGCCCAGGAGAACGGAAGTTCATTGGGGTGGATGTGGGGGGACGTGGTGGGTACGAAACGTACCCACCACGTACCCCCCAATGGGTACGAGCACATAGGCCGAGATTTTTACATGTGACCACTTAAATTAAAGTTCAAATTAAGTTCAAATCCCGAAACAAATATAAAAAAAACAATTTGAGCCCAGGAGAACGGAAGTTCATTGGGGTGGACGTGGGGGGACGTGGTGGGTACGAAACGTACCCACCACGTACCCCCCAATGGGTATTAGCACATAGGCCGAGATTTTTACATGTGACCACTTAAATTAAAGTTCAAATTAAGTTCAAATCCCGAAACAAATATAAAAAAAACAATTTGAGCCCAGGAGAGCGGCAGTTCATTGGGAGGGACGTGGTGGGTACGAAACGTACCCACCACGTACCCCCCAATGGGTATTAGCACATAGGCCGAGATTTTTACATGTGACCACATAAATTAAAGTTCAAATTAAGTTCAAATCCCGAAACAAATATAAAAAAAACAATTTGAGCCCAGGAGAACGGAAGTTCATTGGGGTGGACGTGGGGGGACGTGGTGTTTACGAAACGTACCCACCACGTACCCCCCAATGGGTATGAGCTCATAGGCCGAGATTTTTACATGTGACCACTTAAATTAAAGTTCAAATTAAGTTCAAATCCCGAAACAAATATAAAAAAAACAATTTGAGCCCAGGAGAGCGGAAGTTCATTTGGGGGGACGTGGGGGGTACGTGGTGGGTTCGAACGTACCCACCACGTACCCCCCAAATGGGTATGAGCACATAGGCCGAGATTTTTACATGTGACCACTTAAATTAAAGTTCAAATTAAGTTCAAATCCCGAAACAAATATAAAAAAAACAATTTGAGCCCAGGAGAGCGGAAGTTCATTGGGGGGGGCGTGGGGGGTACGTGGTGGGTACGAAACGTACCCCCCAATGGGTATGAGCACATAGGCCGAGATTTTTACATGTGACCACTTAAATTAAAGTTGAAATTAAGTTCAAATCCCGAAACAAATATAAAAAAAACAATTTGAGCCCAGGAGAGCGGAAGTTCATTGGGGGGGACGTGGGGGGTACGTGGTGGGTACGAAACGTACCCCCCAATGGGTATGAGCACATAGGCCGAGATTTTTACATGTGACCACTTAAATTAAAGTTCAAATTAAGTTCAAATCCCGAAACAAATATAAAAAAAACAATTTGAGCCCAGGAGAACGGAAGTTCATTGGGGTGGATGTGGGGGGACGTGGTGGGTACGAAACGTACCCACCACGTACCCCCCAATGGGTACGAGCACATAGGCCGAGATTTTTACATGTGACCACTTAAATTAAAGTTCAAATTAAGTTCAAATCCCGAAACAAATATAAAAAAAACAATTTGAGCCCAGGAGAACGGAAGTTCATTGGGGTGGACGTGGGGGGACGTGGTGGGTACGAAACGTACCCACCACGTACCCCCCAATGGGTATTAGCACATAGGCCGAGATTTTTACATGTGACCACTTAAATTAAAGTTCAAATTAAGTTCAAATCCCGAAACAAATATAAAAAAAACAATTTGAGCCCAGGAGAACGGAAGTTCATTGGGGTGGATGTGGGGGGACGTGGTGGGTACGAAACGTACCCACCACGTACCCCCCAATGGGTACGAGCACATAGGCCGAGATTTTTACATGTGACCACTTAAATTAAAGTTCAAATTAAGTTCAAATCCCGAAACAAATATAAAAAAAACAATTTGAGCCCAGGAGAACGGAAGTTCATTGGGGTGGACGTGGGGGGACGTGGTGGGTACGAAACGTACCCACCACGTACCCCCCAATGGGTATTAGCACATAGGCCGAGATTTTTACATGTGACCACTTAAATTAAAGTTCAAATTAAGTTCAAATCCCGAAACAAATATAAAAAAAACAATTTGAGCCCAGGAGAGC
The DNA here is from genome assembly GCA_951812415.1 of Beris morrisii. Classification (NCBI taxonomy): domain Eukaryota; kingdom Metazoa; phylum Arthropoda; class Insecta; order Diptera; family Stratiomyidae; genus Beris; species Beris morrisii. Next base: position 107,325,423 of record OX638310.1, on the reverse strand, counting down.
GGCAGTTCATTGGGAGGGACGTGGTGGGTACGAAACGTACCCACCACGTACCCCCCAATGGGTATTAGCACATAGGCCGAGATTTTTACATGTGACCACATAAATTAAAGTTCAAATTAAGTTCAAATCCCGAAACAAATATAAAAAAAACAATTTGAGCCCAGGAGAACGGAAGTTCATTGGGGTGGACGTGGGGGGACGTGGTGTTTACGAAACGTACCCACCACGTACCCCCCAATGGGTATGAGCTCATAGGCCGAGATTTTTACATGTGACCACTTAAATTAAAGTTCAAATTAAGTTCAAATCCCGAAACAAATATAAAAAAAACAATTTGAGCCCAGGAGAGCGGAAGTTCATTTGGGGGGACGTGGGGGGTACGTGGTGGGTTCGAACGTACCCACCACGTACCCCCCAAATGGGTATGAGCACATAGGCCGAGATTTTTACATGTGACCACTTAAATTAAAGTTCAAATTAAGTTCAAATCCCGAAACAAATATAAAAAAAACAATTTGAGCCCAGGAGAGCGGAAGTTCATTGGGGGGGGCGTGGGGGGTACGTGGTGGGTACGAAACGTACCCCCCAATGGGTATGAGCACATAGGCCGAGATTTTTACATGTGACCACTTAAATTAAAGTTGAAATTAAGTTCAAATCCCGAAACAAATATAAAAAAAACAATTTGAGCCCAGGAGAGCGGAAGTTCATTGGGGGGGACGTGGGGGGTACGTGGTGGGTACGAAACGTACCCCCCAATGGGTATGAGCACATAGGCCGAGATTTTTACATGTGACCACTTAAATTAAAGTTCAAATTAAGTTCAAATCCCGAAACAAATATAAAAAAAACAATTTGAGCCCAGGAGAACGGAAGTTCATTGGGGTGGATGTGGGGGGACGTGGTGGGTACGAAACGTACCCACCACGTACCCCCCAATGGGTACGAGCACATAGGCCGAGATTTTTACATGTGACCACTTAAATTAAAGTTCAAATTAAGTTCAAATCCCGAAACAAATATAAAAAAAACAATTTGAGCCCAGGAGAACGGAAGTTCATTGGGGTGGACGTGGGGGGACGTGGTGGGTACGAAACGTACCCACCACGTACCCCCCAATGGGTATTAGCACATAGGCCGAGATTTTTACATGTGACCACTTAAATTAAAGTTCAAATTAAGTTCAAATCCCGAAACAAATATAAAAAAAACAATTTGAGCCCAGGAGAGCGGCAGTTCATTGGGAGGGACGTGGTGGGTACGAAACGTACCCACCACGTACCCCCCAATGGGTATTAGCACGTAGGCCGAGATTTTTACATTTGACCACTTAAATTAAAGTTCAAATTAAGTTCAAATCCCGAAACAAATATAAAAAAAACAATTTGAGCCCAGGAGAGCGGAAGTTCATTGGGGGGGACGTGGTGGGTACGTGGTGGGTACGAAACGTACCCACCACGTACCGCCCAATGGGTATGAGTACATAGGCCGAGATTTTTACATGTGACCACTTAAATTAAAGTTCAAATTAAGTTCAAATCCCGAAACAAATATAAAAAAAACAATTTGAGCCCAGGAGAGCGGAAGTTCATTGGGGGGGGCGTGGGGGGTACGTGGTGGGTACGAAACGTACCCACCACGTACCCCCCAATGGGTATGAGCACATAGGCCGAGATTTTTACATGTGACCACTTAAATTAAAGTTCAAATTAAGTTCAAATCCCGAAACAAATATAAAAAAAACAATTTGAGCCCAGGAGAGCGGAAGTTCATTGGGGGGGACGTGGTGGGTACGTGGTGGGTACGAAACGTACCCACCACGTACCCCCCAATGGGTATGAGCACATAGGCCGAGATTTTTACATGTGACCACTTAAATTAAAGTTGAAATTAAGTTCAAATCCCGAAACAAATATAAAAAAAATAATTTGAGCCCAGGAGAGCGGAAGTTCATTGGGGGGGACGTGGGGGGTACGTGGTGGGTACGAAACGTACCCCCCAATGGGTATGAGCACATAGGCCGAGATTTTTACATGTGACCGCTTAAATTAAAGTTCAAATTAAGTTCAAATCCCGAAACAAATATAAAAAAAACAATTTGAGCCCAGGAGAGCGGAAGTTCATTGGGGGGGACGTGGGGGTACGTGGTGGGTACGAAACGTACCCACCACGTCCCCCCCAATGGGTATGAGCTCATAGGCCGAGATTTTTACATGTGACCACTTAAATTAAAGTTCAAATTAAGTTCAAATCCCGAAACAAATATAAAAAAAACAATTTGAGCCCAGGAGAGCGGAAGTTCATTTGGGGGGACGTGGGGGGTACGTGGTGGGTTCGAACGTACCCACCACGTACCCCCCAAATGGGTATGAGCACATAGGCCGAGATTTTTACATGTGACCACTTAAATTAAAGTTCAAATTAAGTTCAAATCCCGAAACAAATATAAAAAAAACAATTTGAGCCCAGGAGAGCGGAAGTTCATTGGGGGGGGCGTGGGGGGTACGTGGTGGGTACGAAACGTACCCCCCAATGGGTATGAGCACATAGGCCGAGATTTTTACATGTGACCACTTAAATTAAAGTTCAAATTAAGTTCAAATCCCGAAACAAATATAAAAAAAACAATTTGAGCCCAGGAGAGCGGAAGTTCATTGGGGGGGACGTGGTGGGTACGTGGTGGGTACGAAACGTACCCACCACGTACCCCCCAATGGGTATGAGCACATAGGCCGAGATTTTTACATGTGACCACTTAAATTAAAGTTGAAATTAAGTTCAAATCCCGAAACAAATATAAAAAAAACAATTTGAGCCCAGGAGAGCGGAAGTTCATTGGGGGGGACGTGGGGGGTACGTGGTGGGTACGAAACGTACCCCCCAATGGGTATGAGCACATAGGCCGAGATTTTTACATGTGACCACTTAAATTAAAGTTCAAATTAAGTTCAAATCCCGAAACAAATATAAAAAAAACAATTTGAGCCCAGGAGAACGGAAGTTCATTGGGGTGGATGTGGGGGGACGTGGTGGGTACGAAACGTACCCACCACGTACCCCCCAATGGGTACGAGCACATAGGCCGAGATTTTTACATGTGACCACTTAAATTAAAGTTCAAATTAAGTTCAAATCCCGAAACAAATATAAAAAAAACAATTTGAGCCCAGGAGAACGGAAGTTCATTGGGGTGGACGTGGGGGGACGTGGTGGGTACGAAACGTACCCACCACGTACCCCCCAATGGGTATTAGCACATAGGCCGAGATTTTTACATGTGACCACTTAAATTAAAGTTCAAATTAAGTTCAAATCCCGAAACAAATATAAAAAAAACAATTTGAGCCCAGGAGAGCGGAAGTTCATTGGGAGGGACGTGGTGGGTACGAAACGTACCCACCACGTACCCCCCAATGGGTATTAGCACATAGGCCGAGATTTTTACATGTGACCACATAAATTAAAGTTCAAATTAAGTTCAAATCCCGAAACAAATATAAAAAAAACAATTTGAGCCCAGGAGAACGGAAGTTCATTGGGGGGGACGTGGGGGGACGTGGTGGGTACGAAACGTACCCACCACGTACCCCCCAATGGGTACGAGCACATAGGCCGAGATTTTTACATGTGACCACTTAAATTAAAGTTCAAATTAAGTTCAAATCCCGAAACAAATATAAAAAAAACAATTTGAGCCCAGGAGAACGGAAGTTCATTGGGGTGGACGTGGGGGGACGTGGTGGGTACGAAACGTACCCACCACGTAACCCCCAATGGGTACGAGCACGTAGGCCGAGATTTTTACATTTGACCACTTAAATTAAAGTTCAAATTAAGTTCAAATCCCGAAACAAATATAAAAAAAACAATTTGAGCCCAGGAGAGCGGAAGTTCATTGGGGGGGACGTGGTGGGTACGTGGTGGGTACGAAACGTACCCACCACGTACCCCCCAATGGGTATGAGCACATAGGCCGAGATTTTTACATGTGACCACTTAAATTAAAGTTGAAATTAAGTTCAAATCCCGAAACAAATATAAAAAAAACAATTTGAGCCCAGGAGAGCGGAAGTTCATTGGGGGGGACGTGGGGGGTACGTGGTGGGTACGAAACGTACCCCCCAATGGGTATGAGCACATAGGCCGAGATTTTTACATGTGACCACTTAAATTAAAGTTCAAATTAAGTTCAAATCCCGAAACAAATATAAAAAAAACAATTTGAGCCCAGGAGAACGGAAGTTCATTGGGGTGGATGTGGGGGGACGTGGTGGGTACGAAACGTACCCACCACGTACCCCCCAATGGGTACGAGCACATAGGCCGAGATTTTTACATGTGACCACTTAAATTAAAGTTCAAATTAAGTTCAAATCCCGAAACAAATATAAAAAAAACAATTTGAGCCCAGGAGAACGGAAGTTCATTGGGGTGGACGTGGGGGGACGTGGTGGGTACGAAACGTACCCACCACGTACCCCCCAATGGGTATTAGCACATAGGCCGAGATTTTTACATGTGACCACTTAAATTAAAGTTCAAATTAAGTTCAAATCCCGAAACAAATATAAAAAAAACAATTTGAGCCCAGGAGAGCGGAAGTTCATTGGGAGGGACGTGGTGGGTACGAAACGTACCCACCACGTACCCCCCAATGGGTATTAGCACATAGGCCGAGATTTTTACATGTGACCACATAAATTAAAGTTCAAATTAAGTTCAAATCCCGAAACAAATATAAAAAAAACAATTTGAGCCCAGGAGAACGGAAGTTCATTGGGGTGGACGTGGGGGGACGTGGTGGGTACGAAACGTACCCACCACGTACCCCCCAATGGGTACGAGCACATAGGCCGAGATTTTTACATGTGACCACTTAAATTAAAGTTCAAATTAAGTTCAAATCCCGAAACAAATATAAAAAAAACAATTTGAGCCCAGGAGAACGGAAGTTCATTGTGGTGGACGTGGGGGGACGTGGTGGGTACGAAACGTACCCACCACGTAACCCCCAATGGGTACGAGCACGTAGGCCGAGATTTTTACATTTGACCACTTAAATTAAAGTTCAAATTAAGTTCAAATCCCGAAACAAATATAAAAAAAACAATTTGAGCCCAGGAGAGCGGAAGTTCATTGGGGGGGACGTGGTGGGTACGTGGTGGGTACGAAACGTACCCACCACGTACCCCCCAATGGGTATGAGCACATAGGCCGAGATTTTTACATGTGACCACTTAAATTAAAGTTCAAATTAAGTTCAAATCCCGAAACAAATATAAAAAAAACAATTTGAGCCCAGGAGAGCGGAAGTTCATGGGGGGGGGGCGTGGGGGGTACGTGGTGGGTACGAAACGTACCCACCACGTACCCTCCAATGGGTATGAGCACATAGGCCGAGATTTTTACATGTGACCACTTAAATTAAAGTTCAAATTAAGTTCAAATCCCGAAACAAATATAAAAAAAACAATTTGAGCCCAGGAGAGCGAAAGTTCATTGGGGGGGACGTGGTGGGTACGTGGTGGGTACGAAACGTACCCACCACGTACCCCCCAATGGGTATGAGCACATAGGCCGAGATTTTTACATGTGACCACTTAAATTAAAGTTCAAATTAAGTTCAAATCCCGAAACAAATATAAAAAAAACAATTTGAGCCCAGGAGAGCGGAAGTTCATTGGGGGGGACGTGGTGGGTACGTGGTGGGTACGAAACGTACCCACCACGTACCCCCCAATGGGTATGAGCACATAGGCCGAGATTTTTACATGTGACCACTTAAATTAAAGTTCAAATTAAATGCAAATCCCGAAACAAATATAAAAAAAACAATTTGAGCCCAGGAGAACGGAAGTTCATTGGGGTGGACGTGGGGGAACGTGGTGGGTACGAAACGTACCCACCACGTACCCCCCAATGGGTACGAGCACGTAGGCCGAGATTTTTACATTTGACCACTTAAATTAAAGTTCAAATTAAGTTCAAATCCCGAAACAAATATAAAAAAAACAATTTGAGCCCAGGAGAGCGGAAGTTCATTGGGGGGGACGTGGTGGGTACGTGGTGGGTACGAAACGTACCCACCACGTACCCTCCAATGGGTATGAGCACATAGGCCGAGATTTTTACATGTGACCACTTAAATTAAAGTTCAAATTAAGTTCAAATCCCGAAACAAATATAAAAAAAACAATTTGAGCCCAGGAGAGCGAAAGTTCATTGGGGGGGACGTGGTGGGTACGTGGTGGGTACGAAACGTACCCACCACGTACCCCCCAATGGGTATGAGCACATAGGCCGAGATTTTTACATGTGACCACTTAAATTAAAGTTCAAATTAAGTTCAAATCCCGAAACAAATTTAAAAAAAACAATTTGAGCCCAGGAGAGCGGAAGTTCATGGGGGGGGGCGTGGGGGGTACGTGGTGGGTACGAAACGTACCCACCACGTACCCCCCAATGGGTATGAGCACATAGGCCGAGATTTTTACATGTGACCACTTAAATTAAAGTTCAAATTAAGTTCAAATCCCGAAACAAATATAAAAAAAACAATTTGAGCCCAGGAGAGCGAAAGTTCATTGGGGGGGACGTGGTGGGTACATGGTGGGTACGAAACGTACCCACCACGTACCCCCCAATGGGTATGAGCACATAGGCCGAGATTTTTACATGTGACCACTTAAATTAAAGTTGAAATTAAGTTCAAATCCCGAAACAAATATAAAAAAAATAATTTGAGCCCAGGAGAGCGGAAGTTCATTGGGGGGGACGTGGGGGGTACGTGGTGGGTACGAAACGTACCCCCCAATGGGTATGAGCACATAGGCCGAGATTTTTACATGTGACCACTTAAATTAAAGTTCAAATTAAGTTCAAATCCCGAAACAAATATAAAAAAAACAATTTGAGCCCAGGAGAGCGAAAGTTCATTGGGGGGGACGTGGTGGGTACGTGGTGGGTACGAAACGTACCCACCACGTACCCCCCAATGGGTATGAGCACATAGGCCGAGATTTTTACATGTGACCACTTAAATTAAAGTTGAAATTAAGTTCAAATCCCGAAACAAATATAAAAAAAATAATTTGAGCCCAGGAGAGCGGAAGTTCATTGGGGGGGACGTGGTGGGTACGTGGTGGGTACGAAACGTACCCACCACGTAACCCCCAATGGGTACGAGCACGTAGGCCGAGATTTTTACATTTGACCACTTAAATTAAAGTTCAAATTAAGTTCAAATCCCGAAACAAATATAAAAAAAACAATTTGAGCCCAGGAGAGCGGAAGTTCATTGGGGGGGACGTGGTGGGTACGTGGTGGGTACGAAACGTACCCACCACGTACCGCCCAATGGGTATGAGTACATAGGCCGAGATTTTTACATGTGACCACTTAAATTAAAGTTCAAATTAAGTTCAAATCCCGAAACAAATTTAAAAAAAACAATTTGAGCCCAGGAGAGCGGAAGTTCATGGGGGGGGGCGTGGGGGGTACGTGGTGGGTACGAAACGTACCCACCACGTACCCTCCAATGGGTATGAGCACATAGGCCGAGATTTTTACATGTGACCACTTAAATTAAAGTTCAAATTAAGTTCAAATCCCGAAACAAATATAAAAAAAACAATTTGAGCCCAGGAGAGCGAAAGTTCATTGGGGGGGACGTGGTGGGTACGTGGTGGGTACGAAACGTACCCACCACGTACCCCCCAATGGGTATGAGCACATAGGCCGAGATTTTTACATGTGACCACTTAAATTAAAGTTCAAATTAAGTTCAAATCCCGAAACAAATATAAAAAAAACAATTTGAGCCCAGGAGAGCGGAAGTTCATTGGGGGGGACGTGGTGGGTACGTGGTGGGTACGAAACGTACCCACCACGTACCCCCCAATGGGTATGAGCACATAGGCCGAGATTTTTACATGTGACCACTTAAATTAAAGTTCAAATTAAATGCAAATCCCGAAACAAATATAAAAAAAACAATTTGAGCCCAGGAGAACGGAAGTTCATTGGGGTGGACGTGGGGGAACGTGGTGGGTACGAAACGTACCCACCACGTACCCCCCAATGGGTACGAGCACGTAGGCCGAGATTTTTACATTTGACCACTTAAATTAAAGTTCAAATTAAGTTCAAATCCCGAAACAAATATAAAAAAAACAATTTGAGCCCAGGAGAGCGGAAGTTCATTGGGGGGGACGTGGTGGGTACGTGGTGGGTACGAAACGTACCCACCACGTACCGCCCAATGGGTATGAGTACATAGGCCGAGATTTTTACATGTGACCACTTAAATTAAAGTTCAAATTAAGTTCAAATCCCGAAACAAATATAAAAAAAACAATTTGAGCCCAGGAGAGCGGAAGTTCATTGGGGGGGGGCGTGGGGGGTACGTGGTGGGTACGAAACGTACCCACCACGTACCCCCCAATGGGTATGAGCACATAGGCCGAGATTTTTACATGTGACCACTTAAATTAAAGTTCAAATTAAGTTCAAATCCCGAAACAAATATAAAAAAAACAATTTGAGCCCAGGAGAGCGGAAGTTCATTGGGGGGGACGTGGTGGGTACGAAACGTACCCACCACGTACCCCCCAATGGGTATGAGCACATAGGCCGAGATTTTTACATGTGACCACTTAAATTAAAGTTGAAATTAAGTTCAAATCCCGAAACAAATATAAAAAAAATAATTTGAGCCCAGGAGAGCGGAAGTTCATTGGGGGGGACGTGGGGGGTACGTGGTGGGTACGAAACGTACCCCCCAATGGGTATGAGCACATAGGCCGAGATTTTTACATGTGACCGCTTAAATTAAAGTTCAAATTAAGTTCAAATCCCGAAACAAATATAAAAAAAACAATTTGAGCCCAGGAGAGCGGAAGTTCATTGGGGGGGACGTGGGGGTACGTGGTGGGTACGAAACGTACCCACCACGTCCCCCCCAATGGGTATGAGCACATAGGCCGAGATTTTTACATGTGACCACTTAAATTAAAGTTCAAATTAAGTTCAAATCCCGAAACAAATATAAAAAAAACAATTTGAGCCCAGGAGAGCGGAAGTTCATTTGGGGGGACGTGGGGGGTACGTGGTGGGTACGAACGTACCCACCACGTACCCCCCAAATGGGTATGAGCACATAGGCCGAGATTTTTACATGTGACCACTTAAATTAAAGTTCAAATTAAGTTCAAATCCCGAAACAAATATAAAAAAAACAATTTGAGCCCAGGAGAGCGGAAGTTCATTGGGGGGGGCGTGGGGGGTACGTGGTGGGTACGAAACGTACCCCCCAATGGGTATGAGCACATAGGCCGAGATTTTTACATGTGACCGCTTAAATTAAAGTTCAAATTAAGTTCAAATCCCGAAACAAATATAAAAAAAACAATTTGAGCCCAGGAGAGCGGAAGTTCATTGGGGGGGACGTGGGGGGTACGTGGTGGGTACGAACGTACCCACCACGTACCCCCCAAATGGGTATGAGCACATAGGCCGAGATTTTTACATGTGACCACTTAAATTAAAGTTCAAATTAAGTTCAAATCCCGAAACAAATATAAAAAAAACAATTTGAGCCCAGGAGAACGGAAGTTCATTGGGGTGGACGTGGGGGGACGTGGTGGGTACGAAACGTACCCACCACGTACCCCCCAATGGGTACGAGCACATAGGCCGAGATTTTTACATGTGACCACTTAAATTAAAGTTCAAATTAAGTTCAAATCCCGAAACAAATATAAAAAAAACAATTTGAGCCCAGGAGAACGGAAGTTCATTGGGGTGGACGTGGGGGGACGTGGTGGGTACGAAACGTACCCACCACGTACCCCCCAATGGGTACGAGCACATAGGCCGAGATTTTTACATGTGACCACTTAAATTAAAGTTCAAATTAAGTTCAAATCCCGGAACAAATATGAAAAAAGCAATTTGAGCCCTGGAGAGCGGAAGTTCATTGGGGGGGACGTGGGGGGTACGTGGTGGGTACGAAACGTACCCCCCAATGGGTATGAGCACATAGGCCGAGATTTTTACATGTGACCACTTAAATTAAAGTTCAAATTAAGTTCAAATCCCGAAACAAATATAAAAAAAACAATTTGAGCCCAGGAGAGCGGAAGTTCATTGGGGGGACGTGGTGGGTACGAAACGTACCCACCACGTACCCCCCAATGGGTATGAGCACATAGGCCGAGATTTTTACATGTGACCACTTAAATTAAAGTTCAAATTAAGTTCAAATCCCGAAACAAATATGAAAAAAACAATTTGAGCCCAGGAGAGCGGAAGTTCATTGGGGGGGACGTGGGGGGTACGTGGTGGGTACGAACGTACCCACCAACAGTTCAAATCCCGTGGGTACGTTCGTACCCACCACGTACCCCCCAATGGGTATGAGCACATAGGCCGAGATTTTTACATGTGACCGCTTAAATCAAAGTTAAAATTAAGTTCAAATCCCGAAACAAATATAAAAAAAACAATTTGAGCCCAGGAGAGCGGAAGTTCATTGGGGGGGACGTGGTGGGTACGAAACGTACCCCCTAATGGGTATGAGCACATAGGCCGAGATTTTTACATGTGACCACTTAAATTAAAGTTCAAATTAAGTTCAAATCCCGAAACAAATATGAAAAAAACAATTTGAGCCCAGGAGAGCGGAAGTTCATTGGAGGGGACGTGGGGGGACGTGGTGGGTACGAAACGTACCCACCACGTACCCCCCAATGGGTATGAGCACATAGGCCGAGATTTTTACATGTGACCACTTAAATTAAAGTTCAAATTAAGTTCAAATCCCGAAACAAATATGAAAAAAACAATTTGAGCCCAGGAGAGCGGAAGTTCATTGGAGGGGACGTGGGGGGACGTGGTGGGTACGAAACGTACCCACCACGTACCCCCCAATGGGTATGAGCACATCGGCCGAGATTTTTACATGTGACCACTTAAATTAAAGTTCAAATTAAGTTCAAATCCCGAAACAAATATGAAAAAAACAATTTGAGCCCAGGAGAGCGGAAGTTCATTGGGGGGGACGTGGGGGGTACGTGGTGGGTACGAAACGTACCCACCACGTACCCCCCAATGGGTATGAGCACATAGGCCGAGATTTTTACATGTGACCACTTAAATTAAAGTTCAAATTAAGTTCAAATCCCGAAACAAATATGAAAAAAACAATTTGAGCCCAGGAGAGCGGAAGTTCATTGCGGGGGACGTGGGGGGTACGTGGTGGGTACGAAACGTGCCCACCACGTACCCCCCAATGGGTATGAGCACATAGGCCGAGATTTTTACATGTGACCACTTAAATTAAAGTTCAAATTAAGTTCAAATCCCGAAACAAATATGAAAAAAACAATTTGAGCCCAGGAGAGCGGAAGTTCATTGGAGGGGGCGTGGGAGGACGTGGTGGGTACGAAACGTACCCACCACGTACCCCCCAATGGGTATGAGCACATAGACCGAGATTTTTACATGTGACCACTTAAATTAAAGTTCAAATTAAGTTCAAATCCCGAAACAAATATAAAAAAAACAATTTGAGCCCAGGAGAGCGGAAGTTCATTGGGGGGGACGTGGGGGTACGTGGTGGGTACGAAACGTACCCACCACGTACCCCCCAATGGGTATAAGCACATAGGCCGAAATTTTTACATGTGACCACTTAAATTAAAGTTCAAATTAAGTTCAAATCCCGAAACAAATATGAAAAAAACAATTTGAGCCCAGGAGAGCGGAAGTTCATTGGGGGGGACGTGGGGGGTACGTGGTGGGTACGAACGTACCCACCACGTACCCCCCAATGGGTATAAGCACATAGGCCGAAATTTTTACATGCGACCACTTAAATTAAAGTTGAAATTAAGTTCAAATCCCGAAACAAATATGAAAAAAACAATTTGAGCCCAGGAGAGCGGAAGTTCATTGGGGGGGACGTGGGGGGTACGTGGTGGGTACGAACGTACCCACCAACAGTTCAAATCCCGTGGGTACGTTCGTACCCACCACGTACCCCCCAATGGGTATGAGCACATAGGCCGAGATTTTTACATGTGACCGCTTAAATCAAAGTTAAAATTAAGTTCAAATCCCGAAACAAATATAAAAAAAACAATTTGAGCCCAGGAGAGCGGAAGTTCATTGGGGGGGACGTGGTGGGTACGAAACGTACCCCCTAATGGGTATGAGCACATAGGCCGAGATTTTTACATGTGACCACTTAAATTAAAGTTCAAATTAAGTTCAAATCCCGAAACAAATATGAAAAAAACAATTTGAGCCCAGGAGAGCGGAAGTTCATTGGAGGGGGCGTGGGGGGACGTGGTGGGTACGAAACGTACCCACCACGTACCCCCCAATGGGTATGAGCACATAGACCGAGATTTTTACATGTGACCACTTAAATTAAAGTTCAAATTAAGTTCAAATCCCGAAACAAATATAAAAAAAACAATTTGAGCCCAGGAGAGCGGAAGTTCATTGGGGGGGACGTGGGGGGTACGTGGTGGGTACGAAACGTACCCACCACGTACCCCCCAATGGGTATAAGCACATAGGCCGAAATTTTTACATGCGACCACTTAAATTAAAGTTGAAATTAAGTTCAAATCCCGAAACAAATATAAAAAAAATAATTTGAGCCCAGGAGAGCGGAAGTTCATTGGGGGGGACGTGGGGGGTACGTGGTGGGTACGAAACGTACCCACCACGTACCCCCCAATGGGTATAAGCACATAGGCCGAAATTTTTACATGTGACCACTTAAATTAAAGTTCAAATTAAGTTCAAATCCCGAAACAAATATGAAAAAAACAATTTGAGCCCAGGAGAGCGGAAGTTCATTGGGGGGGACGTGGGGGGTACGTGGTGGGTACGAACGTACCCACCACGTACCCCCCAATGGGTATAAGCACATAGGCCGAGATTTTTACATGTGACCACTTAAACTAAAGTTCAAATTAAGTTCAAATCCCGAAACAAATATGAAAAAAACAATTTGAGCCCAGGAGAGCGGAAGTTCATTGGGGGGAATGTTGGGGGTACGTGGGGGATACGTGGTGGGTACGAAACGTACCCACTACGTACCCCCCAATGGGTATGAGCACATAGGCCGAGATTTTTACATGTGACCGCTTAAATCAATGTTAAAATTAAGTTCAAATCCCGAAACAAATATAAAAAAAACAATTTGAGCCCAGGAGAGCGGAAGTTCATTGGGGGGGACGTGGTGGGTACGAAACGTACCCACCACGTACCCCCCAATGGGTATGAGCACATAGGCCGAGATTTTTACATGTGACCACTTAAATTAAAGTTCAAATTAAGTTCAAATCCCGAAACAAATATGAAAAAAACAATTTGAGCCCAGGAGAGCGGAAGTTCATTGGGGGGGACGTGGGGGGTACGTGGTGGGTACGAAATGTACCCACCACGTACCCCCCAATGGGTATGAGCACATAGGCCGAGATTTTTACATGTGACCACTTAAATTAAAGTTCAAATTAAGTTCAAATCCCGAAACAAATATAAAAAAAACAATTTGAGCCCAGGAGAGCGGAAGTTCATTGGGGGGACGTGGTGGGTACGAAACGTACCCACCACGTACCCCCCAATGGGTATGAGCACATAGGCCGAGATTTTTACATGTGACCACTTAAATTAAAGTTCAAATTAAGTTCAAATCCCGAAACAAATATAAAAAAAACAATTTGAGCCCAGGAGAGCGGAAGTTCATTTGGTCGGACGTGGGGGGTACGTGGTGGGTACGAAACGTACCCACCACGTACCCCCCAATGGGTATGAGCACATAGGCCGAGATTTTTACATGTGACCACTTAAATTAAAGTTAAAATTAAGTTCAAATCCCGAAACAAATATGAAAAAAACAATTTGAGCCCAGGAGAGCGGAAGTTCATTGGGGGGGACGTGGGGGGTACGTGGTGGGTACGAAACGTACCCACCACGTACCCCCCAATGGGTATGAGCACATAGGCCGAGATTTTTACATGTGACCACTTAAATTAAAGTTCAAATTAAGTTCAAATCCCGAAACAAATATAAAAAAAACAATTTGAGCCCAGGAGAGCGGAAGTTCATTGGGGGGACGTGGTGGGTACGAAACGTACCCACCACGTACCCCCCAATGGGTATGAGCACATAGGCCGAGATTTTTACATGTGACCACTTAAATTAAAGTTCAAATTAAGTTCAAATCCCGAAACAAATATGAAAAAAACAATTTGAGCCCAGGAGAGCGGAAGTTCATTGCGGGGGACGTGGGGGGTACGTGGTGGGTACGAAACGTGCCCACCACGTACCCCCCAATGGGTATGAGCACATAGGCCGAGATTTTTACATGTGACCACTTAAATTAAAGTTCAAATTAAGTTCAAATCCCGAAACAAATATAAAAAAAACAATTTGAGCCCAGGAGAGCGGAAGTTCATTGGAGGGGGCGTGGGGGGACGTGGTGGGTACGAAACGTACCCACCATGTACCCCTCAATGGGTATGAGCACATAGACCGAGATTTTTACATGTGACCACTTAAATTAAAGTTCAAATTAAGTTCAAATCCCGAAACAAATATAAAAAAAACAATTTGAGCCCAGGAGAGCGGAAGTTCATTGGGGGGGACGTGGGGGGTACGTGGTGGGTACGAAACGTACCCACCACGTACCCCCCAATGGGTATAAGCACATAGGCCGAAATTTTTACATGTGACCACTTAAATTAAAGTTCAAATTAAGTTCAAATCCCGAAACAAATATGAAAAAAACAATTTGAGCCCAGGAGAGCGGAAGTTCATTGGGGGGGACGTGGGGGGTACGTGGTGGGTACGAACGTACCCACCAACAGTTCAAATCCCGTGGGTACGTTCGTACCCACCACGTACCCCCCAATGGGTATGAGCACATAGGCCGAGATTTTTACATGTGACCACTTAAATTAAAGTTCAAATTAAGTTCAAATCCCGAAACAAATATAAAAAAAACAATTTGAGCCCAGGAGAGCGGAAGTTCATTGGGGGGGACGTGGTGGGTACGAAACGTACCCCCTAATGGGTATGAGCACATAGGCCGAGATTTTTACATGTGACCACTTAAATTAAAGTTCAAATTAAGTTCAAATCCCGAAACAAATATGAAAAAAACAATTTGAGCCCAGGAGAGCGGAAGTTCATTGGGGGGGACGTGGGGGGTACGTGGTGGGTACGAAACGTGCCCACCACGTACCCCCCAATGGGTATGAGCACATAGGCCGAGATTTTTACATGTGACCACTTAAATTAAAGTTCAAATTAAGTTCAAATCCCGAAACAAATATGAAAAAAACAATTTGAGCCCAGGAGAGCGGAAGTTCATTGGAGGGGGCGTGGGGGGACGTGGTGGGTACGAAACGTACCCACCACGTACCCCCCAATGGGTATGAGCACATAGACCGAGATTTTTACATGTGACCACTTAAATTAAAGTTCAAATTAAGTTCAAATCCCGAAACAAATATAAAAAAAACAATTTGAGCCCAGGAGAGCGGAAGTTCATTGGGGGGGACGTGGGGGGTACGTGGTGGGTACGAAACGTACCCACCACGTACCCCCCAATGGGTATAAGCACATAGGCCGAAATTTTTACATGTGACCACTTAAATTAAAGTTGAAATTAAGTTCAAATCCCGAAACAAATATAAAAAAAATAATTTGAGCCCAGGAGAGCGGAAGTTCATTGGGGGGGACGTGGGGGGTACGTGGTGGGTACGAAACGTACCCACCACGTACCCCCCAATGGGTATAAGCACATAGGCCGAAATTTTTACATGTGACCACTTAAATTAAAGTTCAAATTAAGTTCAAATCCCGAAACAAATATGAAAAAAACAATTTGAGCCCAGGAGAGCGGAAGTTCATTGGGGGGGACGTGGGGGGTACGTGGTGGGTACGAACGTACCCACCACGTACCCCCCAATGGGTATAAGCACAAAGGCCGAGATTTTTACATGTGACCACTTAAATTAAAGTTCAAATTAAGTTCAAATCCCGAAACAAATATAAAAAAAATAATTTGAGCCCAGGAGAGCGGAAGTTCATTGGGGGGGACGTGAGGGGTACGTGGTGGGTACGAACGTACCCACCACGTACCCCCCAATGGGTATGAGCACATAGGCCGAGATTTTTACATGTGACCACTTAAATTAAAGTTCAAATTAAGTTCAAATCCCGAAACAAATATGAAAAAAACAATTTGAGCCCAGGAGAGCGGAAGTTCATTGGGGGGGACGTGGGGGGTACGTGGTGGGTACGAACGTACCCACCAACAGTTCAAATCCCGTGGGTACGTTCGTACCCACCACGTACCCCCCAATGGGTATGAGCACATAGGCCGAGATTTTTACATGTGACCACTTAAATTAAAGTTCAAATTAAGTTCAAATCCCGAAACAAATATAAAAAAAACAATTTGAGCCCAGGAGAGCGGAAGTTCATTGGGGGGGACGTGGGGGTACGTGGTGGGTACGAAACGTACCCACCACGTACCCCCCAATGGGTATGAGCACATAGGCCGAGATTTTTACATGTGACCACTTAAATTAAAGTTCAAATTAAGTTCAAATCCCGAAACAAATATGAAAAAAACAATTTGAGCCCAGGAGAGCGGAAGTTCATTGGGAGGGACGTGGGGGGTACGTGGTGGGTACGAACGTACCCACCACGTACTCCCCAATGGGTATAAGCACATAGGCCGAGATTTTTACATGTGACCACTTAAATTAAAGTTCAAATTAAGTTCAAATCCCGAAACAAATATGAAAAAAACAATTTGAGCCCAGGAGAGCGGAAGTTCATTGGGGGGGACGTGGGGGGTACGTGGTGGGTACGAACGTACCCACCACGTACTCCCCAATGGGTATAAGCACATAGGCCGAGATTTTTACATGTGACCACTTAAATTAAAGTTCAAATTAAGTTCAAATCCCGAAACAAATATAAAAAAAATAATTTGAGCCCAGGAGAGCGGAAGTTCATTGGGGGGGACGTGGGGGGTACGTGGTGGGTACGAACGTACCCACCACGTACCCCCCAATGGGTATAACCACATAGGCCGAGATTTTTACATGTGACCACTTAAATTAAAATTCAAATTAAGTTCAAATCCCGAAACAAATATGAAAAAAACAATTTGAGCCCAGGAGAGCGGAAGTTCATTGGGGGGGACGTGGGGGGTACGTGGTGGGTACGAACGTACCCACCAACAGTTCAAATCCCGTGGGTACGTTCGTACCCACCACGTACCCCCCAATGGGTATGAGCACATAGGCCGAGATTTTTACATGTGACCACTTAAATTAAGGAGAGCGGAAGTTCATTGGGGGGGGGGGGGACGTGAGGGGACCTTGTGGGTACGAAACGTACCCACCACGTACCCCCCAATGGGTATGAGCACATAGGCCGAGATTTTTACATGTGACCGCTTAAATCAAAGTTAAAATTAAGTTCAAATCCCGAAACAAATATAAAAAAAACAATTTGAGCCCAGGAGAGCGGAAGTTCATTGGGGGGGACGTGGTGAGTACGAAACGTACCCCCCAATGGGTATGAGCACATAGGCCGAGATTTTTACATGTGACCACTTAAATTAAAGTTCAAATTAAGTTCAAATCCCGAAACAAATATGAAAAAAACAATTTGAGCCCAGGAGAGCGGAAGTTCATTGGGGGGGACGTGGGGGGTACGTGGTGGGTACGAAACGTACCCCACCCGCTAAAAACAGCTCCCTTTGTGGATTAAAACTAGTCCGGAGACGTAACTATTAATTTTCATTGAATTCTTAGAACTTAATTCTTAAAATAATTCTTAAACAAAAAAGTTACCACTGTCTTAACTGCCAACGAAGGGCGCCAAAAATTAATTAAATATTATATAAACCTTTCTTTTTAAATGGTGTGGGAACGCTAAGCTGCCGAAAAAGATGGAAGTAAACCAAGTGGCGTCGTTTTTAATTGGTTTCCGCTCTTTACGCATATGTGGAACGATGATGCAGCTCATTCAAGGCTCTATCTAGGGATAATAGCAAGCAATTATTACCCGAGCATTTTGAAATGTACTTGGTTGTACAGAGATATTTAAATTAAGTGTTTGGTTTTTTGGAATAAATGCCTTTTTTGCAATTTTTTTCCTTTTACAACAACGGTCACGTCGAGGCTGGCTTGTCATCGCCATGACTCTGCTGTCTCAAACGTAATAAAGCCCAATCATTCGTCCTAATTGCAGAAAGTCCGTAAAGCTTGTAGTCACAGATTTGGTAAAAAGTACTAAATTTAGCACAGCAACACCAAATTGTAAAAATTCAAACCTGTAAGCCGCACTCTGTAAATCACTCTTTTAAAATTAAAAAAATAACGCAACTATTTCTTTTACATTGTTTTTACATTTTTATTATCATTTATACTTAGATTTCTCATAAGGCTACATGGTTTTTGTTTTGTTTTACTTTACTTTATTTTTTTTGTTTTTGTATTTTATAAATAAATATCTCAATTCACTTTTGCTTGTATGATTTTTCACATTACGATAGCATTTGCATTTTATTATATTAACTTCATCATTTCGACTTTCTTTTGTTTGTTCGTGTGTTTTTCAGTTTATTTCCTTTAAAAGTTGCAATTAAAAAAAAATTAAAAAGAAATGATTAAAAAATAAAAAATGAAAAATATTTCAACGACAAAACAACTATACAAAATATAATAATATTTTTTTTTATCACAATAATTAATAATTTAATTGTTTAAAGTTATAATTGAAGTAAATACAAAAAAAAGTGCACAAAGGAAGAAAAGTGAAAACCAAATGAAAATAAAATGAAGAAAAAACAACGCATTCATCGGATCATACACACGGACAGCAACATTTCGGGTTGAATTCATGTTCGAAAATATAACAACAATTATAATAAATTTTAATGGCACGTTTTTTCGGATCTACAGGCAAAAACTCCAAAGATTTTACCATTCGATTGGGCGAGGAGGAAGGAAAATTACATCCAGCAACAAACACAAGTCTCATTTTATTTCCTTTTTTCTTTCACATTATCTCCCTAATTTTTTATGTAGGTGTACACAACATTTAATTCGTCCTAAGAACTTTCAATAGCGCTAAATACTCTCTCGCACCCTACAATCGATCTTATTTTTTATTCATAGCAATTTCTTATCTTCCCAAATATTTTTGCAACAATTCTCATTCTTTTTTAAAGTGAACAACGAAATAAAATCGAAATTTGAATAATTGAATTTCTTCGATTATTGAAGACATTATGTCTCTTTTAGTAGTGTTTGTGTTTGTTTGTGTCTGATTTTGTCTGTTTGGATTTATGTTGTATATACTATACTTAGCAATCGTACACATTTTCTTCTTGATGTCTGTCTCTAAAAAAATAATAATAATGTGATAATTTTTTATTTATTTATAACAATAACTAATAAAAAATAAAATAAAAAAGACAAGAAAAATATGGCAAAACTCCCGCTTATAGTAAATTTTAAAACAATGTTGTCAGAAACACATCCCTGTCTGCCGTCGACTACAGGTAACTGAAAATCTGCCCCGAAGGTCAGATTATACTATCTGTCTACAACAACTTTCTATATGCTTGTTCTGATAAGGAAAGATTGGAGTGGAACGCAATCTGCTTCATTTGGATGTGTTTCTAGACTGATTCTAGATAAGTTAATGACTTTATATTACTCTCTCCGATTTGCGACTCTATCTCTTAAAATGATTTCAGTGTTGCAGTTTGTTCCTTAAATATTCACATTTCGGTTTGTTTCATTTCTGAATGCATTTAATTTCTTTTTTAGTAAACATTTGAGTCGTTTTCTAATCGCAATTTTTGGGTTTCTCTATCTGCGGACTCATTTTTGCAACTACTGAAAATTTGCGATTGGAAAATGTCCATTTTTATTTATTTTTATATAATATAAATTAACTAAACAAAATAATAATAATAATAAAAAAAAAAACACAAAATAATAATGATAAAAACACAAAATACAATATAAGAATTATTAATATTAATATAATAATTAATTTACTAAACAATACTCTCACGTTCGGGTGCTGCGGGAATTTCGCCAAAACCGGGCTTTCCTCGTACGGCAGATTGCATTATCCCGACTCGCCGATTCCCCGTTTCGCTCGGTCGTATCCCGTTTCCATGAAAAATATTCACTAGCCATGATGCCAACGGAACGCGTCCGATTGCTTTCTTCGTACTATCCTCGATTCCGGATCCTCCACCGCTACCGCCGACCGTTTCCAACGAATGCCATCGTTTCGACTGCGAATTAATTTCATCGGTTGGACTAGTTAGCGATCCTTGACGCTGCAAAAGTGGACAATGTTGCGAATCTTCTACATTGATGGAACCATTGCAATTGTTATTCAAATGTTTAATGGACGATCGTTCGCTATTGTTCGCAATTTGATTGCTACGACCATTGATCATATCACTGCCGCGACTAATTATAATCGCGCCGCCGGACGGATTGCCACTAATCAATGCAACACCGCCCCCGTCAAGCGAACGTGAATAGTTGTGACTCTTTAAAATCTTATTACTAGAACTTTTGATCGCATCGATGCGTTTTCGAAGCTGTGGAAACGGATCGAGTGATCGACTCTCCCTGAGTGCTATCGTTGTCGGATCGGTCGCAATCGTCGGTGTTGTATTCGTCGTATCGTTGTCGCTATACGGTATGAATGCCTGTGATGACGATACAGTAGGCATTGTATTTCGGATTCGATGTGGTTTAACCATCGCTAATGGTTTCTTGTTACTACTCAAACTATCACATACCGTATCCATTTCGGAATGATCTAAGGTGCTGTGCGATGCGCCAATGCGACAACTAACGCTACTGATAGCCTCGGCACTACCATTATGGCTGCCATTGCGGCTAGCATTGCTACTCGACGGTATATCGTTGTGGAGATAGCGAGGCATTCGATCAATTTTTCGATGTACAGGACGCGGTGAGTCTCTCGCATAGTAAGCGGATCCTTGAAGGCTGTAAGTGCTCTCTGCACCGTCCGCTCGTGGTACGCTCGATTGTCGACGACTACCGGCACCTGAAAATCAGATAGAAAATTCAAATTACACGGATTCCTTTTGAAATATCTTAACTGCAACTTACCAAAATAGTGCGCTCCAATCAGACTAGGTTGTCGCGAATCACAATTAAGCTTCGGACTTTTTCGCGGTCGACAAAACAACGGTGGCGGCAAATCGCGTATATCGACCGGTTTCTTTTGTATGGCATCGTCGTTTGCACCGACCAACCAATACGTAACCACATCACCTTTCCCTTTGAGAGCAATCAGTCCACGTTTTTCTGTAACATAACCGCCCAATCTATCTAAAGCCTCTTTACAACGCGATGATATGTGAATTTTGAGGGCTTCGCCGTTTGATTCCATCCGGGACGCTGTGTTAACCGTATCGCCAAATAGACAATATCGTGGCATTGTTAAGCCTACAACTCCGGCAACTACTGGGCCCGTATGCATTCCTATCCTTAATTTTAATGTTTCATTTGGTCTATGCAAAATTTTATGTTGCCGAACGGCCTGCAACAATTCGAGGGACATTGATGCAATCTCGCCAACATGACTATCACCGTTTTTAATTGGTAAGCCGGAAACCTAAAATATATTTTCCATTATGCTTATGCCCTTGTACCAAAATATCCGTATCGATTTTTCCTTACCACCATGTAGGCGTCACCAATTGTTTCCACTTTATATACATCGTAGCCCTTAATAATTCGATCAAAAACTGTATAGAGATCATTAAGAAAATTGACAACTTGAAGTGGTGTACTTTCCGCAGACATCGCTGTGAAGCCGACGATATCGCTGAAGTAGATGGTAACCTGGAATCAGAAAATAAAAACTTGGTTCCTGTAGTCGTCCTTAGAATGTGTACGGGCGATGAGTTACTTACCGAATCGTAGGAAACTGGTTCAACTCCAAGTCCCATAGTTAATTTCTCGGCAACGGACTGAGGTAACATTCGATGTAGTAGATCTTCGGTTTTCTTTTTCTCCTCGCACAGTAAACGTGTCCGTTCGTTTACGATGTCCTCTAAATTGTTTGCATACTTTTCCATCATTTCCATCATTTGGTCCATGATGTTTTTTGATTTTCCACCGCGCATTTTTTTTAAGCGCGTTCTGAAACGAAAAATTGAACAAACTTAAGCTATTAAACCTATTCAGAGATTAAGCCAGAAATCGGATTGGACAAAATGCATATTTAGGACACATTTTTTTATTATGGGGATTTGTAGCTCCTAAAATGCCTGGCCACAACGAGGCACCTGACTTGGTGGAAGTTTCTCTGTTGTGGTGGCATCAATCGTACGAAAAATTTCGAGAATCCAAGAAATTTAATCAAGTTGTACTAGTCGAACTTTTTAAATTTACCCTTTTAAAACGAAAGAGTTGTGCATGAGACAGCTATCGGAAATATTGAACGTGGGAACGGGTGTAGGATACCAACCCTCTTTCTGATGGTCCCATTTACGACACCCTAAACGCCGCACTAAAAAGTGGAAAGAAAAAAGGTCGTCGATGGGGCGGGTGTTGTGGATTATTGATAGGGTTTGCGGCTAGCGTTAAAATACGACAGAAATATATTTTTGTTTTTTATTTACCAAACAAATTTATTTATTGCAATACGAACGAATAGAATAGAATAGCCGATTACGAAATCATTTCATAGGAATTTATGATTCGCATTTGTGTACAGGGTTCGGACGCTTAATATCGAGTTGTATTGGAGCTACCAGGTGTGTGAATATGAAATTTCCGTTCACACATAGATGGCTCTACAGTTAACGTTGTGTGGCAACAGGCATAGCAGCGATCATCGGACAACACTGAAATAGTGGAGACCAAGAAAGAACGAACCAAGAAGAAGAAGTTCTTGTAGACTTAACGAGTTAAGTATAGTACTGTGTTCTGCAAAACGAAATCGAACGCAAAAGGCACCTTGGAAATAAAGTGAAATAAATCCTACTGTTGACTACTAGATGTCAGTGATAGAAAAGCGCGCGATTTTTGAATGTTCGATTTATTTGTGTCAATTTTCAAGTAATGCTACATAAAACTAAAAACGGAAACAAACTGGCAAATGCTTTGGCATCCGGAGTAAAGTGTACTAATTAACACTATTTAAAATAAACAAATACCCGGTTTCGTAATTATCTTTTCTGACCACCACTTCGGGCAAAGTTGTCACATTGTAACATTACAAGAGAACCGGAAATTAAATTTTCTGTGGTATCCCGCACACACGTACCTTTTCACTTTTATTATCATTCATAACTTCGAATCAATTCACACAGAAAATTTAAAAAAACACGAACTGAAAAAAAATCGCGAGCACAAACAAAATCAGCTGACAGCGAACTGTTGAAAATTTCAATTTGTCAAATATTTCGCTTGTCAAAAAAGCCTACCGCACCGAATAAATCGAAACTGTCACGAAACCGAGCGCCATCTCTTAGTGACTACGGCAAATGTCCATTCCGTCCGTGAACACAGTACTGAAAAACGAGCGAAATATTTCGTCGTGAAATATCAGCGAAAATTTCCTTTTTTTTATATGGACTTTGACAGTTCATTTCGTTTCGCTCGGAACACAGTACTAGGCTTTAGAGTAAAAATGAAGCCAGAACTTAGTTTATGTATTTTTACGTATATTACTTTTGTGTTAGATATGATGAATAAATTGTTATGTTAATTCAGTGACTGTGCTTAGTTCATTCATACGACGAACATATTGTTACGTGTAAACCTGCCACCGCGCAACTCGATCGATTACGAATAGGAAAACAGCAACAACCGAATACCTAAGCTGCAAAGTAACCCAATCAAAAGCCTAGTTGAGTAAATAAGGAGAGCGGAGCAACACGATTATACCTCTCTTCTAATTGAATGTGCTCGAATGTACTAGAACAGCGTGAAGATCAAATGGAATGCTCTCAAGCTTTCCAGAACCCTCTACACACACCCAGGGCCGGATTTACCTGTGCCCTGTGCTATTTCACTTTTGGGTGCCCCTAACAACTAAGGCTTATGATTTTTTTTAATTTTTTTCCTAATCGGAAAAATATTTGAAAAAATTTGTTTGTGTTTTTGTTCACCAAAAATATCAAGTTTCTTCCATTGCGTGCCAATACCACAACTGCAAAAACTTTGCCAGACTCTCATTTATTTCACATACTTCATTATTTTTTAGAGGATCCCACCATTTTCAATAATTAATTTTTTTCCAAGGATTCTATTATAATCATGACAATATAAAATACGTACCTGGCCTTAATGTTGTTTGTCGGTTAAGTTGCTGGTTTAGGTTTAGGTTTAAACCTAAACCACCAACTTAACCGACAAACAACATTAAGTTTAAACCTAAACCAGCAAACCTAAACCAGCAACTTAACCAACAAACAACATTAAGGCCAGGTACGTATTTTATATTGTCAAGTTGCTGGTACTGCACTATAAATTTCAGAAAGCTTTGTATCCATTGAATTTTTCTAAATCAAAAGATCTTCAATTATTTCACTGGCACCGAACTTATTTAAATAAACATCAAAATATCACCTTCTCTCTCACGATTATCATTGGTGGATTCAATGGTAACTGCTCACTGTTTCCTTTCTTCGAAGTGGAGATCAAAACAGATTTTGCTTAGTTTTTGGGAAGTGTATCATCAGGGCAACCTTATATGATAAAAGTGGATTTTAAACTGAACCAGATGATCTCAAATCATGAAGACTATGGTAAAGAATTTTGAAAAGTTTAAAATATTTATCAATTCCTTAATTGCTTACTAATCTTAGCTCCTTTTAAAAATATGCTCATTTATATGAGAATATTTCGAGCTTTACTTTTAGCGAAATTGACAGTGAAAGTGAGTTCAAGCGATTTTCGCCAATTGTATTACGCAAATCGTTTTTAATCCTTGCTAAAGTAGAGAAGGATCTTTCCCCTTCACAATTTGTTGCAGGTATAGTTAAAAACATTCGCAACGAAATCCTTACGTTTGGAAACGTGCAAAGAATTGAACTACCGTCCTCAAGTAATTCGCTCATACGTGCGAGCTTAGTTTTTGCAATATTTTCGTTCTTAACAATTTCAGAAAATTGTAAGAATTCATAAACGAAACCAATCTTCAAATCATTGGGATATGCACTTATAAGAGCTTTACATTTATCTTGAATTTCTGCAATTGATAATTCGTTAAAAATCCAAATAAATTTTCAATGCTGTTGTACGCTGCTCTTCTCTTCTCTAATTCCTGATACAGACAGTCGATTATCGGCAGAAAGGTTTCTAAGCGAAGTTTTTCACGTGCAGAAAATTCCGTTTCTATTGCATCGCTTTCATCAAAAAAACGTGCTATTTTTCTTGGTCTTCTATTATACGAGGGCGGTTTGATAATGACGTGCAAAAATCGAGAAAACATGATTTTTTCGGAAAAAATTTATTTTATTTTTCAACGTAGTCTCCTTTTAGCTCGATACACTTAGTCCAGCGTTTTTCCAATTTTTTGATCCCTTTCAAATAATATGATTTGTCCAACCCTTCAAAACAGGTGTTGGTTTCACTTATGACGTCAGTATTCGTGGTAAAGCTCTTTCCAGCAAGCCATTTTTTCAAGGCTGGAAATAATAAAAAGTCGCAGGGTGCCAAATCTGGAGAATACGGTGGGTGAGGGAGCAATTCGTACCGTAATTCAAACAGTTTTGCCGTTGCAACAGCGGACGTGTGAGCCGGAGCGTTGTCGTGATGAAACATCACTTTTTTCTTCGCCAAATGAGGCCGTTTTTCCTTGATTTAAGCGTTCAATCGAACCAATAACTCAGTATAATATGCTCCCGTTATTGTTTTTCCTTTCTCCAAGTAGTCGGTGAATATTATTCCATTGGAATCCCAAAAAACTGTCGCCATAACCTTTCCAGCTGATGTAACGGTTTTCGCCTTCTTCGGTGCGCTTGAACCGGCTTCCATCCATTGTTTTGACTGTTCTTTAGTTTCTGGAGTGTAGTGGTGGATCCATGTGTCATCAACAGTTACAAATCGACGAAAAAATTCATTCGGATTACGTTGAAACAGTTGCAATTTGTGCTGTGAAGTTGTCACACGATTGCGTTTTTGGTCGATTGTGAGCAAACGCGGCACCCATCTTGCGGATAGTTTTTCAAAATTTTCCAAACACGTTCAGATGAGATGCTTATTACATTAGCTATCTCACGCACTTTTACTCGACGATCTTCTATCACGATATCATGGATTTTATCGATCATTTCTGGCGTGGTGACCTTATTTGGATGACCTGGACTTGGTATGGTTTCTGTGCTCGTACGACCTCATTTGAATTCAGAAAACCATATGTAAATCATTCGGATCGATGGTGCAGAGTCTCCATAATGCTTATCTAATTTACTTTATTATTTTTTAATAATAAAGTATTTCTTTGGTTACTTTAGCTGTTTTCCCTTTTAAAAAATATGTTTAATCAACACACGAAATTCATTTTTATCCATTTTTAAAATTTTTTATAAGTCGACTTGCTTAGACGGCTGTTTCTCGAAAACTAAACGAGGTATCAGGCTTAAACTTTGCAGGTAATCTATTTTATGGTATAAACACAATTGCGACGAACTTCGCCAGCGGCAGCGAAGTTTGCTGTCAAAATTTTAAAATTGTACCGCAACACACGTACTGACGCAGAATTACGAAGCCGAGCGGTTGAGCGAACTTTTCGTTGCCGCTGGATTAAATGTAATTTCTAATTTTGCCGTCGCCGTCACAGATGGCAGTGTTTTTTATTAAAGTTGACAGTGAAAATTAGACACAACAAGTTCTTGCGACACATATTTTGGCGAAAAGTGCATTTTGTGTGTTTTTCTTAATCTATTGGTAAGTAAAAAGCATAAAATTATAAATAAATAAGCATAAAATCGACGGCGAAATTCGCCCGCATTGTGTTTCGCCATTAAGGAAGGCGAACTTTTTCGACGAATTTCGCTCGCCGCTTGCGAATTTCGTCACAATTGTGTTTATACCATAAGGATGATCCAGGTAATAAATAAGCATAAAATCGACGGCGAAATTCGCCCGCATTGTGTTTCGCCATTAAGGAAGGCGAACTTTTTCGACGAATTTCGCTCGCCGCTTGCGAATTTCGTCACAATTGTGTTTATACCATAAGGATGATCCAGGTCAAAAAAAATAACGAATTCCTTACCTGCCCCCTCCTTGTTGATTTTCGTACGTCATTATCAAATCGCCCTCGTATTCTCTATATTGATGATCATCCACAAGTTACTTTGCTTCGGCCTCTATATTATTAAAACAATCTCGATATTTATTCAGAAAACCTGACAAAGACCTATATAGTTGACATACAGTTAGTAAATCAATATCAGCGCTCTGAAGCGATTCGCTAGTTGCATGGAAGCGTTCTAAAATTTTCTTCCAAAAAATAACCATTACTTATTTTGATTTTAACCGAATTGTGTTTTATTTGAAATCCCGGCGAACCCCTAGCTCGCAACAATATCTACAGTTTATTGTGAATGAGTCATACCCATACGTTTTTTTTATTGGTTTATCATCTGTCAAGAACATTTAGTAGAGCACATATCAACTTTTATTCAACAACATAGTGTTTTACCTCATTAAAAATGGAAAATTTTTTAGCGGAAAGTTGTGATTTGCGGATTTCATTACGTTTTGTTTTTTTCTAAAGGTATAGTCTGGCTGGCACTGCCGACCGTCGCGGTCAACAGTAACTGCCAACCTCAACTGCTCACAGCGGCTGCTTTGCACTCACAACCGTCAACTGCCGATCAGACGCAAACAGATATGACAGCTTGTTTTTGCCTGAAGCAGTAGTCTACTGCTGACCGCGACGGTCGGCAGTTCCAGCCAGAACGTCCCTTAAAACAAAGTGTGATGTGAGCTTCTACAAGCATTCGATGCGCTTCGAATGCTTGTAGAAGCTTATGGTGAACATGTTTTAAGTGAAAGACAGTGTAGAAATTGGTTTCAACGATTCAAAAGTAATGATTTTGATGTGAGAAATCAAGAACGTTGAAGACCACCGAAAAACTTTGAAGACTCCGAATTGCAAGCAATATTGGATAAAGATGAAACATTAACTCAAAAACAAATGGCAGATGCATTAAATGTTGATTGATCAACAATTTCCATACTTTTAAATGCTATGGGAAAGATCCTAAAGTGTGGAAAATGGATCCCACATGAATTGACTGAAAGACACATGGAAAATCGAAAAACGATCAGTGAAATGTTTCTTCAAAGACACGGAAGAAAGTCTTTTTTGCATCTAATTGTGACTGGTGATGAGAAGTGTATTTATTTTGAGAATCCTAAACGCAAAAAATTATGGGTTACAGCACGCCATCGACTGCAAAACCAAATCGATTTGGACAGAAGAGAATGCTCTGTGTTTGATGGGATCAGAAAGGTGTGATATATTATGAACTGTTAAAACTAGGTGAAACTTTCAATACTGATCGCTACCGACAACAAATGATCAATTTGAACCATGCATTAATCGAAAAACGACCAGAATGGGCAAGAAGATATGGTAAAGTTATTTTGCTTCATGACAACGCACCGGCACACAAAGCGAAACCGGTTCAGAATACGTTGAAATCACTTGGCTGGGATTTGCTACCTCACCCGCCTTATTCACCAGACTTGGCTCCTTCTGATTACCATTTGTTTTCTTCGATGGGACACGCACTTAAAGAGCAGCACTTCAAAACATCTGAAGAACTCGAAAAATAAATCTCTGAATGGTTTTCATCAAAAGAAGAACAATTTGTTTTTTTGCGTGGCATCCAAAAATTACCTGAAAGGTGGACAAAATGTGTAGCTAGCGATGGACAATACTTTGAATAAAATATTATTTACCATTCTTTTTAAATAAACGTTCTATTTTCAATTAAAAAACGGCAATTTCATATTCTCATACCTTGTATGCATTAACTCGAATCGAGAACGTTAAAAGGTAGCCTATAATTTAAGTTAGCCACTATTAATGGCGGTTTTTACGCCAACTTGGAACACACATTTTAATTTATTTTTTCAATAATGCAACAATGTTATCGACTTTTTACAAAAGATTTCCTACCTTGAACAATATTTTTTTACGTTTAAAGAAAATTTTTAGTCTGTCTGGTCGCCGTGCGCAGTGTGCAGTACATAAACAAGTCTTAAAGCACGTATCTCCTAAACCCTTTAAGATATTAAATTCAAATTTTGGTGGATAGATTGGATGTACTCCTTTATGTGGTGGTTTTTTGAATGGTGAAGGTATGAGGAGAGAG
This sequence comes from Beris morrisii, assembly GCA_951812415.1. Taxonomy (NCBI): domain Eukaryota; kingdom Metazoa; phylum Arthropoda; class Insecta; order Diptera; family Stratiomyidae; genus Beris; species Beris morrisii. Next base: position 107,295,971 of record OX638310.1, on the reverse strand, counting down.
ATTGAGTACAAAGGTGGGGCAAAAAAAAAGAACAGTGAAAGGAGGGTGGACACATTTTCACGAATTTCGTCATATCTCTTTGGTCTTCGCAAATAAAAGGCGAGCCCTGGTTCGAATAAACGGCAGAACATCGTTCAGGCAGTACAATGCGACACTTTGACTAGCTAAGCTTAAGCATTGACGCAAATGAAAACTTATTATTGCGACTGAGGAACTCACAAAAAAGACGCAATTATAGAAATTGTTAAAAGCAAGGGAAACTATGAAGACTATCGTTGCGAGCTAGGGGTTCGCAGTGACTTCAAGTGAAACACAATTCGATTAAAAGTAAGAAAAATAACCAAAGCTTTATTTTATCGCATTTAATAATCCCACTACTGACAACGCTTCCCGATTTCATTTACTACTCGATCGCTGTTACCAATCATAGCCGCTTTACAAACACTTTCGCGAAGAACTGATTGTCATTTCGCTTTTCGCAGTAGGAAAAACTGATCCTGTATACAAGCTCTCCACTCTTATATATTGCATGTGTTGAGTCAGGAGATCTCCCGCATATTCGGTGGGGTGTGTGGAACTCCCAAGAAGTCCCTATTTCAGTAGTGTCAAGAGATTCCTAGGCTATGCTGGGTAGTGGATGGTACTGAAAGGTTCTTGTTGTTGCAAACTGACTAGTCGTGCGGGTTGCCAGGGTATACATGCAACATTATGTAATGAATAATAGACTACCACGAAAATTGGTTATGTAAAAAATTTTAAATTATGAAACCGGTCACTTTCATAACAGAAAAATAACGATAAATTTAAAAAAAATCTGCCAACAGTAGTCTGGGCGCAGCTTTATTATTTTTGGGTAGAAGTCCGGAACGCGTTTAATTCTGAGGTTACCAAACCTAAAAAAAAGTTCGGGAAGCGGTTAGAATGGTGTCGCGGTAGAATACTTACGCCGTTGCCATACATAACGTATGAATTATATAATTGGGTCATACTCCGGGACGAGGTCTAAGTCGTAGTATAATATCAGTTGTTACGTGATTAGGAGGTTTTTCGTGATTTGGTTTTGGGTCATTACATGAAATCGGAAATGCATTTGTAGGCAATATATAAAAAGTCTGTGGAAGTGAAAACCTATCTGATATCTCATCATTCCTAAGAAATATGTCGAAAACCTTACGTCATCTTGGAGTTGAATATCTAAAAATCTTGAAATCAACTTTTTGACGGTTACGGAAAGAAGGAAGTAAAAATGAATTCGATATCTCATCAGAACTAAGAAATATGTAGGAATTTGTGAAAACATATGCAACCCCCTTGCATCCACTTTGGAGTTGAATATCAAAAAATCCTGAAATGAGCTTTTAGATATATACAGGGTCCGGCAGTGAAACCTGACGGTTTTTGAAATGGAATAAATCAATGAATATTCAAGATATTTTGTTATAATTTTCTTTATTTAAAAAAGAAAGAATGGAAGTTTAAGATGTATAAAAAAAAATCGAAAAAGCATTATGAAGCAAAAATAATATCACTCAAATGATAACCTCCATTTTCTCTGCGCTACTCAAATCTGTTAGCAAAGTTAGTCATCACTCTTTCCAATGTTTTGCGCGGGATGGCACGCATTTCCCGCTTAATATTCGCGCGCAGTACTGCCAAGTTTTTAGGCTTATCAAGGTACACTTTTCCCTTGAGGTAACCCCACATCATCATCAACCATTTCAGAGTCTTCATTCATCATCCCCAACATTGTTTCTGCAATAGCTAACCTTCTTGGGAAATCTTGAAGCTGTAATTCTTAAACTACAGCAATTTTGTACGGGTGAAAATTCAAGTCTTCATGAAGTATTCGCCGAACAGTCCTTTCGTACATCCCTAAAGCCTGAGCATGACGAATAGCTGATCGCCGGGGACTCCGTTCAAAAGCAACTCGTACAGCCTCGATGTTTGCAGGTGACCTTGCCGTCCTGTGGGACCCACCTCTTCCCAATGTTGTTCTGAAAGCTATATTGCGAAAGTTGCGAACCAAAAGAATAGTGTTTCGAGATGCAATCGGCCCACGAGGAGGAACATTAAAACGTAAACGAAATTGCCGCTGTGTTAGGGTCACAGGATCGTTATTTCTGAAGAACGTCTGGACGACAAAGGCACATCAGGAGAAGGGAACGAGACCGACCCCCACCACCTGAGATCCCCCCACCTCCCACTACCCACGTTCAAAAACCGTCAGGTTTCACTGCCGGACCCTGTATAAAAAAAGCCCGAGGAAGTGAAAACCAATCCGATGTCTTATCACTCCTAAGAGATATGACGAAATTCGTGAGAACGTGTTCATTCCTTTATACCCTCTTAGGGGTTGAAAAAAGAAAAAACCTGAAAAGAAGTTTTAGGTGATTAACAAGCCCGTGGAAGTGAAAAGTTGTTCGATATCTAATCAGACCGGAGTGATACGGCTGAATTCGTGAAAATGTATACAACCCCTTTACACCACATTTGGGTCGAATTTCAAAAAATCCTGAAAACCCTTTTCAGGTATTTATATGAAGAATCCGTAGAATAAAAATGAATTCAATATTTGGGAAGACCTAAAAGATATGACGAAAATCATGAAAATATATGCATTCCATTTTCACTGATCAATTTTGTTGCCCCCCTTCCGAACGCCAATGGATATTTCAATATTTTTTAATCAATATTACTTTTCTAGTTGATTTACATATACATACCGAGTTTCAACTCTCTAGCATAAGCCGTTCTATAGTTAGGAACCCCACCCCCGTACCATACTAACCCTATAAAAAATTATATTTTTCCAAAATGCTACTATTATAGTTCTATCTAAATACCAAGTCTCAGCTTTTGATGATTATAAGTTCTCGAGATATAAAAATCGAAACTTTTTCTTTTTCACCCTCCCCCACCCTCACCCTCTACACCCTCACCCTCAAACTTTTTTTTTCTGATAGGGGTCTATTAGGCCTACTTCTGGTAAAAATTCTAAGCATCTATCTTACACTGTTCTTGAGATATAAGGCGTGATTTTTTAGAAAAAATCTTATCCCCTCCACTTTCATGCTCCGTATGGATCATGCTTTTATATTTGCAAATATTTTATATTCACTAATATTTTATATTTACTAATATTTGATATCAGCGAATCCATAGGAATGTGTGATATCAGTGAATACATACGAATATGGAAATCTGATCTAATATATGGTAGGGAATATTCCAATATCATATCATGAAACCGATGGATGGTGATGGCGTGTCTTTTGGGGAGGGGGATGTGTAAGGGGGAGGAGGGGGAGCGTTTTAAATGAAAAATGTTGGTTCCTAGATCTCAGGGACCGCTTATGCTAGGAGGCTGAAATTTAAAACTTATGTAGAACTATGATCGTGGACCCAATTGCTTTTAGATATAAGTTGAAGGGTGTGGGAGTGGGGGGAAAAATAATGTGCCCGAAACGCTTGAAAGCTGAGATTGAAACATTCTAAAAGCCATATCTCCTGAACGGTTGATGTCAGAAGGTTGAAACTTTGTGGTTATCTTAAGGGATAATGGAAGATTAGATAAGGTCTAAAAAATTTATGGGGGTGTCAAGGTGGGGGGTGAAAAACTTTGGACATCAATATCTTCCGAACCAATTACAGCAGGAAGATAAAATTTGGTTTCTATATATAGGATTACAAGTGAAGTCTACTGAACCTAAACTTTTTGATGGGGGAGGTGAAGCACTAAAGTGAGGGGCTATTCCCTTCAAAAAATTAGATTTTTATATCTTAAGAACAGTACCAGATATGATCTTAGAAATTTTACAGGAGTTTGGCCCAGTAGATTTCTAGCAGGGAAAACAATTTTGAAGGTGTGATTGTAGGGGGCGATGTCGGGAGAAGGTGAAAAGGAAACAAATATTATTCAATATTTTTCGAGAACCGCAAAGGATAGAAAACTAAAAATTTACGACTATATTGAGCGCATTCTAGAGAAGGAAGGCAGGCACTTTAAGAAGGAAAGGGTCTGGGAAAGTACACCTATGCAATTTCGCACCTACCACCTACACATGAACTAAGGAAAGTGTAAATGTGTAAGGGAAGATTATGGAAGATTTAAACAACGAATTCAACATTTATCGGAAGGGAAAGGACTGTCTGCTTTGAAGATATAAATGACAATGTATGAAATTTATTGTATAAGGAAAAGAAGAGTAGATTGGTAAATTAGTGCAATTTGGATCCAAGTAAGTAAAGGAAAAGTTGATTGCTAAATCTATGCGTTATATAAGGAGGAAAGGGTGGGTGTTGTTATATTTGGAAATAAGAATTGGATTAAATATAACTAACATATATTGGACAATAAAAAGGATAGTAGAGTAAATCCGAGTGATTTCACACCTCGTAAGTTTGAGCATGGGTAAATGGGGTAAGTTCGTAACGTTTAACATCTTTGTTAGTTTTTTTAGTTTTGATTTTCATGTATTTTCGGTTTTGTGTTCATAGGTCTATACCGAGTTACAATTTTTTCAGCAATTACATATTCTGCAATAAGCTGCTAATAATAGGGTATTTTCGCGATCATATTGACATTTAAAATTTAAATACCGTAATGCTTTCTTTAGCTTAACTTCACCAAATATAGTTATAAATCTCTATTCAATGATTATTTCATGAAGATTGTTTTGCAACAAGCACCAGCTCAATATGATACAGTAGATATTATTAATATTCAAATATTAGTTTAGATATTATAATACCGTGTAATGAATATATTCGTATTAGGTAATATCACCATATATCGGTATGGACCCATCACTAGTTATTAGATTGCCACGTAAAATATCAACTAGAAACAGCTAAATTTGCGGCCAAAGCATGGGTAGGTGCATATACACAAAAATAAGCAGAAATGAAAAATGCCGTTCGAGTGCTAAAATAAGCTATACTTAACAAAAAATACCGAGTCCGATAGTCGGATTTTAATACCGATGTATCGCTCTAAAAAATATCGGCCGATATTATCGATGCATGGTTTAAAAAATATCGCAATTTCGATATGTCGATATTTTTTCAACATCCCTACTCCACCGCCCTTTTAAAAAATTTTACTTTCAGCAAACTTTATTTGTCAATCTTAATACAGAAACCGAATTTTTATTTTTTTAATGCTATTGGTTCGTGAGATATCGTAATCTAAAGTTTTTCTCACCCCCCACCTATGTACACTACTGCCCCCCCCTCAAAATTTCGATCTGTTCTCCTAGTATACCTACAGATATACATAAAGTTTTAATTTCGTGACATTAACCGTTTAGGAGATATGGCTTTTAGAACGTCTCGATCTCGGCTTTCGAGCGCTTCGGACGCATTATTATTCCCCCCACTCCCACACCCCTTCACCCATATCAGCAATTTTTTCGCGAATGGGTCCACTATCGAAGCTCTATACAAATTCCAAGTTTCAGCCTCCTAGCGTAAGCGTTTACTGAGATCTAGAAACCAAAATTTTCCGTCTTAAACACTTCCCTCACCTCCCCCTTCACACTCCTAACCCTCAAAAAGTGGTCACTGAAAGAGGCCTACCCAGTCTATTCAGAAAAAATTTCAATTTAAAAGCTCATAGGGTTTGAGAGCTATAAGCCTTGAAACGATTTTTCTAACGGCGTACGGCGGCGGCGTACAGACGGAGTGAAAATTTTGTTTTGCTTTGTTGGTGTCTAATAGTCATGAAGCGTGAAAAAAAAATTTTTTCAGGATAGCAAATTTTTTTTTTTTAAAAATCGGTAACAATACTTTATTATTAAAATAATAAAGTAAAATGAATTCTTTATTATCAATCTGGTTTTAGGCATTGAAAAATGATTTTTTTGTTGTGTTAAATGCTTATTAGAAGAGAGAAAAACTGGAAAGACGGATCTTTTCTGGATCGTCCTCTGAATACGTTCCATTCAGACCACCTTGAGCGTCTTACAGCCACTGAAACGGCGTACATGTGTATTTTGACAACCATCGATTTCCTAAATTTACTTGAATATTTCCAACAAAGACGTTTTTAACAGAAATAACATTGCAGAGGCTGGAAGTACTTTTAAAGCAGTCAAAGGATTGGACCGTTCTTATGTGGAGAAGCTCCTTTCATAACTTCAACCACTTCAACCACACAAGACAAGATAAAACCACGGCCGTCGAACAACAGACTAGAAGATAACTATTTGTCTGAGTCAGACAAAACCAATTAGGATGACCAAGTGTAGGAAATGTAATAGAAGGTATGGACTTTGACCCGAACATCGAGCCATTCACCCGAAACATGCAATAGACATTCTTAATATAATCTCACCTTATTGTTGGAAAATCCGGCCTAATATTTGGATCCTCATCCCAGCAATCCTTAATACAGTTGAGTACATAATCCTGACAATTACCACCCTCCAATATGCAATCCATATCGGGACGAAATGGTAATTCGTCCGATAATGGCATTTTCTTAACTAATTCAACAATTTCCTTTGGTTCATAGCCTGTTAGTCCAAACGGTCCCTTACGACTGATAATTTCATATAAAATAATTGCAAATGCATAGACATCGCCCTTTGGTGTACCAAAAATATTTGGATATCGTAAAAGTTCGGGTGCCTTCCAAAATAAATCTGTGAACGTAATAAGTGATAATTAGAGCCCATCTATCGTACGACATTTGTGCGCTACTTACTTCGATAATGCTGATGTTCTCCAATCGATTCACTCTCAGGACAGTGCCGTAATGCGTGCAGACCAAAATCGGTAACTTGCAACATCCAACGTGACGTCACTACACAATTCGATGACTTCAAATTCCCATGAAATCCTAGCGAGGAATCATGAATATAAATCATTCCCTGAAATCATTAATTAAAATATGTGAATTCGATGATTTAGTTGATGATTCGATGTCCTTACCTTAATTAAGTCGTGTACAAGCGATGCAATAAATAGATCATCTAATTTAATATCTTCATTTTCGATTATATCATAGAGACTGCCCTTGGCACAATAATCGGTGACTAGTAAAATTCTCATTGGTTCCACACATGCTCCTATAAAGCTATTGATATTATCGTGTCGCAGTTCACGTAATAAACGCATCTCTTTCATTATTTCCCGCGAAATATCTTTTTTACGGGTATATTTCAGTTCCTTGATGCGGACGACGACACCACGAAAACGTCCTGTTGTCGTAAATACCTGATTTGAACAGCGCGAACCATATGACTGGGCACTTGCTAAGCTGAGCTGCAATCAGAAAAGGTGAAAATTAATAAGTTTAAAAATTTCACAACAGCTTGGTTTGGTTCACTGCCATTTATCTAAAAAACGGCATCGTTGACTAAAACTTTTTTCTTGCAATTATTAAAACTCATTTCTTCACCTTTAATTCTAAGGTAAGTTTATAGTTCTAGCACAACTATTTCAGAAGTAATCTTCTTTTAATTGAAACCATTTCACCACTTCAAAAACTCTTTTTTTCGATAAAGTGTAATTAATAACGTCCATGTGCATAATTTGTTTAGCTGCTAGCAGAAATTTAATGAATCGACACCATTTACAATCGTACGTAATCATAATAATTCGCCTTTCGGAGTCGTTAATGATTCACTTACGATGGATTTGATTTACTGCGATAGGATACCGAAAATCAAGTTACGTTTAAATGTGTACCTCTAATATTTCTATATAGAAAAAGAATTCTCTACTTACAGCAAGGACATATCTCTGAAGTTTTTCTCTACATTTTACAGACACGAACTATTCCTCTGTCTAAGACATGCATTCTTCTTATAGTCTTGACTATCTCTATACGACATTTCTTTTTGAAAAAATTTGATCGATTTTATGAAAACACTCACACACATCGCCATGTTTCTTAGGTAGCTCTGAATTTTCTAAGGAAATATATGAATGCTTTCCAATTCAGAAATTTATTTTGTTACCTTTCCTGTTCGTTTAAAGAGCAGGTGATTTTACGAATGTAAAATGAACGTAGCAGATGTGAAATAAATGATACATGGGATTTGCGATTGAATGATTGAATGATCTGCAAGAAAAACTAAAAAAAATATTGAAGTATGAACTCATTAAGCAAGCAGGACCTGCATTGGAATCCACTGTTAAAATGTGGAGTTGGTCGACCAAGAAACGCATAGAGACGAAAAGTTCAGAAGGAAATTAAAGGAGTAAATAAGTACTGGCGACAAACAAAAGCCAGTGCCCAGGATTGCTATTTGCCCAGGATTGCTATTTGCGGAGCAGCACTCATGCTGTCCTATGACCCCATTGAACTTCAAGAAGGATTTCGATGTAGGTTTTAGTCTTACCATTTACCGGACTACGCCAGCGTTTTCCAGGCAGAGATACTGGGGATCCGGGAGGCCTGTAGGAATTTGCAGCGAAAAGTAGTAAACCTCATTAACAGCCAAGCCGCAATCAAGACCTTAGATTCGCTACCACCAAACTCGTCAAACAGTGCCGATAGGAGCTTGCCTACTTAGGAAGTCGGGTCAGAGATACTCTGCTTTGGTTCCCAGGTAACACCAAGGGTAACGAGCGAGCAGACGAATCAGCTAGGCAAGGGTCTGCTTTTTAGGGTTCTCTCGTGGAACCCGTTCTAGTCCCACTAGGTACTGTTAAGCGCCAAATATCATCCCACTTTCTTACAATCGCGAACTCCAGATGGATAGGACTGACCAACTGCGTCATATCTAGAAAGATATGGCTATCCTAATGCCGGAGCAGAACAGGCGAACTCTTAAGGCAGCCGTCAACTAGAGGCGGGCCGCATCGCAACGGTGCGGCGAGCATTTTTTTTTCTACGTACTTCGTTCCGTCGCGAGTGTCGTTCAGTGGACGCACTTCCATAACAATGTATGGCAGGCTGATTTTTGCGATGCGGCCCGTCCGCCCTAGTGGACGCCTGCCTTTAAGCAGAAGCCATGTAGACGTATCCAGCAGTGGCGTGGAATGATAATTCAACAAGGGGAAGCAGTTGGTTAATATCAAAAATTTATTATTAGGTATTATTCTTTCTACAAATTTACTACGTATTAAATGAACCTCCTCCATTAGCTACTTTTAATATTACTAATATAAAAGCACCCAGCAACCACGAACCAGGGGGACCAGGAGGCTATTTGGAACGTTATTTTTTAGGTTGTCAGTCACAGTCACCTACACCGCATCTCATCATTGAACGCGTTCCGGACTTCTACCAAAAAAAATTAATAAAGTTGCGCCCAGAGTGTTGGCAAATTTTTTTTTTATTTATTTATGTATTTTTTTTTAATAGAGGAGTCAACAGACGTAAAGCCGAGTTCGATCTCATTAATCCTAAAAGATTTTCAGAATTCGTGAAAACTTGAACAATACCTTACACCCTCAGGGGTTTAATATCGGAAAATACTTGCATCAGATTTTTCTTCGATTAAATTTAAAGCCTTCAGAAATAAAAGTGAATTGAATATCTCATTAGACCCAATACATGGAAATTCGTGAAAATGTACACAGCCACTTTACACCCCCTAAGGGGTTGGATATCGAAAAATTGGGAAAAACATTTCTAGGCGCTTATATAAAGAGACCGCAGAAGTAAAATTTATTTCGGCATGTCCAAAATATATAACGAAATCGTGAAAAATTCCTTTTCACGGACATTTGTTTTACTCAACCTCTCTGCCAATAAAAATTTGAATTTATTTCTTTAATTACTTTCGTAGCATACGTATTTATACGTACTAAGTTCCAACTTTCTTGCATAAGCCGTTTCTGAGCCTTGCTACCCATATTAAAAATTTATTTTTTTCAAGATACCTCTATATTGGCTATATATAGTAAATTTTTAGCTTTCTGTGGTTTTTGAGAAATAAAAATCCAAATTCCATTCTTTCCACACACCATCAGCCTCTTCACCAGTACCTCCAACGGCCTAACTCCCGTAAAATTTCTAAGATCATATCTGGTACGGTTCTTGAGATATAATAATGACTTTTTTTCAAAATGGCTATTGCCTTACTTCCGTGCTCCATCTCCCACCTCAAAAATTGTATGGATGATATTTTAATAGGCTCCACTTGTAACCCTGTATACATAAACCAAATTTTACCTTCCTGGTATAATTGGGTCGGAAGATATTCTAATCCAAAGTTTTTTACGCCCATTTCTACACCCCACCACCCGATTAATAAATTTTAGCTTTTGATTAATCTCCCCTTACCCTTAAGACATCTACAGAGTTTCAATCTTCTGACATCAACCGTTCAGGTGATATGTATTTTAGAATATTTCAGCCCCAGCTTTAAAGCACTTCGAACACATTACTTTCCCCTCCACTCCCACACTCCTCAACTTTTATCGCCAATTTTTGCAAATAGGTCCACTATCATAGTTCTACATAAGTTCTAAGTTTCAGCCTCCTAACGTAAGTGGTTCCTGAGATCTAAAAACCAAATTAAATATAATTCAACTATTTACCACCATTCAATTCCAAGCTTTGTTCAGAATTCAATTCCTATCTTACTCTGGTAGCACTTATGTCTCATCAGATCTCTGCTTGCTGAAAGCTTCACCGCTGCAGCCAAGAATGTGTTCTACTACCCGTGGAAGCAAATATCCTATTGCATCAACCGGCCCGTGTACGAAAATTTTTTTTCATGACGTCCCAGTGGGTTTACTACGGAATGAAATGAACGCTCATAGATGCAACTTTCAAATTGCTTCCATGTGTCTTCTTCTTGGTTTCCTTTCGCTTGCCTTTTTCGTGGTGTTGTCAATTCGCCTGTGTGAGATGTTCGCGAGAAGTTTCTTGCGAACTTTTATTTAGACTGTGCCAAAGAAAATATTCGAAACATAAATTTTTTTCGCGATTTTTCTGCGCGATTTAGAAAACGCATTTTAGATATTTTTTTGCAAAATGTAAGGGAAGCAATGCTTCCCTTGCTTCCATGGACGCAGTTGTGGGGATGCATATAAGAGGGAAACTGTTGTCCACCTTCTTTGCGAGTGTCCGGCCGTAGCTAGAGCCAGACTTCGTACATTAGGCAAACCTTTCTTTGATAACCTTGATGAGATCTCGAAAAAGAAGATTGGAGAACTGACCATCTTTCTGAACAGCTCCAGATGGATATGGTCTCTGTATCTACTTCATCGGCGGATGAGGTGAAGCGAGTTGTGGTATCAAAACGGCGCTAATGTGCTAATTGGGCCCTGTTTCGTCTGACGGGCCACCACGTAAATCAACCAACCATGACCCCATCGGGGAAAACATAGAAAAAAACTACACGTTCTTAGGTTCTTCAGTAAATAAAACACATACATCCCAAACCTTTTCAATTTTACTAAACCCCTAGAAATAAAAGCGAATTCGATATCTCATTAAACCTAAAAAATAAGTTGGAATTCACGCTAAGGTACTACCTTACACCCCCTTAGGGGGTTGAATATCGAAAAATCTGTAAAAAAAATTCTAGGCGCTTATATAACAGAAATTAAAATTAATCATAAAAGATATGACGAAATTCGTGAAACCAATTTTCACAGACAAATTGTTTGTCCCACCTCCATACGCCAATGCAAATCAGTTTAAATTACTTTTCTAGTACATCTACATGTATGGCACATACTAAGTTTCAAATTTCTAGCATAAGCCGTTCCTGAGATATCAAAACCACCCACCCTCCTCGGTATCTAGCTTCCACTATCAACAATTTTATTTTTATAGGGTGCCCCAATAGTCGCTCTATTCAGGCGTCAACTTGAAATTTTTTGCGTTCCACACGCTTGCACCCTCATCCCTAAGCCCTTTCTCTGCTAAAGGTCTACTGAGTGTAATTCCTGTAAAAGTTTCAAGATCATATCTAAAACGCTTCCTGAGATATTAAAATAGATTTTTTTCTGAAAAATTGGTATTTATTGGTGTTTCCGATATACGCTCCCAATATGCCTAAATATAATCAGAAAATCTAAAATGTCTCGATCCCAGCCTTCGAGCGTTTCGGACGCATTGTTTTCCCCCACTCCCACACCCCTCTACCCATATCGACAATTTTTTTGCAAATGGGTCCACTATCATAGATCGACATAAGTTCCAAGTGTGAGGGCGAGAATGCCTCCTAGCATAAGCGGTTCCTGAGATCTAGAAAACAACCTTTTTCTTCTAAATCGCTCTCTGCACCTCCCCCCCACATACCCCAACCCACCCAAAAGATACCTCTCGTAGGGGTTCACCCATTCCAACCACTGAACAAATTTGAACTTAATATCTCAACGGGTTTGTGAGCTACGCGCCTTCAAACGCTTTTGGGTACGGCGGACAGACGGACATTTTTTTTTCTTTTTTGGGGTTTACTAGCCCTAAAACGTGAAAATACAAAATTTTGGAGTAGCAAAGTTTTCTTGAAACTTCATGTATCCTTTATTATTAAAAAATAACAAAGTAAAAATAATAAAGTAAAACTGTATCTATAATTCAGGCGAGCAATAAAGGTTACAAATACGATATAAGTACAATTCAAATCATACCTTACTTGGCGACGATACAATATCCGTTCCGAAAAATCCCTTAATATCGATCGGATCGATTTTCCACAGCAATCCTTCGATTTCCAATTCGATTTTCCATTTTCGATAAATGCTCATCGTTATAACGCCGGCACAGAATAGTACCAACGCTAAAATCCCGGCTGCAACAACTGATGTTATATGGCGATCATCTTTTTCGCATAGTTCATTCATAAAACCGCACATCGGTTCATCAAATGGCCTTTCTGCTCCGGGCCAATCAACTCGAATCGATCCACTTTTCAGTTTGTATTCCTACGGGAAGGATTTTTAAGGAGCAAAACGAAGGAATCGGGAAGTTTGGAAAGGATGCGCAAAAATTTAAGAAAAATATATTTAATTAGTTAAAAATATAGTGAACATTTGTATAAATGGAAGGGTTTATTTCTAATAATGAAATCTACAATTCAACTTTGACTGCCAAACATTTTGCCAAAAATTTTGACAATGCTCTTTCAAGGGGTCAAAATCACCGGCCTTAAAAAAATTATAGCCATCGCAGTCAATGTGTTAAGTGTTATTTACAGCAGTCTTCGTGGTGTCATTCAGAGTTAAGTGTTGAATGCCATTTTCACTTTTAAGCTACAATTTTTTTTTTACTACATATAAATTTAAATAACAAATTATAAGTGTATCTAGTTCAGTCTATTAACCCTCTATTCGTCTGTCGTCAGCCTATAGTATGTAAATTAATTCACGATACTTAAGATGTCTTTCTTTCCATTATTTTTTAAAAGTTTTATTTAGTTTTCCACAAATAAAAATAACTAAGAACAATAATTCTTAGCATATCCACCCACGATATTAATTTTAGTATCATACAAATAGAATTAGATCCATTTGACCTAGTTTGAATTATTTTTAAATAGTTCCAATTATTTGTTTATATTTTTCTCTCATCGAACTACCTATTCTGTCTAAATTATTTGTAATGTTGTTTTTTTTATACATATAAAACGCGTGTGCCAAATGTTATGCATACGAACGATAAATGAATGTCTAGAATAAAAAAAAAACTTTTATTTATATTTCGTGTAAAGTAATAAATATTCTCGAAAGAAGTGAAACAAGAATGAAATTTAACGAAAAAAGTTAAAATTTGCACACACGGTTTTTAAATTAATAAAATGTATTTATGCAATAAAATAATCATGCCAAATATCAGTCAGTTTTTTTCCTATTTCCTAGTCAAAATGGAGAAAAATTATTTGCATCTTTTCCGTTTGGTTTTGGATAAATTTATTATTTGGGCTAGAGAACATTTGAAACATGCGGATTTTTTTTAATTTACAATTACACACACACAAACTGACACCTTTTAAGGCAAAATGTATTGAAGAAATTAGATTTTAAAATAGAATTCATTGAAACCATCAAGAGTCTGGGCCATAGATATCCAAATGACGAATACCACAACAGAAATGTGTAAGTATCCATTTTTAAAAATTAGCTGGCAAACATTTGCTAGCTAGGGAGTCTTGGATAAACAATAGTTTGAAACTATGATAAAGCTTTCATGGTTTGAATCAAATATAGGATCGATATTAAAAAAAAGAGGGTCAAATTGAAATACCCTTACATCTGACATTTATACAACCATTTAACGATATATGCAAATATAGTTAACTTAATGCTATAATTGGGTAATTAATCACCTCCTCATACTTAAATGTTGGCAGAATCAAATTTAAATCATAGTGCATTAATTCTTTTGTTCATTTTTGAAAAATTCAAGTGGAATTTCCCCAGGGAAATATTGGCTAATGCGCCCATAGTCGAAACGGTTCTTATAGACTTTAGCAAGTGTTAGTATCATTTTTCTTGAATACGTAAAAAATGAGAATATTTCAAGGATCGATTTTATCTTCTGGAACCTTGGGTGCTATTTAAAGCTGGTTAGTTATCTTAGTGGGCAATGCCTTTAGGAACAGAAGCGAGAAGATAAATTCAATCTTTGAACGACGAAGGATTTAGCAGCACAACAATAAGCATTTCAACTTGGTGTTTCAAGAAAGCCTATCAAATTATGGTCAAAGAAGTCAAGATGACTACTTGAAAACCAGAAAAAAGTTGTAGGCATACAGTACGGGAGAAGCGAGGAATAAGAACTATTGTCAAAGACGAAGTTGTTATAGGAATCAGAACTGTGACCAACGTCGTAAATCAGTCCCCTGAATACCAGCATCAGACAGTCAGTAGAACATCGATGAAGAACTACATTAGAAGTCATCCTTGGGAAACAAAGGGGAAGTAATATGGCACATATAAGAATTAAATTAAAATGATATTTTAATAATGGGTTTTTTTGAGAAAAACTACATTGATCACGGAATTTTTAGGGTTGAAGTAGCAAAAATTTGTGTTTTGAAGTAAATATCTCAAGATCGGGTGCAGTTACAATTTGAAATGTTACATCAAATGAAAGGTAATTGGATTGCCTAAACAACAAGCTATAACACTTTGAATTGTGATTATTAGTTTATATGACGTTTTAAGAAGTGAGGGTACAGGTCCGAAACACATTTTTGTTGACCACCCTGTATCTCCACGGATATTGAAAATTGACCCTCTCTGTGGAATAATTTTTTCTCAAAATATATCAAGGAATAACCCCTTACAAAGTTGTGCACGGAGTACCGGACACCCTGTATTGAAAAATTCTATATCTCGTCAGACCCAGGAGATATGACGGAATTCGTAAACGTATTCCTCTTTATTTATATCACTTAGGATTTGAACATTGAAAAGTTTTGAAAAAGGTTTTCAGATAATTGTATAAAAAAAAACCGTGCAAATAAAATCCATTCAATATTTCGTCAAACCTAAGAGATACGTCGAAATTCGGGAAAACGTATGCAACCACCTTATATCTCCTTAGGGTTTGAATACTTGGCTCTTCTAGAATGTCTGCAGTGGTCCAGATTATTTCAATGTCCTTTGTGCACTTCGGTGAGCTTCTTGTATAAGTGCCACAGAAAAGTTTTCAGACCCTGGTAGTGCGAGGAAGTCGGCTTTCTCGTTTCCTGGTAAGTCGCCCATGCTACTTGAGCCCAATTTATTCAGCCTCCCAAAAAGTCGTGAAAAGACTGTGGTCGAGCTTATGGATTTAATGACTCGTTGTCTATCCGAAAAAATATGGATGACTTTATCCGTCCACCATTTTTGCTAAGCAATATGGGTGGCTTACATAATCACAAAGACATCCGCTTAGAATACCGTCTTTTCTCTAAGAGGAAGGACTTTTCAGCAGTTGAGCCTCCTAGGAAGACCCCAAGCACCAGTTTATTCCCTTTCAAACACCCATCCTTATAAAATGTTAATGTTCAGCTCAAGGTCCGAAATAATAATGAAATTAAGCGTAGCTTAACTATTCTGGCCAAACGTTGAAGTTGTGAGAGTACTCTGAGTGCTTACCGCCAGACAGGTGCCCATAGATCAGGTAGACATACACCTACTCGTTATATAAATTCCAAAAACCAATATTAAATAGTTCTAGAGATATGGAACTCGATTTTCTTCCAAAATTGTTAGCCCCTCACTTCCGTGCTCTACTGTACTCCTCAAATTTTTATATTCAACAAACTCCCCAATTAACACAAGTGGTCATTTTGGAGTTTGTCCGCCCAATCTACCCAATTAAAAAATTTAACTTAATAGCTTAAAGGGCTTGAGCCTTGAAACGTGTACGGCGGCCAGACCGACAAACTTTTTTTTGCTTCGACCCCAAGTCTTTTTGATTCAAAGCATAATGAAGGATACTACCAAATGTTTTTTTAAACTAAATCAAATTATTAAAATGATAAAGCAATAGTCTATGTACCTACTATATGTTAACAAAACCCATAAACTTCGCGATATTAAACATATTTTTATATGCTACCGATACAACCCGCGCTGTTCGAAAATAATAACGTAAAACAAAAACCTCCCAACATCTAGCTGGAAGGCGGAGTAAAACATTCAAATACCCATGTAATATCCAACGAACAGGCATGGCAAAATCTTCGGCAAA
Source organism: Beris morrisii (assembly GCA_951812415.1). Lineage (NCBI taxonomy): Eukaryota > Metazoa > Arthropoda > Insecta > Diptera > Stratiomyidae > Beris > Beris morrisii. Next base: position 107,279,377 of record OX638310.1, on the reverse strand, counting down.
GTTCGATAGTGTTCGAGAAGAATCACATTTCCCTTTATCTGTTACTTTTACATACACCACCAGAACAGCGTGGAAATCTCTCGACTCTTCTCACATGCAGAACAACTTCTGGCAAGTTAAACACAACACCGAATATTTGAATCACATTTCCCTTTATCTGTTACTTTTACATACACCACCAGAACAGTGTGGAAATCTCTCGACTCTTCTCGCCTGCAGAAGAACTTCTGGCAAGTTACACACACCCCACCGAATATTTGGGAAAGCTCTCGACTACACAAATGCAGTATATGAGAACAAAAGAGTCTACAGCCGACACAATAGTTTTTGTACTACGATATAGCGAGACGACATACGACAGTGGATTCTACGCGTAGTATTTATAAAACGATTTCGATTGGGTAGCAACCAAGTGACTAATTTGTATATAAAATTGGACAGTGTTGCCATTTAGTGTAATTATTAGTGCGATTAACTAATGCGAACAATAAATTATTGTATCTATTGATTTGTGTTTTACTCGAAATCACGGCAAACCCCTAGCTCGAAACAATATCATCCCATTGAATGTCTTAAAATATATTTAAATGTTGAAATGATTAATTTCTTGAATATAATTATATATTTAAATCAAAAAAAAAATTTCAAAAAATTAATAATTTTAAATAATAAAAAAAAACAGAACAAAAATAAATAAACAACGACGACTCACTCACTGGAAAATCGTCTCCTTGTTGAAAATACGCTACAGGTACCATTTGCATATTACAACTGAAATTTTCACGGACCAATAGCGAAATTGGTTTCAATGCCAGTACGGAAAAATTTCCCTCCGAATCGCCATATTTATCAATTTTAATCGTTGCGCCCGTTACACCTAGAAATTTAAAATAAAAATAAGGTTAATTAAACGCATTAATCGAAATGTGATAAAGAGCCCAATTACAATGGATAAATGATGTAAAGTAGTAAAAAGGCTCACAGCATTTAATCTGAAATCGAATGGCATTTTTTGTAATGATATGAAGTTAAGAGATTCTGCACAAAAATGGGTTTATCGATTTTTGTTCGAATTAAATTATTAAGTTGAATCCCCATTCTCATTGCAGCTTTTCTTTTTTTAATAAAATTGAATACTATTTTCAGTTTGTCGTGTTGTTTGTTCCCGATATAGCGTAAACCAACTCAAATGTCTTAAAAGTAATTAGGATATCCACCTTAAATCGCGTTCAGGTAACCAATCACACAAAAGCCTGATATGAAGTGCTACAATACTTTCGTAAGCCACCTTTTTATTCATAAAGGAAGTTCTTCCCGATTTGTTATTGTACTGCCGCATTTCCACAATCGCACGAACCTCTGCGAACTAGAGCCAATGTGTAAACAGCAAGTTCTAGCAACTCTAGCCGAGGTTCGAGTAGCTTCGCCACTCACATTCGCATAGACATTCGCGTCGATGGCGATTTTTGGACGCGAATCAAAGGTATTCGCATTGAACACGAATCTAGTGTGTACGCACTACTCGCCTATGCATTCGAGTGCTATGCGAATGTTGACAAAAACTCTAAATCCGTTTGCTGGTCGTCCGTCCGTCTGTCTGTCTGACCGGACGGTAACTCAAGGATTGAGCATTTGCTAACCTTACTATAGCGTTATATATCGCATTTTTCATCAATTTCTCCATAGACTTATTTATCTAATGGTTTCCCTGTGTCATCATATTGATAATGAACAACCAAAATTAGTTTAAATACACGGTAAACTTCAGTACAGGTTTTTAAAAACGATTCGCAACGAATGGCAAACTTTAGCTTGTTGTAATTCGTGGAAATGACATTCAGTTCAAGAACGTAGATTTGGAGAATTATCTTATGACTGAAATGCAACCAGATAATGAAAGCAGCTCACACGGACCTTGTACAGACGATTTTCTCACAATCATTTCCAGTAGAAGTTTTTTTAATGTCTTGTCCTTTCAATATCCGGGGCAACGATCTACCCAGTTGGGAATTTCATATGGCAGTCTGAAAAAGAAACTCGTCTAACGCCGAAAAACAACATTAAAATTCTTAAGAAATTTAACTTCTACGATAGCTCTACCATAAAAAATCCATTCCTCATTCATTGTTTAACGAACCAGTTCATTAAATAATGAATACAGATTTACTGATGCAATGAATGAATATAGACCAAAAAGTGATAAAAAATTTCATTGATTCAGTGACTTTTTTCATTCAATTCACGTAACGGTTTCATTCTGGATGCAATAATAGTCAAATCTTGATGTTCTAGTCCAGTAATGCTTCGATAATTGCAAAAATGTCCTTCACACTTAAACTCAATGTTCTGTTCCATACACTATCGGAACTGCATGCAAGTGGTGCAATTGCCAGATAGTCAAGCCACCATGACTAAAATCCGAAGCACAATATAAAAAATACCTAAAAATCACAAATTTCTATAGGAACAAGAAAAATCTGCCAACAGTCTGGGCGCAACTTTATTATTTTTTGGATAGAATTCCGAAACGTGTTTAATACTGAGATGCGGTAAAGGTCACTATACGACTGATAACCTAAAAAATAACGTTCCAAATAGCCTCCTGGTTATTCTTTAGCTTGAAATAACGAAATTCATGAAAATGTTGGAAAACCCCTTTTCACGGTAATTTTTTTTACTTCAACTCTGTACATCAATAAAATTTGGAACTTTTTTTTTGCTTTAATTACTCCTGTAGTACTTCTATATATACATACTAAGTTTCAGCTTTTTAGCATAAGCCGTTTATGAGATATGAAAAACCACCCCCCACCTCCGCACCTTACTACCCCTATCAAAAATTTTAAAATTTTTCTAGGATACTTCTATAGTGACTCTATATAGTCGTCAATTTTTAGCTTTCTATGCTTTGCGGTTTTCGAGAAATAAAAATCAAAATTCTTTTCGTTCCACCCCCTCCCACCATCACTCAGTACACCCACACCCTCCAAATTTTTTCTCCGCTAGAGGTCTACTGGTCCTAACTCCTGTAAAAATTTCAAGATCATATCTGATACGGTTCATGAGATATAAAAATTTATTTTTTTGAAAAATGACTGCCTCCCACCTTCAGCGCTTCACCTCCCCCCTCACAAATTTTACATTCAGTAGACTTCACTGGTAATTCTATATACAGAAACCAAATTTTACCTTCCTAGCACAATTGAGTCGAAAGATATTGTAATTCAAAGTTTTTCACCCCCCACCCCCATACCTCACTACTCCCCCTAAAAATGTTAACCCCTTTCAAATCTCCTAGTACCCTTAATACAACTACAAAATTTCGGCAATCTGACATGAATCGTTCAGGAGATATGGATTTTAGAATGTATCAATCCCAGCTTTCAAGCGTTTTGGACGTATTGTTCTCCACCCCCACTCGCACATCTCTCAACCCCTATCGACTATTTTTTTGCAAATGGATCCACTGTCATAGTACTTCATAAGTTCCAACTTTCAGCCTCCTAGCATAAGCGGTTCCTGAGATCTAGAAACCAAAATTTTTCATCTAAAACCCCCCTCCTCCCACCTTACACCCTCACCCCTCCAAAAGGTACCACCCGTAGGCGTTGACCCACTCTACTTACCATAAAAATTTCAACTTAATATCTCAAGGCGGTTGTGAGCTACGCACCTTCAAACGGTTTCGCGTACGGCGGACGGCGTCTACGGCGGACAGACGGACATTTTTTTTTTGCTTTTTGGGGTCTACTAGTCCTAAAACGTGAAAATACAAAATTTCAGGGTTTTTTGAAATTTCAGGTCGATAACAATACTTTACTATTAAAATATAATAAAGTAATTCATAATTCGATCTTCACATATTTTATGCAATAAATTTAATTTCGAAAATAATATCTTCTCTATGCCCAAAACGTAGCAGAAAAATTTCATATTTTCTACCAGTTAATGTATATCGTATGATATGCATATTAGCACATTTCTGATATAGAGTTTATACATTAACACCTTATCAGAAGCCGTGAATATTCTTTATTATATTGTCACGTCTTATTTTTATTTTTCTACTCAAAAGTCGATTTAAATTATACGAAAAAATTAGTATCAATGAGCAATGGAAATATAACTTGTTCTGATTTTTTTCTGAAGTAAATACCGAGAACACTCTTTTAATTTCATAAAAATGTCTTTCACTAGACTACTTTTTGTAGACTTCTACTTGTCTAAAAAATAAAAGAGATACCTACTACACTGACTGCATTGTATTGTATACAATTAATAAATAAAAAAAATATAAAGAAAATAAGACACCTACCCCTGTAGATACAAAAAAAAAATACATAGCAAACCAAAAGAATCACAAGTGATTCACAAATGATTCATAGTTAAAGAACATGTTCACAGGCAAATTCACTTACATTGAATCATTGAACGTTTTGTTTTGATATTCCTACGTAAATCATGTAGGTGAACCGAAAGTATATGAACTGGCTCGTATCTGAAGCGTCTCAGCATTAAACGCAACTGTATAATTTTTTGAGTAGAAGTTCGAAACGCGTTTAATGCTAAGGTACGATACAGGTTACTCTACCACTGACAACCTAAAGAATAACAAGGAAGCTATTTGCAACGTAATTTTTTCAGGTTGCACCGAATATCAACATTTACCGCCTTCCAGACTTCTACCCAAATAATTTTAAGGTTACAGCCAAACTGAGAAATTTTTTACATCTCGACAGTTGCTAAAGATGAAAAGAAGTTGGTATTTAAGTGTCTGTATTTAAACATCTCCCAATAGTTTGGGCGCAAATTTATGATTTTTAAAGTAGAAGTCCGGAACGAGTTTAATGCAGGTTAGCATGGGACCTACATTCAAAAACAATCGTTCAAAATAGCCTCCTGGTTATTTTTCAGCTTGTCAAAAATTTCAAGACCATTTGTCAAGTCAAAAGTTTTTAATCCCACCCCCATATATCACATTTCCTTTTAACCCTTCGTGGTCAGACGGGGTAAAATCGACCCGACGACAAACTTAGGACGTAAAATGGAACCTCTTCATATGTCGGAATAAATACCTTTTTTGGAAAGCGCACTATGCTACTATTTTATTTTTTTTTCAGAAGCAGCATATATAAGAAGTGAAACGCCAAAATTTTATGAAAAAATATTGAACATTGACGAAGCTATAATTTTTTTAGCGAAAAAGTGTCTTTTTTACGTTTTCACCTCTTCAGGAAATTTTTTTAACATGTCGCCATTTTATTTGTTATAAATATTTTCATACATCATCTAGAACGTTCAGAGCATGTTCCATAATTTTTTTAACCACTTCTGACGGATAGTTTGGTCACAATACCCTTTTTAAACATTTTGACTATGTAGAATCGACCCAGTGTGACCACCGAGATTGAATACAGAGGTGTGACCATGAAAGGATAAACAATTTTCAAGTATACGCTCCTGGTATGCCTACAAACAATCACAAAGTTTTAATCATCTGACATAAACCGATCAGAAGATACGGATTTAAGATTGTCGCGATCACAGCTTAATCACCCCTTAACAGCGTACCCTCCACCCATACGTAGGTTGCTACTTAATTTTTGATATAGACAAATAAAAATAAATATTTATAATCAAAAATGGCTTTATTGTTTTTCAAAATATTATATTATTATGAAGATCAACACCCTTTTGAATTTTTTCAACATTTCTTTGCACCAATCGACACGAGCTTTTTTTTGAGCGATTGTCGAATTATGCGGTATCCAACGCGAACAAATATTTTTGACAGCCAAATGTTCATGCAATATTGAATGTATGCGAGTGGAACTAATACCCAGGAATGCCTCAATCTCACGGTATGTCACATGACGATCTTGCAATATCAGTTCACGCACAGCATCGATGTTTTCTGGCACAACTGCCGATTTTGGACGACCTTCACGAAATTCGTCCTGTAGCGAAGTGCGACCATGATTGAATTCAGAAAACCAGCGAAACACGGTAGCTCGAGATGGTGCTTCATCACCAAAAGTCGAAGCGAGTTGATCGGCACACTGCTGTTGGTTTAATCCACGTCAAAAGTCATAGAAAATCATCGAACGAAAATGTTCACGATTTAATTCCATTTTTTGACCAAGATGAATATTTCAAGTATCTGCAAACAACACAAATAGCACTCGTATGACAACACGTTATGAGTACGTTCACCACTAAAAATGTCAAACTTTACGACGACAATGTCAGATTTGACGTATTCACATCAGTGTTGCCATATCTCAAAACTTAAGTAGCAACCTACGTATTCAATTTTTTTTGGAAATGGCTCCACTATAGTCGCTCTATATAAACTCCTAGCTTAAGGATTTTCCTTGTCTTAAATATCCCTTCCCCCTTAAAGAGGGTCACTCGGTCTATCAGCCAAAAAAATTTGACCATAATATCTCAACGCGTTTGTGAGCTGCAACCCTTCAAATGCGTTTGGGGACGGCGTATACGGCGGACAAAAAGATATTTTTTTTTTCGCTTTTTTGGTTCGATCTACTAGTGATGAAACGTGAAAATACGCAATTTTAGGTTATCAATTTTTTGAGAAATCTCAAGTCGATTCCAATACAATAAAGTAAGAATTGAGATCGAATAATTTTTAATTAAATGTACTTCAATTGAAAAAAAATAAATAGAATAAAAAGAATTGTAGAATAAAGTTTAAGGACTCTTTTACTTACTTTGATAAGTACGATTTTTAATTATAGTTTCAATAATTCTAGTTCCATTACTAGCTACATCATATATCACTTCATCCGTTAGCGTTCTCTCTTCCTGACGCAAAAGCTTATCCAATGCCCAGGCATAGAGTTTAACAGAATCATAGAGGTAGGCGGCATATATAGATATAAACTGCAAGAAAATGAGATAAGTTTTAAATTAAGTGTTTCATAAAAATCGCACTAGAAAAGTTCCAACTGACAGCTACGAAGATAAATGAGGATAGCTCGAGGGAGAATTTCTTTATCATTACTAGAAAAGTCATAATTTAGCGTGATATGAAACCAGTTCTCCTTTTTAAATCGAATACATGAATACAAACTAAATTTAAAAATTCTAGACCAATTTAAGTAAAAAGGTTCATTAATTTCAGTTTAAAACATTCTTAAAATTATCAGATCCGTGTGACCCTCAAGAGCGGAAGACAGTAACGTCTTGGCTCCTTAGACATTGACTGAACAGAAGGACTTAGTTATAACAGAGTAATTGCTTTGTGATCTTATCATCTTTACCAGATTTTCGCAATGCTGAAAATTCTTAACTAAATGAACAGCAAAATTTAAGTACTTTTGGTTATGAGCTTAAGCACTTTGAATAAAAAATTATAATTGAGAAACAGCAGCAGTGTCTTGGAAGGGATCTTACTTCCTTATACCCCAAAGGGGGTAGAAACTGAATTGAACGAAACCTTTTCATATTGTGCAAATTAACTTAATACGAACAAACAAAAACGAACAATAAATTAACGTTTTACTTACCTTAATATAATTATTATTATAAAATAGTGTTGGTAAGGAAAAATTAAATGGATCTTTTGTGTTGTATTCACGAACTTTTTCCGTAAAATTTTCGTAATTGTTCGTTGGCGGGGTTGATACTATGACTAATAAACTACGGGCACGTTTTATAAAATTATCTGTCTTATCCGAACAAGATTTCAACTTTTCGAGATAATCCGGTTTCCATAAATACTTTTGGGCTTCTCTGAAAATAGATAAACAAACGAAAAAAAATTAGATTATTTATTTAACAATTAATGAACAAAAATACAAAAAAAAATATGCCAACAGTCTGGGCGAAATTTTATTGTTTTTGGGTCAAAGTTTGGGAAGTGGTGACAATGTGGTCGCGGTAGAATGTTTACGCCACGGCCACGTAATGGGGCATACATCGGGACGCGGTTGAAGTCGCAGTATAACATCAGTTGTTTCGAGGTTAGGACATTTTTGAAAAGCTAATTTTGTCCTTAAAATAGATGTAAAATTATGAAAAGTATTAATTTTTAACCGATCAAACGTATAACAAGTCCGTGTAGACGACTCCAATTTCGGTATATTATTTATTGAAAGCCCATAGAAGTAAGAATCAATTGCTGCCTCATCAGACCTAAGAGATATGACGAATTGTGAAAAGGTATACAAGCTCATTACATCCACTTAGGGGTTGAATTTGGAAAAATTGTGAAATAAGGTTTTAAGCGATTACATAAGAAACAACTTGATATCTCATCAGACACCAGAGATATTGCAAAATTTGTGAAAACGTAAGCAACTCTCCTTGAGGGTTGAATTTCGTAAAATGGGGAATGGTTTTTTAGGCCATTAGAAGAATTTTATGCCTCATCAGACCTAAGGGGTAGCGAAAATTTCGAAAACATATGCAACCCTCTTACACCCCCCTTGGCTGCATATCCAAAAATTCGGAAGTTAGGCGATTATATAGAAAGCCCGAGGAAGTAAAAAGCAACTCGATATCTCATCAGATCTAAAAAGTATGCTGGAATTCGTAAAGACATATGAAGCCCGTGTACACCCTCTTGCGGGTTGAATATCAAATAAGTCGCAAAATTAGTTTGTAGGCTATTATCTAGTTATTATTATTATTATTATTGTTGCCTGGAAATAAATTTCGCAGGTAACAAGTCTGGAGGCATCTTAGCTACTGGGCTATATGATGCGGTCTTTTACTTTATTATTTTTTAATAATAAAGTATTGTGATCGACCTGAAATTTAAAAAAAATTTGCTACCCTGAAATTTTGTATTTTCACGTTTTAGGACTAGTAAACCCCAAAAAAGCAAAAAAAAAAAAAATTCCCGTCTGTCCGCCGTAGGCGTCTATGTGCATACGCCGTCCGCCGTACGCAAAATCGTTTGAAGGCGCGTATCTCCCAAACCCGTTGAGATATTAAATTGAAATTGGGTGAACCCCTACGACTGCTATATTTTCGAGGGTGTAAAACTTTGGATTACAATATCTTCCGAACCAATTACACCAGGAAGATAAAATCTAGTTTCTGTATATGGGATCACAAGAGGAGTAAGCTGAAACTAAATTTTTTGAGGGGGGAGGTGGAGCACGAAAGTGGGGGGACAGCAATTTCTCAAAAAATGTAATTTTTATATCTCAGAAACCGTATCAGATATGATCTCGAAAATTTTACAGGAGTTGGGATCGGTAAACCTCTAGTAGGGAAATTTGGGGATGTGGGTTGGGGGTGATGGTGAAAGGGGGTAGAAAGGAAAAAATTTTGATTTTTATTTCTCGAAAACCATAATGAATAGAAAGCTAACAATTTAGGATTATATAGAGCGACTATGGAGACATCCTAGAAAAATATTATTGTTGATAGGGGTATCAAAGTACGGTAGAGAGGGCTGGTTTTTTATATTTCAGAAACGGCTTATGCTAGAAAGTTGAAACTTAGTACGTATATGTAGATGTACTATTAGAGTAATTAAAGCAAAAAAAAAGTTCAGATTTTTATTGGCCTTCAGAGGTTGAGTAAAAAAAATGTCCGTGAATACACATTTTCATAAACTTCCTTAAAACTTTTAGACATGTCGAGCTATCAAAGCAATTTTACTTCTGCGAGCTATTTATATAAGCGCCTAGTAACGATCTTCAAAATTTTTCGATATCCAACCCCTAAGGGGGTGTAAAGTGGTTGTGTACATATTCACGAATTCTGATATACTCGTATATTAGATTTGGAATTCACTTTTACTTCTATAAGCTTTAAACGTAGTTGAGGAAAACCCGATTTAAGTATTTTTCTCTATTAAACCCCCTGGGGTTATTGTTCAAGTTTTCACTGATTCCGAAAATCTCTTAGGTTTAATGTGATCGAATTCGCTTTTACTACTATGAATTATTCTATTGATAGAAAAATATGTAAGTAAATAAAAAAAATCTGCCAACAGTCTGGGCGCAACTTTTTTATTTTATGGATAGAAGAAATAACCAGGAGGCTATTTGGAACGTTATTTTTTAGGTTGTCAGTCGCATAGTAACCTACACCGCATCTCATCATTAAACACGTTTCGGACTTCTACCCATAAAATAATAAAGTTGCGCCCAGTTTTTCCTGTTTTTTTTATATGTGTTAGTCGAAATTACTAACTTTATGTTTTAATAGCTAGATTTTATCCCACATTCTGTGAGCTAGAAAGGCCGCACGAAGCTTATTTAGTGTTATTCGGTTTGTGGGATCCAGGGTATCACGTAGTGTTGCCGATGGATCTTCCGTTGGTTCCAATTGGACCAGCTTAGATATTGGACATTCTTCCAGAATATGTTTGATTGTGAGCTATACTCTGGATGTTGACCAATCTACTGGTTGTCCCTGTTCAAAAAAGTGTAGTATAGCAAAAAGAGGTTTGCCCAGTCTTAATTTGAGGATAGATATGCATTCAACCCTAGTCAGCTGGCTGTTGTATAGTAATCTTGAAATGGTTGTATTATGTGATCGTAGGAATGAATCACTACTATTCCAGGCTATTGATTGAGCTTCACGCCTCAAAGAAATGAACGTATTCCATATGGTGAGATGTAGGTTCGGAGTTTCAACTACCAAAGGAAGGGCATGTGCCACTTTGGTTGCTGTATCCGCAGCTTCGTTACCCCTAATACCAACGTGGCCTGGTACCCATGCAAGGAAGGTGTTTTCGGTCGCATAGAGCATGTTACGAGATTTGACTGCTGAGTTTCCTATTGCCTGAAGGACTCACAGATTGTCCGTCCATATCTTTGTGAAATGATTATTGGTCTTTGCGATCGATAGGGCATGATAAATAGCAGCTATTTCTCCAAAGTAGCTACTTGAACCTCGGGGAAGTAGGCCTTGGTGGAGAACTTCCAAGTGGATGTCCGGAGAAGAACCAACCACAGCGTATGTTGTAGATTCATTCGCGTAGGAGCCATCCGTATACATATTGTATGTATGATTTCCTTATTGATGGAGGCGAGGTGTGCGGATTGGTATATCTTGGGCGGGATTGAATTTTTAGGAAACCTGGCTAATCGAAAGTCGATGCCCTTGTGGATTTTCCATGGCGGGATTGCATTGTCTAGATAAACTTCATTCGCAATGTCTATAGTATTTGGAAGAGGGAACCTATGTAGCAGTATTAGTCTGGCTATGTGAGATATCTCTGATTTATTAGTGGGTGTCGGGCTACTGCTGATGGGTTTGTATATTTCACTCCACATAATAAGGTGCAGTATGTTGGATTTCGTATAGTGCTCTGCTGGCTAGCTTATTTCCTCTTAATGTAACGTAGTTCTCCAAAGATGAGTTGGCTGCCTCAACGCGTAATGCTTGAACTCGCGTTGGCCTTAAGGCTCCTGAAGCAGACCAAAAGCAGCTATTGATAGTTACGTCGATTTTTTTCCTATTTGTTTTCGTTGCAAATGCATAGAGGGTAACACCGTGCTGCAATGCACCGAAATCTAACATGAAATTATAAAATCCGTGGAAGTAAAAACCAATCTGATATCTTATCAAGCCAAACGAAAACTGTGAAAACGTATGCAACCTCCTTACTATGATACACATGAAGATATGGTTGAATTCGTGAAAATGTATGCAACCCCTTTACAACCCCATACAGGTCGAATTTCAAAAATCCTGAAAACACTTTCTAGGCATTTACGTGAAGAAGCCGTAGAATGAAAATTAATTAAATATTTTAGAAGACCCAAAGATATGAAGAAATTCTTGAAAATATATACATCCCATTTTCACTGATCAGCTCCGCAAGGACCGTAAAAAAATGTACCTCTTCCTACGCAGAGAATTTTAAGGGGGGAGGTTCAAAAAATCGGGTTTTATTTTACTATATAAATTGTTAGTATAACTATTCAAGAATACGTTGCCAAAATTTCAACGCGAAATACGAATTCGTTCCGATTTTATGAGCCCAAAACCGAAATGCTTGGGTTGTCATAATTTTAAATATATTTCGGTAGAGCGTTGCTTTACCTCGCTTGGCGTCAGTTTGATTGTAGTCTTTGACACGTGTGTTTGAAACGCGTATTTCTTGAAACCATTTTTTTTTATTCGCGGGGACTCTAGCTCAAAAAGTTATAAACCGATCATTAAGAAAATTGAAAGTGTGTTTCTTTATATCATAATTTTAAGGGTTTTTATTATTGCAAAATAAGAAAAAAGAAAAAATCGTCAAAATCGAGAAATTTTTTTTAAACACCTGTCAAAACTTCAATTTTTACCCGCAATGAGGTTCATATTCTTAGAAAATTTTTTAATGATATGAGAAAACAACCATTTTGTATTGAGATAAAAATTGCGACCTCAACATTTCCCATTTCTGTGGACAACAGCCCATAACTAAGACATTTCCGTCAGAAATTACTTGAAAAACTTGTGAATGTAATTCAAAATATTAATAAAATAATGTCAAAGTTACAGTGTGTTAGGTAATAGCGTGTACAGCACAACTTGCAGTCGGTAAGCGTTACGAACCTGAAAATTTTTGTATTTGGTTTAGGGAACTTCCGCCTATGGCGCATTAGTCGAAAAGTTTCAGTCTTTGTCGATCTTCCGTCAGAGAAACACAGAAAACGCGATGAGTGACGTGTATTCGAAACGTTTTGAAGCCGTGTTCCTATGCGCGCACCCAAAAGGGCCAAAAATGTCTTATAACTCAGCTGCCAAGTATATTAAAAAGTCGAGGGCGTTTGTTGCGAAGTGGGTGAATAGATTCAAAGAGTCAAAAAATGTCGACGACCTTCCAGATCGTGGTTCAGCAGAAAAAGTGACAAAAAAGGACGAAAAAGTGATTGTGACATTGTTTTCACGAAATCCTGCATTATCCTTTCGTCAAGGGCAAGCAAAATTGAAGCAAAAAGGATTAGACATATCGCACGTTACATTACGTGAACATTTGCGTGCGAATAATTTAAAATGGCGAAGCACATTGAAGAAACCTTTGCTGTCAGAAAAACACACTGCGAAAAAACTTGCCTGGGCACAAGAAAACATTGATCATGACTGGAGCAATGTAGTTTTTTCTGACGAAGTTTCCGTTTGGGGTTATGTTATCATACCACGTGCATGGTGTTCCTCATCAAGCCAATTCGTCCAGCGCACCGTCAAACACTCAATCAAGGTGCATCTTTGGGGCTGCTTCTCAAAGAAGGGTTTTGGCGTGTTGCACCTCTTTACCAACAACCTCAATGCTCATAGGATGGTCGAAATTTACAAGAAAGCCTAGTTACCGACTGCCAAACGTCAATTCATCCAAAAAAACGAAGAATGAATCTTGTAGGAAGACAATGATCCAAAACACCGGAGGCGACTCTGCACTGAATGGAAACAGGAAAATGGCATCATCACACTCGAATGGCCATCACAATCGCCTGATGCTAATCCCATCGAAAATGTCTGGGCCTACATAAAGCAGAAGATTCGAGGGAAACGTCTCTTCACTTTGAAGCAGCTCTCTGGACAAAATCGACGCGTTTGGAGGGCACTCCCCCAAGAATACTCCGAAAATTTGGTAGAAAGTATGCAGTGGAGATGCCAAGCGATTATCGACGCTGGTGGTGATTGGACCCACTATTAAAGCTATTGCGCACATTTTGATAAAAACGCATGAAAGTCAGCCTCCTAATGTGGTTTCCCCCCTTAAAATCAAAAAATCTTCTTTGATTTCAAGGACAATAAAGATAAAGAAAAAAAAGTTTCTTTATTTCCGCCTGATGAAAAATATCCCATCATACCTGTATGTAAATACATTCGCGAAATTTGCTCAACTCCAAGATAATATAATAACAAAATATAACATGTGAGAAGGTATTTGCACAACAATCTAAAAACATGAGCATAATTAAAAAGAAACTTCAGAAAGAAATTGTATAACGATTCAATCCGTTGTAGAATAACAAGAAAAGGAGTTTCAGAGAATTATTTGTTACAAATTGCCCGAACCACAAAAGTGGAGATGATAATGCACAGAGTAAGAATTATTATTTCAACCAGTCAGAGTTATTTACATGAATTAATGCCTTCGAGGAATATAAATTTCGAAGAAAATTACCCCGAGATTTTCTCTTCCAGATAGGTACCCAATTAGAGGTTGTGATTTATCAAGAAATTGACAAAAACAAATTTTATTTGCTGTATTATATTATAAGCTATTAGTATTACACTGTATGCAACGCTGTCAAATATTTGACTACTTTCCCTGTCAAAAATTGTCAAATCGTCAAATTTTTGTTTGGCACATTATTTATGAACTTTAAATGAACAATGAGTTGGACCGTTGAACTAGACTTTTCAGTGCAGTGTTTCAGTTGTTATACGCAAACTAGTCGAATAGCGTCGTCTTCAGTAGATCACTTCCCGTGATCGTAAAAGCAATTGACCATTGCACCGAATACTTCGAGTCTTCTATTCTTGCGTATAAGTACAATGACCAGACATTAATTGATCAGCATTTATTTCTCACGCCAGCTTGCTAGCATTGCAAAATTTCCTCTGATATACCTTTGTACCGCAAATGCTGTTATTGATTTGCCATTGGTAAAAATTCAAAAAATTTGAATTGAAGGATATATTACAATATCCAAGTAGTGATGGATTCCGGCTAAAGGAACTTGACTTCGGATGTTTTATTGTCTGAAATTCGATGAGAAGTTCTCGCTTTGGTTTGGTAGTTGTTGAAAACTATCCGAGAGTCCAAAATGTCTCAAACTGTCTATCCGATAATGCGTTTTGATGGTGATCGTTTTTCCTAGAACCATCCATCCAAATATTTTTTTTTTAATGTTGGGTAGGTTGAAATCCAATTTGATTTGTTCGATAGACATTAGTTCCTAAAAGAAATCGGCACCTATAATCAAGTGCACTAGCCTGTGCTTACCGAAGCTTGGGTCAGTCAGCCAAGGAAATCTTAAGAATTGGCCAAGAAGAAATTTTGTGGCTGGATTGTTGATATATCCGGAATGATATAAGCCTCCAATCTAGCATAGCATCCAGAATTATTCGAGGCAATGTTAATGCTCACCTTCCTTGTTGCTTGAGTTTTAGCAGATCGGATTCCCGAAATGTTGATATTGTCATTTGTTCCTGAACTCTTCAACTTCCTGCACATTCGTTCACTGATGAAGTTTTGCTGAGGGCCGGATTCCAAGATAGCTGCACGCCTCGGTAGTACCTTGTTGAGTGTTGTTCATGATTATAGGCAGTTCCCACCCAAAACGAAGCTATCGTGAAAGTTCTGTGCACAGTTCGGTGGGTGGTTGATTCTCATTCTCTGTAGGCTGTAATTTGGATCGCTGTGACACTTAGAGCAGCTCCGGGATTTGCATTGGCTGGCGAAGTGGTTATCTTTCAGACAATTAATGCATGGATTTAGCGTCTCCGCTTGGATAAACCGTTCAGATGGCTTTAGTTTCAAAAATCGGTCGCGGATCTTTTCCCGTACAGAAACCACAATCAGTCTTAGTAGTTGAAGTCATCCGGGATGCGTTTTTGAGATGTTGAGGTTTCTGTTCGCCCGGCTGACGTATCTCGTTGCCTATAGCCTCCAGGGACTGGCAGCGTAGTTCTAAAATTACATGTTGTTCTTTAAGTGACTGCTCATAGAGTCCGTTTGTTGTCTTGTACATCGTCTTTACGAGGATGTGGAGCAGAATCGGATTTCAAGTTTTTGTGCTGACGTTGATACCAGGGTTGGTATAGTAGTAGTAGGCGTTGGTTGCTATACCGACTTCTTAAGATGCTCTATGCCGTAGTATAGTTGATGTCCGATAGCTGCACATCGAACCAGACGTTCAGCTTCCTCAGACAGGTTGTTTTTGAGATACCACATCTTTTGTGTGTTTCCCCAAGGACCATTTCTACATCAAACATTTGGAAGTGATTTTAGCACGAGTTGAAGATGCCGTAATTGTTTGTAGCACGCATTTCTCCAAACATTGCATCAACACATGCCCGTGTCCTGGATTTCAACCTTGACACGAAGATTGGATTGTAATCAAATGCTTCGACACAATCGGAGTATTCGCATATCGATTGGTTTATTTGCCGGATATCCTCCCAGTACTGCTTCAGTGTTGACAGCTTCACTTCATAGAACTGCCTTGGTTGATCTCCTTGTAGAGTGTCTACGCTGTTGTTTAAGTGAGCGATGGCCTGAGCTGACACTAGTTGCCGTCGAATGAGTCCCTTGATCTTCGTAGTGATGTCCGCCGGTAATGGATCATCTAGATTGTTTCATGAAACTTGGTTGATGCTGAATCATATGATGCTGCCGCATGTGATGAAAGTCCGAATTGAGAACTCATCAGCTGTGCGTTGATGGATCTTGTCTTCTAGTACACATCATTGATCGTTGCATAATATCCTTAAGCAAAATATGGATGTTCAGGAAAGTTGACTGCATGAGGTTGAAGTTCTGTGCTAGTTGCGTCAAAATTTACCTAAAGGTGGTTCAGTTAGGAAATAAGATAGCTAGTAGAGTTTCGGCTGACAGAATCCTTTTTATAATTATTGACGATCGATTCGAGCTTGAATTTAAGATGTTCTAATGTAAGAGACCTGGCATGGATCATGGGGATTGATGAAAGGTTTTGCGAAAAAGAGTGCCTGAGTCCGAAATGTAACTGCACACCAGTTGAATCCCTATTTCTACTGGAGGGCGTTGTAAATAAGAGGAGGAGAACTTAAATTAAAAGTTTGTGATTTTTATATCTCAAAAACGGCTAATTTCAGAACTTTGAAAATTTGGTATCAAAATATTAGTAACTATTCTAAAAAAAAATTATTTTTGACGGACGTTGTGGCATAGGAGAGAGAGCGACCGAAAATTGGTCATGTTTGGACAAAAAATGTCAGTTTTTTTTCATTTTAGATTTTTTCTACAAAAGTTAAGTAATAACACACAAATTTGTTGCAAAAAATAAAATATGTTTTTCATATTTACCTTGGCGAATACGTCATCATATCGACATATATGACCATATATTCTCCTTTCGCAAACAACTGTACAGATTCCATAGAAGCCATCAATTCAACCAAAGCATTTGTTGTCCCTAAAAATACATAAATCCTCGTTCGATTCATTGTATTCTGGATAACCTGGAAAACATACAGAACATAAATGATAACAATATTCATGGAAAATCGATACTCTTACCTGATACCAGTAACCATTACGACAGCATTCCATGTTATTTTCACAGCATTTATGATTATTGGAAACTTCTTCGCTATGATTTATGGTCATGTTCTTCTTTGTGGCTTGATCCTTCAACGAATTTGCTACCGATTTCCAGGTTTCTTCGTAGATTATCGAGAATTTTTTCCAGCCGTAGTACCGAAGGAGTGATATTACAGATTTTGTAACCTGCAATTCAAAAAGGATTTAGAGAAATAAAGTTGAAATTATATATCATTTTTTTTTATTGTTAATAATGTTATTAAAAAAACGAATTTTCCGAAATAATATACAATACGATAGATGCAACGACATAAATTCGATCTTTTCCTGGTCTGTCTTCAACTCGTCTAAAGGATTTCTTTAAATTGAGCCAGAGAAGGCAGAACTAAATATGAATGTCCGGAAGCCCGACGGTCAAAATCTGAATGAAGAAGCGCAAGAATATCGCTATCTTGGAAGCATTATCATCATAGATGGTGATGTTGAAAATGTGGAGGCTCGCATCAACAAAGTTCGCTACGCCCTCGGTATTAAATAATCCCATCGAACAAAATTTCCAGAGTTCGAATCTTTTTGTTAAATCCGTGTTGTTGTACAGCTGCTGTACCAGGTGATCAATGAGCTCAACTCGACCAATGTCTTCAACATCTTGTAGATATTCTGGTCAGACGGGGTATTCAACAACAATCCCTCTGATCTTATTTCGGACAAAATAGACACTGAGATTCAGAGAAAAAAGTGACAATTGATTGGTCATGGCTTAAGGAAGCCAGAGCGATATGTTTTGCTGCACAGGTTCTGGATTGGAATTCAAAAACAAGACATTAAGTCAGTCGTCCAAGAAACACATGGAACAATCAAATGGGAAGGATATGCGAGGAGTAAATAAATCCTGGCGGACATGTATTAAAAAATCGGTTCATCGCCAAAACACACGACAACTTCCATTCAAAAGTCAAAAAAAATTGTCAAAGTCTTTGCTTTTTCAGTTGTACCTATTCTTCTGGAAAGTTTCCTTGTTCACGGAAACTAGTGAATTTTCAGCCTATACCTAAGACGGGAAGTAAAACGAACCACCCAAATTACAGACCTATAGGCAACACTTCAATTTTGTCAAAATTTATGGAAACTACTGCCGTTCCAGAGATAGAAAAAAACCACCCCGTAGATAGCACGTTATGTCCACACAGGCTCACAGGCTCTGGCTATCAAAAATGAAATAAATGAATTTATTTAGTGATAAATAATAAATTCTGTTGTCTGATAGATATGATGGCCGTTGCCCACCATGAAAAAATTTGCTCTAAATTTCATGCAGCGCGGGAGCGGCCATGGTTATCATTTTTGATAGTCAAACAAATTCCATAAAAAAACAGTCTGGCCTCCTGAGAAACATTAGCAAAATATGCAGTCAACGTGTTAAGGACTTCATCCAGTCAACTCACTAAAAACAAATTCATTAAATAGCTTAAAGAGTTTATAAAATACGAGCCTTCAATTGCGTTTGCGTACATACACAGTAAAAAACATAACGCAGTCACGATCGGCTGCAAGCCAATCGTATGATACTCTAGATGAAATACTGAACTCCGATTTATATTTTAGTTGGGAATATATCAAAAGATGAGGAATGCACATACAATTATTGCATGACCTTTTATTTACAGGTAGAAACTATTGTATAGTGGCTACTCGATGGATGGTTAAACGATTTCTTGAGTTATAGTGAGTTCCATAAATTAAGTTAGGACATTTTTACAGAATTTTTGTATGGCAACTACATGAAGGACTTATGGGATATTTTTCATATTATTTGTCATATGCTACCTGATGGCGCTAATTAATGAACTCAGTCTTACTTTTGATATAAAACTAATTCCTGTACAATTTTGAATCCCTGCTTTAACTCGTACTAGAGTTATAATGGATTCTCTAACTTGCATAAATTTTTGAAGGACTTTTGTAGGCTGCTACACGAAAGACTTATTCGATTTGCATCATATTCGGAACTTTCGCTTCAAACATTGTAAACTTTAAGTATGAAAAATTTCAAGTTCCTAACTTGAAGCATTCGACAATAAGTGTTTTAAGGACTCTTGTATGCGAGGTACCCGAAGGAGTGGTAGGATATCGCCCATTAACGAACTTAGCCTTACATTTTACAGGTGGTGACAAAATTTCAACTTCCTAGGCCAACGCGTTCTTGAGTTATCGTGCAAACGGACGGACACCAAACGGATTTGGGGTTTTTGGCCACAACACGAAATAATATATAACTTTTTTTCATCCGCTGGATTAAACTTATAATACTCTACATGATTTCATCTAGAGTATAAATATTGTGAAAATTACTGTTACGTGCAAGCCTGGCAACCGCGCAACTCGATCGTTTCGCATAATGGAAAAATCAACAACCGAATACCTAGCTACAAAGTAACCCAATCAGAAACCTAGTTGAAGTACATAAGGAGAGCGGAGCAATACGATTATACCCCCCTATACTGTTTCTTTCCAGTACTGTCCACACACACCACCGAGCGAAGATTCAAGAACATTCTCGACTACAGACAAGTAGTATAAAAGCAGATGAAGCTTTCAGCGAGGGTTATAGTAATTTTTATTACGTCGACTGTGACAGACACCTAGTACGCGACCGTATTGGTGGAAAGCGATTGATAGAGTGCGATCGAGACAAGTGCTATGTAAAAGCGGGCAGTATTGCCATACACTGCGAATAATTGCGCTAATAGAATTAAAGTGCGAAGAATAAATAATCACTTATTTTTATTTTAACCGAATTGTGTTTTACTTGAAATCCCGGCGAACCCCTAGCTCGCAACATTACTATCCCTAAAGCAATAAAATATTCTGCATTGATGTAGTAATTTACGAATTTTCATTAAATTTAACAAAATTGAGAGTAATTTTTAAAAATGCGTATTTTTACAGATTTAATTCATAAATTTAGTAACTGAGTAGTAATATTGCAACAGTGCAAGAAATTTTCCACACTTAATGTGAAAAATTGATCATTGTGTATAAAATTACTCATATTGTATGTAATTTTGATACTTCAAGCGTAGTAATTTGATTTTTGTGAGATGTATTAACTTGACCGCTTCGTTGTTTAATTCACTTGTTTTATAGTTTTGTGTAAGGCGTGATTTAAAATTGAAAACGAAAATAATGTTTATAAAGTGTGAAGTTTGTTGCTTTAAAACAAATAAATTAAATTTATATAATAAACATGTATAGTGTTTTCTACTTTCTACTCTTCTTGACCTATATCCTGGTTCTTTTACCAATTATCATGTGTTGATTGATCTCATTGAATTTTTCCAATTGTCGATTGCTGTGTCCTTTGCCCTTCAAAACGTTTGGGATTTCATCTGCCGATCAGTCGCTTGAAGTTTATTCCTTTATATTATCAATAAATTAATAATAATAATAAGGAAACATAAACATGTCATAATTTGTAGTACATAGTAGTTAGTTTTTTCACACCGTGTGTAATTTACGCACATTTTTAGCGATTGATTTGCACACTTGTGTGTGAATTTCCGCATTAATAGTAAAAATCACAGGAGTGCGTAATTAAATTTGACAATAGTGATGCTGCTCTCAGAGTAAGCAGTAAATTGCCTACTCTAAGAGTAGTAAACATTTTTTACTGTGTAGGGCAGACAGAATGCACAATTTTGTTGCATTTTTGAGGTATACTACTCGTAGTCCAAAAACGTGAAAATACAAAATATCAGGGCAACAAATTAAAAAAAAAAATCTGCCAACAGTCTGGGCGCAACTTTATTATTTTTTGGGTAGAAGTTCGGAACGAGTTTAATTCTGAGATGCGGTGTAGGTTACTATGTGACTGAAAACCTAAAAAAAGTTCGGGAAGCGGGTAGAATGGGGTCGCGCTAGAATACTTAAACGCCGCTGCCACATACAACATATGAATTACATAATTGGGTCATACTCCGGGTCTACGAGGTCTAGTCCTAGTATAATATCAGTTGTTACGCCATTAGAAGGTTTTTCGTGATTTGGTTTTGGGCCATTACATGAAATCAGAAATGCGCTTGTAGGCGATTATATAAAAAGTCTGTGGAAGTGCAAACCAATCTAATATCTCATCAATAATGAGAAATATGTCGAAAGCCTTACGTCCTATTGGAGTTGAATAATAAACATCCTGAAATCAACTTTTTGACGATTATGTAGGAAGCCTTAGGAAGTAAAAATGAATTCGATATCACATTAGAACTAAGAAATATGTAAGAATTTATGAATTATGCAACCCCCTTGCACCCACTTTGGGGTTGAATATCCAAAAATCCTGAAATAAGTTTTTAGATATATATAAAGAAAGCTCGAGGAAGTAAAAACCAATCCGATGTCTTATCACTCCTAAGAGATATGACGGAATTTGTGAAAACGTGTTAAACCCGTTCTTACACTCTTAGGGGTTGAAAAAGGAAAAAACTTGAAAATGGATTTTAGGTTATTATTAAATAAGCCCGTGGAAGTAAAAAGTTATTCGATATCTAATCAGACCTGAGGGATACGGCTGAATTCGTGAAAATGTATACATCCTCTTTGCACCACCGTGGTGGTCACTTCAAGGGGCCTACCCAGTCTATTAAAAAAAAATTTCAATTCAATAGCTCATAGGGTTTGGGAGCTATAAGCTCTCAAACGTTTTGCGTACGGCGGACGGCGCACAGACGGACTGAAATTTTTTTTTGCTTTTTTGGTGCTTCTAGAATATTATTATTATATATATTATTATATTATTATATATATATTATTATATTATTATATATATATTATTATATTATTATATATATATTATTATATTATTATACAGGGTGTTTGGTACTCCGTGCACGACCTTGTAAGGGGTTATTCCTTGATATATTTGGAGAAAAAAATTGTTCCACAGGGTGGGTCAATTTTCAATAACAGTGGAGATACAGGGTGGTTAAGAAAAGTGTTTTTGACCGGTACCCTTACTCACTTAAAACGTTATATCTTGAAAACGAATAATCACAAGGCAAAGTGTTATAACTCGTTTTTTAGGCAATCGAATTATCTTTCATTTGATGTAACAGTCTAAATTGTAACTGCACCCAATCTTGAGATATTTACTCGAAAACACCAATTTTTGCTACGTGAACCCTTAAAATTCAGTGATCAATGTAGTTTTTCTCAGAAAACCCCATTATAAACATGTCATTTTAATTTTATTTTTTTATGAGCCATATTATTACCTACAAAAGCTGCATACATATGTATGAGTTACGATTAACATTTTGGAAGTAATAGGTAAAAATACATATCGCATAAAAATTAAATATTCCAAAAGTCAGTGCATGTGCATGTTGATCTACACTACTTGTTTGAACTAAAAGAATTTAATAATGGTTTTTATGTTTTATTTAAAAAAATTTTGTTATAATAAATGTTCAAAATGGCCACCTTCATTTTGAATGCACGCTAAAGCTCGTTTGGCGAGTGTTCTCTTGGTATTCATATTCCTCAACTGCTGCCTTACTTCTATTGCTGCCGCATCGATCCTGATATTTAGATCTTCCAATGTTTCTACTGGCGTTGCGTAGACTAGGTCCTTCATCCGTCCCCATACAAAGAAATCCATAATAGTAAGATCAGGAGATCTTGCAGGCCAGTGTATCGGTCCATTTCTACCGATCCAGCGATTGCTATAATTGGAATTTAACCAATCTGTGATCTGTCGGCCGTAATGAGCTGGAGCACCATCGTGTTGGTAAAACATGGAAGCCAATCGTACCAGTGGAATATCATCCAATAAGTCCTGTAGATTATTTGATAAAAACTGTAAGTAATTGGAGCTATTTAGAGTACGCGGAAGCCTAATAGGTCCAAGTAAATCGTCACCAATCACGCCTGCCCATAAATTGACGCTGAATCTGTGCTGAAATGATGCCGCTCTTCTTGTGTGTGGATTGCTCTCAGCCCACGTATGTAGGTTGTGGAAGTTTGTGATACCGTCTCTGGTAAATTGGGACTCATCCGTCCACAGAATATTGTTGAAAAAATTGTCGTCATCTATTTGTCGTTCAAGGAGCCAATTGCAAAACTCCATCCGTTTGCGGAAATCAATGGGTAGCAGCTCCTGTACTGGTGTGTGATGGTAGGCATGGAAGCGTTTTACTTTTAAAATACTCCAAACCTTCCAAGTAGATATGTTAAACTGCAATGCCAAGCGTCGGATACTGATCGATGGATCATTTTGCACTGCTTGCAGTATTCTTTCATCAATCTGAACAGCGATTATAGGCGCAGGATTTGCATTTACTCTCCTTGTTCTAACGCTGCCAGTTTCCCTAATTCTCCTGTAAACGTCCTGAAATACTCTCCTGTCAGGTGTCCGTCGATGGGGATGTCTCTGATGGTAAAGCCTTCGCGCGGCTTTTCCATTTTCGCGACACTCTCCATAAATTAACACAATGTCAGCATATTCTTCATTGGAGTACTCAGACATTTCGAAATTATTTTTTTTATTCTACTGACACCTTCTTCTTTTAGCAACGTAACTAAAACTGATAAAAATATGAAGGTAGTTTTGCTTTTATAGGCTTTTTATTTTGTAAGGCACCCTATTAAAAAAGGCATAGTACCGCACCCAGTATTACCTACCACATCCAGGTAAAAGCATCAATTATGTTGAAACTCAGTTACATTTCATTGTTTTCCTACATACTTTAAATAGTAATAAATGGGCAATAAAAATACTTCAGTACTACCGACAAATTAAACGAGGTCCACTTTATGGCACTGACTTTTGAAATATTTAATTTTTATGCGATATGTATTTTTACCTATTACTTCCAAAATGTTAATCGTAACTCATACATATGTATGCAGCTTTTGTAGGTAATAATACGGCTCATAAAAAAATAAAATTAAAATGACATGTTTATAATGGGGTTTTCTGAGAAAAACTACATTGATCACTGAATTTTAAGGGTTCACGTAGCAAAAATTGGTGTTCGAGTAAATATCTCAAGATTGGGTGCAGTTACAATTTAGACTGTTACATCAAATGAAAGATAATTCGATTGCCTAAAAAACGAGTTATAACACTTTGCCTTGTGATTATTCGTTTTCAAGATATAACGTTTTAAGTGAGTAAGGGTACCGGTCAAAAACACTTTTCTTAACCACCCTGTATCTCCACTGTTATTGAAAATTGACCCACCCTGTGGAACAATTTTTTTTCCAAATATATCAAGGAATAACCCCTTACAAGGTCGTGCACGGAGTACCAAACACCCTGTATATATATTATTATATTATTATATATATATTATTATATATATATTATTATATTATTATATTATTATATATATATTATTATATTATTATATATATATTATTATATTATTATATATATTGAATATATGAAACGTATAAAAAAATTTTCAGGGTAGCAAATTTTTTTTTTTAAAAAAATCGATAACAATACTTTTTTATTAAAATAATAAAGTAAAACGATCTCCATACCGTAGATACAGGGTGGCCCATAAATCGCGAAGGAGTTTTAGTTAGTTAATATTTCTTCGATTCTTAACATTTTTTATTCATTTATGGCTTATAAAAAAGAACACATCTTGGAGATTTTTTGACATTATGAATGAAAGATAACATCTTTTAAATGTCTTTCGTTTTCGACTTCGCACTGATGAGCTCTTTCGATGGCATGATTCATAACAGATGTTAGTATATGTCGCTCTAGTGCCCTAATTTCTGCACGAATATTTTCCTTTATTTGTGAAATTTTCTGAGGTTTATTCACGAAAACTCTTTCTTTTAGGTATCCCCATAAAAAGTAGTCAGGGACCGTGAGACCAGGAGACCTCTGAGGCCAATCCACTACACATCTTCCCGAAATTATTATATTTGTTCGCCAAAAATGCTCCTTAAAACTTGCAGTGTGGCTTCAGCTGTATGGCAAGTCGCACCATCTTGCTGAAACCACATTCCAGGTCTATTTTCCACTGCAGGTCTTTTAAAATTCTTAAGCATGGCCCGATTTCGTTCTCCATTTACGGTCACTGCATCACCATTGTCATTTTTGACAAAATGCTCGCTGCGTTCTAACAATTGAAAGATGATTTTTAAAGTAAAGCTGAACGACTTTGGTGCGTTGTAAAGTACTTTCCAAACTATTTATTACAATTTCTTAAATAAAAGAAAATGAAAATAAAATAAATAAAAAAGTTATCAAAAGTCCAAACCCCGTCGTGACTTATGGGCCACCCTGAATTATTAAAAACTAATTACACAAAAGTTAATAGAACAATTAACATCAATCCAAACAAGACAACAAAATTTCCAAACCTCCCCAAAATTACTTGTATGTCGCTTTATCAGGAAATGATCTAGTGTGCGCCCGTGTTACGCTTTTATACACGCATGTGCTGCGTCGCGAGATTTCGAGAGAATATTGGATTTTGTTGTTCGAATTCATTGAAAATCGATTGCATTTGGAGTAGAAAAATGAATTTCCAATTCTACTGATTTATTAAATTTAGACTGCCTGTATGAACTGTCAATAAGAATCATTAGACTCTTTAACAACTTTCTTAAAAAGAATGTGAGTTGAATACCAATTTGCATAAAACTTTTTGTAACGGTCCCTCATCACTATACCGATCGAATATTAATAAATTAATACTACCGACAACAATAAGCGGATTCAATGCATATGGGCGTCCATTTGTTAATAGTAAGCCGCTACAGTTGTACACTGTGTAATTACACAAACATGTCGTTATGCATGACTAATCGAGTAATTAGGCGAATTCAATCAGCACATATCAAATTTATACAAAGTGTGACTATTAAAAAGCGACAAATACACCAAATTCTGATCAGTATCTTGGACTTGTACGACTAACTCAATTATATCATGTCATGAAAATTTCCTATCAAATTAGTTCGGTAATTGCTTATCAGACTTCTATATCGCGTCAACGCATGACCAAACTGAACACTAAATCGTTAATTAAATGTCAATTGGAAATTGGGAGTACCCCGCTCATACGAGCAGATTCGTATCGTGAGGGACTGAAGTTGGCAAGTTCGCGCTATCAACAAACGAGTTGAATTCGGAGTATGTCCATACAAATGTCTAAAAATTGAAATCTAAAAATAGAAGCGAATATTATTATCATGGCGATATCACACGCTCAAGGTTTTTCTACATTTTAAATAAATTTTTATCGGACATTATCATAAAACCCACAATATTTTTTTCGAGTTTATAAGCTCTTTACTTAGTACACCTCAATTTCTTGTTCCGTAATCTAATTCGTTATACGACTTTTATAATAAGCCTCGGATTGTAATATAAAGAACCGGACTTATCATATTTTCAAGCGTCTAAAATTAACAGAAAACGTATATGGATGTGTGCTCTTTTTCTTTCTTACATATGTATGCAATTTAACGTTGAACGAAACAATTTACACCCACCGGACGATAAGTACAGTGTTTTTTTTTTAATTCTAAAATTAGACTTATAACAGCAACAACAACGACAAAACTCTATAAGTTGTTTATCAAGAAATATTATCAGTTGAATATCATTTCGAATAAAATGTTTTCGGTTTTTTGCTTCTTCTGTACGCTGATAACTCCGTAGAATTATTGCAAATTTATTTCAGAAATATTATCGAAATGTTTTTAATTTAACTAATTAAAAAAAGAATCAATTTCAATAAAAACATGGAGGATAAAAAATCGACATAGCCCTTTAGGGGTTGAAAATCAAAAAACTCCGAAACTGATTTTTATGCGAAAAAAAACCGATAAAGTAAAAAACAATTCGATATCTCATCAGATCTAAGAAAATTGTTGGAATTCGTAAAGACATATTCAACCCCTTTACACCCGCTTGGGGGTTGAATATCAAAAATTCGTGAAATTAGTTTGTAGGCTGTTAGATAAAAAGAACGTGGAAGTAAAAACCAATCTGTTATCTCAACAAACCTAAGAAATATGTTGAAAACTGTGTAAAAGTATGCAACCCTCTTACACCCCCTTAGGGTTGAATATCTAAAAATGCTGAAATTAACTTTTTGCCGATAGTCAGAAATCAATTCGATATTTCGTCAAATCTAAGAAATAGGTTGGAATTTGCGAAAATGTGTGCCACCCCTTTACACTACCCTGGGGTTGGGATATGAGAAAATCCAAAAATTCGTTTGTAGGCGATTATGTAAAACTCTGCAGAAGTTAAAGCCAATTTGATATTCTATCAAACCTAAGAGATATGACGAAAATTATGAAAACGTATGCAACCTCATTACACCCACTTGGGGGTTGAATGTACAAAAATGTTGAAATCGGTTTCTAGATGAATATATCGC
The DNA here is from genome assembly GCA_951812415.1 of Beris morrisii. Lineage (NCBI taxonomy): Eukaryota > Metazoa > Arthropoda > Insecta > Diptera > Stratiomyidae > Beris > Beris morrisii. The sequence continues at coordinate 107,251,726 of OX638310.1, read as the reverse complement.
CGTGTCGGAAGAACAGTGACGCAACTGCAAAAAATTCTAATTTTTTTCGGAGAAACAAAATCATTTTTGACAATTGCCCACAAGCCATACGAGCTTATTAATAGTTACTATAGACAGCTTAGATCAAGAGCACGTTCGTTTAAAACAACGGGGAACGATTTTATGCAAGAATAGCAAAACCACAAAATATTGAAATGTGAAAACAAGAAATTTTCAAAATTGCTGTTGCGTCACTGTTCTTCCGACACGGCGATATGAAGAAAGCCCGAGGAAATAAAAACCAATTCGACGTATTATCACTTCTAAGAGATATGACGGAATTCGTGAAAACGTGTTCAACCCTTTTATACCCTCTTAGGGGTTGAAAAGGGAAAAATCCTGGAAATGGATTTTTGTCGATTATACAACAGCATGTGGAAATTAAAAGTTATTTGATATCTAATCAGACCTGAAAATGTATACCACTCCTTTAGGGTCGAATTTCAAAAAAAATCTCGAAAAGACTTTCTAGGCAATTATATGAAGAATCCGTAAAATAAAAACTAATTAAATATTTCAGAAGACCTAAGAGACAGGCGCTTGCGCAGGATTTTATCAAGGGGGGGGTGAGGGGAGGGTTTCAAATGTGTCGAAGCTTGATCTTAAACAACAACCATTTTCTACGAGATTTGAATCTGATGAATGTGACTGTCAATCCAGTACTTCACCGTCCCTGCAAGACCTTAATTCACTATCTTATGCCTAAAATACATGTTGGGCCAACTAAAGCAAATGCGTCCAAGCGCCAACATCTGGACAGTCCACTTGTGTGCGTTGACTACCACTTGTCGGCGCTGGTGCTACTTCGCCGCTGTGTCGGTTTTTCGTCACAAATCAAAGGGATTTGTGAACGATTGGCCAATGGCGTACACATGTTGGTTAGCCGCTCAGTCATCGTTTGGAACTTAAGAACGTCAGACATCCGTATATGTTGATGTAATTGTTGCAGGAAGCCATTAAATTAACTGCTGCTGCAGCAATTATTTCCTCGTTTGCGTCCATCACACGAAATTCACGTTGAACACCACACAATTGACAGTTCACACTGAACACCTGACAGCTGAACAAATCATGGCCAACGTGTGGATGGCAACACTTGTGCACGGTGGTGTTGGCCTGCACTTGTCCGACTTCGCGCTGGCCTACGTTGGCCCAACATGTAATTGGGGTATTACACCTATCCAACTTCGGAACAATTTTAGGTGGTGTTCTGTATCAAACGCAGCATCATTTTCGAAGGTGTGCAGCGTGGTTAATTTAGTATTACAGGTAATATAGTAGTAAACTATCGGATATCGGTAACGAGGAGTGAAAAAGACGGCAATATTAAAGGAAAGAGGTAGAGAATCACACATGTGTACACCGATACGAAGTATTAAAGTGAATTTTGTCTCGAGGTGAATATGTTTTAACTGAAAGATTAACCATGAATGATACTACAGAGCTACCAACTGTTTTTGATTGGTTCCACGCAGTACAAAGACACGACTTCGATGTTTTGGACCGTTGTCCTCTTGTAGTATCCAATTTGAATTTTTCCTTATAAACCATCTTTGACCTTCTGATGTATTTTGACCATTATGGAAGCGTTCAAGTTGTCTTTAAAAATGTACAAGTAAGTGTCAAATATCTGTTCTGAAAAAGAGCCCTAAACGTGCGACATTACCTTAGTAGTCTGCTGAAGGAGTTTTGTTGTGTTGATACGACAGAAAGGTCGCACAGAAAAGATGGTTCGACTTAAAAAATTACGTTCTTCCAATATGTTCGTCCAAGCGAGTCTTTTTACGACGTGTCTTATGAACAGTAGTGGTTTCTGCACTGTGCTTTGAAATTTCATATCATGAATTTCACGTATTCGAACAGTATTACGAGTACAAGACACAATTAGACCTTTTTTTCCGAAATATCGTTTGCCCACAAAAGGAGGACAAAAGTTCCTCCGCTTTCGTAGTATTTCGCACAAGACCACGATGGATGAATGTCAAACGAAAACTGATACTCTCCATACAAAGCGTCATTGGAAAAGAGTCACGTTACCTATGTATATGCATTTGAATCTAACATCTACCGGTTTTCAGGCAGTAAGAGAGTTAGACCAAAAACTGCGCATGATTGTAAATATGCAAAAAAAATTTTTTCGAATATAGGTACCACCCCCCGTGCACACGGACCTGCTAAGAGATATGACAAAATTCGAGAAAATATATGCGTTCCATTTTTACTGATAATTTTTTTGCCACCCTTTCGTACGTCAGTGGATATTTGAAATTTATTTTTACATAAACAACTTTTCTAGTAGATCTACATATACAAACCAAGTTTCAACTTTTTAGCATAAACCGTTCTATAGATAGGAAAAAAACACTACCCCGTACCATAGTATTTACCTCTATATAAAATATATATCTATTTTAAACTGTTCTTGAGATATAAGACTTTATTTTAAAAAAGAAATGAATTAATGCATTATCCCCACCACTTCCATGCTCCCAATTAAATGGATAACAATACTTTATTATTAAAATAATAATGTAAAAACATACTGCAGTCACGATCGGCTGTAAGCCAATCGTATAATACTCTAGATGAATACTGAACTCCGATTTATATTGTAGTTGGGGATAAAGTAGAATTACGTGTGTGCATGTTGTATGTCCTTTATTAAGGACTGCCATTAGATTGCTACTCAAAACTAAAAGACAATATTCAGTGCTTAATTTCATACCTTGAACGGGGTAAGTCATCGAAAAAAGATGTCCTTTTTGAACTACTTTCACATGGGAGGTGCAGGAAGGACTCTCTCGATTTCTTACATATTTATCCTTTTCCTTGGAACCATTCAAAAATGAACGTGTACAAAATTTCAAATTCGTAGCTTGAAGCGTTCAAAAGTTATCGGAAAATATTGTTGAACACGTGTTTTAAGGATATTTTGTATGGCAGCTACCAGAAGGAGTAAAAGGATTTTGCTGACTAGTAAACTCGAACTTCGTTTTCACTCAAAACTAATTTGTACAAAATTCCGAGTTCATAGCTGAAAGATTACTTGAGTTATAGTGAGTTCCGTAAATTCAGTGAAGACTTTTTGACAGGATATTTGTATGGCAGCTACACGAAGGACTAATAGGATTTTCTTGATAATCATACATTTAGCTCCAACTATTGGAAAATTAACACATACAAAATATCAAAGACGTAGCTTAAACCCTTCTGAAGTTATCGGCAATATTCTTGAACACGTGTTTTAAGGACATTTTGTATGGCAGCAACCAGAAGGAGTAAAAGGATTTTGCTGACTAGTAAAGTCGAACTTTCTTTTCACTCAAAACTAACTTGCACAAAATTTTGAATTCGTAGCTAAAAGATTACTTGAGTTATAGTGAGTTTCGTAAATTAAGTGAATATATTTTGACAGGATATTTGTATGGCAGCTACACGAAGGACTAACAGGATTTTCTTCATAATCATATATTTAGCTCCAACTATTGGAAAAATAACACATACAAAATTTCAAAGTCGTAGCTTAAACCCTTCTTAAGTTATCGACTAATATTCTCGAACACGTGTTTTAAGGACATTTTGTATGGCAGCTACCCGAAGGGTAGGACGATCTTGCCCGTTAACGAACTTAGCCTTACAAATTCAACCAAACATACAGATTCAAAATTTCAAGATCCTAGGTGAAGGCGTTCTTGAGTTATCGTGTTCACGGACAGACGGACGGACGGACGGACGGACGGACGGACGGACGGACGGACGGACGGACGGACGGACGTCAGGCGGATTTGAGGTTTTTGGCCACAAATAAACAAAAAATAATATATAACTTTTTTTCGTCCGAGGCTTGGTTCTATGCGTTACAAACTTTTCGGCTGGATTAAACTTATAATACTCTATATGATTTCATCTAGAGTATAAAAATCAAATAAAAATGCATAACATAAGAAATC